>JAPDHH010000289.1:0-749911 GCA_032158285.1 Phytophthora sansomeana
CCGTGGTAAGTCTACCCAAATATAATACACCACTAGCACGAGCGAAGCTAGGATGTACGTTCGTGCTTTGCGCATCTAACCCTCGCTGTCCCTCAGAATGAAGGGTACGCTTCGGCCGGTCAAGGCTTTAAACGGGGCTGCCGAGGTCAAACCTCGGCGTAAAGAATGTATGAAGGCTCTTCCGCACTTCCAATACAGTTATACAACGTGCAATCGCTGTAACAATCGGCCAAATATCTCTCCTTTCCTTCTCTGTTCTTGGCCTTACCAGGACGAGCTCTCGGTCAGTGTACCTGAAGCTCGTCTGGCAGGCATCCACTCAGCCGAGTGTATCCAGTCGCTACGGTCAGCTAGCTAAGAGCTTACCTTAGCCGGACTTGACCCTTGTTAGGTTGGGGGAAAATTCTGCTCTGTTTATTTTTTGTGGCCCTGAGGCCTTCTTAGCTCTTCCTATACTCTATCCTAAATCTCTATACAAATATCAAGTGTGAACATATCTCTGTGGGAAATCCCTAATCCCACATAGGTACGAATTCGTACCTACGACGAGGCCTCGTGTGGTTGTCACAGAGGGACCAAAACTGGCCTATTCCTGACTTTTAGTCCTCGGTCGGTAGTATATTTGGTCCAACCGAGGACTCTTCGTCACTAAATTAGTCCTAGTCACTCCAGTGCAGTAACTGTGAGAGGCAACCTCGCTGGCCAATCAGGACCGCCGTCAACTTTCTCTTCTCGGTCCGATCCCGTTGTCTCTGTGGTCGGCTCGGCGAGCTCGGCCACAACTCAACATCACAATGCCCCCAACGCGACCCGAACCGCGTCGCTGGAGAGTGTCGTGGTGCCCTCTGTCTCGCCGATGCCTGGCCGTTCCCGCCACTTGGAGGAGGCTATTGCGCTGGCACTTTGTTCGCTCAGCGAGGATTCTGAGGTACATTCATGCTCTCTCTCCGCCCTTGTGACACCTCTGACATCTCGTTGCTCACTCACACCCCTTACGCCTCGTTCACGTTGTCCCTGCAGCCGTCGTCAGAGCCCTCGTCCACTGTTCCCAGCTCCACGTCTGCTGGAATGTCGACCGCTTCGCTTCGTCAGCCGCCCAGTCAAGCAGGAACCTCGGTTCCGTCGTCTACTGTCTCTGGATCGCCTGGAGGTGCCACACAGGAGTCGTCCGTGGTCTCATCGCCTCCGATTTCTCCGGTCGCCTCTTCTGAGGCTTCAAACGCGCGTCTCGTGGCTCTCATGCGTGGAGCGCCGCACGCCAGAGCCCCCAACGAAGTTTCGACCGGCTTGCTTGCTGCGTCTCAGGGTTCGTCGTCGACTTCGGCTGCTCACTCGCCGCTGGTGTCCTCCCAAGCGTCAGTCTCCGCGTCTTCGCCGTCGGGACGGGTTTCTTCGCGGCTTCCCGTTCCGAACGAGTCCTCTGGCCCGAGTTCTCGTGTGCTGCAAACGCCTTCATCTCTCCTCGCTTCGTCTATGGCTCTGCAGACCTCGGTCGATGGTGTACGGGCGTCAGAGGGCCATGCTCCGCCTCCTTCAGTCGTTACCGAGGTTCCAGCTGCCCCTGTGTCAACGCTGGCTGCGCCGAGCCTTCCGTATGCGACTCCGCATCTGGTACAGGCGGTCGCCGACGAAGCTTCAGACGAGGTGGTGCGCCGCGTGGTCTCGGCTTCGGAGGAGCAGCTCGTTCGCCTCGCTCGCCTGTTCGTCCACACCGCTCGGACGCCTCCCTTGCGCGTCGACCCAGATCTGGACGACCGCTTGGAGCGGGCTTCGAGTCTCGCCGGCGTCGTGGACGCTGTGGTTCCTCCTCCTGGCGAACCTTTCGGTCTGCCGGAAGAGATCCAAGAGCTCCGTGGTACCATCGGTGACCTCCAAGGCCGACTGCGTCGCGCCGAGGCGTCCTCGCCAAGGAGGTGACTTTGCGTCAGCGGGCCGAGTTTCTCTGCACGGATGTGTCGGGGAAGCTCAGCCAGGCTACGTCAGAGCTCAAGCGTTTCCGCCAGGACTGTTCGGACCTCCACCGACAGTTGGTGGTAGCCAACGGGGCTCTCGCGAGCCACGCTGAGCTTGAAGCCAAGTTCAAGGTCGAGACCGAGGCGTACAACCGGTCGATCGCTTCGGCTCACCGTACACTCCGTCTCGACCGCGAGAAATTCAAGGCCGGGATTGCTGCAAACACAACGCAGCTTGCCAAGATTCAAGCCCTCCTACGCAGCACTCCCTCGGCGTCCCAGGCGAGAGAGAAGGCTCTAGAGGCCGAGAACGAGGCTTTGCGCTCAGCCAACAAGGCTCTTCGAGAGTACGCTCTCGACCAAGACATCGATGCTGACCTCTTCGTCGCTGTCGTTGCAGGTAAGCCTCTGTCTGTCTTCATGTTGTTTGTTTTCACCTTCTCACGCTTCCTTTGTCTCGGTCAGGTATTGCCAGTGATGAAGTCGACCTGAGCATGCTCAGCGGCGGCGCTCCGAAGTCTGGAGTCAAGCGGCAGCATCCTCCGCCTCCTGCGGTAATGGCTTCGATGTTTCAAGCCTCTGCAAGCACGCCAGCCGTTTCTGCTGCTTCGGGCGGAGGTGGTGGAGCCTCGTCCGGGGCTTCGGTCTCAGCACTCAGCCCGGGTAGTCCGTCGGAGGACTCGGAGGATTCAGGCCCGCTAATTCCGTCGGTCAAGCGTCGCCGCAAGAAGAACCAAGCCTATGTCAAGGTTTCTTCATCTCAGTTGCCTTTGTCCAAGCGTCTCGGGCGTCCACAAGTCCCTCCGCGGGTGGAGTCTCGCCCGGTGCCGGCTCAGCAGCCTGCGGCCTCAAGTGTTACGTCGAAGGCTCCACCGGCTCGCGTAGTCGGCAAGTCCGGCAGCAAGGTTGGGACCGTGATTACCGCTACAGCGTCGACGAGCGGCTCTCTGCACACGCCTGCTACTGGAGCCTCTGTACCGGGTCCGCCGGCTGATGTCGTTGACATGTCGGTGGATGAGGACATGGCAGAGGTTTCACAAGCGGCGGTTCCTGCTCAGGGTCCGTTTTCGTCGCCTGTGGTGTCCCATCCTCGTCGTGACGGCCGACCGACGCGTGAAGCTTCGGTGATCGACGGTTTGCGGTCGGGGCAGGCGGCCGAGTTGGAAGCAGCGTCCGACGACTTTGTCCTGGGCTCAAGCTCTGCCTCCGCTTCCTCTAAAGCGTCGTCTGCCCCGCCAGTCTCTGCAGTTGTCCCTGCTGGCGCTGGTGCTGTCGTGACAGGCACTTCGACTGCGACCCAGTCCTCTGCGCTGGTGGTCTCTGCAAGTGGTGGTGCGTCTGTGAGCTCCACTTCGCTCACCTTCGTTCCGCCGGTGCAAACGGCTCGTCCGCCGACTACGCCGCCTCGTTCTCGTTCCCGTGCGCTGCGGCCGCGCTTGGAGGTCACGGCGACGCTGTCGACGACGCCTGGGACCGACCCAAGCCGATTCACTCCAGTGCCTGTCGCTGCGTCCGCTTCGCAAGGAGACCCAAGTGCCGTCTCATCCCGGCGTCTGGCCCCCTCTGCGTCTCCGTTTTTGACTCCGGGCTTCACGGCCCCAGGAGCGCAGAAGTGTTGGTGCCAGATCCAGAACGGTCGGGTTCCTCCACCTTTGGCCGCGGACGTCGAGACTCCGTGCTCGGTCGCTGGAATCCTCGCGTTTTGCAACTACGAGGATCCGTTGCACCCATGGCAAGTCCTCCGAGGTTTGCTTCCCGAGCGTCCTTGTCTGTTCGGCGCGGACAACTACATGCCGGACGTGAAGATTTCTTCCCGTGCCACCGGTCTGCCCAGAGCCGTCAAGCACTGGCGTCAGCTCCAAGACACCGCAGTGGGGACGACCGAGAAGGCAGACCTCGGTTTCGCTACGTGGGAGCGAGGACACTGGATCTCCGTTGCTTCGGTCGAGCGTTTCTTGCGAAAGCTCGCCGCAAAGCTCGGTGCATCGTCACCAGTGTACCAAGCGGTATTGGCTGCGTGGCGGCGGTACAACAAGGAACGCAATTTGCGAGCTGACCGTTTGCGCCAGCAGGTTTCCTCACCGGTTTTGGGTGTGGTGTACCACCACGAACGAAAGCCAGCCGACCATGCTCACGGAGTTTCTGTTGGAGCCCACCATCCTCCAATACTTGTTCGAGGTAATTCCTTGGACTCCGACTTCCGAGGATTGGGTCGGTGAGGTGGCGGCGCTGGACGCGAGGCAACCGTGGCGCAACTGTTGGGTTGACGTTCCGTCCGAGCACCCGTATAACACGACGTTCGCCCCGTGCAACCCCGTTGTGCCCCTCTTCGTTCCTCGCGGAATGACTCGTGAAGAGGTCGGCCGTGGCATCGTGGTGAACCCGTCGTTGACTGCTCGGGAGATCTCGGCGCCGAGGGTTCAAGAATTTGAAGAGCTCCGCCGCCGTGAAGAGGCTGAGGCAGCGTCCGAGGCGTCGGTTGTGGCTCCTGCCACTGCAACTGATGCCGTTGGTGTTGCTGATCAGTCGGCCGAGGCCTCTGGAGTCTCTGACACTTCGTCAGGTCGCGTTCCACGCCCGGCTACTGATGGTGCTTCACCTCCCGGCACCACCGCCCAAATTTAGGCCTCGTTTTGGCTACTTTCGTCTCCATTTCTCTCCTCCCAAGCTGCGCAAGGTGTCACCGAAGTCTCTTTTGTCGTAGTCGCAGCTTAGGGCCAAGAATTAATTCCACAGCAATCCAAAGTCCTTCTAGAAATTCGTTCACTTCATATACATCATGCAATTGCGGTGTAGTAACATTTTCCATCGCTACTGTGGGCTATACCACCCCACGGCCGATCCAATTCTTGTTCAGCACTGCATCTAGTCCTCGTCAGCGACTTGGGCCATCTGCAGGCGTCTTTCACTTCTCGTCTGCCGTATATAATCGTACAGAAGTCCTCCACACGACAAATTTGAAGCGGGTTCCCAAGTGGGCTCATCATATCCAACCCACTTGACTTTGAATTCTCGTACGGCGCGTTCAGTGCTCGTTGACAGTGGCGTTCGGTCATCTAGAATTGCCTCCACTTCGTATTCGCCTGCACGATGGTCGGGTTCCCAACTATCTTCAGGAAGCAACTCCTCATCGAAATCGAAACGTGAATCCTCGGTAACGTCAGATACTAACCGAACTGTCGGTCTGTCCTCGAACTCTCTCACAGCCTTCATTCGGGATACATGCACTACCGGGTAAAATCGATATCCACTCCGGTCTGGCAATTCTAGCTCGTACGCGAACTCCTCGACCTTAGCTTTGATTCTGAAGGGACTATGCCACCGATGAGCGAGTTTCTTCGTCAATCCAGGTTTCACCCGTTCCATGTACAACCAAACTCTCTCTCCAGGTGCAAACAGAGACTTCTGGGGTTCTTCATCCTCTCGGTCATCGGTTGGGACTGCGTCAGAAGCTTCGTCATCACTCTGTCTCGGTATGGACGCTTGTTCCTGACGACTCAGAGACTCATTGTGCATCTGAGCTCGGCGTGCTTTCTCAGACGACTGATATTCTTTCGCCATTTCCAACGCGATCTCTTGTTGTCTGTGGACCTCTCTGTGCCACTTTAGAGCATCTGTCTGAGTTCCGGTTCCTCGTTTGAGCGACGACGACATCGCCTTTAGCGTAGTGTGCGCGTCCCAACCATGGACGAGATAAAATGGCGTCTCTTTCCTGGTTGAGTCGTACGAGTTGTTGATCGCAAAAATCAAATGCTCTGCGATATCATCCCAGTCCTGTTGCAGCGGATCTTCAGCATAAACCCTCACTGACTGCATCACCGTCTTCACCGAGCGTTCTTGTTGCCCATTTGCTTGCGGCCGATAACTCAAGGTCGCTCTCGACCGAGACTGCATCATCTCAGTGAAAGCTTGAAAAACCTCGCTCATGAACCGGGGATCTCGGTCGTGGCGGATGAGTGACGGCGCTCCGAATCGTCTGTACACACACTCTTCGAAAGCTTGGGCGACGCGCAACGCAGTAGTGTCAGACATGGCCTTCCGCATCACAAAACCAGTGAACGCGCACTGAAATAACAGAAGTGCTGTATTGCCCCTCCGAGACTTCGGCAACGGTATGACGAAATCCATTGACACAATCTGAAACGGGGCTTCGGCCAGCACGTTGCCAGGCGAGTATCCTCGGAGCTGCGGGGCGACTCTTGCTTGAGTTACAATCCGGACAGGACTGCACGTGCTTGTTCACATCCGCATATAGGCCGATCCAATAGTAATCCGCTCGGACTCGGTTGAAAGTCCGGACTATACCTTGATGTCCACCTTCTAGCGAGTCATGGCTGATCTGCAGCACCTCCTGAATCATCGTTGTCGGCACCACTAGGCGTAACGTAGTCTCCTCTTGCTGGCTGTCACCCCTCCGATGGTTTGTCTCCAAGAAGTAAAGCAGACCGTCTTCGCTCAGAACAAACTTGTCAGCCTTCTTCCACGCATCACGCGCGTCTCTGTAGCTCAGCTTCGCTTCCTCTCCTCTCAGGACTGTCTTAAGGTGAGACCATCTTGCTTCTTCGTCTTGAACTCGGGAGATGCGCTGGCGGCGCTCCTCTTGGACTGCAGCTGGGTCGATGTCCTCTGCGTTCGAGGCCAGAGGCGTAGGTCTTGCGGAATGTTGCTCAGTCCCTAGGTCATTCGGGGTGTCTGTCGGCACACCATTCGCTTCGTCTTGAGGAGTGGGTTCTCCCTGACCTATTACCGATACTTCATCCGCGAACCGCACGCGTTTCTGGCGCGCTTGTCGTCGAGTCGTCACTGATAAATAGTTTGCCTCATCACGTACAAAATCGAAAAATTCTTGCTCCTGGATTCGACAACCTTTTCCAGTGCTCGGGCTGTTGTGACCGAAGGTGTATGTGTCAGAGCCACATCTTCAGCCGACGTCTCGTAGATGACTTCGGGAATACGGTTTAACTCGGTCAACACACGTTTCCTGTCTTCGTCCGATACCACGTTCGACCGCTTATGTTCCAGTGCTTCACTTGCCAGGGAGTCCGCTGCCGCGTTGTACTCGCGTATGGCATGTAGATACTTCACCGAACGAAGCTTGCTGGTGAGCTCTCTGTGGCGGTTTTGCATAGTCATCAACGATTACTTACGGCAAGACATCACCCCTAGTGATTGATAGATTGCTAATCGCGAGTCACCGACAATTACAAGATCCTGCACGCCATGTTCTAGCGCTGCAGAGACTCCATTGTTCATACCCGTATACTCAGCCATGTTGACAGTCGTGACTTCGAGATAAGCACTCGCGGCGATCACTACAGTCCATTCAGGTAATTTCCACAGCACCCATGCACAACTGCCGTAACCATCGTGCTTCTCCGTCTTGGCAGAGCCATCGAACGACAACACAAACCCTCTGTAGTCACGAGGTAGTCGTGCATATAGCAAATGTGGGTCGATTCGAGCTGTCGGTGAGCCTCGCGTCGGTGGCGCGAACGGTGCCAACGACTCGTCGAGGTCGACAAAGCTCGTAATAGTCGCCTGCAGTAACTGGGCGAAGGCGCAGTCGTCTTCCTTGACTCGTTGCACCTCCAGGTGCCACGGGGACAGTAGGACGGCGAACTGGGCAGTCCGACCGAACAGTGTCTTCGACTTATGCATCCAATCTAGCGTCGAAAAGCGCGTGTAGACATGGATGGTCCGACCCGCAAGCTGTGTGTAACACACCTTCAGTAGCAAAAGCAGGCGTAGGACCTCCTTCTCGGCCGGGTGATAATTCTTCTCGGCATCCTTCAGAACGCGTCCACAGAACCGCACAGGGTGCAACTTATCATCATGTTTCGGCATCAGAGTGGAGCTCAACGCCCACTCGTTAGCATACAGCATCACATGTACGTCACGTGTTTTGTCGAAATGGCGAAGTATCGGTGCCTCCGCCACCTTGGCCTGGAGTGCAGCGAAGCTTCGTTTGGCTGCTGAGAGGTCACCCCCGCTTCGAAGTCACTGTCCTTGACCTGATAGAGGCTTGCATCGTAGACCGCGAAGTCTTGGATGAAGCGACTATAGTAATTCAGCGCACCGAGGAAAGCTTGCACGCCCTTTTTTGACTTTGGGAACGGTGATGGCCTTGAGCTTCTTAGGATCAGCTCGTATGCCTTCTGGGGTGATCTCGTGTGATAGGAAATCAACTCGCGTCTGGACAAAGATGCTCTTCGTGAAGCTCACGCTGATTCGACACTCTGCGAACCTGTCTAAAAGACGGTCGAGGGTGTTAAGGCACGCTTCAAAAGAATCTTCACCAAAGCAGATATCATCCACGAAGGATCGCCGATCAAACACTGGCACCAACGACGATTTGTCCGGCTCCCCGGTTGAAAACATATCGGCGATCGGGCTGTTAATCAACACCGTCACCGGGTCGTTCGCGATCGATGACACCCGGTCGGCCTCAAACTTCGTCATTGGTGCTCCAAGCCTCTGTCCACTGCTCGACTCATCCATGCCGATGGCGGGAACCTCCTGAGCTTGTGAACGAGACTTGGTCTCAGCTTCCTGCATCTTCTCCGCAAAGTTCGTCCACCCACCGTGCGGCTGGACAAAACCCCATAGGGCGTTGTCAATCATGCGCTGATAGATCATAGGCGCGTTTTTCAGTCCGGACGGCATACGGAGCCATTCAAAGTGCCCCAGAGCGCAGACAAACGCCGAAATCTTCCAAGCTCGCTCGGTCATCATCACGGCCCAAAAGCCACTGGCTGCGTCGAGCGAGCAGAACCATAAGTACGCCTCCATGTCGGTCAATAAGTCATCGACTAATGGCATCGCATACTCCAAAATCGCGGTGACTGCATTCACCATCTTGTAATCAATGCAAAGTCGAATATCGACCCCGTTCTTCTTGAGAACGATGACAATAGGGGACGCCCAAGGGCTGTCCGAAAACGAGATCAGCCTCGCCTGCAGTAGACCTTTCAGAAGTTCAAACAGCTTCTTGAGGTGCCTCAGAGCAATCCGACGTGCACGTTGCTTAATGGGCGGATGCCCCTGCACGTCGATGTCACAGACGACGCCATATGCCGGAGGTGGTAGAGCGTTACCACTCGCAATCATGATATGCTCATGCCGCTTCAGCGTCTCCAGTAGACGTTCTTGCTGATCGGTGTTCAGTTCGGCATTGCGAACGTTCGGCGTAGAGTAATCCAGCTCTGCGGCCGACGTCTCGGTGAAGTCTGGTAGGAAGGCGAGCTCGTGAGCGTAATCCTCGAACTCCACCTCCGTCGCGACGTGTTCTGAGGTGTCGGTGATGCCTCCATCACGTCCTTCATCAACACGCGACGCTGATCCATGCATCACCGAGGCGAATGCTGCTTCTAGAGCTCCCACCGGGTCTGGATCATCCGGCGTAACCAAATTCTCGGTCACGCGTTGGTCACCGTCTACTCCGGTAGGCGAGCCACCAGAGACATCGGTCTGCCCGACATCACATTCAGGTCGGTGTTCACCATCTGAGAGGGCCGCATCCGAGGCTTCGTTCATCCTCGTCCGCTGGTTCCGCTCCCACTGCTGAGCGCAAGTCAACCGACTCCCGCAATCCTCTGTTGGTCGACGTAGCAATTCCTTCGGAGTCTGGTATTCACGACGTTCTACCGACGGTGGTTGAGCCGCCAACCAGCGGTCGTACAGTCGCTGCTCACATCGGTACAGTTGCTTATCACGTGCAGCAGCGTATGCCAGCACCTGCCACTCGTTGTACTTCGCCGAGTTCAGCCGCACGTAGCCTACATCGCGCGGTAGATCTCCAATCCGGACCCACATCACAAAGTGACTGTGGCCCGGACAATGCACATCTCATTCCGTAACGTTAGTCAGGCGGACCTTGTACGGCTTCCCTCGGCGAAACGACGTCACCGTCGGTACCAAAGTCTCGGTCCGACGTATCCATACTTCATACGTATCTATGGGAGGCTGGTTCCGCTTCAGATGAAACGACCTCCACTCACGACCTGGGGATATGTAAACCTTCGGTCGGCCCTCCAGCTTGTTGGGAACCATAGGCTCTCTCGTCAACATCGCTCTGGGACTTAATCAGAGGCACCATGACCTCATCCGGAAGTCGAGCAGTGCCGTGGAACAGGTCCAGCCGAATGCCGGCTGGTATCATAAAATCCGTTTCTAGCACCACATCAACTCCTGCGCTGTGGTCCATGACCCACAGCTCAAACTCATACACTCGCTCCCACCCCAGAGCCACTTTGACGAAGGCTCGGCGCCGAGTCTCCACCACCCCAGGGTTAATTCCTCGCACTTCAAGGCTTCGGCCATGGTCTGTAATCTCTCGCATCCGTAGCCGTTTCGCCAATCGCGCCGAGATCACGCTCACATTCGCTCCCGTATCCAACAGAATACGCGTTCGCGAGTCGTCTACCGCCCCATTGACCAGGGCGCGCACTCGTTTGCGTCTGTCGCATCGTTGAGTGGACCACCACCCGAGCCTCTCGCCAGGCAGCAATTTCACTACCGGGACGAGGGTTCGGTCTTGGCGCTCTACTTGGCGTACACTCGCAATCCAGCCGTCTGTACGCGTCACATCTCGTTCTTCATCACTCCACTCATATACACTGTTCTCTCCGAGGCTTCTGCCTCGGTCACAACCAATTTCCGTCGAATTCACACTCTCGCCTCTTGGGTCATTCTGCCATTTGCATTCACCTGCAAACGCATAGACAAAGTCTGCGTCCAGCGCGGTTTCAGCTAACTGTGGCAGCCCGATTGGGACCAACCCAGTTTCAGTTGGCGGGCTGCCTAGTTTAAATGGCTCCCAAAGACGATGTTCTGTAGCTCTGCCGGGAGGTCGGCTTTGTCAACCTTCGTCCGAAGCAAAGTAGTAAGCTGCTGGAATGCTTCGCATCTCCCAGCGTCGTGCACTTGCTTGCAGAGTTTGCATCTACGGAAACAGTAGTGTGCTGAGTGATTGGAGCCGCCACAGGCTGCACAAGGCCCATACGATCGTCTGTTGCCGCCACGACCGTCTCGGTCATCGCGTCCGAAACGTCGGTCGCCTGGTCCGGTCAGCGGGCGTCCCTCAAAGTCTCGTTGGGGCCGTTGGCTCGCTCTAGTGTACGTCCATCGGCTGCCGCGCGTCGTTCGTTCTCGTTCGCAGCTGCCAAGTGACTTTCCTCGGGTGTAACCGAGTAATTGCTCCAAACAGAGCCTTCACTCTCATAACCATCATCACCGTCACCTCGGTCGTGGTCCAGTGCTCCATCCTCGTCACCGTAGTCGTCGTAACGGTTAGACTCATGACCGTCGTAGGAGTCTTGGACCTTGAAGCCTTCCAGAGCGCTTCAACCAGCGTTATGCGAGGGTGATTGCGCGAGTCATCTCTGCGGTCGTCTCGGCGT
The DNA here is from genome assembly GCA_032158285.1 of Phytophthora sansomeana. Taxonomy (NCBI): domain Eukaryota; phylum Oomycota; class Peronosporomycetes; order Peronosporales; family Peronosporaceae; genus Phytophthora; species Phytophthora sansomeana. Next base: position 11,351 of record JAPDHH010000289.1, read on the forward strand.
CTACTGGCGTCTCGGTCTCGACGATCGCGGCTGTAGCCATCGCGTGAGTACTCCGTCCGCCTGTCGTCACGTCTGCGACCATCATTCCGAGACCTGGAGCGTGTAAACGAGGTCTCTTTAGTCGATCTGCGCTGTTCGCTCCGCAGGATCTCGTTGATGAGGTCTTCGAGATCGTGGATGCCCTTCACCCTAACGTGGCGCAGACGATCTTCCAAGCTTTTGTCGCCGCATGTATCGAGGAAGTGTCGGACGTGGTCCTTAGCGTCACGTCCACCATTCTCGAATTGTACACCTGCGTTGCGACCATAGCCATTCAATCGGTTCAAGTAGTCACACACGTGCTCCTTGTCGTCTCTCTTGGCAGAGTAGTACCGAGCCTTAGCTGACTGGCTGAACGATGAACAGTAATACTTGATGAAGGCGTCACTGAGCAGGGTCCATTTGCGTCGGACCTTGCGAGGCAACTGTCTGTACCAGTGCAAGGCTCCTTCTTGGAGGCTCAACTCAAAAGCCATGCACCACTCGTTAGGCGGCGTATGGGTCCCCTTCATCTCGTAGACGAAAGTTCGCAGCCATTGAATTGACTGTTCGCTTCGGTATCGTCTCCCGTAGTAGGGCTTGATATTCCCAAGCGGCAAGTGAGTGGTGATTGCTAGTCTCGGTGGGGCCTTCCGAGCCCCCGCACCATCATCATCTCGACTGAGCTCCCGAATCTGACGCACCCATTGTTCGGCGACGTCGTCTCCGTCATCACCATTGTCCCGGAGAAGATCGTCATCCGACGAATCATCGGAGTCATCGTGAATCTTCTGTCGGCTCGGCGTAGTTCCTCTGCCCTTTGCTCCAGAAGCTCTCAAAGCCTCGGTCTCACGTGCCAAGCGTTCCGCTCGAGTAGTGGAACGCGGAGTGACCATATGCGAGTCCGGATAGTAACTCGATTCCTCGGCGGGGATCGAGAAGACGCCACCCGAAGGCTCTGTCGCTCGTTTCTTGATCGGGGCTTGAGGTAAGGGGATCATCGACGGATCAACCGCCTCAGGCGCCTGTCGGGCTACCGGCTGGAGTTTTCCGCCGAGGTCCGAAGCCCCAAACGCCGCCCGAAGTTTCTTCTTCCACTTAGCGAGGGCGGTGCCTGCATCCGACGGAGACCAATCACGGAGCATCGCTGGTGATGGGCGAGTCACAGCTCTGCACCCCATTGCTTCCAACAGCAGGATGGTGTCTTCTGCGACTTGGTAAGAGCTCGTCGAGTTGACAGGGACCGCGATCTCGTTCTCCAGGTTCGTCCAGATAGCTTGGCGTTCCAACGCCGGTGAAAACATCTGCATCCACGTGCTCTTGTCGTTCATCATCGCCACGCAACGTCCGAGCACCTTGTTGGCAGCCGGTGTGTCCCCGTTGAGGGGCGGCCGATTGCCAGTTGACTTAGAAGTCGCCTTCCCAGTCATCGCCGAGGGTTTCGAATCCTCGGTTCCATCATCTTGGTGGAATTGGGCAGGTTCAGGATCTGCCACTCCTTCTAATTCATCAAGCAGATTGCGCGATAAGGATCGCACACCTCCGCTACGGCCTAAAAAGACTATAGCATCTTCCGGGGCATCAGGCACCGCCGACGAGGGCTCTGCCTTCTCTTCCCAATCATCGTCATCATCGTACTTGGCGTCAGGAATGTCCACCGAGCGGTCAAAGGTGACCGAACGTTCGCTTAGTGGCTCCATGCGAGCTGTCGCCGGGGTAGCGATCGATCTGTCGGTCGATCCTGAACTCTCGTTCCGGATCCCCGAAGACTTCATCGGTGTTTCTGGTACCGTCGACTTGAATCCTTTCGCCATCTTCTTCTTCTTTCTCTTGTTCTTCTTCTCTTGAACGCTCGTTTAGGTAAAATCTACACACAGACCACAACACACAGAAGGTCACACCAATCCCGGGTCGCAGCACCAGTTGTCGTGTTGGAACACGATGAAATTTTCTTCCTAGTCGGATGAGTCCCACCAACAACACACGCTTCCTTCGAAAGGTCGGCGAATATGTTGGAACCAGACCTGAAGCTCAGGAACGATCCCTTACACCGGGTTGGAATGTGTCCTCTGTGCACAGAGTCCGTGGTAAGTCTACCCAAATATAATACACCACTAGCACGAGCGAAGCTAGGATGTACGTTCGTGCTTTCGCACTAACCCTCGCTGTCCCTCAGAATGAAGGGTACGGGCCGGTCAAGGCTTTAAACGGGGCTGCCGAGGTCAAACCTCGGCGTAAAGAATGTATGAAGGCTCTTCCGCACTTCCAATACAGTTATACAACGTGCAAACGCTGTAACAATCGGCCAAATATCTCTCCTTTCCTTCTCTGTTCTTGGCCTTACCAGGACGAGCTCTCGGTCAGTGTACCTGAAGCTCGTCGGCAGGCATCCACTCAGCCGAGTGTATCCAGTCGCTACGGTCAGCTAGCTAGGCTTACCTTAGCCGGACTTGACCCTTGTTAGGTTGGGGGAAAATTCTGCTCTGTTATTTGTGGCCCTGAGGCCTTCTTAGCTCTTCCTATACTCTATCCTAAATCTCTATACAAATATCAAGTGTGAACATATCTCTGTGGGAAATCCCTAATCCCACATAGGTACGAATTCGTACCTACGACGAGGCCTCGTGTGGTTGTCACAGAGGGACCAAAACTGGCCTATTCCTGACTTTTAGTCCTCGGTCGGTAGTATATTTGGTCCAACCGAGGACTCTTCGTCACTAAATTAGTCCTAGTCACTCCAGTGCGGTAACTGTGAGAGGCAACCTCGCTGGCCAATCAGGACCGCCGTCAACTTTCTCTTCTCGGTCCGATCCCGTTGTCTCTGTGGTCGGCTCGGCGAGCTCGGCCACAACTCAACATCACAATGCCCCTAGATCGCACTGTCAGTGCATGCGCGGTACGCGCCAGCTCCAGTAGCTTGTGCGCCTCCCCGTTGGGGTTATGCGCTTCGATACCGACCGTCATTGACGCTGGATGTGCGGCTCTTAGATCATGGATCTGTCTGGAGCCCCTCCACAAGCTCGAATCGCGCCCCAGGCGCAACATGAGCGGCGTCATGTGCTTGGTAAGCATGTGCACCATGTCGGTGCGAAGTGGCAACATTTGCCGATGCGTGTAGCACGCGTGAGGCGAAGCGCCCTGCGCGTAAGCGCCTCCGCCATGGCCTCGGGCCGTTTGTGTTTGAAAGAAAACACATTGTCCGGATACGACTCGCCGTATCCGGAATCTTGGTGGGGGAGAGTGTAACGGGGTTACACGGGGGTTACAGGTAACCTGGCTACATTGGTGTGTATCACACTAAGTGGTGTGACCAAATGATAACAGAAAGGAGTTCTCAGTACGCGATAGATAACAAGAGTCAGTACGTGGCTTCAGAGCCACGAGTATGCATTTGATTAGGTATTAGTATGGTCGATAGTTAGGGTAGGACATTCGCACCAGGGCGGCCCTGCCGCCTTTAAGACTAATACATTCAGTTTGGAAAACACACAGTAGAGTTTATATACCTTGTTTAAGGTTCCTATAAGACTCTAGGAGCAGGGTACGGATTACCCTTGGCTTGCACCGGTTCTTGGTATAAGAACGAAGGTCGTGGACCTTAACGCTTCCTCTAAGCAAAGAGCTACGGCAGCCCCGCTGCAGAGCGCTATTTCAGCGTGGCTCGCACCACGTTTGGTCAACAACGCCATGAACTGCAACCTATTACGCTGGAGATGGTTCTTTTTTTTGCGAGAAAATACTGCGTTATCTGGCCCACTGTCAAAGGAGGCACGAAATGAAGAGGATGCCGGCGGAGTGCAAGTGAGTGATGGTGTTGAAGAGCACGTTTTTGGATTTTTGGAACGGCAACTTCCGAATTCGGATAGCTAAGTCATAAATTAAATCTTCCTGCATTCCAAAAGCTGGTGGACAATGTCTTCAGCTTTTTCGATTCTTGACAGAGAGACCACCGCATCGGTAATTGCTGGAAGAGGAATATCATCGAGGAAAACAATTAGTGTCTCTCTGCGCCCAATCAATATGCGCCGTTGAGTTTCCAGTCACCGTTCAAAAAACCCCAAGCCCTTCTTGAGATCTGCGTTGTCTGCGATGGCTACATCTACGATATCAATTGCCGCTCGAGTTCTGAATAGTCGATCAAAGTGCTGTTCGACTTGGCCATCGGAGGCGCGTAGGAGGCGCTCAATTCGTTTGGGTGGAGGGTCCAACACAGCAGTCTCCCAAGTCGACCGATTCAAGTTTCGCTCGATATCATGTGCCCACATTCGCCAAACCACGGTGCGACCTTAATACGTTTCTCCCCAAACTTCTATCAACCACTCCACAACTTTTCGTAGCGACGAATCTGCAGCAGCACCCGAGCGATCGGTGTACTCTGGACGAACGCAAGCTTGCATGAACTCATCAAGGGTTTTAGCGTTTGTGATGGTAAGACCGTACTCGTAGGGCAGGAGGGTAACTGTTCCCCCAAGTAGAGAAGCAACCCAGCAGTCCCAGCTCTGATCGGACTTTGTTGATGGAACAAGGCGCCTATTCCACCTGAACTGCATGACTTTATCCCACGCTGACTCCGTGTGCCTTTCAATCGACCAAACATCTTCCTACTTCACAGTTTGGCCCTTAACGTATCGCTTAGGCTTCTTCCATGTCTTGTGCATGATATCGCCAAAAGAGTTGCCACTTGCAGCAAATATCGCCAGTACCGTACCCGATACGTCCCTCTTCCCGACAGTATCTTCGACGACGGCTTGCACAACGAGTTGCAGCCGGTGGTTGGCTGCATTTCCAGGTGAAGCGTCCAGCGATACACGAGCTCGCCCACGGTCTGGAGATGCTAGAGCCAAAGAACCGCGAGGAGGCGCGCGCGCTCGCAACGGTTATGATGACACACGAGTAGTTGACGACGAAGTCGAAGGCGGGGTCTTTCGTGTGGCCGCTTGGCGCCGACCTGTCAGCGGCGATACACTCGACGTGCTGTCTCTTTGGCCGGTAGGGTCACCAGCCGTACCTTGGTCAGCTTCAAGGGCCACCGTGATCTCGGTCATGATGGCGTCGGCCATGTTCTCCTTCCTAGCAAAATGGAGTGTGGTGTGGTGTACACATATTGCCTCTGGAAATGCATGTATTATGCAAAAATAGAGACTTTCGCGATTGTTGCTCGGTCTATTCAAAGAACCGCGCGCTGCAATTTCGAGTAGAACGCTCAATACTGCTCGGCGACTAAAACCACGAGAACTACTGCCATTCTACTGCTCGACACTCGGAAGCATACAAGATCTACTGCCTATTGTACTGCTTGACACCCAGAAGCGCGCGATCTCTCTCCTTTGCGCGCGTTGTCATTGCACACTGGAGCGCAAGTACCTTGAAAGCATATCCGGCTCAAACTAATTTGGCGCTCGAATTTTCTTCATCCTGCAACTTTCTGCGAGCCTCAGATTGCTACCAAGCCTCCAACCCGTCCCTGCGTCTCATGACGCGCGCTTTCGTGAACTGCATCAACACTGACCTGACTTCGATGGAGCCATGTTCCGTATGCGAGCGTGCGGTCCATCACCTGTGCTCCAATGTCCTATACGATCCTAGCAACATCGCTGTGCGGTATGTTAGATGGACGAAGGAGGCATCAGCGCTGATCAGGAGCAGCACCCGCCAGATGAGCTCGGGCGGGACAACGCCGAACGCGTTCTATTGATTATAAGTAGTGTGTGTTACATAAATTTCGACGTTAGTGAAAATTACTGACTTTTGGATTAAAGGTCGGTTTGTCGGCTTTACCGCAGCTATTCAATGAATGCTGCCATACCATAAAATATCCGACCGCCGACCGATAACATCAAAAGTTGTGTACCACCCACCAGGTTATCAACAAAAAACTATGTCATGCAAACATGAAGAAAACATCGTAAAAAGCCGTAATATATACGTAAATACGAGCGGAAAGTGAATGGTGCTGCATGAACCGCTCAGCGCCGAAGTGACCACAAGTGACACCCCCGGACGGTTAATTATTGAGGGTGTTGCGCACACGCTAACCTAGAGGGTTGGCGCTCTTACGAGGAACTGTGATGGGTCAATTCTTCCTTCGGCACCCAGGCGAGTAACCTTGCATTGCGTTGTGCTAACCCCCACTAAAGTAGCTCAATGGAAGAGCACCCGAAACGGCGGCTGTGGGTTCAATTCCCACCTTTAGATTTCAAATCCTATAGGTGGGAACTTAGATATTTCAATACTTCTGATAGGAAATCTGAAGCCACAAGCGTGTTGTTCCACGGTTTGGCGTGGAAAAAGGGCTGAAAGGTTAATTGCGACAAGTAATTGCGTGTTTGTGCTTACAACTGAATGCATCATTGGGTGTTATGTATGGTTTCACTAGTAGTCTACGACTATAAGGCTTTGTCAATGAGGAAACGCTTCTTGAACTGCATGCGAATCAGATTCGGGCTCAACTTGATTTTCTTTTGTACGCTAGATATGCTGCCAATGCAGAGAAGAAGCAGGAGCATGGGATCGCAAAGAAGCGCACGATTCGCCTCCCGCATGAAGTGCAGCGTGAAAATACCGCAAGACAATTGTTGGAGATATGGTCGTACTTCTTTCTGGCATCTTTCTTGAAGTATCCTCCAAGAAGTTCCACAACGCCTTGTGTTGATTGATACTTCAGGGAGTCGACATGAAGCAGTACGGCTTTAAGCCTTCAATAGCAAGAATATATGGATTCTGTACCACGACAAAGCTCCAATGCAAATTCATGCATACTAGAACGAGAACAATTCGGTACTTCTTGTACGAGAATCGTGCTGTTAGCCCGCGAGCATTTTCGTACGACACTTTCAAGCTGATCTGGGATCTCTTGTAGCCATTTAGAATAGAACCAAAGAGCTGGCAATCGAAATTGAAGGTTGTATCGTTAGCAGTGATGAACTCACGCACGAAATACGATCACTGTGTCATCGAACCAACATCCAGGTTAAGTGTCTTCATGTCCTCTTCAGTAGCTTGTGACATAGTGCCTCGGTATTTCCCCCGGAAGGCCCCGACCGCTCCAGACTACGAGATCCCGGAAGACCCAAGCTCCCGGAGCCCCAAGAATGCCCGTCCCCAGGAATGGCCCTGGGAAAAAGTGCCATCCCAAGGAGATCAATCCAGGAGGGTCCCTCAGGAGTGATCTCGCTCATGACGGCGGACGCTAATTCCCAAGAAGCCCAATCCTTCCTGGTCAAGCTGAAGCCGTCCCCAAGGAGCCAACTTCGGAGAGTCGACCTGTCACGAGTGACGACCAGGAGAGTAAGTCATGTTATAGTAAAACCAAGTAATTAATTGATCCCGGGCCCATCTCGGGATCACCATACGTTTAGCTTCCCTTGCAGGCAGATGCCTCGGGATGCCTCGGGAAGCAACGCAATCCAGTCTTAATTTCCCCTCAAGCGCGCAGAATTCCTTCCTGATGGGAACGGGCAAAGGGGAAGGTCGTACCGCGTTCGAAGACTAATCCCCCAAGGTAGCTATATATCATCATTGCCATATCTGCTTCCCCCGGATTGCGGTTCAACCGGCACGGGAGTTAGCACTTCATATTTGGGTCTCGCCCGCGAGTTAAAGAAACTTCAAAAGATTTAGCGACCTTTGCCGGTGGTGTTTCTCGCCGAAAAAAACTAGTGTATGTATAATATTTGCGTATACCCGGAGTTTGGTAGTTTGCCCCGGGCGATTGTTTGTCTAACTACCCACCAGCGTACTGTACCGGTCCAAGACTGCTCGGGTTCCAAAGTGGCCGACCTAAACTCTACCGATTCGTAGGGGCAGTGTCTGCCGTTTATTACATAGGGGCAGTATTGCAAGAAATGGCGCCGGAGCCCCAACGTGACTCGAGCGACACTACAAAAGCGCTCGACCACGTTCGAGGCTGGCGGCATGGAGTCAAGAAGCCCATAAGTTTGCTGGTGCTCTTCCATCCGGGCGGCGCTTCTGCAGCCGGTCCAAGAACGAAGCGTTCTCTTCGTTGACGCTCTCAGAGGCCTCCCCTTGCGCAACCTCAACTGCGCGGAAGGGATCGAGTGCCGCCTTCTCAGCCCTCGTCAAGCGCTTGGCTTGGCCCTTGAGCACCCGAACGCATCCAGACTCGAAGTCCGGGTTATTGACAATATCGACCTTTAGAGCTGCTTTTACACTATATACAATTTCCATAACCGTAAGAAGAACAAGCACAACATATATCACGCATCCGAACCTAAGTAGCGCGCATTCGAGCCTTTGGCAGCAATGAGTCCGTCGAACCAAACTCGAATGTCAAGCAGGTTGGCGTTATCACCCTGCAATGCCTCCGACACCGACTCGACGTCCAAAAATTCGCCGAGGAGCACGTGCAGCCGACGCTTGGCTGCGGCCGAAGGCAAAAGCCCTGCGAGCTCTTCGTAATCGCCGTCGAGGAACGGGAGCAGCTCAAAATAGCGATTGAGCATCGCGAACGTGGAGCTCCATCGAGTTTGCTGGCGGATGATTGGTCGAAGGGTCGTTTTCAGTCTGTAACATCAAAGTATCATAAAAATACAAATAGCACAGTCATAACTTGTAGATGTTTAAAAAAAGCACCCAATACTCACCGTAACTTTGCAAATTAGTTCAAAGTGCGCAGCTTCAGCATCAAAACATGGACCAAGTCCAGGTTGTCGGCATGCTCGCTCAGCTGAGCAACTACCGCTAGCTGGAGGCGGTGGCTCGCGCAGCCAACAAGTGGGACGCCCGTGGGCGTAGCGAGACGGCGGTTGACGGAGCAGTTGTCCCCGACTAGGAAGCCACACTGCTCGACTCGCTTGTTGTAGTCGCGCAGCAGCATCATAGCCAAAAAGGTGTGGTGGCTGGCTGCGGAGTGATCACCGGCCTCGTCATTTATGAGAGGAGCCATACACAGAAGCGGGCATCGTACCTTATCACCCACTTCGGGCCATCCGAACACTGCGATGAAGTGCTCGGAGTCATGGCTCCACCCGTCAAAGATGAGACCGAATCGCTCGGACATTTCTGCGTCGATGGAGTGCTCGACGGACGGATCGTGTCACAGCCTCCACGGCGCGCCGAAGCGTCTCTACACAGACGGGTTGAGGTTGGTGTAGCTAGTGTCGCATCGAACAGGTAAATAGGATGTTACTCAGTCAATCAGAAAGTACATACACAACAACATACGAATGTAGCGCCGGGCCAGTTTGCCCTCACAGAATGAGAGAGGCAGGTTGGCTTTGACAACCCATTCCAACTACCCCAACACGTTCTGGGCGGAGTGGCGGACGTAGTGTACGACCGACCCGGCCTCTCCTGGCATCGCTGCAAACATCTCGTCAGCGAAGGCGGGTTACTTGCGCCTGACGTGCGTGCCCGCAACACGCTCCCGGTCCGCGCCGCACATGCGCCGAAAAGTACTCGCGGATCACCTCGTCGTACTGGTCGCGGCACGGCCGGAAAAAGGAGTTGGCGACCTGGCTGTTGCTGAAGGTGACAGGGCCAGGGTTGTGGGGGGCGGCGAGCATCTTGAGAGGGTGGGATGAGGGTGGGTGGGGGCTTCTAGGCAAATTGAAAAGTGGGGAGTGATAAAACCTGCAAAGGTGAAACCCAGCGTTCAAGCGGTGAAAGATGGTTGGTTGCAGAATACCTCTAATAGATTAATGCAGTCAGCTACACGGGGCCGATATATCATTGATAGCTCGCTGTTAACTGTAGAAAATAAATTATTGGATAAAATTATTGCAATAATTGCCGCTTCAAATTTGTTTTCATCAGCCCTGCGTAGGGGGTACACAAGGTGAGGTTACTGAACGAGCTTTTCCTGAAAGCCCTTCTTGTCCATAGGAGGAAATCCCCAGGAAGCTCACGGCCCCGGATAAATCCCTCGTCCGGGCGGGCCTGGGAGGCTTCTCCGAAGTGGGTTCATTCTAATTTTCCGGGAGCGTACGTACAATCCAAACCGGTCTTTGCTGGTATTCTCGACGAAGTGTTTCTAGCAGGTTTTTTTATCGTTACTCGTCGAAGCTTTTCGGTCTAACTCGACAATACCAAGGTTTTTCGGTCTTACTATACAAGGTTTTTCGGTGTAACTCAACAAAGTGAAACATTTTCATTTTTTACGGGTATTCTCGACAAGTTTTTTTGGCATTGTTGACAAGTGCAGCTCATTGACATTGGCCCATTCGATTCGTGTCACATCGAGGCTCACTTCGAATTCCACGTGTTGGAACGAAAAGCCAAAGTGATTCATTTGTAGAAAGGAGTGGATAATCCACCAGCATCTAGAGTCATCTATGGGTACACCTGTGATGGTGCACTACAGGTCCAAGTTGGCTGTTCCAACACCACGGCCAAGCACGAGTGATCTGGTATACAGAGTCGCCGCCACGGAATCAAACAGCGTTGCTGGTCTGGGCCTTTCGTAGCACCGGCGTCATGCAGGTGACGATAGCGCACGATCTTGCCGTTCAGCTTCCCGGCAGCATAAATGTCGCGAAGGCACTTGCGAACTGCAGTGGAACCCCGCGATTTGATTTCACGAAGAAGGAACTCCAGCATAGCCTTTTCCACCTTTTTTCCCAGCTCCAGGACCTTGTCACAGAAGTTGCCGGCGTTTAGATCAAGTACGAAGCCACGAATAGTTACGTGAGTGCGACTAACTGTTTCGCGTTTGATCTCTGATGCTTGGGTGCGATCCAGCACCAGCGAGGCTCGCATGCCATGCATATACAACGTTGCATGCAATTGAGTGACCTAGGCGCGTCGGCGCTTTGATCGCTTGTTTTGTTTTAGATGCTCTTGAACTTCGTCCGGCTAACGCTCGTGATTGTTATGCTTGTATATGTTGCCTTCGCCTTTAAGTTCTAGAATATACATGCACTTGTTCTTCGTCGGGAAATAGCAACAACTCATGCTCTTCGGAAGTCTTGAAGTAGATGAAGCGCAAGAACAGGATGTCTGCGGCGTCGATTGTGAGGTTCTGCTTCTGGGCGAGCAAGAAATCAGAAGCGCGCCCAAATAGGTACCACATCATGCATAGTAGCGCTGCGTCTTGATAGCCGTTTGAGGTAGTCGCATCCTGATACAAATAGATCATCACTGTACGTAATTCTGCCTTCGTGCATGATGACGCCTTGCTCACTACCTGGCCGTCTCTTTTCATGCATAAGTTCTTTAGCGTCTCCCCCATACTTAGCAACTTTGTCTGAACAATATGCCGCTGCGTGCGGAGAACTCGAATTGCCCCATTTGAGTTTGCCTATAGTACAGCATGGCAGTGTAAGCTGTTTACCCTTCTGGCCTTCGTTAAAGGCAAGATACATACCAAACATATATAACATAGACACAAAGTACTTTCCGCTATCATCTTTCTCGATGCAATGCTTGCCATACTTAAAATACTAAGACTCACTCTTGGCAAAAGCCTTAAACGCAGCGATGGTGGTTGCCTTAGTTTGTTTTATGTTCCATCTTGTCGGATATGTTGCAAATATACAAGTGGTACGCTCGTTACTTTTTGAATAGGCATACATATATTTCTCGTGTCCTCTCGACCTGATGCGTCGGAACGACTGGCTTAGATGGCCGAGGTCAAGAATGGCCTTTACGTTCATGATCGTCCTGTAACATCGGATACCTACGGTATATATCCCACCTCTCGAGGTACATGTATCAACAACTCTACAGTCGAAGCTCGAGTCGAAGATGCTTGCTGCTGGCGCCAAGCGGTCCAAGATTTATGATTCCCTGTTTGACCGCCACCAGAATGTGATCAAGACGGATGAGGATATCACGGTGCCTGTATGCGCCGCTACAGCGACGGCTGCAGACGACAGCGAAACAATATCAGCGGAGATTGCGAAGTTTGCAGCTGCTGGCCCGGAGAATGTCGCCAGTGTGGAGGAGACGGATTCCGGCGAGACAAGGGTGATATCATTAGAGTCTGCGCACATGCGAAGCGTGTTTACGCGCTTCAGCGAGCTCCTCGTGGTCGACACCACACACAAGACTAACCGGTACGCTGTCAAATTCTGATACTATCTGACGGGTACAAGTCTAATTCATGGTTGCTACATGAATGTACAGGTATTGTCGATTTCGGTTGTTCTGCCGCTGGTCCCGAGGCCTTGCGTCGGACTTGAGATCCTGCACGAGACATGCTAATTCATAGGATGCGCAGCCTTCTCATAACGGACTCGCAGCTGCTGCCAGCAGACGCGCGGCCTTGGCTGCAGAGCCACTTGTCCTGGAGTCCGCGAATCTCGAAATGGCGAATAAGGTATTTTGTCTCTAAAACGTGTCTCACCGTTCTTAGCATATGATTGGACAAAATGAGGCTAGATGGCTGGTGAAAGTGAGCTCGCCAACATCGAGAATTGCCTCGCGCGCATTAAATTTATAGGACATGCCGGTTCCTATCCAGGTCAATTTCCGCGACCTTCGAGCCGCGCTTTGTCTCCCGGATTACAGCCTTCGCCCTCCATTTCGAGTTCCAACAATAAAAAACACTCCTGGCCCTGCAGAACACATTGAGGACGTCGATCACACCGACGGTTTTGGAGGCATGACCAGCGTTTAGATACGCGAAGACGTACGGAAAAGAAGCTCGTGTATTGCCTGTTTACATTTGCTTAATAGAGAGTCGTTTGCTGTGTACCCACAATGACTATACAAATTATCTCCTACCGATTCTTCCTGTCTGGTGCAGGTATACATAGAAACGTTGAGAACGTCGAGTGGAGCTTCCCATATTGGCGTGCCTCTGGGTCCATCCCTTCAGCAGCGAGAAAACCAACCTCGATCGGGTTGAGGTCGGGGGAATACGGTGGCAGAAAAATCAGAAGAGCACCAGTCGCGTGAGTTAACGTTTGCAGCTCCTTGTAAATGTGTATATTGGCGTTATCCATGACCACTATTGATTGCGGTAGTGGCCATCAATTAAAAATGGCATGTTTTTCTCTTTAAAGACTTCATGGAAACCAACTCGAGTAGACGTGCCCTCCACTTTTCCCCTAGAAAAAAAGCCTTCGAGGTCCATTGCTGCAAGAATTGATACCCTCTAGCCTCTGCTAAACGGAATGGATGCATGAGCCGGTGTGTTTCACGCTGCCCCCCCCCCCCCCGTAAATTCGAAGAACAGATCCAGAGATAAAGCATTTTTTTTTCATTTAGTATGCAGCCATAAATTAGCCCAGTAATACACGAAAGCAATTTCACTTACCGTCCATCTTTTGACGTTTCGTCGTCGAAGACAAGCTTGTCTGGGCCGCTGCAGAATGGAGTCAAGAGACCTACGTGTTCCCGTTGCTTGCGAGGCAGGATCTCTCTTGCTCGTTTCGCCACTACTTTCCGAGTCAAGTTCGAGTCGAATCGCAGTGCGCGACAGATAGTAGAGTCTGAAACAATGGCCGTGTTCTTGAAGCGTGTGTGAAGCTCGATACGTAGCTCGTCAAAGTCCAAGCAAGGGCTGTTTTTAACGTAATCTTTGACAAAACTCGCAAATCTGGGTAGACCACCGTGAGCCTTGGCAAGAGGCCCATCATCCACAACCTTCCCTGTCGTTCGATAAAACTTGTACCAACGGTTAAATCTACGCTCATGTATCTCCAACACGGTTGACAACCGTGGCCGTACGATAGAGTAGACGTAGATCAGCACAACAACTCTCCAACGAATATCTATAAAGAACGTCATCTTTAACTCTGTTGACACGAAACTTCCGTTTACCGAGCAAACCTCAACCACTCGGAACTTTCGATGTTTGATGGTACGAAGGTGCTTCGAAGGAGTAGTGCTTAGGTGTAAGTGCACTTGTGTGATTTGATAGATTTAGGGTAACCTTTGATCGTTGCAAATGTAAAACTGAGTTCACCGCCCTAAATCTGGGCAAACACACCTAACCCCTCCTTGTTGGGAGCACTTCTTGAGATCCGCCAAAAAACCTGAAAGGCACAATACAACTATCAACTCTTGACGTTCGTGGTATTGAACGAATTAGCGAAGGCGCTGTTGCGCAGCAATCCCTAATAGAGGTGAATAGCGACTGGCATATGGATCGAGCAATCTCGCACTTCAAGCGGACACACCCCAAGCGCTCAAAGCTGTTGCGCATTAGCATGGTTGACAAGGACATGAATGAGATTCGAATCCTCCAGAGTCATTTCCCTGCGGCGCACACACCCATCTTTCATTTCCACGTTATCATAGACCTGAAGGAGATGAGGGCTAAGTTGGCGTTTGGTAAGATCTCACAAGACGACGCATTTCATATCGGCGCTGCTATCCACAAGATGGTCTACGCTCCTGGGAAAGAGTTTTATGACTCGACACACGCGTCACTTCAGGGAATATGCACGAGGATTGACCACAGCGGCTTTCTCGACTATTTCAATCGGAATTGGGCGGAGAGCACTGAAATGTGGGTCATGTACCACGGAGCGAAGTTGTCGCACTTCCGCAATCCCACCAACAATCGCTTGGAGAGCTTTTTCTGGATCTTGAAAAATGGCGTGAATGGGACCATGAGCATGGTGAAGTATGTCAAGGAATCGGTCGCAGTAGATACTTTGACAAGAGAGCGACTACAGGTACAGGATATCTCGGGTCGGGCGCTTTGTCCACGAGAGATACGACGAGGAGATGGCCGCTGTACCGGCTTCCTCCGTTCTTTACTGACGCTCGCTTATTACTGATACGTCATTATAGCCAATCAAGCCACATTATTGTGATCCTCCACTTGTTACTGACAACACAAAAATGGGCTAGGCACCTGAAATTTCCCAATCCACGGGATGCAACCAACACGCAGGCGCACCGCCATCACAGCAGCAGAGAAGCTGGCCGTCCTCGATGTCGGGAACAGTGTGGTGACATCTCTGCCGTTATCAAAGCTTTCTATAGCGGTCTAAGTGAGCACGCGTACGAGCAGCGACGCAAACTTATCTATCAGTGGCTGCAGAAGCGCAAGGACATCGAGATGGCTTGCAAAACGGCTCGCGGGCGCGCCAAAAACAAGGCTCGACCGAGCGGCATAGGTACGTCCCTCCCCGCAGAAGCTGATCAGGAACTCGTTGTGTGGGTCAATGAGTTGAGGGGGAAGGAGTACCTATTTCTGCTGTCATGCTTCACCGTGACCAACTTCGACGCAGGGAGACCGGGGTTAAGTTCAAGCTAATACCTTCAGACAGAGTGCTCATTGCGAGCTGGATCGAGCGTGCATGGGCGGAGTTAAGCGAGCAGACGGTAATAGCGGGCTACAAGAACGCAGGACTCGCCGTAGAAGAAGTAGAAGTTGTAGCAAGTGAGATCATCGCTGAATTACCTAGCCTTAGTCCCGTAGATGGTAGAATTGGAGCTGTGACAGACGAGCACGACACCATTGAAAGCAATTCGCTCTGCGATGAGCTTCTCAATTAATTCACGTACCTTTTTTTGCTTAACGACGCGCGGCAGACATCACCGTTTTTACTCAAGTAATCTATCAAAATGTAGCCAAACATGACTGCCAGTAAAGAACGGAGGAAGCCGGTCCTGAGATTCACGACGCATTTCGTCGCAGGTTCTATCGAGCCCCAGTACGCGGTTGGGCGAGTATTCCCAGGCGACCAAGGTGTGATGCTAGTTCGGAGCCAGCATAATGTTTACCGAGTCAACCTTGCTTACTGGCTGTACGCTTGCAAATTCCCTCAGTCCTTGCATCTTCCATGCCCACACGAAATGTCGTACAGAAAGCGCATCGAGTCTTTCAGCAGCTTGGCTCCACTAAAAAGAATTGATGAGAGGTAAATAGTCTAGTGTTGAGCTCCGTGGAATCTCCTTTACTGATTGTGTTGTGCTCTATGCAGGTGGACCAGACACGCTGCGGAATTGGCGGACATACAGCAGTTCGAGTGCGATCACTAAAACTGTGACACCAACAGCAGTTCGCGTAAGAAAGCACGCACACATGCAGATCGGTTCAAAGAAGCTGTGTGGGCCACCCATCGCGTCGCTACGGAAGATGACCGATATAGACGACGAAGCCGCGTTCTACAGCATGCTCTCGTTCACTCTCCAACAGTGGAGAAACGCCCACCAGCAGAAGAGAGTGCAGATTGACTCAATTCCCTTAACGACTGCAGCGCAAAGATCCCTACTAGTTTTTCAGATACTACCAAACCCTGGTGGCAGGGTTTCGTAGAGGAAACGCCTTGATGCATGCAGAAAGAAGCTTTGTAGGTAGCAGCTAGAACGCGTCTTGGTTGACAACTGGGTTCTTCATTGTCTTGAATTTGTCCACCCCATTCTATTTGGTCACTCACATTCGTACGTTGCTCGCACTTGGAGATATCTGCGTCCCCAAATAGACAATGCGGAGGAATCCCCGCGTCGAAGACGCGGGCATTGCTGTCAACCAAGTCGCGTTCCTCGCGTCCGGAGGCAAATAGTACTGTCCAAACAGCTCCGAGCTTTGCGCAACACTGTTATGGGCAGGAAAGTCTGCTAATATCCCGTCTAGTAGAGCTATTATCACTACTAATAACACTACTAGTAGTATAGTTCTGGTCTTTGAGCTTCTAGTAGTGCTAGCTGATATAGTCGCCAAATCAACAGCACTAGTAGTGGTATAGCACTACTATTCTGACCAACTTCAACAGCCATAGGATCTTCGAAGGACGCACGCAATGTGTGCTTTTCTCACCCCCTGGCGCCGTCTTCTTCGCCTTCCGTTCGGTCACTCCTCAATTCTCCGGCTCCTACTCGCTCGCTTGCCGATTTAAAGCCAAGACTTCGAGCTGATGAAGTGTGCAAAGGTGGATTACCACTGGGGAGAAGTGCAAGAAGCGACGCCATCTTGTATTTGTGGACAACTAGCCCACCATTTGTGCAGCAACGAGCTGCATGCCGAAGCCGATCTATCGAAAAGGTGGCAATGCCGGTACTTTGAGCCCCATTTACTCAGTACTAACACGATCATTGTCACTGCGCAGATTATGTAGCCTCAACTGCGTCATCGCGTTGAGTGGGCTGAGGTGACGAAGAATCAGTACCGTGACAAACGAGAGCAGGATAGAATTCTTCCCAAGCTGACCATGCGCAACAAACGAAATATCCGCGTCTGGAACGTTGAGCAGGTTTGCCAACATATTGACGCGTGCCGCTGGTTTGCAGATGAAGGACAAACGAAGTTTCCGTCCGTCGCGAAGCTAGCACGCGTCTGGTTGGGACGCGGAAACTCTGCAGCGTTTCAAGAACGTGTGTTTTCTACAGGTTCGTTTGTTATGAGCTCGCTGCGCACAAGGACGGACAACGAGTGAGGGAGCGACTGTTATCATGCGTCACAACTGTCATGAAATTCAGCGTATGGGCGACGAAAGCAAGGGAAAAAGTCGAGATGCGTGCTGTGATAGTCGTGTGGTAGTCGTGTGCTACTAGTACTATAGTAGTAATACTACTATTGACTCCACACAAATAGCAGGAATACAGCTATTCTCTGTCTTTTGTATGGCTAGTAATGTAACGGGGTCCCACGAACAGTGCCCTGTCACTAAGTGGAGGTCCTGTGGTGTGGACACACCACGTCACTCACATCATGGCTACATGCCCTCAAAACCAACCAATAGGATAGCATCTAGGAAACTCTATAGGTGACTTGCATTTTGTATGTAGATGGATATAGAAACACCTATAAATATAGTCAGTCTTAAACTACCCACTTATTGGTAATTCGTCCCCTTTGGCCAGGGACCAGTGAACTGCCGTTCACTGTGAGTTTGTATACTCTCGGAAGTCAAGCTTCCTCTAGCCCAAGGTGCCGTGTGACCCGTCACACTTGGTAGCACTTGTCGTCAATTCACGCCTACGCGGGTAGACTACCTGAACCTCTAGCGTTCTGGTCAACAAGGACCGGAATGAGTTTCCTCATTTGAACGACTCGCAGTTCGAGTCCTTTCGAAAGATGGCAGGCATCTTCGGCATGGACGCCCTGCAGAGCTTGGCGGCGTCAACGCCAGTCGAGCAGGTCGAACGCGTGAACGCGTTTGACATGTATGAGCGAGGACTCATTGAGCATGTCCGGGGAACCTTGTAGGTCCCCGCCTAAGCCGTTGCGGCTAAAGGTAAACCCGTATGAAGGGAAGGAAGGTGAGAACCTTCACTTCTGGGTTCGAGAGGTAGAGCTCGCCATGGACGCAACTCTAATCTCGAGCGAACGGCTCCGAGTGGCGTTCGCACTCTCCAACCTTAGCGGTCGTGCTAAGAGTTGGCGTACACGCGTGAAGCGACTACGCCGGGATGCTTTGCATCCTGGGCTCAGCAGTGTGAACAGCTTCGAGCCGCGTTTCACTCGGCGAACTATGGGTATTGCCAGCGCTCACGTTTTCTCTCGTGCAAGCAAGGGAAGCGTGAGCTTGTTGAGTACGTACAAGAGATGCGTGAGCTCACAGCATCTCTTGTGGGAAACCCACTCCATGAACACTTCAAAGTGACGGTGTTCGTTGACGGTCTCCGGGTGGGCCCAGCCCGCACGCAGTTATCCGGTTGCAATCTAGCACCCTTGAGGGGGCAATTTAGATCGCCCTCCAGGAGGAGTACAGCCATCGCCAGGCTCGTAACACACAAATTGACACTTAATATACGTCACGTCGCGCTGCACGCGCTCGTAGGTCCCAGCTTCCTCCACCTTACGACACAAGGCCACGTAGAACCACTCATCCCAACGCTCAATCCCAGCTCAATCTGGCAACCACCACTCCCACCTGCCCGAAGCTTCAGCACGATTCTTCCATCTGCAAACCACGCAAACGTTGTCAGATCACAAACATGTGCTACAAACTGAAGTACGGGTTGATTCATTGTTTCCTGTAGTCTTTCCATTTCATCCGCAAATGCCTTCAGGTCTTGGAAATAGGATTCTGAGTTAACGGCCCACTTTTTCAATGCTTGATCATAGCGACGCGATATATAGAGCGCTTCGCGAATTCCATTTTCGGCTGCCATGAAGGAAACGGAATTGGGTTTACTATCCTTGAGTTCGGTTAGTTCCTGGGTGAAACACCCAAGCATATGTGACCACTCTCCATGGTTTTGTTTTGGTACTTTCATTACAAGAAGCATCTTATCAACATGAAGCTTCCTCATTGCATGCTTGGTTCTCTTCGCGCTCAAGAAAGTGGATTCCAGATGAGCGATAGCTTTTCCATAACTTCCAGCACCTACAACAGCGAAGGTTAGTTCGATATCGATAACCAGCATCAAATAATTTCTTTGAACCAGTTTACACGCTTGTTGATAGAGAATTGTGTCTTGTTGCAAATGGGAGAAGGGTTGATCGTCGGGCACGTCGAAATTCTCTTGTATAGTAGGCTTCCGAATGGCCGGGGCAGGATCGGATCGCTTTGCTTGAGTTGCCAATTCGCGGTATTAGAAGTACATAAGCCGCGCGTTCTTCTCCCGGCTTTTCTCAAGGATTTTCTCACGATTCTTCACATAATATCGGCGCAGGACTCGGTGTTGGTGTCCTGGGTAACCGAGCACGACGTCGAGCTGGACGGACAGATGGATACTCCGTCGGTCTGGCGGAAGTTGCTGCGGATGCAGCAGCACGACGGTTAGGTGGGAAGTGCAGTACGTTTTTCCATTAATTAACGTATTGGTTTTGCCTTACCCTTGTTGTTCGCATTTGTAGCGGTTTATTTTTTCAATATTAATGGAGCTAGAGCTTCCGCTTCCGGAGTACCTGGCCTGCCGCCTATGAATGAAAGATCAATTATGAGAGCAGATCTGGTGCTGACGCTGTAATGGGCGTGCAAGAGCTCGGCCGTTTGCTTCAAGCCTAAGGATGATACGTACGTACTTGAAGCTTGTTTACATTAAGAACGGTTTAACTTTGACATCGTGTCGTGACAAGGTGTCGCCTTCTCCATCATTTGTATTCCGTGCTACAGACGGATACCGAGTACTAAAAGCGAAGGTGGCCGAGCACTTTTAAAACAAGCCTCCAGACATGTTGAGATAGGATTTCGACATCTATCTCAAGCATAGCAACAACGCACCCCAGAAAGACTTTGAAGCGCTGTGTCAAACGGGCGATGCGCTGTTGACGCAGCTGACTACAGTTTAGCATAAGGCAAGGCTACGGCGCAACGGGCAGGCTGGATCTGCTCTCATGCTGTTCATTTACGTTCCGAAGCTGGCAGATCAAGTTACAACACTGTGTCGAGCGTGCGTCGCCCGCGTAAAAAAGCAACTACTTCGTGTAGCAGCATTCTTACGAGAGCAACGGATCCCAACTGTACCAGCTTCAGAGCGATACATGGTTGTTACACAAGCGCGGCTCACAAAAGATGCTCCCCATGTAGTCCCAAACAACACTACCTTGCAGCAGCTGCAGCATGTCGACGCTCGCCAAGCTGGGATGGATAAGGGAAACTCCGCACCGGGTACAAGCCGGGCGAACCCTAGCGGACCAGTTCCAATGGAACTCGGGTCCGCGGAGCAGCAAGACATCCGCTTCTACATTTGCGGCAGGCTGGGTCACATGAAACGTGCCTGCCCCGAAAAAAAGCATTTTTGTTGTAATTTCCATCTTAAATCGTTTTCAATATTTAAAGTTTTTGAAAGAATTTTTAAAGTTAATCTAATGCTATAACTCAGGAATTGATCTTAAAATTGCATAAAAAGGTAAAAAATACCATTCAGGTGCAATATGTATCGGAGGACAACCCAAGCGGTTTCCTCCTAGGCCTCTAGCGTTCAAGGGTCGCTGGCAAAACCCGTGATCCCGAGGCCAGGGTAACGCAGGCAACCAGTAGGGGTGGGGCGCCCTACTGGGGAAGATCTAAGTCTTCATGAGCAGTACACGGGTGGCACGCGATACCATTGTACTTGGTATTCATGAATCCCTCGACGAACCCGATGCTTGATAATTCCTTGATCTGCAATCCAATGCTACCTTCTCGTTTAATTAAGCCAGGAACTCGAGTGGTCACGTATAGAAGAACCGCCAGGAGTGTAGGTACGGAGTCGAGAAATGTGAAATTCGTCGCGCAACTTTAGACCTGGTGGGAGTCCAATCGTGTACGTGTCTGGCATTTTTGAGGCCACTATCGGATAGGGTCCGATGAATTTGGCTGCCAACGTCCGCTTACCTTTACCTCCGAAGTGGTGTAGGGCGAGGTTGGAGGTGTTTTAAGAGTACCTGATCGCCGACTTTAACTGAAACAGAGGGGCTATTGCGACCGAAGTAGAACTTCATACGCTGCTGAGTCTTATCCAAAGTGTCTTGACATTCAAAAGAACTACTTGGTGGTTTTCCACGAAAGTATTTGCCAGCTTGAAGCCCTCTGTCGGCGGTACTTTCAAGCCACTACTGGAGCGTGTCAAGTAATTATCCACGATAAATGGAGAGTTCGCGAGTTGTCGGCGAATTGACTCTATTGGTTGCGACCGAGACTCAAATTTTACGTCGAAGATATGGAAACGCTTGCTCGAACGTCAGGAAACGCATTTATGCGCTAGCAATTCCTTCAAACCCTCGGCCGACAGGCAAATAGAGATTACTGGTCGCTACATTGGTGACTATCTTAGAGCTTACGTGCTCTAACAAGCGAGCACACTTCTCCTGGAGTGTGAGAGTCATAACTGCGGATTTGAAAAAAGCGCTGCAGCAAACATTTTGCTATCACGCACGACACCGCGAATACCCTCTTTTCGAGGAATAGGAGTAGTTGGGAGTCAAATTTTGGAGTTAACACCCGCGAGCATCATACACTACACGCCAACCCACCGCCTTCTTCACGCAAAAAGTTGGTGCCGAGCATGGAGATTCGGAGCGGCGGATTATTCATCCTTGTAGTCTACCCTCAAATCGCGATTTTTACGTCCTCGCTTAAACGAAATTGCATTCTCGCGATGGGTGCATCCTTGTTATCGTTTTTGCGCATTGGAGGAACTGCTGGCAGCTGTATCCTGAATACGACGTCCTTCAATCGTAACAGCAACAGTTCAACCGCATGTCCGAGTTTTGACGCTCAGATTTATCGCTATTCATGTTCACATGTTGAGTCATGGAAGAAAATTCATTGTCTGAGGCGCGCAGCAACCTTTTCGGCCATTTGGAGGAGATAACCCGAGTGGGACCACAACTTGATATATAATTTTGCTGCAGGTAGAAGCACCAAATGACCTCGTCATCGTCCGCAGACTTGCGAGTTGAACGAGGTGAACGTCTGCTACCGCCAACACGAGTTGCGGGTGTATGTCGAACACACTGTCTGGAGGAATATCCCGACTGAGCCCTCCCGCGACAAGCTATGGTCCTCTTTGGTCAATTTATGTCTGGATTCACTTCTTCCAGCCATGTCCATCCGAGCAGTACATCCTTCTATTCAGAAATTGGCGTTATGTAGACGGAGGTCGGATAAGGAGGAAATCTATCCATGCCGATCGTCACTGTCGCTTCTCGAAGCGGAATTTTGGCGCAGTTCTTGCTGGCTTTTTGACACATAACGGTGTTTTCTTATAAAGGCTCATTTTCTGGGCGGTGATACCGCGATATTACGTTGAAAGAAGAACCACGTCAACAAAGCATTCAACCAATTTGGTACCAATCCTTGCGTCATGGCCCAAGTAGCAGCACAGTTTGTTTGCCAGGACAGTTACTGCTAAAGCTCCCTGCAGCGATCCGTCGGTAGGTTGCCACCCTACCGAACTTGGACTTTTTTTACGAGACATAATCCGATGCCGTGTCGGCTTTGGGCGAGACTGAGCCTGAATGATTTGCTGCTGGAGTTGTGCAGTCTGTGCTAGCAGTTGACTAATCTGAGTGGTTTGCTGCTGCGTTGCCTATAGTGTGAATTGTAGCAATTGCGCTTGCATGCCTGGTGTCATGATCGCTTGTGCAAACGATTCAAAAGTCGTGGAACTGGCAGGACTGGTATTGGTAGGTCTTGCACCGCTTGACGTTGAAAATAACTGCTTGGAGGCACGTCCCATCTCGACCCACGGGTTTGTTCTTTGGCGCTGGTGCGGGCGGCTTTGACCGACTTGCGTATTCGAATCCATAGCTGACGACAGTGTTCGCTTAATAATAAATTTACTGTTACGAACTCTACTGGAGTAGGAGCTCGGTAATCCTTAGTATGCAAATTTAATAATGAATTGTTCTTGCACACTTTGATTACCTACCCTCGGATTCTACTTAATACTTGAAGCTCTCAGCAGTAGCACCCGAGCAACGGACATCTGCTGCTACTATGAGATTAGAAAGTAGTCACGAAAAATGTTAGGATTCCGAGGGTACTGTCACATAGACAGACTTAATCTTAACAATATTCTCTTTCCAATTCTCCGAGCACTAGTTGAGCACCGACTAAACTGTTACATAGTATTGGACTTGAATCGTCAAGTCAAGCATCGAATCCCACACTACACCCAGTCGCGATGGAAGAGACCAACCCACAGACTTTAGGCAATTTTTTTGCAGCAATGGCGCGACAGCAATCCGACTTCCAAGCCATGCTGCAGCAGCAACTCGAATCTAGTGAGGAGCGCCTTGACGTGATGTCCCGCGAAATTGGGTTGCCCAAGAAACCCCAACACCCGGTATACCACGGCAAACTATCTTAAGACATAGTGCTACGCTTTTGTTTCGACGCAACAATTGTACGCCGATTACCACCTGCAAATGACTGAAGAGCCATCACTGTTCGTCACGATGACGTCGTACCACTTGGGTACCGCACCCATGAACGGGTATCATCAGTTCTCGTGATTACTGAGGAACCACCAAATCATGGGTGACGTTCGAGGTGGCGATGCTCCGCCGCTTCGTCCCACCCGGTCATGCGTTTACGTTGCTTTAGCGACTATGGGCACTGCGCCAAAGGGGGAGTCTCGGCGACTACATTTCGGAATTCCAAAACTATTTGATTCTGTGCACTCTTTAAATCTCGCCACTCGAACTACGATTTTATGTTCAACAAGATCTGGGGACAGCGACCACTAATTGCCTGAGGGAGTACCACTTCGAAAATGCCGGTCAGGCCATGTAACTCGCGCTCCGTTTTGACCACTCGGGTCACACGCAGACGTCGGAACAGTGGGGGACAAACGCGAAGCGCCACCACTGCCAAAACGTAGGCCATATGGCTCCCAAAAAAATGCCCGGCGAAGTAAGCAAAGAAGTAAACGACTTGTTTGAAAAAGAGGTCGTGTAACGGATTCTCCGTTCAGGACTCTGATTTATGCTTTGGTTACTATGGTTTAGTGATTATATTTTGTTTACTCTAGACCAAGAACGCCAAAAAGAGAGTGTGCTAGTAGCCAGAGCAGAGCTTAATATGTTCTTCCCATCGGTAGGACAGGTAGGATGGCGAGCGTACCAGTAGCCGCCGTTTAAAACAATAAAGTCTGAAGTGTACAGAGATGATTTCGCGTTTTTGATTGCGTGATTAGGAAGAGGGGCATCTAGGGAGAACAGGGTTTATTTCCAGCGCTCGTTTGAGTTGTTGTCGCTGCGATATGGCATGCTTGAGTTTGAACAAGTAGTCCGATGTACACCGCGATTTTGACGACTTAAGAAGAGTAACTGGTGCGACTTTTTCATCATCAGAAAGAAGAATGAATATAGAGTGTAATGAGGTACAAGATAGAATCGTTGGGCTACTATTGACACCGTGGTGACAGGTTGAATATTGCCAATTGCGACGTAGACTTGTCCTAATTTCTTGAAAGCAAATTGTGGTCTGTTTTTATCTCATATGGTGCTCAGTACAGATTCCTATACTAGACGCTGTTTGTTCGGGAGGTAGCAATTGTAGTGGAAATACACGTTGCTGACATTTTTGGCTGAGATGACAGAGCGGAAAACCTCATTGTAGCAATACGGTTGTCTACTAATGGGACAATCATCTCGTCCACTTTACATTAATGTGTTTAAGATCTATTGTGCCTTTCACATAGTTTGGCGGGTGGACTGCTAATTCAGGCGGAATTAGATCCACAAAAGGACGACAAGCCTTTATTTAAGGGTAATTATGCCTAAGATTGTGAGAGCTCCCCTAACTCCCCCGATCAGCCCTTACGATGGAATAATAGAGATAACGACAGAATGGCGGTTTTCAACACGCCATTCTGCGCCATTCAGCTTGCTTAATCCTGAATCAGGCGGGATTATCTTTATTCCAGCCTAAACCAGCTCACTATCGCCATGCTAATTCGGCCGCGGAATGGACAGCCCATAATTAGAGTGGAATTAAATGTGTTGTGGGCATAATTAAAGGCGATAAGGGAATAGAATTACGACAGAATTATCGCGGCAGAATTAGTGAAACCCACAATAATTATAGCACCTTTCATTCCTCAACTAGTATCATATCAAGCATCAATGTGTGACTTCGTCTGGTCGAGAGAGATGTGTCATGTTAAGTACAAGAAGGTCAACACGCAGTACGTCGATGCCGTCCGCCGGATTGCTGTACTCGAAATCACTCAGACGCATCACACTTCACCAGAAGCTAGGCAAGTGGTACGATTGGTGACAAAAGTACTGGACTGTCTTATCAATGGTGTGGGCTGGGTGATAGAGCCGAAGATTTGCTGTAAGTTTGATCTGAGACACCTCCTCTTCGCTTGAAGCCTCGTTAAATCAGCGTATGTTTTACTCCGAATGTGAATTTCGTGACATGATGCAAAAACTTCCGTGTGGTCTTAGTGAAAGGGATGATAGCAACGCGTGAGGTGATCTGTGCACCAACGGAGGATACGAGGTTCGCAGAATTATTTGGTGCTAGGGACCATCACCTCTGCTGTGCACTAACCTGGGGTGGTTGAGCAAAGAAAATATTCTCGAAATCATATCAGCCAACCCCGTGACTAGTAACGTCAGTGACAAGGATGCGGATTACCATCTCGTTAGGTGTTAGCGAAGGTAAAAGGCGTATATGTAAAACAAAGACCCGTCAAAACTAGACAATAATTGAATCCTAGATACCACACAGGGCGTGTTTGAACCAGTTAAAACGTGTGTATGGTGAATTATTATAAAGTGCTGGCCAAAAGGATAGCCCACCCTCTATTTTTCGCAGGACGTTTCGATCCCAATCTGCAAGTGCTATACAATGTGTACATAATTTCCATACTGAAATCAAGTGTATAATAGTGTGGCACAGAATCCTTGTATAAAAAGTCTCTCAATATTGGCCAAATCGTGCTCCAATTTGGGTTGGCTGGAATCACAGCGAAAAACGCTATTACGGGTCCAAATTTCATTGTTAAATTCACAAAAATATTGACGAAGCTACCGGAAAAATAGAATGTGGACTATCCTTTTGATCAGCACTGTATATACCTACTTTTGAACCATAGCCAGACCTCGAAGATTGTAAGCTTGTACAAACAATTAGCCAAACCAAAACTATGGGTTTAAACAAAATCCATAACAGAGCCCACAGACGAGATCCCTTTGGCCGTGCTCAATATAGCTAAGTTTCCAAATAATCGACATTGACCAAGCATCAATACACGTTAAAAGAGATTCAGATGGGGTGTTTATGATTCCTCCTCGGCCTGAATGTGTATATCGACCTCGAGCGTGAGCCGAATTCGCGGCATACGAGTGGATATAGTAAAACAACTACAACTTATCTAAAAAAACATTAGTTTTTATCAAGAACAGCCCACACCCAATACTACGAATGTGATTGTCCTGGCGGACTCAAAAGGACTGGAGACTTCTGGATAGCGAACGTGTATGCGAAGTGCAAGGACCCCAACGAAATGGGTGCACAATGAAGATGAGAATTAGAACACGAGTTAATGACAATGGGCTGTGGCCCATCACAAGAAGGGAAGCTTCTTGCACAGTCACTTACCATCTCAAGATGTTCGTATACGTTCCGCTCATCGCCGGAGGGCTGTCGTAGACATGACAGCGATCCAGTTGCAACCATTCATGAGCTGGCCCGGCGATGACTGCAGCTAGCATTTCTGTTGCAACTATTCGTGCACCCATTTTGGTTTCGAACCCTTGATCACACTCCTCATAAATAGTAGTTATTTGTACAAAATGGTTACAAAAGGGAAAGTAAAATGTAAACTAAAAAAACGATTTAATGTTGAATTATCTACAGCAAAACCACCCCATAACCAATCTACAATATATATTTTATTTTTTATATATTTTTATTTTTTTTGATTTTATGAATTAATTAATACCATTATAATCTAAATAATAAAAATATTGAATTTTTAAAAGAAGGAATTTTAAGTTATTTTATAAAAATTATAAATGATATTTGTAATATGCTATCACCTACAGCAAAATTGATCCGTATTATCTTAAACCATTACAAAAAAATTTAAAATAATTTCAAAACGTTTTTCTTTATTAATATAATCCACAGTCAAAAAATACTGCTAGACAAGAAGCTGTCGCGACGCGAACTCCGGTTAAAGCGCTTTTTGCAGAACTGAAGAATAGGAGCTTTTTTATCGGTACTGGGCGAACGAGGCAGCAATCCAAATCCGACATTGGTTTTGGTCGATCCCGACACTGCTATATTTTGTCGTCTTCCCTTTGACGCTATCGTCCTTGATTGTACCTACAAAGCAGATAGGTACAACGTCCTCCTTTTCAATATCATTGCAATAACTGCATTGAACACGGTATTGTCAGTTGCTCAATGTTGGTTGCCCTGTGAGGCCACAGAAGATTTCGTATCGCACTTTCGGTCTTCAAGGAATATTTGTTGAACATGTTATTCCTCGGCTTTGTGGTGTCATGCATCCAGATCATGTAATGGACCCTCCCCAGTTACATAAGTAGGTAAGTCTTATATACAAAAGTAGGTACAAAAGTGCGCAGCTAGCGCGTACTGTGTTGTAGCTCTCTGATTGGCTAAAAAGGCACACATTAAAGCCAATCGGGAGCCGGATTGCATATGAGTGGTTCTCAGAGGACTAGGGCTCCCGCCCTGCTCCTAAATTAAATCAGAGTCTATTTTACTGAGTGTTAAGTCTGTCTTGGTTACTGTGAGCTTCCTCATTGATACGTGTACGCTAGTGACGGTAAAGACATAGCCCGTTAGAGACCAGGACCAGACATGTATGAATGTTTCAACAAGCACACTTCCTACAACTCCATTTCTGTAGCATTTGTATTTTTATGTACATGCTAAACTAGACAGCTCTTGGACAATTAGAAGTCGGCAACGCAGCTTCAGGTCAAGACCATCTAGAAAATACGTGATACACTGAGACATTCGTAATGCACTACCACTTGACTCCGAAATGAAGAAGTGTTTAACGCAGAGGTTCGAAAAAATCAACTGCGATTCAATTAACAATTGTGGTTTCCAATTGTAACTTTTATTATGAAGGCTTGAAGTATTTTATTGGCTCAATTATCGGCAATAAATAGTGCCAAAGTGGCCTTGGTAGGAGTGCGAAGCTCAACTAACGAATCCTGCCGATCTGACATCATAGTGCAGCCTCAGTGACATCAGCAATGTCGTTCTGCACTCCACTGTCACGTCATGCCAAAACTACCTGCAAAAACTGAAAAGTAGACGCGCGATTTGAGCGAAGTTGGCCGGATGACGCAAAACCGGCAAGCTTGACCAGAATTCACAATACAATGGACAGTAGAACTTGTGCACTTCTGGTGTCAGGCACAGCAGTTGAAGCGCGCTTGTGGGTCGCTAAAACATATCTAGGCCTTCGGCAATACAATTGGCAGTAGAATTCGCGTGCTTTTCGGTGGCGAGCAGAACAATGGGCAGTAAAACAATACTATCGGAACGACAGGGGTGAACTACTGAGTACTTTCAAAACAGCTGGTGATACAAAACGAACTACTGGGGCACTGTAGTAATAGTACTCTACTCCAGTACTCTTTTACTGCCCAATCTGGATAACTGCTAATCCCTGGAGGCCTATCTCTTCTTGCTAACGCCTGTAGCTGGCGTAAGCTGATATTTTACATATAACCCCTTAGTTCCCATATGTTGTACCGAACAACATAAGAGGTGTATACCCTAACTCGATTTTGTCGCAGCGTCTATGCTATGTTGGACCTCCAACATAAGACGAGTTTTTACTTGAATTTTGTATTGAACACATCCCAAAAGACGGATATACTGAAATCAAGATAAACAAGCGAGTACAAAACAGACAAATGCACAGGGCTAGGGTCATTTCCAGTTGAACAGGGTAGAGAGGCAGTACGTTCACCCACTACGAACCGGCCAGAAAAAACTTTCTCATTCTTCAAAACGCGAGGTAAGCAAGGGGGTGAAGACGGCCGCGTTGACACTCAAGGGGCTGCGCCAACAAGGGATTGACCAAGTTCGAGCGTTGAGGCGCACTAGAAAGTATGCAGCGTGTGTAAACAGCAGAAGCGAAGGAGAATGCTTAGCGCGTGGACGTGTTGAGGACCAAGGCGATGGCAGTGCACGAGGTGGCTGTGAAGGCTAAGAAGACGACTGAGAAGGAGGTCGCGCGTGGTACGAGCGTTGTGCAGTTAGAGTAGGTGGCAGTATGTGTCGGAAGCGTATCTGGCACGACGGCTACGGTATTATAAGATACTTGCTGCTAATACACGAATTGCACGGCTGCCATCCACACTGGCGCTCAGGAAAGAATCACGTGCGCCGAAATGCCGCAGTGGGCAGCACATCCTTTCAAGATGCGCGTAGAGGCACAGCAAAAGGTGAAGGTGCCGGCGGTGGGTAAGGCTTTAGCCAACGCTCTGGCGCAGGAATAGCGGTGGGCTTTGTGTACGCATTCTATTCTGCATTATTTAGGATGCAATATTTTGCATTATTTAGAATGCAATCAATTGATACTGTCTTGCAATCAATTGAAACTGGCGTGCAATCAAATGAAATACTCCCTTTCCATCCTTCCTATGTGTCAATATCGAGCTGCTGTACGTGTGCAATGCTTCAGAAATGTTGCGAACTGATAAAAAGTGCAACTCTTATGTTGATATTCCATCATGATAGCTACGATGTTACCAACATATGAAGTCTTTATGTTGGACATGCATTCGCTATACTCGCATTGGTTGTCCTATACCATCGCCTACCCCTCCCGGGGGAAAGCGTACTTAATGATGGTATATACAAATTACAAGTCTATCTTATGTTGGAGGTCCAACATAAGGGTCAAAATATACCCCTACCATTTTTCCCGGGAACTGAGGGGATAACGGGTTCTTCTTATTTGTGTACCGGCATTATAGTAATTGTATACCTTGAAAACTGGGTAGTAATATAGGATAGTATTATAATCGGAAAATGTTATACTTAGTTTTAGTAAGTAAGAGGGTATTATAGTCTACATTATAATATTATATCATATTTATGGGTATACTATTTGGAAAAGTATACTATATGGAGAGGTTTACAAATAGGAAGACCCAGTTACATGTATTCAAGCTACTGTTGTGCTCGTCACTATTGGAGAGTTAGTGGGTCTATTCATATGCCAACGTTGTAGCAAAGCACAATAAAATATAGTAATATAAATAGTGGTTTACTTTCACTCGACTGTGTACCCAATGTGTTTACGTGTAATTTGTGTACCAAAACCTACCAATCCCGTGCGTCATTCGCTTCGTATACTTTCTGCTTACGTCAAACGACGCCACTTCAGAAACGTCAAGTGCATTGTATCATCTAAGCTTACGAGCTCATGGCGTCCACGTCGTCCTCTTCGCCCATGAAGCTGCGCGTCCTGTGTCTGCACGGATTCCGCACCAACCGCCAAGTGATGGAGAGCCAGACACGCGGCCTCCGTGACGCACTGGGGCCCAACACCGAGTTCGTCTTCCTCAATGGACCGTTTGAAGCTCGTGGGCCGACGGACGAGATCATCGAGCGCATGTTTGGAGACACGGGGCCGTTCTACGAGTGGTGGGCGGCTCGGTACCTAGAAAAGGAGGAGCGGGAGGACATTGAGGCCGAGGAGGGCGTCCCTCGAGGCACCACCAAGCGCTGGTGCCTCGAGTTCAGCGACATCGACCAAGCCATCGAGTACATGGACGAGAAGCTCACTGAACTGGGCGAGTTCGACCTCGCCGTGGGTTTCTCACAGGGCTCGATTATGCTCACGATCCTGTCCATGTGGTACCTCAAGAAGACCAACAAACGCTGGTGGAAGCTGGTGCTCTGTGTCTGCGGCGTGTATCCTCGAGGGATCAACGTCCGCGAGCTGTTTGAGACGTACGATGGACACCCGATCCAGGTGCCATTCCCGTCGATCCACGTCGTGGGGCAGAAGGACAGTTTGTACCGAGATTCGGTCGTGCTGAAGGACATGTACACACCTCACGCCAAGGGCAGTCCGCTCGAGAGACTGCTGCTCGAGCACGACGGAGGACACAAATTCCCGTCCCCTGGACGACACAAGGAGTTCTACGCAGAATTGGCCAGCACAATTTGGAAGTTCTTTGAGGATACGCGTCAGAGTTCGGTGGCACGACTCTGAGGAAAGTTACTCGTGGATAGAGATCACCACAATATAGTCAACGTATTGTTTGCCGTGTTAAACCACCCCCAAGCTGTTAATGTTGAGTCGCCCGTGACGTACAATTTGTGCACGTCAGCCTTCTTGAAGTTGGTCGTGGTCGCTGCTCAGTCGACATTTTGCAGCACTGACAGCACTTCCTAGCATGGTGATCGTCGCCGAGAATCTGCCCCACCCCAGAGCGCTCACCCCGCGTCCATTCAACGCGTCCAAGAAGATCCGCGTGCTGTGTTTGCATGGGTTCCGCACAAACAAGCAGGTGATGCTGGATCAGACTCGTGGAATTCGAGCGGCACTGGGCTCGGCAGCAGAGTTCACGATACTAAACGGCACGTACGAAGCCCGCGGACCCAGTGACCCGATGATTGAGAATGCGTACAAGTCCAGCGCCCCATTCTACGAGTGGTTTGAGAACCAACTCGCCGACGGATCTCCATTGCTTTACAATGATGCCGAGTCATCAGCCAAGGTGCGTATGCAAAGTGGCGCTGACCAAGGACAAGACCACGCGTGGAGTCTTTCGTACAAGGGCGTGGAGCAGTCGATGGTGAGAATCGACGAAGAAATTCGTCGCCACGGTCCATTCGACGTCGTCATCGGCTTCTCTCAAGGTGCAGCGCTGCTGACGATTTTGACCATGTGGTATTTGCACCATGGCAACGTGCGCTGGTGGAAGCTCGTGATCTGCGTCGGTGGCGTGGATGTCAGCGGTGTCAATGTAAAATCGCTCTTCTTGGACAAGCAGGGCAACCGAATGCCTGTACCGATGCCTTCCATTCACCTTATCGGCAAGACGGACCCACTGTACCATGAATCGCATCGACTGGCGTTGTCGTGGGCGGATAAAGCAGACCCGAATGGGTTTGAGAAGTGGATCTACGAGCACGACGGCGGTCATAAATTCCCTTCGGTATCGAGGAACCGCGAGTTCTACGCGAAGTTGGGTCGTGTTATCAAGGAGCACTGTGGCAAGGGGGTTGAGTCAATCACAGCCAGACTTTAACGTTATGATGACGGGTTTTGAAGCGGGCTACCAGCTATGAAACTTGTCAGACTTGGTGAAAATGATTCTTCACAATGAATTTGTCTTGTGTCTCGATGTAGAGTGGGCAGGGAAGAATACGTTATAGCATTCATGAATCAAAAGTGTTCGAGCTTCACTCCCGATTGCTCTTCAAAGCTGTTTAGGAACCTTCGCAAAAACAATGTTACTACGATATATCGCAACGCAATGGTTAGAAGCTCTTCCTAGGATCACTTAAGAGTATCGTCTCGACACCAGATTTTGAGCGATTCACAATACCGTAGAAGTGCAGCTCGTATAGTGATGTAGGATGAGGAAGAGTCTTGAATGTTTGAGTGGAGCAGAATTCAACCAAAGTAAGTGAACAATATCAGAGATAATACTACGAAACGAATGCAAGCAAGTTGTAAGGTAGACTCGAGATCACATCAAAATGGAACTGCATTCATGAGTTCGACTACTACGAGGTGTCTTCACAGTCACTTCCGTCTCTCGTAGTTGTGTAGCGAGCTGACCGCTTAGGCAGAGAGACCGAGAGCCGTGCAGTTGGGCAGGAAGCTGTCAGCCAACTCCAGCACATTGATCGACACCGTTCCGAAGTTAATCACGCAGTCCGCCGGCTTCAGAGCGAGGAGGTCAGCAATGAGCGAGTAGCAGTCCGACGTCAGGCACATGAGCAGGACTTCATTCTCAGTGGGGTATGCCGTGGGCGGCACGAACGTGTAGCCCGACGCAGTCTGGCACGAGTCGAGGTACGGGTCCGCGGCGAGTGCCAGGAGCTTGGCAGTCTCCGACGAAGGGCAAACGGTGGTCTCGTCATAGGCAGCGGTCTGCGTGGCGAGGCAAGCGACAGCGGCGACGGTGGCGAAGGTGAAGGTCTTCATGGTCTTGGAAGTGGAGGGTGGAGAGGCTGGTGTTAGGGCTTGGAGGGATATTGGATAATGAACTCCTGTCCAGAGTCTCGAAACAGTACAGGTAACATGACAACGAAGCTGCATGGTCAATGACCATGGAGGCAAGCACTAGGGGCAGGTGCTTCGCCCGCTTCAACGAGGATGGCGTTCAGGGAAAGAGGAAAACAAAGCACAGCAAGTTTTCTAAGCAAGTCCTGACAGTTTTCGTGACAACCGTAACACAACGTAAAGCTTGGGGTGAGCTTGCTGACGATGCAGATACTGTGGTTTAACTCGTTAAACCACAGTATCTGATCCCGAGCCCACGGTGAGACCGTCCGCAACGGAGACCTTGCTTCCGCCGTTGCAGAATTTGCTGACTCAACTAGACTGTATCAAGCAAGATACCAAGATGCGTTCGAGAGTGCTTCCTCACTGCTAACGAAAGCAAAGGCGGCAGACTTTTATCATGACTACTGCAGGGACACCAAGTCGTTTGTTCTGCGTCACAGACGTCGACATCATGGTGACCTGCAGCATTTCCGGCGCTATCTATCACTGAGCCCCCAGCCTGGTCTTCCCGCTAAAAGTCCACCACTGTGAAAACCGTGATCAGTCAAAAAGCAAAAAGTACCCTTGACCAGGATGTGTGCGGCCTGCATTCGACTCCCATTGCAAGTTCACTCCAAATCTTCTACACGTCGACACCATTTGTGCTGGTGTTCGACTGCCGTGCGGGAAGAAAGTTGCTGCTGTGGTAGTTGCTGTTGCTGTTGTGTCACTGTGTAGATGTGACACCCTGAAACGCTGTAACTTACAACGGCTTACAGCCTGTAAGCCTGGCTTTCGTCACGGCGCGGAATGCGTACATGTACATGTATTCTGCGTTACGGCTACGAATAATAAAAGTATAGTGCAGATCGTGGCTGCCGCAAGAGTCTGTTATGATACTGCCTTCCCTGGGCAGAAATGCTCTTGCCATTTTGCTACTGTTGCTGCATCGCCATTGCCTTGGTGTCAAATCTGTCAAAACCCCACGTATTGCTTTTTTTAGACGAATCCGCCACCGCCAGCCTTGCTCATCAAACCGTCGATGTTCAGCATGACGTTGCCCTGGCGATTTGCGACCAGCACCTCCGACAGCAGACTACTGGACGTGTCACCCGAGACGACGGTCTTTTTGTTCTTGGCGAGTGAGCCGAGCATGTCCAGTTTCTTCATGTCCAGCGTGTGTTTGCGGTACTTTTCCAGCTTACACACTGCAGCACCCTCGGCGCGAGCGACGATCTCTGCGGCCTTTGACTCAGACGCAACGCGGATCTCATCCGACGTCGCATCTAGTTGCATTTGCAGCGCGGCCTTCTCAGCATTGAGGAGACCGATCTCGGCATCACAGCGAGCGTTGATCTCTGCTGCGATCCGCACCGTCTCCGCTTCAATCTCCGCGATCTTCAGTGCAGCTTCGACGTCGCGGTTGTTGCAAGTGACGGTCGTTTTCTGGTTGATCTCTTCGTCTGCAAGTTTTGTCTGCGCGTTGATGAGGTCGATGCCCTTGCGGATCTCGGCGCACTTGGCCTTACCCGTCTGCTCCTCCTCCATGTACATCATGCGGCGCTTGAGCTTGGTCGTGTCGATCTCTTCCTTGTACTGCAGCATCTGCATGTCACTCATCTGCTTCATGTTCTGCTCCTTGATGGCGCTCAAGTGCGTCGTGCGGCTCTCCATCTGCTTCTGGAACTCGGGCGGCAGTGTGACGTTCGTGATAGCGACGCTGGTGATCTGCACGCCGTACGTGTTGAACTGGTCGTTCAGACTGCGCTTGATGTCCTCCGTGACGCAGTAGAACACCTTTTCTTCGGCCGGGATGTCCTCTTCCTTCACCGTCTCTTTCATCTTTGGCGAGTGGAACTCATCAGCGGCCGGTCGGCAATTCGTGCGGAAGTTGAGCGCCCCCGTTTTGAACCGCTCGCGCATGGTGCCGTCACGGAGCTGGTACACCTCCGTGTGCTCGACACTGCGAGCCAGCGCTCGCACCGCTTCGTCTTGAGCAGCTCGGAGCTGCACCTCGAGTCCGTTGGGGCCCAACTCGTACACGAAGCGGCGTACGAGCTCGGGGTCTTCGCCCTTGGCCTCGTCCCCCATGATGCGGAGAATGAGGCACATGTCGATGCCCACCGTCACGTCGTCTGCAGTCTTGCAGCCCTTGACGGGCGTGTCAAACACAATGTATTGCTTGGTCACGAGGTGTGCCACCTTGGTGAAGACGGAGGCGAAGTGCATTCCTGGAGGCCACACGGGCGAGCGACTGCCGTCCGACTTGACGTAGTCCACGTCCCGTCCTTGGTTCTGCACGAGCGCGTACGTGCCTTCGGGCACGCGGATGTAGGGCTTGACGGGGCTGCGGCCCGGGTTGATGATCACGACCGTGTTGCCATCGTAGCACGCGCCGAAGATGCGGTTGGCGGCGTCCACGCGCCACGTATTGCGGTACAGCAGCCGCGTCTGGTGCTGCGAGCCGCCGGGCAGCGCGTCGGCACTGAGTTTACTGCTACCGGAGCCCATGGAGAGAAGGTTTGTGCACTGGAGTGGAAAATCCGAAGTGACAAGCGACTTACGCACTTCAAGGTCGGATGTGGTGCCAGAAAAGTGTCGACGAACGGTGATGGGTACACTTTTGGTATACGAACAGCAAGACAAAAGGAATCTGACGGATTTTCCAAGTGCCATTTGCTAGCTACATACACATGGATATATAGCTCCACCTCTTTTTGATGGCTACACATTCGAGGCATCTGCTGTGCGCTGGTTCTTGTCCATTGTTGGAAGCGCAACGTGTATTATATATTTCATTCTGCAAGTTACCACCTTCTTCCCAAGACAAGCAAAGATGACCTCGCGAGGAGGAGAAACGACACGCTACAGCTACCGAGTGAACCACTTGGTGCAGAAGGATATTCGCAAACCCATCGACGCCATGAAGCACTTCAATGCCAAAGTCACGGACGGACGCATTCCCATCGTGCTCACCCCCAACTACCCGACGCTCGTGACGGTGTTCATGAAGGTGCCGTCGGGTCTCTGGGTGCTCAAGCAGAAGTGGAACGCTCATGCTGGCATGATGGACCCCGGACTCAAGATGTTCTGGCCGGCGTGGAACCGCGTCTCGCACATTGTCACCAAGCAGGCGGTCACGTACTCGAACCCTGTGCGCGGGTGCCCCACGTCCGACAACGTCA
The DNA here is from genome assembly GCA_032158285.1 of Phytophthora sansomeana. NCBI lineage: Eukaryota > Oomycota > Peronosporomycetes > Peronosporales > Peronosporaceae > Phytophthora > Phytophthora sansomeana. The sequence goes on from JAPDHH010000289.1 coordinate 48,028, forward strand.
TGGTGGACATTGACATCTCCATCAGTTTCCAAATCGGACCCACTGAAGACGACGCGTACACCTTCGTGTACTCTCTGGGCGCCCACCGGTTTGATGAGCTGCTCTACAGTCTCACAGAGGAAGCCATTCGAGGTCTTGTGCACTCGGTGCGTCATGACCAGGTGCACGACCTGAGAGAGGAGTTCGCCATGGGGATGAAGACGGATCTGAACGCCAAGCTCAAGTCTTACGGCGTCTTCATCCACAACGTCAAGGTGACGAATGTGGATCTGCCCCAAGCGCTGTCCAGGACGCTGGAGGAGACGACGGCGTTTAAGACGCGTATGGAGGAGCAGGAGAAGAATCACGAGAATCAGATGCGCATTCTGCTGAACCAGGAGACGCAGAAGCTCACGGCGCTGGAGAAGGAGAACGAACGAGCTATCCAAGATCTGCAGGCGGAGAGCGTCCGTGCGGCGATCATCCGTGACGAGAGACGCACCATTGCGGAGGCAAAGGCGCAGGTTACGGTTGCCCAGCACGTGTCAAGGAACGAGAACAAGATCAAGGCAGCCGAGGGGTACAAGGCTGATGCTGTGGCGAGTGCAACGGCCAAGACGGTGAAGCGCAAAGCGCTGCCCATGGTGGAGCTCAACAACCTCAAGACGGACTATGAACAGTTCGTAGCGGTGGCCAAAGTTCAAGGAGATGCGAGGATTCAGGCTGCAGAGAAGGAGGCCGAGAAGATCCAAGCAAATGCCGATGCTGAAGGCAACTCTGCAGCGTTCCTCAAGGCGAAGCGTGACTACGATTACAACGCCAAGAAGATCCGGATGGAGACGACGTTGCTCGAGTCAGTGCCCATTGTCATCAGTGGCAAGAACGGCGACGAACTCATTCAAGGCACATTGTTGCAGACACTCCAGAGCGCAAAGTAAACGGTGCACTCACCACCTCAATGAGCCGAGACAGTCGATTCGATACACAGCTCGCCCGATCGAAGGCCGAGTTTGACGCAGTGTCTTGCATTTTTTTATTTTTCGGGAAGTAGCAACCCCCGCACGCGTACAACTACAAGTAAACGACAATATATTGGATATGTGTCACCATCAAGACGGCCCGCTGTCAGTACACGTAGCTTTCTTCCTGTAGTGGAGTGCTGCTGAAAGAGTATCGTGGACAGATTGGAGAGTAGCAGCACTTCAATTGCTGCAGTGCTCTCGGACCATATCCGATATTTTCTCGTACAGCTCAGGGTGTTTATCGCCGGATGGGAATCGATGACCACCTTCATGTTCAAAAACAAACTTATTGTCGGCGTACAGCTCGGTGTGCTCACGGCAGGTGTCGTAGTACTGGTCTTTCTTGCCGATAAGATGGATCGATGGAATCGGTACGAGCTTTGGCGAGCCATCAGGGTGTTCGAAGAGTGGACGCAAACCTACATCTCGCACACGGGTGCCTGAGCAAATGAGGCAGCACTTCCAGTAGCACTCGTTACGTTGATGCAGGTACCACATCGACAATGCAGTGAGCATTTGCCCTCCCTGCGAGAAGCCGACGGCAGCGTCGAAAGGCCCATGGTCTTGTATCTGCTTGTCGATGTGCTCCACGACTCGGTCGAAACCCACGTATTGGTGATGCCACCCGTTGTCGCTGTTGTCGAGCTGTCGATCCAGCTTGGTGATGTGGCCCCACTCGTAGAATGGCGCGTGGTCTTGGTACAATCGTTCAATCACCTCGTCGGAGGCACCACGTGCCTCGAACGGTGCTGTGGCAAACACAAAATCTGCGTGGGGATCCATGACGCGCCGCAGAGCTCGAGTTTGATCCTGCATCACCTTCACATTGGTCCGGTATCCGTGGAGACACAGAATACGGAGCTTCTTCGTAGCGATGGCCATTACAGAGAATGTCAGATACTTTGGCCGCAAATCAATTAGTGAGAGCTTCTCAGTGAAGGAGCCCCCCACACACACACCTTACGGTAGGACCACTACTACCATGGCGATGAGTCGATTTTTTCACAGTGCACAGTGTCTTCTAGAATGCTAGATCAAGTGAAAGGAGACGAATGGCACACGCACATGGACGTTCATGTTTTCTCCTTCACCTCCACTTCTAATATCTCTTCACCCACAGTGTTGGCGGATGATCTCGGCTACCTCCTCGTAGAGCTGGTCATGGCGCTCTCCAGTCGGGAATCGGTGCCCAGTATCGTGTTCGAACACGAACTTGTCCCGTGATGCACCGTCGGGGCGATCCTCGTACATGTCCACCATTTCATAGCACCCGCTGTGCCACTTGTCCGTCTTGCCCACGATGTGAATGGACGGCATCGGCACCAAGCGAGGACTCCCATCCTCGTTCTCAAACAGCGGACGCAGAGCAGCTCCACGCACTCGTGGGCCGCACACACTCACGCAGCATTTCCACCAGCGTTTGTTGTGGTGATGCAGGTACCACATCGTCAGTGCTGTCATTGTCTGCGCGCCTTGAGAGAAGCCCACGACGGCGTCAATGGGTCCGAGCTTCGAGAGCTGTTCGTCCATGAACTGCACCGTGGCGTCCCAGTCCACGTAGTCATGGTACCATCCCTGGTCGGTGTACACGATCTCCTGCGTCTCTGGGTCGGTCCTCTGCGGCCTCTTGCGCTCAACGAAGCTCCCCCACTCGTAGAACGGCTTGTGGTCGGCGTAGAGTTTCTCAATGACATCGTCCGACGGCCCTCGGGCCTCGATGGGTCCGTTCAGGAACACGAACTCGGCGTGTGGCGCCAGAGCCTTCCGCAACCCTCGCGTCTGGTCCTCCATGATCTTCCTATTGGTGCGGTACCCGTGCATACACAGCACTCGCAGCTTCTTGGCCACGCCCATGGCAGACGATCGGAGACTGACACATATGACCTTGTTGACGTCAACTTTTATTTTTGTATCCCTTCGTGGGCAACGTACTATCCCCTCACTACCCTAGCAACATGTCCGTCAGTCCGTCTGTGACTCCGTCCGTCACGCAAATCCGGACCTCTCATTGGCCATAAATGTGCAGCTGCCGAGCGAAGCGAAGGCGGCCCAAAGAAATCTCGTAGTGCGTTGCGGGACCTCCAGGGCCCGCCTAATGCTTTCATTACCAACCTAGCATGTGAGTAGTGCAGCGAGCCGACGAGGCGAGCGGAACGGAGCCACTAAACCATGCCCACTAGTGCAGCGACCTTTGAAAAAGCGAGCAAGCGGCCACCAACCTAACATTGACCCACCGCCGCGAAGCGGCGGCGCCGGCTTGTCTATCTCTTTAACCTAGCAACCTGTCCGTTCGTCTGTCCGTGACTCCGTTCAACGTCTTAGCGCATAAACCTTTGTTGTTGCCTGGCCGGGGTGGGCTTTTCTAATAGTCTAATCACCTACTCTACAGCCTGAACCTGCCTTCCTGACTCGCCTCAGCTATGCCTTTATTACAAATATAGCCCACTAACTGTCACGCAAATCCGGACTTTTCACTGGACAAAATGCTGCCGAGCGCAGTGAAGGTGGCCCCTGTCATTGGGTATTATAGGCGCGAGGCTTAGGATATATCCGAAAACCTGCGACACAACCTACGATCGGGTGTGCGAGTCTGCGACAACCATTCGCTGGAAGACGGACATTTCCACGACAATGAAACTAACCGATTGGATGTAATCCGCCCGGCGACTGAAACTATTCACAAAACTAGCACAAAACCTGGCCTAGATACTGCAAGTCGGGCGCGGTAGCAGCAGTCTTTTGCAATATCTGTATGCAAGTCTACATGCGAGCCTGCAGGCCTGCCCCGCACGTGTTAGCGACCAGTGCACATACAATATGGGTCTAACCAGTGCATTACACTTTTGCACGGCACTTTTGCTGCTTGGTGGTTGCTGTGTTAGTGAGTATGTCTCTACAAGCGCTTCTGCCACACGATTGGCCAATAATAGCATTTGTGTGCAGTACATCGAGTGGTGTGGCATACCCAATTAGATATCGGTACACAAAGTTGCATTTACATTGTTACGGCCGTGGCGCTGGCGGTAAGGGCTACCAGGAAGCGAGTGCCAGACATGGGCATACTGATTGATTGAACCGATGACACCGCTACACTGTGTGGTGTCATGTGTGAGTTGGGGCGACAGTGTGTCAGTTGGGGCGATATAGTGTTAGTACATAGTGTTAGAACAGTCAGTCAATACGTGGTGGCGTGCAACGCGCCGTAAGTACTCCTGTGAGCAGTCTATACCACGAGTGCTACACTACAGCAGTCTACATTACGAGCAGCAGTCACTACACCAGTCACTACACCAGTCTCATATGAGCACCTAGAAGTAGTGCAGGGTGATTGGACTATGCGCGAGGTTGTTCATGGAGTTGCATATATTCTGCGGCGGTCTACAAGGATAGACGTTGCGGCTGCGATGCAATACAGCACCACGACGTGTAGCACTGCGACACTCGAGGCTTAATCTAAGACATAACGCCAGTCACATGTATATGGTAGGGCAGTGGGTGCAGTAGATGTATACGGGTAGCCCCGGATTATGCGGTGAACGCACTGCGAGAGCGTGTTGTGGAACAATTTCGACGTAGCCGAGGAGAGCAGTTTGTATATGAGAACAGTTTACAAATGTGCCAGTACGCTGCAGTGAGTATATCGGTAGTCCAGAAATGTGTTTCCAAGCCAGAGTGAGTCATACATGGACCACATCGACCAGCAGTGTGTGAGTGTGTGGTGTGAACACGTATAGCAGGACCCGTAACTTGGCTGGAACCTAGCCTGAGCGATGACGCAGCCCGCACATACACGGATGACGGCAGTGCAATGACGATGTTAGAACAAACTACTGAACTACACGCGGCGATTGTACATCAGTGCAGATAGATGCACAAGCCACACTGTAACTAGCGATGCAATGTAGTTATATGTGCCAAAGTGGTACCCGTGATATCAATGGGGACCAGTCTACTGGAGATACAACATAGCATGTATGTACAGCTGCAATGTCGCGAGTACAGCAGTGATCATCTTAACTTTTGACGATACTGATAAAGCCCGCAACGCGAAGCGTAGGCGGGCCTGTTTACTTTGCTGTGACCTAACACTGACCATAGTGTCCACGGACGGTTGACACACTGTATACTGACGCAACAAGAGTATGAATGAAAGACGTTGACACTGCATAATAACAGGCAAACAATTGCATGGCATATACATAGATCCTATTGTGTAGACTGTGATAAAAAGAACAACAATCCCCGCCGAGCGCAGCGAAGGCGGCGAAGCGCAGTAGTAAAGCGAGCTGGAACAGCGAGCGACACGGGTTGGGACCAAACGTACCCTAAGTGAGATGGGTACCAACGTAACTATGCATACACCTTAAATGGTATTAGATAATTAAATATATACAAGTCGAAATGTTTTAACGCTTCATTTATGTAGACAAAACAAACTTAGCCCGCCGGAGCGAAGCGGAGGCGGGCGGCCCACTCAGCTGGGACCCAATACGGACCCACCGCCGCGAAGCGGCGGCGCCGGCTAGTCTCCCCAAAGTCAAACTAACTATCAGGGACAGTATTTACTGTCCCTGATAGTATCACAAAAACACAAGTACGGAATGCTGATGTCTCCGGAGCACTGGTGCTCCGACGACACACCGTCTGACTGGCTACGAGTTACCACTGCACCGCAATACGCCACAGCGCACCGCCAATGCAATGCCCTTTCCAATCACAGAATCGCCGGTTCATCACCGCTGGAATGCTGCGAGTCTCCCTAGTCCAAGCAGCCTGCACTTCAAGAGCTCCAGTATGTTTATCGCGGCGTTGACGTCCCGGTTCCAGAAGTGGGCCTTGCAACAACTGTTCATACAGCGCAAGACATTTCTGTTCTTCTTCGTGACGATCTTGATCTCCTTGGTGTCCCTGTCCTTCACTTTCGTCTTCAATCGTGCGGGGTGGAGTCGCTCGTGGCAGCACGAACACAATTTACTCGTTCGAAATTCATCCATGGGCAGGACAGTAGCGCGACGCTCGAGAGCCTCCCGGAACGCTTTCACTGGGGCTTTCGGATTGCCCCTGAAGCCGTCCTGGCAACTCCAATCTCCGAGCGCGATGCACACCTGTGGACTCACAGTTGGCACGAGTTGCTTGGCTATCACACTCATGGCCTTCTTCTTCAAGCCGTACGTGAGGAAACGCCACTTGCGGAACCCGTGCTGTGCTGAGAACTCAAGCAGATACTCAGAGGACTTCAGGAAGTAGTGCAAGTTGCCCACGTACAAGTCATAGCTCGCCAGCAAACCGGCGTAAGTCGTCGCCCGCTTCTTCAACCGGTTGTTCCAGGCACGCTGACCATCCAACTTGGCCAAATGGTAGTACGCACCCGTACTGATCTCCACAATACTTTGATCATGACGGTTCCTGGGCTTTCGATTCCTCCGGCGCTTGTGCCTCCCCTTTCGATTGCGCTTGCGACGTCGGTTCCGATGCGGTCGGCTTGGGATGTAGCCAACACATGCCGCCGTGCACAAGGTCCGCACTCCCGGATCAATTCCAATTAGTTTGTCAGGGGTGTATCCAGCCGGGAGCTTGTCCAATGCCATGTCAAAAACGTCCTTGGTCGGGGTCTATGATGCGTCAACTGACGAGCCGGTGTTGGTCTTGCGCTTCTTGCTTTTCAATGGCCGATCTGGGACGACTGGGGTAGGAACTTCACGTCGTAGTAGCGCTGAAGCAGAGTAGCCGTTCGTTGTGATTTGGTAGGCAAACTTGCGCGTTGCCGATTCCAAACCATCCAGCTTAAACAGTTTGCGAAAAATCACATCTCGATGTTGTGTCCAACTTGTGCCATTTTCTGAATTGAAGCACCACGGCTCGTTCAACTCTTCAACCACGTAGCGCTCAACCTGAGAGTCACGGTGCATCCGCGAAAAAAGCTGAAAGAGTGAGGTCACATTGATGGTAATGTGCCCAGGCACAAACGAGGTGGTGCACGGCAGCAGGGTATACAACCGTGATCCCTTCGTCTTTGGGTGTGTCTCGACAAACTTCTCCATCCAGCTCAACATATCGTACACCTTGGCTAGAAAGTGTGCGGCATTCTTGCGGATAACCCATTTCCAAGGAACCTCGCCGAGCCACTCCCGCAGCTCGCGTTCTTCGGTGGTCCTGGGCTCGTCCCAAACACTCCAGGCAAACTTGGCCTTGCCAGTGGGTTCGCCATCCTTGTTGAGCACAGGTGCTTGTTGAACGCGGTAGCAGCTGTCGACCAAGCGCTTGGTTGCCTTGTACGGAAGCTGAGTCTTGCCCTCCTTGGCGTACCGGAATCGAATGTACTGGTGAAGGCGCCGACGGAAGTGAAGGGCCAACATGTTCATCGTGTTCGTTGTCATCTGTGTCGCCATAGCTGTTATCATGGCAGCGCAGCTTTTTAGGGACGGTGCGATGTGACTGGGCACCTTGTCGCACTGCGCCCAGTAGAGCAAGAAAGTCTTGTGTTCGTCAGGATAGCTTGGTTTCATCTTGTGACGCTCTCTCTTCTCCGTTTGTTCGAGAGAGGCACTGCAGCAGCGGTAAAAGAAGTGATAGTCCAGTTTTCCCATATTGTCGCCGTCCTTCAGGCAGAGGAGAACATGCATCCCACCGATCTTCCAGCCGAGCATGCGGACATGATGGAGTTCCAGGGCCGTTCTTTGTAGCTCCGCCACGAGGAAGTCCACATCACAGACTTGGTTCAGCTTGCGCACCACACCCTGGTACGTGTACGTGAGCGTGGCGCCGTCGGGCTTCTTGCGCTTGGGGGCATCGTGAAAAATGCAAAGTGAGAGCTCCGGGGATCCTGCGGGCCACACCGCTCGAGCCCACCGCCAGTGCGGAATGGGCAAGCTGCCCCTGTCGCTCAAACTCCTAGCGCAGCAGACCGACGTGTGGGGGCAACTTCAACTTTGTAGACCATCACTCTGACGGTCGGGCTCACACGAAGTGCGGCCCACCGCCAGTGCGGAATGGGCAAGCTGCCCCTGTCGCTCAAGCTCCTAGCGCAGCAGACCGACGTGCGGGGGTTTGTAGACACTCTGACGTCAACTTCAACTGTCCACGGTACTTGGAAATAGTGTATACCACACCGCAATTGTTCAGAGCCGCGTATCCGTTGAGCTCGTCTTTTCATTGGCTGAAAGTCCGAGGGGCGGAGCACAGCTGGATGGATTGACGTCAATTCACAAGAGGAAGGAGCGAGTATCAGACGGCAGCATGGGTGGAGGAGGTTGGTGTCGTGAAGGAGCGACTGGTTGTAATGGTCTTGGTAGCTGGTAGATTAACGGACGTCTACTCTGTATGTTGATGGCTGTTTCCTCCTCCTGTAGTTTACTTGTGCGGTACCATCTTCAGCTTCGTGGGCTTCGTCTTCCTGGTACGCGGTCGTGTCGCTTTCGGTGGTCGCAGAGCGAGAATTTGGTGGGTTTTAATGCTGTTGGTGGATGGGATTTGCTGCTGTTTGCAGGTGGTGGTCGGCTCGTTGCTCAAGTTGCAGCCCATGTACATTCACAACGCCAAGACGCCCAACTCAGGGGCAAATTCGTGCTTCGAAGCTGGTACGTCGGCCGAACGAGCTGGAATATATAGGGGGTTGGCATTGGGTTTAGATTTGTTGGAGCTGATTTTGTGTGGTGCTTTTTTGCTGCTGTGTTTGCTGCTGTTGGTGTGGTTGGACGCATTCTCTTCTTCTTCTTAGCTATGCTGTACGCCGTGTCGATGGGCGTGTGCTACACGATGTGGCGGAAAGAGAAGCTACGCGCGGGCGAGATGGACTTCCTCACCGACACGTTCACGCTCAAGCGCGACCGGGCCTACTACGGCTCGGAAGACTCGGACGAGGAGCTGCCGCTGGCGAAGAACATGTCCCCCGCGCCCCGCATGGTGTAGACTTTGGACCTCGTCGACGTCACCCAATCGAGGATATCTAAGACCAAGAACTGTTTTGCATAGCCACACACGGTATACTTCTCTTGACCATTGTCATCCCAGCCAAGTTCTCCGGTGGTCGAAGCGAGTCCAATAAGTCGCTAGCTGTCACTTCTTTCTCCCTCATCACTGTACTCCAATCTCATGTGGTGCACACCTCCTCCCTTCACCGGTAGATCTCAGTCAGTAGCGAAAATCCCTCACTATGAGCGACTGGCAATCTGCAGATCCACCGAAATCTTCCGGCACGGGCTGGGACTCGAGCGACGACGAAGAGGCGTCGGCCTCTCGAGAGCAGCACCGCGCACACGTGGCCTCTCTACTCACGCAACTGCCACGAGCGGCGCCCGACGCAGACGAAGACGCGGACAGTGCGTTGCCCTCGGCTTCCAGTCCCAGTGTGCAGTCCACAGCGCTCACAACGTACAGTTCTTCGGGCTTAGAGGGACTCTACGACTCGCCAGGGTACACTAGCAATGGAGGAAGCAGCTACGGCAGCTCTGGAGGCTACAGCCGCGTCCGGAACGTGTTTACGGGACTGTCCAATCAGGGAGCTACGTGCTACATGAACAGTCTGCTGCAGAGCATGTTCATGACGCCAGAGTTCCGTCAGGGGCTGTACAATTGGACGTGTCATCATGCAGTGAAGAAGGCAGAAGAACAGGAACAGGAACACAAGGAGGAGGAAGAAGAAGAGGAAGAAGAAGAAGCAGACGAAGACAACATCCCGTTGCAGCTGCAGAACCTCTTCGCCAAGCTGCAGCTCACGACGCAGGACTCCATCTCCACGAAGGCTCTGACCAAGAGCTTTGGCTGGACGGGAGCCGACGTGTTCCAGCAACATGATGTGCAGGAACTCTGTCGAGTGCTACTGGACGCACTCGAGAGATCGTTCAAGGGCACGGTGAACGAGACGCTGGTGAATGATTTGTTCCAAGGATCTCTCAAGGATTACGTGCAGTGCTGTGAATGTGGATACGAGAGCTCGAGGATTGATAACTTTTTGGATTTGTCGCTGGTGATCCGACCGTTTGGATCGTCGGAAATGATGAAGACGGTGGAGGAGGCCATCGAGCTGTTCTTGCGCCCGGAGGTACTGAACAAGGAGAACCAGTGGATGTGCGACCGATGCAAGGTCAAGCGTGATGCAATTAAGGGACTCAAGTTCTCCAAACTGCCCTACATTTTGATGCTGCAGCTGAAACGTTTTGATTTTGACTATGCGACAATGAATCGCATCAAACTGCACAACGAAGTGACGTTTCCCAAGTACCTGGATATGAACTCATATGTGAGCGACGAGAATGGTGGCGTAAGGGGCAAAATTGCCAGGAAAATGTCGATGGAACGGCACGTTTTGGAAAACAAAAATCACCATAAATCGTTGGATGATGTAGGGCCTACGATACCTTCTTCTCCTCCCCCGACACCTGCACTTGCTGCTATGGGTGAACGTATGCGTCGCCTGTCATCGATGGACGAATCGCAGCCGATGACCTTTGTAAATGACGACGAAAAGGAGGAGGAGGAGGAAGACGAGGACGATGCGGAGGGTGCTACTTCGTTTTACACGTGGAGCCCCACATTCGACCCCGACGTCATGATTAAGCGCTCGGGACCGCATGTGTTCGAGCTGTACTCGGTGCTCATTCACTCTGGCAGCGCTCTGGGCGGGCACTACTACGCGTACATTAAGTCTCTGGAGACGGGCAAGTGGTACAACTTCAACGACTCTAATGTGAGTGAGATTTCGGACACAGAGCTTAAAACTGCGTTCGGTGGTGCAAGTGGGTCTGGCTACAGCATGCGCTATAGTACATGTGCATACATGCTGTTGTACCGTTTGGTGTCCGCCGAGAAAAACGTAAATGTCATTTTACCCGAAAGTATCCCGCAGTATTTGAAAGACAAAATTCGCGCTGATGAAGAAAAGATTCGCAGACTTGAACAGGAGCGGATTGAGATGGCGAAAAAGGTGCAAGTGAAGTTTTTTATGAAGGGTTCCAAACCTAAAAACATAGAGAAGGCGATCCACGTGTACAAGACCTCAACTATTCGCGAGGCGCTTGAAACAGCGTGCAAGGAGTTTGCAAAGGATAAGGATGTGGTTATGCCTTTGATAGAAAACGTGAGATTGCGGGGCTACAACGATTATAATTGCCTGCTCTCTGACACGTACAACGACAAAGAGGACATGACCTTGTCGTCATTGGGAATTTATGCCGGCCAGCAGATGTTCCTCGAAGTTAAAAGCGATGATGAAGAATGGGAAGAGCATGACCCAACGAAGCTACAGCTCTTCATTCGTCGCTTTGTTGATCTCGAATCTGAACGTAGCAGCACCAGTAAGACACCGCACAGCACTTTCATGGCAAGGTGCATTCAGGTGGACGAAGATGCAAAGATTGCATCGCTCTGTGCTCTTGTTGCCAAAAAGTTTTCTGTTTCAGCTCAACAGAAGATCAGGCTCATCAAAAAGAGTGCAACCACTTACAGCGTTTCTGCAGCTAAGATTCTGAATACTAATGATGAAGAGCGGACACTGAACCTCCGGCTGAAGATGGATCTACACTTGGTGAATGGAACAGAGTTGTATTTTGAGGAGACAGCAGATCTCACCCTTCCGTCGCCAGCTGAAGAGTTCTTTGAGCGCGAGGCCAACATGATTACAGTAAACTTTAAGTACTTGACAAGCCCAGCCGAGCCCATTCGCATTGACAGGAGAGAGACGATCCGTTCTCTAAAAGAGCAAATTAGCGCTAAGATTGGCCTACCTGCGAACAAGTTCAAGATTTTACGAGGCATTAACAGTGCTGGTGTTGAAATCAAGGCAATCGATAGTACTCTATCGAAGCTGTCGATCGGCTCCAATCACACAGTGTTTGCTTTGGAAGGGACTCCGCTGAACACAGGGGAGTACAACTTCAGGTTAATGTTTTACAATCCGGCCAGCGTGAGTTCTGCTCCACCTGAAACTGATGACGCCAACAATCAGGATCAGCCTACAGTGTATTCAGCAGATGGCAGCAGCAGCCAAGATTTGTTTGATATCGATGAAGTGCTCGTGGCAACAGGAAAAAATGACTCACTGCTGACGTTTGTGAACCAAATCGTAATTAGTGAGGAGATGCTTGTGGAAGACATTCGTCAAAAGGTGTGGAATGAACTGGTGGAGAAGGACTTGGTGAAGGCAAGTGATGGCAATGTTACTCCATCTCACATCCGCCTCCGCGACCTGCGGCAAAGTACGATGACAAGCGTGTTGGTGGACGGCCAAAAGCTCGCCGACGCATCAAAGCTTGCGGTGTATGAAGGAAGAAGTATTGTTGCAGAACTGTTGGCAGAGCCGGAGACCACAGAAATCAACCACCGAATTGTTGATTTTGCGTATGTGAACCGCAGGACATGGCGTTTCGTCAAGAACATGCGGCGAGAGGTGGTGATTTCAATTTCGGACGAGGAGAAGCATCCTGAAACGTACTTGGCGGACGCTGCTAGTGTTGTGCTGTCAATCCCCGCAGAGAGGTTGGGCTTCGCTCGTATCCCTTACCATCGTGACTCGATCGATATCCTCGAAGTGGTTTCCTACGAATTTGTACCCGCTGCATCATTTGCGCACAAGGAAGCTGAATACCAGGAGCTTTTCCTCGTGATCGATACGGACGAGCGAATGGAGTACATGAGTAACCATGAGCGCCAGCTCATCCAAAACTATTTGGCGAAGAAAAGTGAGGAGAAGACGCGTGCGTTGCGAGCAAAGTACTCGTCGACTCCAAGCAGCAGCAATACATATCAGTATCAGAAGCCCAAGGAGGCTGCGCTTGTCATCCGCACCAGGTCTAGGACGAGCGAACACAAAGGTACTGGCAGCGTTGGAAGCAGCAATGACAAGAACTCGAACGGCGTCAGCATCCGCACGCCAACTCGTCGATCCGAAAAGGCAGCTGCTCGCCATCACCCTTCCTCCGACACCGATGAGGAGGACGACACCGAGTACATGGCGGAAAAACCAGACGCCTTAGACATGGATCTGTTTGGGGACCTGTCATAAGACAAGTCCATTTAGATCGTGTGGCGCTCTGTTGACCAACGTGTACAGTTGAACGCTCGAACGGTAAAGGAAAAATACATGATTTAACCTGGCATTATGCGTCAAGCATTCAGCAAGTCGCTGAATTAATTCTTGGCGCTCAAGGCGACATCAAGTCAGTGGAAACTGGGATATCACATGTCGTAACCGGGCGTGCACTGTTTTTGGGGGTCGAAGGAGCAATAGCACCTTCGCCACCGGGAGTATCATCACTAGTTTGAGGGTTCTCACCGCTTCCTCTATTCCGGCATTTGCTTGAGTTGCATGAGCATTCATTGCTGCAAACACGGCTCTGCGACTTGCAAGCACACGCCTTCGTTGCGCATTTTCCGTGACAGGAGCAGCAGGTGGCTACACTTGTTTCCAGCAGTTCATCAATTTCGTCCATAACATCCACATCCTTCGACACGTTCGACGCCAGCGTACCGATACGTCTCTTCCTCGTGTTACTCCCCTTCCGACGGTCCTCCTCGTCCACGTAATCAGAATCGGCTTCACTGTTGTCTTCCTCTTCGCCGCTACTGCTGAATAGCGTCTCAATTGTTTCATATGATTCCCGAGCTTTTCGTTTTTTGGCTATCTTCTTTTTCGTCGCTTGCTCCCGTAGAATCTGCATTTCCTCCATCGACTTCTTCAGCTTAGCTTCTAATATTTGAGCCCTGCTGTTATGCAGTTCTTGCTGCGTCTGGATTTGTTCATTTATTGCTGCATCCAACTCACTACGGCAATTCGATAGGACCCAACACTCCTCCTTGGATTCCATTAGAGCTTCAATGAGATATCGAATCAGGCTGTGGCAGACTTCTAACCTGGCAGGAAAGAGCTCCGATGGTAGAGCCACGTTTTTCTCAACGTTTGCCAGCTTTTGTTGTAGCAGTCGAACATTCGCAGATTTGTTTTGGAGATCATCTCGCAGCTTGACAAGTCTCTCTTTGTTCTCTGGTGAAGGTGATCCCTCGAGTCTTGAAATCTCCAGTGCCAGTGCTTTTCTACCGTCGAGAGTCACCTTGACATCCTCTTTTGCATGGTGAATTACGTCTTGGGACGCTAGCACCTGCTTTAAAAGCTCCATAATAGACCCCGTCACTTGAGCATCCGAATCAACAACTCTGCTTCGTTTAATCGATGAAGAGGGTATAGAAATCCTCTTCGCGTTCAAAATTGTTTTCCACCCAATCTCCGGTGTTCTCGTAGAAGGTGACATCAAGGTGCGTCTGCGCTTATTTACCGGTGTCGAGGCCTTAGGGTTTTGCTTCGTAGAGGTGCCATCCTTGCTGTGAACTCTCTGGTTTTGAAACTTTCGAAGTTGCTCCAGTCGCGATAAATGTCCACTTTTGCTACCGTGCCCACCGCCAACTGCAGCAGGATTCTTAACGGGTGTCGAAAACTTCATTTTCCCTACCGCAGTTTTTGACTCTACGTTCGCTTGCTTCTGGATCTCAGTCTTGTTCTTGCTTGTTAAATCAGTCGAAATCTTTTTCCACTTCTCCATCTCACGGTTGGCCAACACAAGTTCTTCTCTTAGCTTGCAATTTTCGGCCTCTAGATTATTAACGTCCGATCGGTTTGTCATGCCTTCAGCAGAAAGACGGACAGGTCCTCCACGTGTGCTTTGTGCGTGCTGTAGCAGTTGCAGCTGCAAAATTTCCAGCTGCTGCTTCAGGTATACCACTTCGTTCTCAGGACTCCGTTCCTTGTTAATCACGGCCAGATTCTCAATTTTACGCGTTCGCGAAGCATACCGAAGTGTATTTGAGGTCTCTTCATAGTTGACGTCAGCAGGACTGATACATGCGATCATCAAAGTCTTGCTGTTACCTCCAAGACTATCTTGGAGCAGCCGCGTAAGCTTTGAATCTCGGTATGGCACGTGGCCTGGCAAAGAGTTTGTGCGGCTGCGCTCGCACAGCGCATTGATCACATTTCCAAGCGCAAGCAATCCGCGGTTAATGTTAATGCCTTCCTTCAATCGCGTGCCTTCTGAGTTTGCGCGTCGGACACGCTCTGATCCAGCCAAATCTACCAAGTGAAACTTAGAAACTCGAGTTTCCGTTCCCCCTTCCGCCGCACTGACATCATGCTGCTCCATGACGAGAGTACAAATGGCATGCGAACGACTAGATTGAACGTTCATGTTGGTAGAAGCGGTGGCGCGAACAAGCTCACCGGAACGGAGAAGGTTACCTGCTTGATCCATCGAGTTCACGACATGCTCACTGAGTCCCGAAACGACAATTCCACGATCCGTATCACCGCGTACAGATATGCTCGTGCCCGCCGTTGCGGTACTTGATCCAAGCAAATCACGAATTTCCTCGTTCAAAATCTGCGATATTGATACAAATCAGAAGGCTGTTTATCCCGGAACAATCGCACACACAGCGCACCTCCAAATAGGACAGCTTGATCACAAACTGCTGAGGATTTGTAGAATCCTGTACGCGTTTAAAAATCTACAGGCGTATAAATTGTCAGCTAGAACAGTATATCTCACTTAATCATAGCAGCACTTACGTTCTGAATCACGCGCGGGATGACGCCGCGCTCTGTAGGAGTTACACTCGATGCAAACTCATTGCCCATAGTATACCTTCATCAACAGCAAAACAAACCAAATTAATCTAAATCCATAGGAAAAACAGTCACCTGATCACTTACGTTTTACCAGAACCTGTTTGTCCGTAGGCGAAGACTGTAGCGTTGTATCCATCAAAGAACTGGTTGATCAAGGGTGTCACCAACGTATACACACTCTCCTGCAGCAAATACCACAATAACCATCAACACCACCCTACAAATATTGTATTACACATCGCACTGGACGTCCAGAACCTGCGTTGCAGTCGCTGGAAACGCCGCGTCGAAGTCGAATTGCTTTTCAGCCAATAAAACGCTGGCATCCACCACGTCCACACACGATTCCGAGCCCTGCGACGTCTCGTTTGCGCTCAGCGGCCGCATCCGCACGGCGACCTGCACGGCATCGCTCTTGCCTCCAGTTTCCACGCGTGACGAGGCCTGGGGAGCGCCGTCGGGGCCTGCACGTGAGGCCGCAGCCAGCATCTTGGGACGCTATTGACGCACTTGTATTTATTCGCGCCAACGTCATGGATTGGCTGAAATAAAGAATCACATTTGAACCAATGGAAAGCGAGAGATCCAACTGGCTTGCCCTAACCGCGGCCGATAAAAAGCCGGGCGAGAAAACCGCACAGATCAATTAGCAGCGCAGAGGACGGCGCTGAGCGGTCGTGGGGAGGCGTGCGAGCGCCTACAGAGCGATCCAGACAGCATGATGGAGCCAGAGCACACGGAGAACATCACGGAGGAGAAGCCGCTGGTGCGCGCTCGCTGCTGCGGCTTCCTTGGCCTATGTTGAAGACGTCTCCGAACTGATTTTTATGTTTTTTTTTCTTCTTTTTTTATTTATTTTAGTTGTCGGAAGACGCCGTGGGCATCACCATCAACGAAGACAACAATGGCAAGATCGTGCTCAAGATCAAGACGCTCAGCGAGAAGCCGCTGCGCGTGGAGATCGCGCCCTCTGCGAGTGTCGGGGAGCTCAAGGACCTCGTGAAGAGGAAGGCCAATGCCGAGGGTAAGTTCCTGCGTCTAATCCATCAGGGCAAGATGCTGTCGGACGACAAAGTCTCACTCGAGAGCTGCAAGGTCAAGAACGAAGACTTTATCCACTGCGCCATCAGCTCGGCGCCCCCGAAGGCTGTGGTGAACCAGGTGGGAGAAACGTTTTGTCCATTTTGGTGGAGATGTTGCGCTTGGTGTTTCATTGACTAATGAAACGTTCGACAACTGTGGATGCAGATGGCAGCGACGGATAGTGAGCCAGAGGAGAGAGACGATCCGTCCGCGAGGAGAGGCTTTGACAGACTCCGTGACCGACTCAGTCGGGAGGAGATCCAGGCGCTGCGTCTGTACTTCTACCCACAGCTCTCAGTGTACATCAGCCAGGCGGACCGCGTTCCCCGGCGAGAGCAGTGAGGATCGGATATATCGCCTAGAGGAGGAGTGGATGGCCTCGCAGGGTCCACAGTCGGAGTTCGGTACGTGATAATGCGGCGCTGCTCATGTCACCTGTACTTACGAATTTCATTGTTGCTATCGTTTCAGCACTCAACGTTGTGCCGACGGCGCGCATTGCGATGGATACGCAGATCGACATGAATGGCATGAACAGCTCCATTTTGGCGGCAGATAATGAAGGCACCGGCACTGAGTTCCTGTGGGGGTTCCTGATGGGCCTCCTGCTTGGTGTATTTATGCTTCTGATGGTGAGTACTGTTCTTTCATTCAATCGCTGCTAGCTTACAACTGACGTGGCTTTGTGCTCCCATGTCCTCCTCTAGCTTCTTGACCGCTCCGTCCCTCGCAAGCAGAAGGTCGGCCTGCTGCTGGGCGTAAGCATGAACTTCTTCCTGAGTGTTGTGCCGCGTGCTGTCTCGGACCAATAGAGCGCCGCTGCTAGTGTGTCGTGCACGACTGCACCTTCGAGCTCTTGCCATGCTTCGTTATTATATTTTCGCCTCTCGGTCTCGTTATCGCTTTTCAAGTTCACGCATTAAATTGTCCCGCGTTGAGCCTGTCATGCCTTACGCTCGCTGAAATAGTGTACTTAAGGTAATATACACCACAAAAACCATTTCTCCACCAATCAGAAAGCTCAATTTGCTGGGTTTCAAAAGCGGGGGAGAGCGTCCAGTGCTTCGTGACAGCCGCTGATGCAGTCAGTTGCCGACGAGGAACACAAGAGGATCGAAAACCAGAGCCTCCCTAGTCCGTTGATTGAAGAGACCGCAGTAGCCACCAAAAGACGCAAGCGCAACTCGACAGACATGGGCAAAGAACTCAGCACCGAGCAGAAGGCGATCGTCAAGATGAACGTGGTGCGCGGCATCACTGAGGCCAGCGTCAAGTGCTGCTACTGCGACAAGGAGATCACGTCCCGTAACGTGGACCGCTGGGCCTCGCATCTCCGTGGGTGCGTCAAGACGCCGGAGGATATTAAGACGCAGATCCAGCCGTTCCGATCCAGTGTTTCCTCGCCTCCTGCGTCTTCCAGCGACGGCTCCACATCTGCCCGAACGCTGCCACAGCCTGTGAATGCGGACGAGCCATCGACGGCGGTGGTTGCTGCGCCTGCTGCAGTCCCGGCTCCGGTGTCTGTGGCGGCTCCAACGCGCTTGCCGACGCCCAATCCCTTGGGCAACGCATACAACGACGTGTTCAAGGTGCACGTGTCGAAGGACTACATGAAGTTTAATGCGGCGCACTTCATCGCTTACAAGGTGCGGCGTCGGATGATTGCTGCAGTCGTGACTAGGAACTTGAGACTGACGTAAGAATGTTGTAGGGATTCCGTGAAAAGCTCCACGGACACAACTACCGGTTGGCCGTCACGATTACCGGACAAGTTGGACCGGATGGCTACGTGGTCGACTTTGGCGAGATCAAGAAGATCTCGCGGGTGATCTGCAAGGACCTGAACGAGTCGTTCCTCGTGCCCATGAACAGTGACGCGCTGAAGGTAAGGACATAGTACTGTATGATGGTGTGTGCTGGCGGCTGACTTGACGGCCCTTATCGCAGATTTCGTTCGACGGCACCAACGTACACATTCTTACGGAAGACAACGCCAAGTTCAGGTACGGCTAGCGACGAATTAATATCTCTGCTTGCGTTGTGCACTAAATCTCTGTATGTATTCTGTTTTAGCTTCCCGAAGGCCGACTGCTCGCTGCTGCCGATTGTGCACTCGTCCGCCGAGGAGCTTGCCATTTACATCGTACGTGGCGTAACGGTTTGATTCGTGTTCTCCATGCTGTATCTGACAATTGTTTTCTTCACACAGAGCAACCAACTTGTGGATGCATTCACGCTTGTTGCGCTCCTGGTACGTCAACAAGAATGTATTAGCTTGCTACCAACCGATTCTTCCTTGCTGACGTTGCTTCCGTTGCCTTATCATCTGCAGGAACGCGGCGTGCGGAAGCTCGAGGTGAGCATCTCGGAGGCCAACCAGCAGTTCGCCTCGTACGAGCGCACCGTCCTAGCGTAGACAGCTTAGAACAGAGAAACTCTCCCAGAGCGAGGCACAGACCCCGTCCCTCCGTCCTCTGCGCCTTCCTCGGCGCACAATACAACGGGCTCATGCGCTCTCTCCATCACTTCAACAGCCAAAGATCGCCTTTATTTCGTCCAATCAAAAGGAGAGATTCCAATTTTCCGCGAATGGCGTGAGCTGCGACACCTGATTGCAGGAAATCCCGCCCTTCCAGCAGCCAACCAAAACGCCGGGTGTTTGACGTTCCCCGTCTAAAGCGATCGCTCTGAAGCCCCTGTCGCCCCAAGTGCGCACTCACTTCATTCGCCGAAACGACTCCGAGCGCGCAAGTGAAAGACCATTACTCTTGATTGACTATGTACGGCGGCGGCGGTGACCGATACGGCGATTCTTCCTCGCGTCGTGACTACGGCGGAGGCAGCAGCGGCGGCTACGGCGGCGGCGGTGGCGGCTACTCCCGCGGTGGAGGCGGCGGCGGCTACAGCGGCGGTGGCGGTGGCGGTGGCTACGGAGGTGGCGGCTACGGCGGAGGTGGCGGTGGCGGCTACGGAGGCGGTGGTGGCTATGGCGGCGGTCGTGGCGGAGGTGGCGGCGGCGGCTTCGGTGGAGGCGGCGACTTGGGCTCTAACCTGGACACGCACATCCAGTGGGACCTGTCCAAGCTGCCGGTCTTCGAGAAGAACTTCTACTACGAGCACCCGGACGTGACGAAGCGCTCAGAGGAACAGTACGAGCAGTGGAAGCGTGAGAACCAGATTATTGTGTCCGGAAAGGGCGTGCCCAAGTGCGTCCTGTCGTTCGAGGAGGCGTCGTTTCCGGAGTACGTGTTGGAGGAGGTGGTGCGTCTGGGCTTCGACAAGCCCACGCCCATTCAGTGCCAGGGATGGCCCATGGCCCTGTCGGGACGTGATATGGTCGGCATTTCGGCGACGGGTTCTGGCAAGACGCTGGCTTTCTTGCTGCCCGCAATCGTGCACATTAACGCACAGGTTCGTAATTTGGTGCAGACTCTTTGTAGAAATTTTTGTTCGTTGTTGGACACATCTTCCGTGGCGCTGGTGCGCTGATGGGGGAGGTAGCAACGTCGTGGCAAGCGCATGACTATCGTTCATGCACTTGATGACGCGACGAACGAGTTACGCACGCTTGAGGCGTTGGGGTTTGAATGAAGTCTTCGGAGATGGATCGATTCACGCGTCTGTTCGGTTGGGGTGATCTTGTTGGAGATCCTCGAGTGAGCTGTCTCGCGTGTTATCGTCACTTCAGTTGATTCGAATCGCGATTTGCTGTGTTGGAGTGCCGGTCAAGCAGGTGGATACTCTTTTCGGTCACATGTTGCAAGGCATGGGTTTGAAAGGAAAGAGTTGATTCACATGACAGCCTATGCTGTTTGATCCGGCACGACTGACACAAATACAGACAGCAAATCAGGCTGCTTTTCTTCTTTCTCGCCGACCACTGGTGTCTTCCTGGCGATCGATCGGTGCGATACTTGCATTGGTGCGTTGTCGGCGGTGGCCAGAAGAAAGAGCAGCACGCGAACACCTCAATCCCTCGGCGCTCGCTTGTGTTTGCTTTCTCGTGCAACGAGTGTTCTCAGTTGATCCACAGTGAAGTCTAACTTTTTGTTTGTTTATCCTACTGCAGCCTTACTTGCAACCCGGCGATGGCCCAATTGTGCTGATCATTGCCCCGACGCGTGAGCTCGCGGTGCAGATCCAGGCGGAATGCAACAAGTTCGGTGCTAGCTCCAAGATTAAGAACACGTGCGTGTACGGCGGTGTCCCTAAGGGTGGCCAGATTGCTGACCTGCGTCGTGGTGTGGAGATCTGCATTTGTACCCCGGGCCGAATGATCGATATGCTGAGCATGGGCAAGACGAACCTGCGTCGTGTGACGTACTTGGTTCTTGATGAGGCGGATCGCATGCTCGATATGGGTTTCGAACCCCAGTTGCGTAAAATCGTGAGTCAAATTCGTCCGGACCGTCAGACTCTCATGTGGTCGGCTACGTGGCCCAAGGAGATTGTGTCGCTTGCGAACGACTTCCTGACGGACTTCATTCAGGTGACGGTTGGATCACTCGACCTGACAGCCAACAAGAAGATTAAGCAGATTGTTGAGGTGATGGACGACCACCAGAAGTACACGGCGCTGCAGGACCACCTGCGCGACGTCTACGAGGGAGGTCGTATCATCATTTTCTGTGAAACCAAGCGCGGTGCCGACGAGTTGAGCCGCAATCTGCGCAACACGCGATACATGTGTAAGGCTATTCACGGTAACAAGTCGCAAGAAGAGCGCGACTACGTTCTGCGTGAGTTCAAGGATGGCAAAACTCAAATCCTTGTCGCTACGGACGTGGCCTCTCGTGGTCTGGATATCAAGGATATCCGCTACGTGGTCAACTTCGACAT
Organism: Phytophthora sansomeana; assembly: GCA_032158285.1. NCBI lineage: Eukaryota > Oomycota > Peronosporomycetes > Peronosporales > Peronosporaceae > Phytophthora > Phytophthora sansomeana. Next base: position 69,562 of record JAPDHH010000289.1, read on the forward strand.
GCCCAAGAACATTGAAGACTACATTCACCGTATCGGTCGTACCGCGCGTGCTGGTAACAAGGGTACATCTATCTCGTTCTTCACACCCGGCAACAACAGCCGTCTGGCTGGACCTCTGGTTAAGATCATGGAGGAGGCCGAGCAGGAGGTGCCTCGTGAGCTGCGCGATCTTGTTGGTCGCGGCGGCGGAGGCGGCCGTGGCCGTGGTGGCTACGGTGGTGGTGGCGGTCGTCGCTGGTAAACGTTCCTTGCGTGGCGTATGGACTTCGTTGTGGAGGCTATCAAGTAGACCAAGCGTTTGCAAGCCGCGTGGAATGGCGAGGATACAGCGCCGCCCGCTTTCGGTCGAATAACTTGGAATATAGTACCATTACGCAGTCATCACTATACTTTTGTTTCTAGTTTGCATGTTCTCCGTTACACTAAGTCGGCGATCAAAGATCTCATCGAGAGCACCGGTGTGGTCATCACTTGCTCGTCTCGGTCTTCCGGAATGAGTCGATCAAAGCGCTCGTAGTCCACGATCACGCGGTCTCGTTCAATGACGGCAAAGTCCGCAAAGCGCATGTCGTAGGCGAAATCATCCCAGAAGTACATCTTACGGGCGTACACATTCTCCGAAAACGTCGTATCGAGTCCTGTGAGGAGCGCGATGACTGCAACGCGCGATTGAGATAAATCCTCCATCGAGTGGAACTTGTAGAACGGCGAGTTCTCGTTGATAACGTGAATAAGCGTCGCTGGCAACTTGATGGACGGCCACTCAGCAGTAACAAGCGGCACGTCGTACATTTGGCGCAGCCCTGTGCGCCGATTTGTGAGGATCACACCAATACGAAAGAAGTTCTCGTGCACCTCACCGGAGTGTCTTGTGTTGGCAGCTCTGAAAACGAGGCAGCGGTGGCCGTAGATGGTGGAAATTGTCATCTTGGATGAAAAGTGAATGTGCGCTCGGGGTCGAGCGAACTTGGACCAGGCAATGCCCGTGATAATCGTCACCGCGATAATGCCCACCATTGACTCGATGAACACGACGACATTCATGTAAACAGCATCAGGCATGGGAGAAATGGAGCCGTAACCAATCGTTGCGAGGGTATGCACACTCATGTAGAATGCCAGCTCGTAGTTGGAGACTTCCAAATCAGTGTACGCTGAGATATGACTCACGTCAAACCAGTACAGCAGACCGAAGCCGAAGTTCAGTACTAGAAACGATAGCACAAACACAACAATGATTTTCGGCCAGCCCACATGAAGAGCACTCTGGTAGACTCGCATGAAACTGAAGGACTTCGGGATGTGAACTGGCAAAATGCGCAAGAAGCGAGGCGTGTCCTCAACTTCGACTGACGCTGCAGACATCGTTGTCTGAGCACGGAGCCGCTGCCAAGACGTAGCATCTTGGTCGTCATCGTCTTCCACATACTCCTCGCCATTACTCCCATCAGTGTCAATGCTGTCGACATCGTCGATATCATCCTTGTGTGCTTCTTCTTGTGAAATTGTACTCGTGTCATCATCGATTAACGCCGAACCTGCCATCTCTTTTTGAAGTAGAGCCTTCGCTCGAACATGGTTCGGCCCTTCAAAGGAACCGCGGCCACCGCCGTCGCTATTACGCCCACCCCCGCTACTATCGCGGCCTTGGGCTTTAGAGTCCTCACCTGTAGCCAGTGTCTGCCCACTTCGTCTACGTCGACCGTCCTCTAAAGCGTCCGGTTCGTTTGCCTTGAATACACGGAGGCCTCCTCTTTGAGCTGCTCGAGCTTCAGCGGATGGGGCTTTTGGTATCCGCTGAGTTCCGAATGGCTGCTGCAGCAATGGCTCGAACAGAGGTTCAAGACCCATGGCAAACTTTTTGGGCCCAGTCTTCTTCGGAAACTGCACAGGAGGGTGTGGCTGGGCGGGCACCGCAAGGTCTGTAGATGACTGAGCGTCCCAGGAACCTGATCTTGAGCTTACCATGAAAGGCTCAGAGTACTCCGCTGGAACTTCATGAATCGCCTCGTCATGATACGGATGATTTTCTTCTTGATGGCGAGAAACCCTTGACTTCCGGTGCGAACGCCGGTGAGCTACACTGTGTGCGTACCCGCTACTCGCGCTTTCGTTACTGTCTCGAGGCTTCCCACTCGAGAAAATCGGTTTGAGATAGCGCGCGTCGTCAATCGGTGCAGACTCCACCAAACTGAGCTTTGCAAAGTTCATAATGACCTCTGCATTGCGCTCGTTAAACTCCAGCAATTCGGCAAAACGGTAACCCCACATCAAATTGGCAGCCGTATAGATGTATCGCTCGGACACCGTGTCTTGCAGCGTGGAATCGACGCCTGACATTGCGACTTCCACGAGCATATCTGACTGAGCGATATCGTTCTTTGACATGCCATACAGCGGACTGTTCTCATCAATCACGTGCACGACAGCTACACCCATACGGAACGTGATGAAATTGTTTTGCAGCAGCTTGAGATTGTACGATGTGAGCACTTTTGTAGGCGAACATGCGGGGTTCTCCACTGCATCTTCAGCGTCATCAATCACGTAATTCGCTGCGCGAGAGAGCCTTCGTTTCTCAGAGACTTCATCATCGTGAGCGCGAATGTGCTTTGTCTTGTGCTCCACCCGCAACAAATTGACCTTGAAAACCGCCTCCATGATGACGTCGTGGGTCACATCTCGCGACTGAGTGGCATTCGCAACTCGAACTACGAGTGCCAGATACTTCTTGCCGTACGGCTGCACGACGCAAACCTTACTGAAGGCCACCTTGGCCTGCGGCTTGGCAAATTTGGCAAATACGAGACCCGTGATGGCCGACACGATCATCATGGACGCAAACGACTCGACCGACATGCTCACATTGCCACACGTCTGCGTGGGGTACACGACGCCGAATCCAATGGTCGTGAAAGTCTGATAACTCAAGTCAAACGCTTCGAAGAAGTTGGTCGGTTCTCCACAGATAAAGCACGCGACCGCAGCGAAGAAGAAAATGTTGACCATGAAAATGCCCAGCAGCACCGTCAGCAGCATGGGCCAGCGCATGTTGAGCAGCACGTACAGAAAGTCTTTGTATGGTTTTCTCGGGTTGGAGCTCGTAAAGACCCTCGGGAAGAGCGAATTGGACGGCAGGCGGATGAACTGTTTCCAGAACGGCATCTCCTCGAAGCGTGAGCCTGCGTGGAAGATGGATGTGTCTTCCGACCCATTGTTCACCTTGACCCCGTGCCAAATGTGCACCCAGTCCTTGAGTGCTGCTGGTACCTGCTGCGTGCCCACATTGAGCGTGCCTCGGTTCTGAATGCGCTTCTTGGAGGCTGGCATGGCTGTCGAGACTCAGAAAATGGCAACAGGTTCAACAGTCAACAACTCACTCGTCCCATTTGCACAGATACGCGGCTGGGAGTTTTGGTATAACGGACTGCAAGAGGCCAAAGTCTCACCTAAGTGTTTAATCGCACCGAAACGATTCAAGTGACTACAGTAGAGCAATTACAAGAGCTTCCTCGTCGTGAGGCAAGCTCGGGAGTGACGCCTTCGGACGAGCGTGTCTCTGCACGTCATGGGGTGCGACAGCCAATGGGAACAGGTGGTTGCAGTCCCCAACGGAGGATGCCATGCGTCGGCGTTCATCAAGAGGGAGGAGCTCGTGCCACGCAGTCCAGTGCTGGCCACTGCATTGCGGCCCCTCACCTCGAATCTCGGAGGCATCTTTGAAAGCTACGATGCAATGGAAGGATACCAGGGGCTAAGGACGACGATTGCTTTAGGGCGTTAAAAAGGTGGGGAGTGTTTTGCATTGCAGCACTGGATTCGAGTCGATCGCAAAAGGATGCTGCCTACTCCTGTTAGACAATCTGACCAATCTTAGATGGAAGTTGGAGACTTCTCATCGAATTCAGAGAGAAACAATTGCAAGGAACTGAATTGACGAGGTTGGAGTGAAAATGGTGAAGCTCAGGTGTGCGATGGCAGGTGATGCGGGAGACTCCTTTTCGGTGGAAGTGGATGAGAACAAGCCGGTAGCAGCTCTGAAGGAAGCGATCATAGCCACCAACGAAGCCATTAAGACATTACCAATTCCCAAGCGGAACGTAAATTTCTACCTGACGAAGAAGAATGGCAAGTGGCTGACAGAGAGCAAGGCGAGGAGCGGTTTAAGAAATACCAGTGGCATGACGCTGCTGGTTGCTCGGGCAAGCCTAAAAAGTGTTGGGCTATCGGAAAAGAAATTGTGCAAGGTAGAAGAAGAAGCACCACCTGGAAATGATAGTGTATATATATATAGTGTACATATATATATGTTTCCTAAAAATATATTGCAAAAGCAATAATTGCCATATTTTACCATACCATTATGTATTTTTCGGGCTGCCAAGACTTCCCATTCAATAACTTATTTCGGTGCTTTCAATCTGGACATTAACTTATTTCGTCATTTTTAAATCGAATATCTATTTCTACCAATCGTCACCCTATTCGGGTACTTTTTAGCCAATCACAGAGTCAATTTGACCAGTTCTTTTTGTTTTTTGTACAGGCACGAGTTGGTGTAGTATATTCCTCCGTTAATATTGCTGAAGCGTTGTTTTTAGCCAAGCTGGAATCCATCTCTCTCCTCTACGGCAAGCCATGACGCCGGGCCAGCTCGGAAAATACTATTTCTCAAGATGAATCGCCTGTTTGGAACGTGGCGACTCAGTCTGGTGGTATGCATAATGTATTTCAGCTAGGTCGAGGATGCAATAAATGTATTTCTTGTCCGCTCTTACCTGCTCACCATAATTTATTTCATCAGTTGTCTACCATTTAATTGCAATACTATTCTAGGAAACCCTGCATGTGCTGCTGGTGGTTCTGAAACCAAACAACGTGTGTTCAAAACGTCAAGACAGCTCCGCCGACTGGTTGACGGAGTTTCTCGGCCAAGAAGTGAAGTTTGACTCGTTGCCACCTACTACCTCACTCCAAGAGTTTGTTAGCCAAGCACTGCCGGTGAAGATCCCCATGGAGAGTTCGGTGCTGTCCTCATGGTCCTTTTTCCTTGACGAGGACGACCGAGATAAATTATTTACGATCGATAACGTGGCTCACTGCAAGCTTATCAAAAAGAGGATCGAAAGTATGCTGGACCCGCTGCGAAGTGGGCTCACAGCCAAATCGTTCATTTGGTTTTGGGATACGGTGATTCGCGCAGTGCTCGATTTTGTGTTTATCGACGGACGCTTCAGCCGGAGTTCAAGTGAAGACTCATCGACCAAGCGTAAGCGTCCTAATTTTTCGTTTGTGCTGGATGATGTTTGCGTCTTCCGTGGCGAGGAGGACGACCCTGGTGTCGACACCAGAGTACCTCGCGACGAGTCGTGCGAGAGCTTCGTGTGGATACATGGTTCAGTGCCATACATGCTTTCTTATGCTGCGTCGGGATACAGGATCGATGTGGTTGCACTTGTGCGCGGCTCTGATGAACCGCTCAAAGGCACGAGTTTCATTATCGGAAAGCTTGACTTGGAGCGTGGGTCAGATCGTTTTCGCTTTGTACTTGCACTTTTGAACTTGTGTCTCAAATTATTCAACGCGATTTCAGAAGCGTGTCCGGATTCTGCTAAGGGTGAATACCAGATCCACAAGCGTCCCAGTGGTGTTGAGGTGCGGCTGTATCCAACGAGCGTCGAGAAGTTTTTCCCGAGTTCTGAAAGTCTTGAGTACCTGACACTTGTGTACAGCGTGCTGGAAACTGCAAAAGTACCGAATGTCGATGGTGTACAACACTTGGAGCCTTTTGAAAAGATGGTTGTGCTTGAGCCCCGTGGCATATCGACCAAACCGCCCAACTTGCTGGAGTTGTTTGCTGCCCTTCGGAACATCCTTGAGGCTCTTGTAGTCCTTCATCGTGAGTCGTGGATGCATCGCGATATCCGCTGGCCCAATGTGGTCAAGCGACGCGATGCGAGTCATGGATTTTGATCGACTTTGATGATGCAGCCAAGGCCCCGCAGACGTATCCTAGTGGTGAACATCTGAGCCAAGAAGAACACGCTCCAGAGATTTTCGTAAAAGTTGGTTCGTATACAACCGCCGTTGATATTTGGGCTGTAGGATATCTGGTGGAGTAAAGTGGTGTGGACTGGGACGATCTCGGCGATAGAACGCCATTTTTACGGAGGATAATGCAGGAAGATCCAACATCTCGACCAAGCGCAGTCAAAGCTTTGCAGGATCTGATGGAGCTTGAAAAAACAGCAAAGCGCGAACTGGGAGATGTTTATGAATCGCAGCAAGATGGTCAGAGCCGAAACGCGAGAGGGACGCAGTCTCGTAAGCGAAAACACTTATGATTTGGTATTGGCGAATGGTGAAGGTATTCCTCTTTTTCCTCAAGTTCTTGTTTTCAAGCATTTTCAGTCCTTGTTTCCAAGCTTTTAGAGGAGAGACATCCTTGCCAACATAACTGTTGGCATTAAGTCCCAACGGTTATGTTGGCAAGGAAATTTCTTGGTAGATTTTTTTAACGATCGCATTTCGTCCCTGCTTCTCGATTCTAACAGCTCCAAGTCACAAAGCAACTTGGATGCCATTCAGTGAGGTCAACATCCAAGTTGAAGTTTTCATATAAATCGACGATCCGAAATGCCAAGCATCCGCGGCGTCCTCATCGACCTCAGCGGTGTGTGTGTCCAACTGCGTTGCCGACTCTCCAGCTTCTTCCTTTGACTAGTATTCTAATCTCTACAACTACCAGGAACGCTGCACGTGGAGGATGAGGTGATTCCTAATTGCGTTGCGGCTCTGACGAAGCTGTTGACACGTCAAGATATCGGCGTTCGATTTGGTGTGTGGCTGCTTTCAAGTTCCAATGCTGATGCCATTGCAGCCTTTGCTTCTAGACGTCTAATGGTCCATTGGTTGTAGTGACCAATACAACGACCAAATCTCGACGGGAGTTGGTGCGTCTACGTGTATTGGGGAGATCTTGCTGCTAGACGGTGTGACGAACCTACTCCATGGCGTATTCTGCAGATCCAGCACCTCCATAGTATCGGGTTACAGAACGTCAAGCCTGAACACGTCCTGACCTCCGGTGGCATCGCCCGCAATCTGCTGGAGAAGCGCAAGTTGCAGCCGCTGCTGCTTGTTGACCCGTCACTCGAGGAAGAGTTCGACGGACTTAAATGCACCAATCCGAACGCAGTGGTTGTCGGACGTGCACCCGAGCACTTCCACTACAGAGTCTTTGTACTGAGCTTTCAATTGTTGTAGTGGGGGCTAACGGGACGTTGGAGACAGCTAAATGAGGCATTCCGTGTGCTGCTCGACGGAGGCTCGCTGATCGCTCTCCACGAGGCGCGTTACTTTGCGAGCAAAGACGGTCTCAACATGGGCCCAGGAGCGTTTGTAAAGGCGTTAGAGTTCTCGGCCGGCGTCGAGGCCACTGTCATCGGATACGCCCAACGGAACGCGCGACGTTCAGTTCTTCACCCACCGGCACGTTCAGTGGTTTAACATTTCCGCTTGCAGAAAGCCCGCGCCGACGTTGTACGGCCAAGTGTTAGCCGACATGTACGTCCCTCATTTCTAATTAGCGCAGCGTTCGCTAATGGTACTTGGGTTTTCAGGAACGTTGCTCCTGAGGAAGCCGTCATGATCGGCGACGACGTCCGCCAAGACGTGCATGGCGCCATGATGTTGGGCATGCGCGCAGTGCTTGTGCAGACGGGCAAATACAGACCCGGCGACGAGGAAAAGATCGGTGAGTGATTTCAATTTTTGCCAGCAGTCTCCTCGGTTGCTGACTTGTTGGTTGGCTGCAGCTCCGCCCCCGTCTTACGTCGCGACGGGGTTCCCTGACGCGGTGGAGTGGGTTCTGCTGCGCGAGTAAATCGTTGGTCAGGAATCCACAGCAGCTTTCGCTGACTCATCGACTGAAGATACTGGTACCTTTTTGGTGACGGCCTGTCCTTATGGAAAGATTGACCGAGCTCTTGTTTAGCACAAACTCCGGTCTTGAGCGACCATTTCGAGGCCATTCTTGCCGGGCTTCTCTTCACAGAAGTCTGGAGGGCCGCAGCCTGAGCAGGCAGGTTTTTACAAGTGCTCAGCTCGGTGAAACGTCACACTCGCCTCAAACTTGGTGATGGCGTCATGATACATATCCTAATTGTGAAGCATGCGCCATGACGACCACGAGACTCGTCACGGATTTTGTGTTGGTATATGTAGCAGGTCGTCATGTGCAGGTGTCTCAACCTACGAACGACGTCCATCTACGAGTTGTAGACTACGAAACACACCAGCCCCGCTTAGTCAACTTTTCAAAGCTGCTGCGGCTTCATGGCGATGGATGGTAATGCATTTCGAACTCGGAGCCGTGGATCCTGCTTCAAAAACAGTTTCCTCCTACTCAAACCTGAAAGGTGGCCAAGACGTGCGAGTATGAAATGCACGAGCCCACCCACGCCAGTATTTACCAACCAGGAAACATCGCTACATGAACTTGCGTCATTTGCCCACGATCTCCCTCCACCCCGAGACCACGACAGCAAAAACACCACCACCACTTCACATCACCATCACATCCAGTCGAAACGCTTGGAACGCGCGCGCAAAAAGGAAAGGCTCATTCGTCCATCCAGTCCAGACTTTCTACCGAATCCAAACCTCCTTTTTTGGTCCTAATAAGAAACCCTTCAAGGCGCACACAACCAACTTCACTCACAGTACGTTTCGCCGCCTCATTCACGCACTCAGTCGCTTCCTCTCTCCATGGCCGAGCGGCCGCAGCAACTCGCGCTGGCCCGCGTGGCCGAACTGGAGCTCCCCACGGACGCCAACGGCCGCCGCACGAGCGCCAGCAGCACGAGCAGCAGCGACTTGGAGCGCATCCACGAAGAGCTGCGCCTCGAGATCAAGCCCCAGCGTCTGCAGCGCCAGTACACGCTCAATGTGCCGCCGTGCAGCGCCACTACGAGCCGCAGCGGGCTGCTGGACGCCGCGCCGGACGTGCTGGAGGACGTGCTCTCTCGCTGGGAGAAGAACCAGGCCAAGTGGCGCCGGTTCGCGCCCCCGGATAGCAACCAGACGGCCGAAGACGCCGCGACGATGCTGGAGGACGCCGCAGAGCTCTCTGTGGACGTCCAGAAGGCCGAGAGCTTCGATGTGGCGTTCGGAGACGGCTTTCTGGGCCTCGAGTTCGTGTTTGACGCAGGGAGGAACAAGGTGTTGATCAAGAACGTCCACCTGGACACGTGGACGACTGTGGTCATGCACATCCCTCCGGGGATGACCATCACCAAGGGACTCATGGTGGACGCTGTCAACGGACGAGACGTGAGCGCCATGTCCCCCGAAGACGTGCTGGACAACTTGCAGTTCAGTAAACGACCCATGACGGTGACGTTCCGGCGCGCTAACAAGTCGGTGGTGTGCAAGTTGTGCGAGACCAAAGTGGACGCCAACAGTCTGGACGAACACACGTATTTCTGTGTGCTCTCCAAGCGCGTGGAGCTCGAAGCTGACGTGATTAACAACTCGTTGGCGAAACTCATTACATCTATCAACGCCACGTTGAGCGCACAGGCCATGAGGACCATGTTCGATCAGGAGGAGATGCACGTGTACCACGCTTTGCGTGTGGTTGCGATCCAGGCGTCTTCGTGTGATGTGAACAGTGTGGACGCGTTTGCGTTGTGCGCTCGACTATTGAAAATTATCGACCGAATACGAGAACAGGAGGTGGAGACGTCCAACTTTGCCATCGAACGTGGAGCCAAGTACTGCGCCAAGCTGCGGAACTTGATCCACGCCAAGATGAGCAAGATGCGAGCGTCGCACAAAGTGATGTTCCAGCAAGCCCCAGTCGAAGCGCTGCGTACACCGTTGAAGCGCACCAAGTCACTGGAGGATATCGAAAATGGAGACAGCTTTCGAGCATCACGCCGATCGAGCTTGAAACCAGCTTCCTATCGCGTCTCAATCCGTGATTTCCAGATTATTAAGCCCATTTCGAAGGGCGCTTTTGGTAAAGTGTATCTTGCGCGGAAGAAAACAACTGGTGACCAGTATGCTATCAAGGTGCTCGCGAAGGAGCATTTACTGCGCAAAAAGCAGGTACAGCGCCTTGTGTGCCGCTTACGATGCTTTCTTCCCATGTGTTGCCTGCTGAGCGCCTTGCTCTGTTGCTCACTTTGTGTAGATCCAGCAGATCGAAACAGAGAGGAATATTCTGGCCAGCGTGGTAAGCCCATTCGTCGTGAAACTGTTCTGGACGTTCCAAACCAAGTAAGCAGTACATGTTTGTGTTGCAACACTAAGCTCGTAGTTTCGAGTCAAGCAAAAACTCATACCTGTATCATTTTTGCTGATATCGTTAGGCGCAACCTTTTTCTCGTCATGGAATATCTTCCCGGTGGTGATTTCATGTCGTTGTTGGAGTGCATTGTGCAGCTGGATGAACAGGTGAGATTGTTTACATGTTCAGAGGTATGGAGATACGATTCGCTGACAGAGTGACTTTGCATTTGTCTAGGTGGCGTGTGTATACATCGCAGAGATCGCAATCGCGCTCAATCATCTGCACACTAAGGGCTGCGTGCACAGGTTCGGACACTGTCTTTAATTCAAAGAGCTCCCGTTTGCTGTCCATATCACTCATTCTACGCGTGGGTTTTGGTATATGATAATGTAGAGATCTGAAGCCCGATAACATTTTGCTCTCTTCAACGGGCCACATTAAGGTACGCTACAGTTATATCTTCCTTTGTCTACTCCTTCTCGTCTTCAATGACTAATCACTACCGGAATTGTTTGCCCATATTACAGCTGACCGACTTCGGGTTGTCCGAGGAAGCCGTGGCACTAAACGACACGGATTCGGAACCCGACGACGAGTCCATGACCCAGGACACAGAAGTTTTACCTGGCATTCCGTTGGGGGATGCGCCACCCGCTCTAGCTCACAATCACCAGCGTCATGCCTCGTCATCTAAACGGATTTTGAGAATGAAGTCGGCATATCAAACGTATGGACGGTGTGGCACTCCTGACTACCTGGCTCCGGAAATCATTAGTCGGAAACCTCATGGACCACCTGTGGATTATTGGGCGCTTGGAGTCATTCTCTACGAGATGCTAGTAGGTTTTCCTCCATTCAACGATGACACTGTGGAAGCGATCTTCGATAATATCCTCGAACATCAAATCCTGTGGCCTGATGGTGAGAAGTGCTTGTCACTTGAGGCGATGGATTTGATAGGCAAGCTGCTTGACCCGAATCCGGCCACCCGCATGGGTTGGGAGGATATCAAATTGCACCCGTTTTTTGCTGGTATTAATTGGGATACGCTTTTGGAGGTTGTACCTCCGTTCGTTCCAACACTGGAGGGACCTAACGACACCAGCTACTTCAACAACCGAAACCTCACGGATGTATTCATTGACGACGACGAGTTTGATGTTGATTCTCGTTCTGCAAGTAGCAGCCAGAACAATCTTGACTCTGGACCTGAAAGTGACGATCAGCTATCGAGTCCTTCTGGCCCAAAAGGAGAGGAGGACTGCGACGCTGGTGACAACAATGTTAGCAACACTTCAGCAGGCACAACTGATGTCGACATGTCATGGGGTACGGCAGGAGCACTTAACGCAGTTGATACGCTGGATGCTACTCAGGATGAATCCATGGGTGATGGGATGCCAACGGAAGACAACAACAGTCACTATCGGTTTCCAAGTGGAATGTACGGTAGTCCTGAAGATTCCAACCTCTCAGATGCGTTCAGGTCTTTCAGCTTCACGAACATGAACGCGTTGGCTGCTGCATCGCAAGCCGAAGCAGAGATGATCACAGACACTGAGCAAATTATGAGCACTGCGGGTGCTCCGTCTATCCTGATCTAGCCGAGTTTCGGGTTCGTCCTATACACCCTCCTCATCTTCTTCTTCTGGCTTCTCGTGACCAAGTTATATCTTCCTTATGAGCTTATCAGCGTAAAGACTATTAGTAATAAATTGCAACAGCACCCAACCTTGAACGAAGCGTAACGTGAGCACGAAGTGAGCACGAAGTGATTTGAACTAGTTGGCGTTGCTTTCTCGGAACCTACTCTATATCGACACTACAGGAAGAAGTCGTTCTCCTCCTGTTCCTCATCGTGTTCGTCTTCCTTCTCACTCTCAGACTTGGCTGCGTCCGGCATCTCATCGTCTTCCTGGTCGACAAGAGCTGGGGTATGCTTCGGCTTCTCACCGGACTTGTCACGCTTGCTCCGGGCCTTCTTCTGCTTCTTAACCATTTCCTTAGAGGGTTTCTTGAGCAGAAGCTCCACAGCTGGCCTAGCGTCGCCAGCAGAGGAACTCTTCGACTTGTCATCTTTGACACAGAAATGGTGGAACTCTTCAATAGGCTGCTCTTTCTCGAAACGAGCAATCGCCTCTGCACGAAGATCCTTCTGGCGCTTTTGGTTTTCCTCGGAGTGAGGCGCAGACGGGAACAGTGAAATGTACGGCTCAGTCTTCGGGTAGTAGTAGATGTACATCATCTCTTCGCGGTACGTCTGGTATTTTTTCATGCTCAGCACGCTCGGCTTCATCCGCAGCCTGCAACAAGAGCAAACCGAAGCATCGTGTTTAGCAACGACAGTGACTCCATGACCAACAAAGTTCCTCACCTGCTCAATGCGGTTTTTGGCCTGGCGCAGCTTCCGCATCACCTTCACCCGTTCGAAAAATCGTGGCTAGCAAAACGTCGTCAGTAACACAACGTTAGTCTATGCTGCAACAGCAACCAGAAATTGCTATTACCCACCCTCTTGTACTTCTCGGCGTTCTTCTTCTCCACAGCGACCTTCTCCTTCTGCTCGTGCTGTTCGCAGCCAATTATTAAGTGCATCAAAACGTTAATTCCACCCACAACGCCATCAAATAACATCAACAAATGCGAAACCAAGTACAGTTCACGACGCACCTCATCCTTGAGCTGCTGGAGCTCGGCCTTCTTGGCTCTCCGCGTGGCATCTGCCAGTCCCTACACCACCATCCAATTGCACCATAAAAATCAACAATATGCAATACAATAAGCAACAACATTATCAGTTGTAGCCAACGTACTCCGCGACTGAGGAAGCGCTCGAGGCCTCGGATGCGATTCTTGAGCGATGGGACCTTCTTGGCCTGCTGCGTCTTATTGGAGCGCGCGTTCTTGAAGCGCAGGCGAGTGCCTAATGGAGCATTAGAAGGTAGATGTTATTGCACTGCATACAGACGCTCAGAGACCTTTACAGAGACGCACCTGCCGTCGGAGCCATGGCGACGGATGCACTCAACGAAGCACTTGACGTTTTGGTTGGCCGCCAAGAAGCAGCCAATGAGAAACGAGGTGTGGCCCACTTGGGTTATGTACTGCACACCACGTCCCAAGCGTCGCACTACGGAAGCAGAAGAAGCCATCTATTTATATCTGAAGCTTGGTGTCGCCATAAATAAAGACGACAGTCGCAGTCCAGCCAGCAGAGCAGTAAGTAACGACCGCCTGAGCGCCACTTTTTCCTATATCGGGAGCCAACTACAAACAAACAAACAAGCGCGATCTTTCACTTGGGTTCAGCAGGAGTTTCTTCCATTTTGGAGCGAAGGCCTGTGACGCCAGGCTCAGTTTAGTTTTCGACTGTGGCTCGCAGAGGACGCAAGAGGAGACCGATCGACTGATCCCTCACTACCCAAGACCACCACTGCCAGCCCAAAGAACATGACGGACGCAGAGGGCGTACAACAGGAACTGCAGGACTATCTGCACAAGAAAGGCATCAACACGCTCTTCATCAACCTCGTCGAGTCGCTGCTGCTGGCCAAGCCGGAGAACCCGATCCTCCACATCATCCAGTACCTGCAGACCAATTACCCAGAGGAGGCCACGCCTCGACACAAGTCTGGGGCGAAAGAAGACAACCCGGCGGCGTCTCCTCATGCGCAATGTACGTGGCAATTGGGAGAGAGCTCGAGAAATAAAAGATCTAATGGGAGTTTTATCGTTTTTTTATTTTACGAACAGACCATTCGGACGAGTCCGAGAGCGAGGACGAAGACGAAGGCGGAGACGCCGTGGGCGAGATCGCGGCCAGTGCGCCACCGCCCAAGATCATGGCCAAGGGACGACGCACGTCCGTGTCGGCTGAAACCATCGACCCGCTGAGGTTGGTACTTGTTTTGTTTTTTGGAGGGGAACTGGTCGGCCACCTTGTCCTGTCTGATGTTAAACTGACTTTGGTTGCTTTACATGTGACGTGGCAGTGCGCGGCAGTTCGAGCGCGTGGTGCACCCCAAGTCTGCAGAGGAGCGCGAGGGGATCAGCCGCATGGTGGCCGAGAACATTTTGTTCAAGTCGCTGGATGAGAAGCAGCACGAGATCGTGCTGGACGCCATGTTCCCCAAGGAGTTCGAGCCTGGTGACACTATCATCAAGCAGGGGGATGACGGAGACAACTTTTATATCCTTGAGAGCGGCGTGTGTGAGGTCTACAAGGACGGCGAGCTCGTGCAAACGGTGTGTTGACTGCTGATGGTTCTTGCATCTTTCAACGACCAATGTGCTCATATTTTCTTGTGTGTTTTCTGTGATGCAGTGCACTGAAGCGATGTCGTTCGGCGAGTTGGCTCTCATGTACAACGCTCCGCGAGCAGCAACTGTCAAAGCTGTGCAACACTCGAAGGCGTGGGCATTAGATCGCCAGACATTCAAGTTCATCATCATGGAAACGACATTGAAGAAGCGCGAAGCCCACAAGGGCTTCATTGAGCGCGTACCACTGCTCGAGTCGCTCAGCGAGTATGAGCGCCTCACAGTCGCAGACGCTCTCAAGACAGAAACGTTTAGTGATGGCGAAGTCATCATCTCACAGGGCGACGATGGTAACCTGTTTTACATTATTGAGGAAGGGTCCGCAGTGTGCACCAAGCAGCTCTCACCCGCAGAACCGCCAGTGGAAATGGGCCAGCTCACATCCGGCGCGTACTTTGGTGAAATTGCACTGCTCACAACGCGACCTCGCCAGGCAACAGTGACCGCAAAGGGCAAGGTCAAGTGTCTCACGTTGGACCGGAAGACGTTCAAGAGAGTTATGGGTCCTCTAGAAGACATTCTCAAGCGCAACATCGACAAGTACAACTCGGTCATCGCCAACAACATTTAAGCAGCAACAGGACAAAGGAAAGCGCGCACGCGTACCAATACTACATTATACACGCCTTCAACCATCACAACATTTTTAACGTGTAAGCGGCTGCTGGTATGGGCATCTCGTGAGGTGCGATGACGTCGAGCGTCTGGTATTGGGCAGGCAGCGATGATGCAGCCACCACGGTGACACCTGTTAGCGTTGTCTTATCTTCCTCTGCCCGGCTATGATTATCATATTCATACTTTCAACAGCCCCCCATGTTACTTTCGTTCCGTTTTGTGTTAGGGCAATGCAAGGCAGCCAGCAACATGTATCAAGAAGCAAACACCTGTGGCCTTGTATTTATTCGAGCGTCACTGACCCAGGAAACTCGAGATGCAACTTGCTCTAGCACATCTTACTCCTTGTTGTCCTTCGCCGGCTCGGGCTTACCCTCCTCCAGCATCTCGACCGTAAAGTTCTCGTTCGTGTAGATGCAAATGTCGGCGGCAATCTTCATGGACTTGCGGGCGATGGTCTCAGCATCCAGGTCTTGGTCAATAAGCGCACGGGCAGCAGCTGCACCGTCCAACAAAAGCACCACAACCTTCAATTAGCATCAACCACTTCTCCTCAATAGATAAAATCCTGCACGTACCGAGAGCGTAGGTGCCTCCCGAGCCAATGCCGATGATGCCGTCGTGTGGCTCCAGAACATCTCCGTTGCCCGTCAGCGTGTACGACTGCTTGGTGTCCGAGACAATGAGGATAGCTTCCAGACGACGCAGGTACTTGTCCGTCCGCCAGGCTTTGGCCAGCTCCACACACGAGCGCGTGAGCTGTCCCGGGTACTCGTCCAGCTTGGCCTCCAGACGCTCCATGAGCGTAAAGGCGTCGGCCGTGGAGCCGGCAAAGCCCGCCACAATGTGCTCCCCAATACGTCGCACCTTCTTGGCGTTGGGCTTGACCACGGTACTGCCCAGCGACACTTGTCCGTCTCCGATCAGACACTACTCCACATTATAATCATAACAGCGTCAATTAGCCTCCCTTCACCTACAAATTAGCAGCATCAATGCAGTTTTATCTGAGCTATCCAACGCACCACTTTGCCTCCCTTACGGACGCACAGAATCGTCGTCCCGTGCATCTAAAATGTCACGTATCCAATAAAATAATCCGTTAGAAGCGAGAATTTTAAGGAAATCGGCGCGAGTTTCGGGGCTAAACGCACCGTGGGGGCGTCCGAGAAGCGCGTGACTTGCATGGCACCGACGTTGGCGGTGGCAGCGATCAGCGATGGCGACGTACGGACGCTCGAGGCGGCGCGGAACAGCGAGCGGGCCAGCATCTTCCTGCTTTATCTCTTTGTGACGCAAACTCCAACGAGAGGCCTCTACAAGCGCAACTTAAGCAAATTAAATTCGGACTTAATACGAAGCAAATAATTAAAGGAAACTAAAAAAATCTATATTGCAAATTCATTTCCTCGTCTAGATGAGTTCTGCGTACGGGACCAGCGGCCCGCCGTCTTCCGGCGGGGGCGCCCCGCCGGCGCCTCCCCGTCTCCTCCGTCTGTGCAGCCCACGCTCAAAGGTTGGTAATGTATTACATCACTCTTTGTTTTCTCTTGGAGAAATAATCATCTAACGAATTTCTTATTCGGAATGATACGCATTTCTTAATAGTCATGCGGTTGTACAAGCCTAAGCTTTACGCCCAGGGTGCCAGCGGGGGCTCCATGCTGCCCACGTCCATGGCCGAAGCTACGGCCACTCAGCACGAGTTCGCGCTGTCCAGCACGCTCATCCTACCCGACAGCTTCGGGTACGTATTTTATTTTATAGGACCCAACCTATATTTTCTTATTTGGAATATTGACATGTATTATTCTATGATAGAGAGATTTTCCTGGGCAACACCTTTAGCAGCTACATCAGCGTCATTAATCCGTACTCGTGCGAACTGCGGGACGTCGGACTGTCTGCCAATATTCAATGTGCCAACGACCGAGTGGAGCTCCATGACAATCGCTATGCAAGGACTGGGAAGTTGCCACCGCCCAATCCGGTGGCTGTACTTCCTGCAGGCTCTAGTCTCGATATGGTGGTGGATTATCCTCTTAATCAGGTGGGGAACCACGTTCTTCGAGTTGGTGTGGCCTACGTGGACCCCGTGACGGGCGAGAGCAAGTCGCTCCGGAAATTCTACCGCTTTGCAGTGCAGAACCCACTGGTGATCACGTTCAAGCAGAACTCGGCAGCTACACAGCAGCAACAGGGAGAGACGATCGTCGAAGCACAGATCCGTAATGTGTCCAAACTGCCACTTTTTGTGGACAGTATCAAGTTTCTGCCGTTGCCACCGTTTATATCGGAGGAGATGCATGTGCATGATGCTAACAAGAAGGTGGATGGAGAGCAGCTATCAATTCAGGATCTACTGGCTCCAACTATTGGTTCCCAGACACTTGTGTACCCGCAAGAGGAGCTGCAACGTGTGTTCCGAGTTTCGTACGACCCCGCATCAGACCCAACGCTGTTGTCAACACAGGTGATGCAGCCGATGTTGTCGTGTGAGATAATGGGTACTTTGCTGTACAACTGACACGTGGATATTTGTCTAGGGCTCTCAAAATCTCGGACGACTTCATGTGGGATGGAAAATATCGATGGGAGAAGCAGGATCAGTTCAGAGTCAACCAGTAATGCGGAAGGTCCCTGGGTCTTCTGGTCACACTGGGATTGGAGCAGGGCAGCACAACGATGTTGCGGTGGTTGTTGCAGAACTGCCCAAGGAAGTGGTGGTAGGACAACCATTCCTGGTCCCAGTATCTGTTACCAACCAATCCTCTCGAATCCTTGCACTGCAAGTTCAATTCCGCAAGGAAGTCATGCACGGCATTGTGTGTTCGTCGGCGTCGCACCAGGTACGCTATTGACTATGTGGCAATGATTTTTAAAGTCTGGATATGGATTAACAGACATATATCATATTGAAAACAACAGAATATTGGTGTGATGGAGCCCAAAACTGCGAGGACTGTATGGATCGAGTTTTTGCCGGTTGTGGGTGGCCTTCAGGTCTTGGGTGCACCAGTCTGTGTTGATATCCGATCAGGACAGGAATTCATTCAAGCGAATGCACTCGCACACGTGCTGGTTGCTCCTCCGGTGTCATGTAAGTCTGTTGAGTAATGCAAACAGGCCAAACTGGTGCTCAATAGAAAGGTATGCTGTTTACATTTTCACGGTCCGCCTCCCACGGTCTACATTACACAGCACATGCTAGGTTTATTTCGTTCGGGGTATGAAGCAAGACACGTGAACTCGACTTCGCCGGCCAAAAAGACATCTCCTGGATTGATGTCGACGGCGTTCTCCTCTTCAAGGCGTACAAATGTCCCCCATTTACTACCGTTGTCGTAAAGCCAGTATCTGCCTTCATGGTATTCGATCACGGCATGCGCACGGGATATGTACCGATCGTTGAGTTCGATGTCAGCTCCGCTAAGAAAACCGCCCACTGATGCCACGTTCCGGACGACATGGATATCTCCTCGCTGAGGCCCCGACAGTACATAGAGCACCAACGCATTTGGCAGCTCTGCGTCATTTTGAGTCTCAGCAACAGTCTGATCGAGAAGATGTTTGTTGCGCTTTTTGCGTCTCCATCGACGAGCTGCGGTGTTATCTCCCTCTCCATCAGATCCGTCCAACGAGGAATGGTCATCATCGTCCTCGCTGCTGTGTTCACCACTGTGCAACGCGCTGGTTACTACCTGCGAATGATGCATTCGTCTTGGACTTGAGCTTAGTTTCAAAGGTGGGGGAACGTGGGTGACAGAAGACATTTCAGGTCCAAGACTTGTCGCGGGCTGTTGCTTGGTTCCGGTATCGGCACTCAAATGGACAAGATGAACCGCAGCTAAGAAATAGCACTCAACGGTGGAGCATGCTTCCAGGCGAAATGACATATCGCAAACGCTCAACACGGATGGAGACGAGCTTGAGCTTATGGCAAGAACTGGTTCCATGGGGCTCCACCACTCATCGGGGAAATGGCTTTCGTCAACATCTTCTGTTACGTGGTAAGTTCTCAAGTTTCGTCGCTGTTGTCGTTCACGTTTGCTCCGTACAACCCGTGCATTCCCACGACTGAGCACAAGAAGGCCATCACGAAGTTGGAACGTGTTGCCGCCAGCAAAAGCGGCGGGCACAAACAGTTTTCCGTCCTCGAACAATACCGATCCTGGAGGATACACCGCTACTTCCGCTTGCGATGAAAGCAAGCGCATTTCTTGGAGTGAAATGCCATGCAACCAAGGTACACAACTGCATGCCACCCTAATGACCCTGTCTCGATACCGATCGTGGCGCAGGTGAGCGCGTACAATATCCATGTACAAGCCCAAATACCCGCAAACATCCTCTCTTGCGAGAGCTAGCAGCTCACAAGCGGTAGCAGCTCGCGCGGACTCAGGATACTCGTGATCATCACAATTTGGTGCAGAAGCGCACGGGTCGAGAGGATCATTAAAACTCACCTCACCAAAGTACCCTCCGGCAGACACTTGCTCGATTAAAATGTCGGAGTCGTGATCACGTTCACCGTTTTCAAGGCCGATATGGAGCACCACTTCTCCACTGATCACAATAAACACAAAATTTGCGGCGTCACCCTTTTCGTATATGGAATCTCCTGGACCAAGCTTCAGTCTTTGACCACAGCGTGCGACGTTCGCAATGACTTTCAAGTCGCTGGCGATCGATTGCAGCCATGGCATAGCACTCAAGAACCGGACATGTTCCTGTTCTTGGGCAGTTGGAATTGCACTCGCGCTTTTGGAATAGATAACCTCCACCTCGCACCCGCCACACCTGAAGACACACCCCTCGGAGAGCAACAACGGCTTGCTCGTGATTTTGACTATTTCATGCTTGGATTCATCGGAGTCGCTACCGGAATTGCAACCTGCATCTTCGAGTGATGGCGACCCAGGCTCATCCCGGCCGATGAGAAAGTATGTGCCGGAATTGATTCCTGTTGGTTTAGGCGTGAGCATGCACGTCCCGCGCTCAAGCTGAACGCTGAATTGTTCAGTAGCTAGAGACGCAGTGAAGACTTGAGCATCGCAATCTCGTCCTTTGCCAAACGTGACAGGACCACCACTACTACCACCCCACCCGCTACTTCCACTAGAAGCTCCGGAACCTAATGCCGAATGCAATCGAAACCCAACAGGAACGAATAACCCGCGGTTCCTGGGTTTTCGCTTTGAAAGTCTCAAGATGTCCAAGCGCATGGCTGCCTCCTTCATATCTGGACGGCGCTCGGAGCCAAAAGCTCTTGCTACTGTCGAAATGTACAAAGCACACTTACCAAGCAGCAACCAATCGCCACGAGTAATTCGCACGGGCCTTTGAGTTAACAAGACTCGTGTTTGCCGGCGTGGATCCCGCTCAAATGACACGTCCTGCAGCACAAACGATTTGCCGTCAAATGAAATCCGAGAATGCACAGCACGAATTTCGAGTCCCTCGGACGGAAAAATGCGCACATCGCAAGCTGCTGAGGAGCCGATGAGATACGTTCCTTGACCGGGTAACGACACTTCTCTAGCATCGCGAGGGTTCAAAGGCTCCGAGCTAGCTTTGGTCGGGTCATGTTGGAAAATGGCAAGACGAATGGATGCAGCCCGGCGGATATTGACACTTGATGGGCTGGAGAACTTTGTTGATGATTCGTGTTCACTTCCAACGAGCTGTTTGATGGTATCGTCTTCGGCATCTTCTACCTGGGATGGTTCATGATAGTGCAGCTCCTTAACCTCTGGATAGATGTATCGGCTTCCCAAGAAGACAGATCCGTCTGACATCATTGGGAGTGCATCTGTAAAGCGAACGGAGTGCTGCGCTTTCGATCGAGCGGATGTTTTGGTTTCGACAATATCGCTGTCAATAGCATTATCATCGTCGACAGTGTTTCGTGGCGTAACTCTTGAATGGATTCTCCCAGCATCGTTCATGAGCTCGTCTTCGATGTCAGCTGCAAGAAGACGGAATTCGTCCACCGTAGACATTCGTTTGAGCTCATTTTGTGTGCTGTCACTGCTATTGCTGCTGGTACTTGCAATCCTTTCAAGCTTGGGGGCCTGAAACCTGGTACCATCAGTTTTCATCTTAGGCTGTTCTGCAGTTGCTGTAAGGCTGGAACTAGAGCTAACATTGCTCTGTGTTGTCCGTAAAGAAGTCGTATCTGTGGTGGTTTGCAGTTCGAGTACCCGAATCGAAGTGGCTGGTCCAATCCGAAAGACATCTCCACTCCGTAAACGAAATCCATCTCTCTGAGGATAATGACGATAGCGTGTGCTCAAGCAAAGAAATGTGCCCATGGTGCTTTGGGCATCTCGCACAAAATAGGCATCTCCTGCTACCGAGATCTCAGCATGTACAGCGTCCATGGATTTGTCCTTTGTGACTACGATAGTTTCTTCTCCTGAATCTCGCCCAATAAACCCTGGTCCGAGAAACCAAGCCTTTTGTGATCGAGTTCGGCCACGGGTTGTGCATCGAGGAAGGACGATGCATAGTTCCTCCTTTGCGCGCAGTCTTCTTCGTGGCTTTTCGGGTTGCTGTACAGTTAGTGCATCTGCAGTCGAGTCGATTAATTCTGCTCTTTTTCCTGGGACTTCTCCCCGGTACGAATTTGTCGATGTGATCCCAGGTGTGTGACTGTGACGACTGCTAACAGAGCTCTGACTGATGGCCGATCTCTCGAGTCGGTCTGTAGCAATGTTCGATCGTCTTCGCTTGAAAAAGTACGAGCGTAGATCGAATTCGGTCGGATTGTTCAGGAAGACGATACTATCGTTGGGGTCAGGTGGCACACGCGTGGTGGATGGCTGCTCCGCTACCACAAATGAACGCAAAGCAGTAGGAGCCACCGTTCGCCTACGTCTCCAAAAAACTCTCAAGCCTTTTGCTGATCGGATGTTTCGACTTCCTGGTGATTCGGAGTTTGATGTTGCATCCGATGATGCTGATCTCGCCGATCGATGATGGAATATCAAAGCTTTTCTCACCGTACGTCTCGGCTCGGATGGCATTGTCACTTGGTTAAAAGATCAGAGCTCAAGCAGTCGAAAGTGGTCAGACGAAGTGGAGAACTCAAACAGCATTCGACAACTTTAAATGAGTGAGTTTAATGCTATCAATAGTGAGTGAGATGCACGAGCAGAACAGTGGAAACTACCCAAAGCTCATACCTTCCCTAATCAACTTATTTTTGAAAGTTTCTGGCGTTCTGACACAATGCCATTGTGAAGTGATCATGAAACTACGCAATGCGTTGTCTGTATTTGAAATTGTATATTTCATGATAAAGCTGTGATAGAACTATTATATCTTCTGGCTTTGAGCAAACCTTTAAAGGTAGAGTGCTTATTTTCAGCTGTCCGGCAAAACTCGTTCAAGGCACTTAGCACCTTCAGCTAAACTGGAATCAAGCGAGACTTCTGCTCATCTACGAATGTCTTTACGAAGAAATGGAGAAAATTTGCCCCGCAAGATCATTTATGCGCTGGTACCGGCCCAACCTCTGCCAGCAGTTGACTTGTCCAAATCGTTTCGAGGTCGACTTCTTCCTGCAAGAGTCCACACATACATTCGTCGTCGATATTCCCAGCACTACCGACCATTTTTGATATGTGCGGTAGTCGGCTCCTGTTTAGATCTACTGGTAACAGTGGTCAAGGCACCGGCGGGACAAATCCTTGCGATCTAAGCTTTTATCCTATGGATGCCAATTGGATTCGGCAGTGTGACGACGTTAAGATACGATATCGTGCGCCTGGTGTGCCGGACGTTCGACTTTTGGTTCTTTTCCCTCACGACAAGCGTGATTGCTGTCACAAAGTCCATGTATTTTTCCGACTGGCGCTGGATCCGAATGTTGAGCGACTGGTTTCGCTTCCACCACGTCATTTTCGTTGACGCGCACGTTCTTGGACTCAGGACGTTTACTTACATTTTGATCGTTGGGATGATCTCGCTTTCTATTGTCTTCGTATGGATCATGTTTGGGCAGATTGATGGCGGCACAACTTTTTCGATTGTAAAGTACGAGAACAGCCGTGGAGGGTTTGAGCTTTCGGGTGTTGATGTTATCGGGAATGGTATTATGTCCTTTGGTCTGCTTCTGGTAAAGATAATTTTCCGAAGACGCAAAACGCTTCGGATAAGGCGGAAGCGATCAACGTCCTTCGTGCATTGTGTCATTTACCGATGCAGACTCAAGCTAGAACCTGTCCATGGGCCCGAAATATCCTTGGCACGGACTGCCGATGAATCGAGATATGAATCCAAAGAGGTCTCATTGCGAGGAGCGGATATTGTTCAGCACTTGCTATTTGTTAAGTTTCCTCAGAAATTCGATGCTTCAGACACGATTCTTCCGTCCAGAATGGCAAGACAAATTTCAATCTCGACATACGTACTCGGTATTCTGTACGCTGTCGGAGCGGTGGGCATATTTCTCTCTCAAGGGGTGTTTTTCCAAGAATCAGGTAAAACAGTGGAGACAACAACCCAAGCTTGGGTCAAGCTGGTGATGGCTTGGAGTGCACTGATGTGTACAATTACCTTTACGTTTTCGTTTTTCATCTTCTATCAGCGCCAACTGCTGAAACTTCTCTTCTACTCCTTCGACTTCGTATTCTACTCGTTCCAAGTTACGACAGCAAAACCTTTGTGTTTGTAGCTTGTACGAATGGGATCTCCCGCACTGTTTGATGGTGCTCTCGTGGTGGTTTTGGGCTCACTGGGCATTCACACTAGATGCATTGACGCCCATCAAGCGATCTACGTTCAAGTTTCGGATTCGCTATGCAGCACCAATTATTTGTCTACTCTTGATGGACCACCTCTTCCTAATCTACCACATTTTCTTTTCTGGTGGCGTCCAACTGCAAGTCTCGATACTATTCGCGGGGGTTATCTGGGGTCACCGTTTGGTCATTCGAGTGAAACCTTTCTACGTAAGTCGCAGTTTAACGTTGGTGCTTTGGTGCTTTCGATTGGTTTCCCGGCTCTTTTCAGCTTCCAACGATGATGTTTCCATTTTTCGCGGCACGGTATGCTACGACAATTTTTTTGCAAAAGGAAGACGGACAAGTTCCCAGATCACTCCAGTAGTTGAAGTGAAGACTTTAACATCGCTTTCTCGAAGAGCAAAAGTGCCACCAATTGCTTTGCACCCCACAGTGTAGAGTACATCGTAATGTAATAATGCAATTCTCTTGCTCCTAACAAATGAGTTTCATCTACCTGCACAAAGGATAACGTACATTTATTTTCACTTTGCGTAAATTGGTCTCAGATAAGGTTAGCTTCATGGAATTCCGTCAGTACCAGACGAACTATTGAGCGACTCAACAATGTCCGTCCAGGAGAAGAGAGAAGCCACTACTACCAACATTATCTACTCACTAGTACCAGCTCAACCACTTCCAGTCGTCGATCTATCCAAATCGTTCCGAGGTCGACTTCTGCCGGACAACGTGCACACGTACATTCGCAGACGATACTACAAGTACAACCGACACGTTTTGCTTTGCGCCGCTGTGTCCTATGGTATCAACTTCATCGTACCGATGGTCAAGGCTCCGGTGGGTCACGTGCTCTCGTTCCTTGCTGTGTTACTGTGGCTGCCGATGGGTCTTGGGAGTATAACTACTCTGAGGTACGATATCGTGCGCCTGGTGTGTCGGACCTTCGACTTCTGGTTCTTCTCCATGGTCACCAGCATGATTGTCGTCACCATGTCCATGTACTTCGGAGACTTGCGCTCGGTGCGTACGATGATCGACTGGTTTGGGTACCACCACGTTATCTGCGTGGACGCTCATGTTCTGGGTCTCCGAAATCTAACGTCTTTCCTGATTGCGGCGATTTTCTCGTCTTTGGTAGCGCTTGCTTGGATGATGTGTGGGCAAGTGGATGGTGGCTCGAGCTTTTCAATTGTAAAGTATCAAACTAGCCATGGGAACTTTAGTCTCTCGGGGATGGATGTGATTGGAAATGGGCTCGTATCACTTGGCCTTCTGCTTGCGAAAATTGTGTTCCGAAGACGCAATATGTTGCGCTTTCGTCGCAAGAGATCAGCGGTGGTCGAATGCGCCATTTATCGATGTAAACTAATGCTGCAACCAGTGCAAGGACCACTGCTGCCCTCTGTCTGGGAAACGATTGATTCCAAGTTTGATTCAAAGGTGACATCCCTGCGCGATGCTAACACCGTACAGCATGTAATGTTTGTCAACTTTTCACAGACATTTGATGCAAGCAACACGCTGCTTCCTTGGTCAATAGTAAGTCGAATTCGCTTCTCGCCGTGGATGATCGTGGTTTTGTATTCGACTGGAGTTGCAGGGCTGATACTCTCTCAAATTGCCCTTGCGTACGAATTCTCCGAGTCAGGAGATGATGGTGATTCACACGAGAAAATAATATGCATGATATCGTTGAGCGCACTGGTGCTCACTGCGGTCTTCACGAGTTTGTTTGCGATGCACTACCAGCGTCGACTGCTTAGATTACTATTCACCTCCTTCGACTTTGTGTTTTACTCCTTCCAATTCACGTCCGCGAGTATTTCGGTGTGCACCTTGTACAACTGGAATGTTTCGCACTGTAATATGGCACTATCATGGTGGCTTTGGGCGCTCTGGGTGTTCACGTTAGACGCGTTAACTCCGATTATGCGGGAAATGCTTCAATTACGTGCTCGCTTTGCCGCACTTGTGACCTGCTTCTTGCTCGCCGACCACATCGCGATTAATTGCAAGATTTATTCGCAGGAGATTTAGAACAGCGAGACTCCGTCATTTTTGAGGGAACTGTATGGGGTCAGCACTTAAGTTTTCGAGTGATTCCGTTCTACGTCAGCAGATCGGTGACATTATTGATGTGGTGCTCGCGTTTAATCTGCCGACTTGGCTCGGCCTCAAATAACGATGTCACCATTCTTCGCGGAACTGTCTGCTACGACATATTTTTTCGCCAAAGGGAGAAGAAAAACTTTGCAGATCACTCAAGCTGTTAAAGTCAAGGCGCTAGCAGCAGCTTTGTCTCGAAGAGCTAAGGTATCGCCTGTGATGTCGTTCCATCAAGACCAAAGTTTAAAATGACAGAATACACACAACCATTTTCTCCAATTTAGCTTTTTGTTTTTAGCGGATGCCAAGTTAGATGGTTTGGAAGATAAGACTATAACTAGGTTACAGTTCAACAAACGTCACACGTAGTGATCATCTTGCTCATGGAAACAAATCGAGTAGTTGGGTCCGTATACGCTCTTGTGCCAGCAAAACCACTACCAATCATTGACCAGTCCAAGTCAGTTCGAGGAACTCCTACCAGCAAAGGCCCATGCTGCGATTCACCACTTTCTCACAAAATACCACCGCCCTCTTTTGATGGCAAATATGACCGCAATGGTGATGAATGTTGTCGTGACGGGGGTTGACGCTCTGAC
This sequence comes from Phytophthora sansomeana, assembly GCA_032158285.1. Lineage (NCBI taxonomy): Eukaryota > Oomycota > Peronosporomycetes > Peronosporales > Peronosporaceae > Phytophthora > Phytophthora sansomeana. Next base: position 96,252 of record JAPDHH010000289.1, read on the forward strand.
AGGTCAAATTTTGTCGGTGATCAGCCTTGTGCTGTAGCTTCCGATGGGCATCGGAGCTCCAAGTACATTGCGATACGACATTGTGCGCCTTATCATGCGAACGTTCGACTTTTGGTTCTTTTCCTGCACTACAACGCTGACGGTGCTGATGGTTTCCATTTACTTTTGGGATATGCGCTGCTGCCGGATGATGATCGATTGGATTGGCTTCCACAACATCGTCTTCATAAGGCCAGGTTCGCGGAATTCGACCTCTCCTAATCGTGATCGTACTAGGCATCCCTCCGCTAGTTTTCATGTTGATATGGATCATGTTGGACCGTTTAAATGGTTGTACAAGCTTCTCTTTGCTGAGGCACAAGAACGCGTGTACCAACTTCAGTCTCTCTGGAGTGGATATCATCGGAAACGGCATGGTAACACTCTTTCTACTGATCATCAAGACAGTAGCTAGAAAGCGCCAAACGCTTATTTTGCAGCACCAGTCATCCTTGATTGAGTGTGTCATCTATCGCTGTGGGCTTAAATTCCAGCAAGTTGAAGGACCGACCATGGTTCTGAGCCACAGAACGGGCTCTGCAAAAGCAGCGAGCAAACGAGCCGTAGCTGCTGAGCCAAGCACCAGCGTAGTTCGCGAATCGAGCTTGATCCAGCGCAAGAAGTTTCTTAAATTTCGTCAAACGTTCGACTCGAGCCACATCTTGTTCCCCCTCCGTGTCACGGGTGGCATCATTTTGCTGCAATACGGTGTTGGTGTCCTTGGGTTTCTTCTTTCATTTTCTGCTCTCGTCACCGGTGTGAAGACAAGTGGTACTGGGCTCATGTTGATACAGTGGACTGCACTATTCTGTACATTGGTGTTTGTGGTTCCGTTTGTTGCCCTGTATCAGCGCGATGTGCTCATGATGCTCTTTAGCTCATTCGACTTTTACGTTTTCCAGACTACCGCAGCTACCTTGTGCGTGTGCATTTTGTATGATTGGGAACATGCTAGAGGCCTTATGATGGTTACTTGGTGGGTTTGGATTCTGTGGGCCTAACGCTAGACGCCTTAACTCCAACCATGCGAGAAAAACTACATTTTCGCCCGTGTATGGCAGCCCCTGTTGTGACTTTAGTACTATTCGGGCATCTTGCTGTCATCGGTCGCATATTTCTCGTAGGGGATGAACAACTAAACGACTCGATTCTCTATCGGGGAGTGGTTTGGGATCACGAACTCGTGGTTCGAGTCATGCCTTTTTACTTTAGTCGGATCGTGACGCTATCGCTGTGGTGTCCTCGGCTAGTTTGGAGATTAAGCACAGCATCGAAAGGTGAAGTCACAATTATCCGTGGTGGGGTCTGCTACAATAACTACTTTGCGAAACGAGGGCGGTGTCGTTCGCGTGCAGGGACGACGAAAGCGATCAAAGAAAAATTGCAGCAGCGCCCATTTCATCGTGGACAAGTTGCACCTGAAGAGCGGCTTCATGGACTGGTCCGACAACAAAATCCTTTGCACCAATCCAGCCCCAGCCACATTAATTCGAATGAAAATGGTGTTGACTCCAAAAACCTAAAGTGACTCAGGGTGAGTCAGCGAAAGCAGACTTGGCGGTGGTTTTCGAACTCGCTTCAGAGCTGTCTACCAAATATAGGGTCACACCACGGTGTAGTGTGCATGTCATTCTGAGCAAAACTCACAACGAGTTCTTCTCGTGCGAAGTATCAACCGATACTATCATTTTTGAATCTCTCGGTGCAGCGGAACCCACTTTGGTACAGACCAATGGCTAAAGTCACATCTACAGCTCATGCTTCAAACACGTGTATATACACATTCGTTCCAGCTAAACCACTGCCGGTGATTGATCTATCCAAGTCACTTCGAGGGGAGCTCCTTACAAGGAAAGCTAACACAGTAATCCACCGTTTTCTGAGCAAGTATCACCGGTCACTGCTTCTAGCAAATGCGACGGCATTCTGCTTGATCTGCTTTGTGGCCGTCGTTAGCGCATCGACAGGCCAAATCCTGTCGTTGATCAGCATATTCCTCTGGTTCCCACTTGGGTTCGGTGCTTTGAGCACCCTACGATACGACATTGTCCGGCTGCTCATGGGGACATTTGATTTTTGGTTCTTCTCCTTCGTCACGAGTATGACTGTTGCATTGGTATCGGCATATTTCAGGGACCTGCGCTTCTTGCGAATGATTATTGACTGGGTGGGGTTTCATCATATTGTCTGCATCGATGCTCATGTCCGAGGAGTTCGTCAATTTGCACTAATGACCATCGTTGGAATTCCACCAGTGCTCTTCATGCTTGTGTGGATCATGTTGGGTCACGTGGACGGATGCACCAGTTTTTCCATTTTGAATTACGAGAGCGCACACCACACCTTTCACGTGTCTGGTGTCGACATGATCGGTAATGGTTTGCTAACTCTTGCTCTATTTATCACCAAGATCGCCATCAGAAAACGGAGAGCGCTTCGGGACCACCGAAGTTTGTCAGTCATTCAATGTGTGATTTACAGATGTGCACTTCGCCTAGTGCCAATTACCGATCATTCAGCCACCGCAAAGCAGGAGAGGAGGACAGGAATTCGCCGTCGAGCCGCCGGTGCGAACACTGCAAAGAGAGCAGTTCTACGGGAGACAAATATCATCCAGAAACTGAGATTTGTAAAGTCGACCCACACGTTCAATGCATTCAGCACACTTTTTCCTGTTCGGGTAACTGGTGTCACGGCCATTTCAGGGTGGTATCTGCTGCCGCTGTACGTCTGTGGCGTTTTTGGTATCGGTCTTTCGTTTTCCGTTCTACTTGGAGGTTTTAACAATGGCACCGAACGTACGTTGGTCCTTGTCCAAGCATGGAGCTCATTGTTGTGGACATTAGCCTTCGTAATCCCCTTCGCAGCTCTATATCAGCGGCAGCTTCTAAAAATGCTCGTCACCTCCTTCGACTACATATTTTATGCATTTCAAATCACTGCAGCCAACTTGAGTATCTGCGTTCTGTGCAAGTGGGAGCTGTCTCGCTGTCTTATGGTGCTCACTTGGGAAATATGGTTCCTTTGGGCCCTCACGCTGGACGCTCTCACCCCAGTAATGAAAGATAAGCTGCGAATGCGTCCTCTCTACGCAGCTCCAGTTGTTGCGCTCATGCTTGTGGGTCATTTGGCAATAATGAATCGGATCTTCTTCGTAGGCGATGAAGCACTGCAGGACACAATATTCTTCGAAGGAGTAGTTTGGGATCACCCCTTGGTAGTTCGGGCCATGCCGTTCTACTTCAGCCGAATCATCACTCTGTCATTGTGGTGTCCACGCTTGGTTTGGCGTCTCATTATGGCGTCAAGAGCAGAAATGGTGATCATCCGAGGTGCGGTGTGCTACAACAATTATTTTTCCAGGCAAGGGCGACAACGCTCCGGGGCGAGCCCACCAACTCTGGATAACCCACGAAAGCGTACTCATCGCAGAGATCAAATTGCACCTGCTGTACCAGTCAACAATTATGGGCCCAGGTTTTCTGCGCTTATTGCTCCGAGTCCTCCCTGACCCATAATACTTCCTCGGTCATAGAGATGGTTGACTGAAGTTTAGCACTTCTATATCATGGTCCTGTGCGTCGTCGCTTACTTCTCTGGCTATCCCAGTCCTTCCATTCTGATGCTTGCGCGCTTATCTCGTCAACAAGCTGCTTTCGAACTCGAAAAGCCCGTTTCGACTCATCGATCACGACTTGGATGGAGCGAGCACGTAGCTTAGTATGCTCAGCGTGAATACTCTGATAGACTTCGCGAGGCACCGATACTTTCGCTTGGCGCAACAGCACCACAAGTTCCCGAAAAACTAATTGGTCTTCCTTGTTCACAAGCGTAAGTGCATTTCCGATAGATTCATCTCCACGCCCAGTACGCCCAATAAGATGAACATAGTCGGAAACTTTCTTGGGGAAATCATACACCACAACATTCTGAACGTGCAGTAGATCCATTCCACGGCTAAGAACGTTTGTAGACACAAGAACTGGGATCTCAAGATTTATGAAGGCGTCCAGAATTTGAAGTCGTTCGGTTTGCGTTTTATCCGCATGAATTGCTGCTGCACCGATTTGGCAGCGCTTTTGAATAGCTTCAGCCAGCATAGTAGCACCAATTTTCGATCCGACAAAGACAATCTATAACATCAACAGTATCACAAACATTGTTAGCTAAACCACTCGTGTATGATATCAGCCGGCTTGAGGTTCGTCAAGAAGTAGATCACCCACCGTTGACTCTTCACTTTTCCCTTTCAAAAACTCAAACAGCACGTTCTTCTTCGCTTTGTCTTCCGACCACCGAACCTGTTGTAGAACATTTGGGTTGAGAGCAAAGCTCTGCACCCCAGTCTTTGATTCACTAGCACAAACGTCGATACGACTATACTGCTGTTGGCTTTGAACGTCCAGGATTTGTTTCACCATAGCTTCGACCTCGTCAGAGATGGTAGCGCTGAAAAACAGCATCTGGATACTTTTCCTACTCTCGCCAAGAGCAGCTACCCATAAAGCCACAATTTGAGAAATCTGCGGATGAAAGCCGACGTCCAGCATAACATCCACCTCATCAACAATACACGTGCGAATTGCCGCCAGGATAGCACCTCCACCACTGTAGTTCGTGAAAATGTCGAGGAAGCGACCAGGTGTCGCCACAATAAGCTGCACTCCATTTTGAAGTCGATACCGCTGACTAGGGACTGGAAACCCTCCCACTAACAGCGCCGTCTTCATGTCAGCTATGCCTTTCATCATCACCTTGGCCACGGTCTCAATCTGAATGGCCAGTTCTCGCACAGGAGCTAGCACCAAACTCAAAATCTCCTCTTGATCTTCCCGGGCATGCAAAACCTGCGCAATCGCTGGAATCAGGTACGACGCTGTCTTCCCTGTACCTGTCGGAGCACTCACCAATACCTAAAAAAATAAAAATATCAACAACAAAACTCCGGCATTTTTCACCTTCTCCACTGCACGTACGTTGTGTTTCTGCAGAACACAAGGGATCGTCTGCATCTGCACGGGCGTGGGTCTCTCAAATCCATTGGCCCTTAAATTGGTCAGCAATTCTTCAGGCAATTGAGTACCTTCAGTTTCTTGTGCAAAATCCACCAATGGCGTTGGCCATTGAGATGAATTTCCTCTGTTGACAGTCTCAGATGTCCATTTGTTGCAGATTTTGATGCCTAATTTCGCTCGAAGCTGCTCGGATCGCTGAAATTGCTGCTGAAATTCTTGAATTTGTTGCTTTTGCCTGGCCACGCACACGTCGCGACACTCGAGACTGCAAACGTCTTCGTCCGTGGCGTCGCACACGTAGGCGCCGTATCGAGCGCAGATCTATGAAGCAAAATATTAAGTTAGAAAATGACAATAGAGAATTACGAAGTGTGAGCTTCGTACGACGCAAATTGGCTCATTTGGCTGCGGGAGACGCTGGAGGACCGAGCGCGCCACTACGGGCGAGTCGTTTGCCATCGTAATGAAGACCACTTCATGTTGTGACTTAATGTTGCCACTTCATATCGCCACTTCATGCTGCAAAGGAAGGTTGTCCTTCTGGCGGTGCAGACGTGAAGACTATGGCCACTACCACCGAAAGACAAGAGAAGAGAAGTCCAAACTACCCAAGACAGACTGCAGTAGGTTATTAATACTAGTACGAGACGCCGACGACTCCGTTTCGTGCTTTTTTATTTCTTTTTTTCCCTTCATTTTGGAGTTGAGGTCCAAAGAGAACAAGAAGACGCAAGCATTAGGTCCATACCGAAGAGGAGTCACAGCACGAATCTCACAGAGTCCGCCACTGCACCCAATCTCCAACCTGTTCCTACAAATGCTCAGCTCTCTGAGTCTGCAAGTACAGTACAGTACGTCGCTTACTCGAGCGCCTTCTTGGCCGCACGGGCCTTGGCACGGCACTCCGAGTCCAGCAGGTCGCAGTCCGACTCGGGCCACGGGAAGGGCTTGGTGCGCATCTTGAGGTAGGGGTAGGCGGGCTTGTGCTCCTCGTGGTGCTCGTGGCTCAGGTGGTCGCTGATGGCGTACACCGTGTAGACGCCCACGAGGCCGATCATGCCCTTGGAGATGGTGCTCCATCGGTGCATTTGCTCTGAACAACAGACCACAAGGAGGTCAGCAATTCTCACCAATCAGGAGCGAGAAGACAACGACAAGAAGACGCACCCTTGGCCTCCTGCTCGGAAGCGCTCGACATGTTGCGAGCGCCAGCGCGGAGCGACTGCGTCATGAGGCGGGATCCCTTGTTAAGAAGCGACTGTGGGGGAGGAAAAGGGTTAGCGTATTGTGCACATTGTTCTGTTGATCGGAAGGTTTCCGGCGGTGCTGACAAGGAGAGAGGAGACGGACTCACCATTGGAGAGCGACGTGCTGGAACCGGAGCGATACAAGAACTGAGCGGCCGAGGGGGGCCTTGAAAACGAGCGGCTACGGAAGGGCACTTTTCTATAGCGCAGGCGTTGTGGACCACAGGAATACGGACATACAGCATAGAGAACCTGTCGTAGGGAATACTTCTTTTTTATGCTACGTCGCTTTCATTGGTCGAGCCACTTCAACTTGCCTTTGTTGGCTTATTCCTAGGACGACGATCTTCTCGTTCTGAGCAGCTACAGACCCATTCTCCGCAACGATGGACGTCGCTGGTTCGATTCAGGCTCAGCAGGCATGTCCCCGAGAGGGTCGATGGGACCCGTGAGGATCCGACCGTCGCGTGACTGTAGTTTTGAATTGAGAGATACCGGTCGTCAACTATTGTCGTCAAGCACAAACTAGAATACCAGAGACTCACCTTAATTGCGGGACTCTGTCGGCGAGCGAGCGGGGGTACATTTGAGCTCGCGCGTAGGCAGATCCGGGACGGGAGAAGGACGAGATCTACAGTGATAGCAAGGACAAACGATAAAGCGAGTAAGCACAAGCATTTACAGTGCGCGCAGAAGAGTTTTGACGTACATTGTCAGTGTTCTTGTCGCTTGACTGGATCTGCTCAGGCTGGTCCTGGATTTTGCGGATGATTCCTTTTGCGATCAGCTCCGTCTTGAGACTTTTGTTGCAGCCTTTCGCTGAGGGAAAGATTTCACGTTAGGGGGATAGATCGGAAGTCGATCAATGTCATGTTTACCTGAGAAAAAGGGCCAAATTGCCTCGGAGATGCTGGCGTAGTCCACCGGCCTCCGGCCCTCCGCGTCGACCATTTTAGGATCAGCCTGATGGTCCAGCAAGATCCGCACAACTTTCCCGTGCTCTTGAAATGAGGCAGCATGCAGAGCTGTCCACCCGGTACCTGCCGAAAAAAGTCACGTCAAGTTGAACCGCGTAGATCGGTAAACAAAAGCTAGACCTTGCTCTCTTGCATACCTTCGTTCCTAGCAGACACGTCAGCCCCTTTGTCAAGCAAATAGGTGACCATCATGTCGTTCCCCCAAAGAGCTGCAGCACATAACGGCGTTGTGCCATCTGATGAAATTGGTTCGGTCAGCTTCAAATCATACGTGCTTCTTCGGTGCTTTAGAACAAACCTTTTCCAGGCGTATCAATATGCACTCCATTGTCCAGTAGAAACTCAACCTGGTGGAAAATGACAGTGAAATCATGTTAGATAGCGTCTCTGTCGACAGCTTCACGCTCTGCATCTTACATACCATAGCACGTGAGCCGTTCGCTGCCGCCTCTGCAAGATCCACGTGCGAGCGGATCACACCCTCTTGCGCTTGTTGGTCGTCTCCATCTGACATGGTGGTTCACTAGCTGCTTGTCTTCTAGATTGGAGCGCTGCTTGTCCCCAGCGACTTGCTACGCCTCGAAACGGACTGCGACGCTTCGTATCAACACGTATGGCTCGGGTTACAGTTCAAAAAGTGGCGTCAATAGATCTTTAATCGGGCTCGTTCAGGCTGTTTTACGACGTCAGATTTTCAAGACACTTGGTAATTGACACGCGATAGACGTTTGTACCGTGCATTGTCGTTTTGCGCCTCGAAGAGTGGTGGAGATGGCGTTCCACAAAACTCGGGTCGACAATCAAATTGCCTGCAACGTCGAGCGAGATCTCAGTCCCCACGTGCTGATACAGCCCCCACTATTGTTCACGCACAAGTCAAACTATCGTAAGACAGATTCCATCTACGCAAGAGTAATGAGGGTATACGTACAAATTTTGGCCACCCTGGAACGATGTCGCCGTCCATGACGACTCGGTAGCTTGTTGGGACACAACTATCGTAATGCTGGCGGAAGCTTGGGTTGCCAACGCGAGGTCCACCAAAGTTGTACATGTTCACTTTGATGCTCAAGTTCACCGCCAAGTCGTAAGCAGCTATGATTGCCAGCGCACCACCCATGCTATGGCCCGTGATATACACCGAGATGCCAGGGTTTTCATCTAGTATGAGCCTTGTCACTTCTTTTAGCTCGTCTCTGATTGACTCGTACGCGATCCAAAAACCTGTAAAGCAATGAAAAAACTGATATAAATATTGTGACGAAGTAAAGGGAAAGATGCGAGATTACCTCGATGAACCCGCGGAAGTGCCATGTTCAGCAAAGGGATCTTTGCCGCCGTGTCTTTCACTTTTTCGAGGCATGTCTTTCTCCAGCGAAGACCTCGGGATTTTATCCACAGCACATGCTGGTCTGCTCGAAGATTGCTCTTCCAGTTCTCTTTGCTCGTTGTACCACGGAACGAAATGACCAAACGGCGATGGTCGCCTTGACTCCATGCAACGACAACGTGAGTATCCGTTAAGTTGTTTTTTAGATGAGTAATCAGCTCAAAACCATAACGCTCAAGAGTTAGCTCGCCATAGCCAGAGGATGAAGGGCATCCAGGAGGGTCAAAGTAGGCCTGATAGGCTAGCTCCAGCAGCCATCCCGCTGTTTCAACGCAGAATAAGTTCGAGTCAGGGAGTGAGGAACCCGTATGAATCCACACGGGGCTTTTCGTCGACGTGAAAAGCTGTTGATGCTAGTAGGCCAGTGCTATCACCAGCTAGCGGTGGCAAATGTACAAACATAACCAGGTACACGTACACCGACAAGAACACAAATTTGCCTAGGGACGGATGACCAGTGTGCATCTTAGCAAATGTGTGCACCGAGTCTTGAATGAATGCATCGTAGCCGACGAAGTACCACGTTCGTGTCAGGTAGAATATCTGAAGAGCTGATAAGACGAAGGTGTAGACGAAAATGAGTAGCGTTTCGAGCACCAGAAATCGGTAGGAGAGCTGCTTAAAGCGAGTTGCCATGTACGGCAGCGCCTTCAAATGCTGTCCTGATTGAGCTCCAACTTTCGTGATCCAAACGAGCCAAATTAAAATCAGCCCCGTACGAATGAATCCAAGCAAAACATAAATCTCTTGGTGGTGGAAATCATGCGCTGATGACGCTGCCTCTATACCAAAAAACAATTGGGGCATTCGTAATATTGTCATCGCCGTATCCACAGCGAAAAGCACCAGACCAAATGCCATCTTCGTAGCAAATGCGCATTTCCGCGATGAAAAGTCTCCGCTGTGCTGGTCCATGAGACTCAGCCAGAGTACATAGAAGAACGCCTCCGCAAATGACTGGCACGTGATCGCCACGAACCTAGTGCGCATGCTCACAGATGTATACAGCTCAGACACTGCGTACACCGGGTTCTGCCAGAGCACGAGCACGATGCCAATCCCCAGTAGCCATTTCTGCACTGTAAGCACTTGGCTCCATGATCCATTGTGAAAGTTCAGAACTGAAATAATCCAGCAAGGGAAGGGCCAAAATGGATGCTAGCACCATTACTCCACGCACAACAACTTCGCCCATGTGAATAGCTGGCTTACTGCACAACAGCATAGCAAGTTAGTATTGATCGCGCAACAGTACAGCTTGTAAACAAGCTATTTCCACGCACGTGTACGCGAATTCATAAACCACTTCTTTGCCAAAGACGTTCGGGTACAGTCCGCTAAAAGACACGACAGCGAAATATGCATCGTATCCACTTCCACCCTGCAAGCAGTCGTACAGTGAAGTATTAAAAAATTCATGCAACGCGATGACCCACCAATTATGCACATGTACTCACCAGTCGGTCAACATTCCTGCGTGATCTCCAGTAGTCGGACAACTTCACACGGCTCCGCCGTTCGACACTCTATCCAAATGCTCTGGTTTCGCTCATCGGCAACAAGAACCTTAGATGCTGGAGTCACATCATGGTCGATACCGTACAGCCTGGCATCATAGGTCAAAACATATCCTGCCTCTTGGTCAACCTCTCCCTCTTCCACCTCTATGCTCGAGCCTTCATGCTCCGAGTTGCCCCTTCCTCTGATTGCATCTCGATCCATTTGCCATGCCGTCCCCACACGTTCCAGTTCTTGGTACGTGTTGCTTTCCGCCATCGACTGTACCGAAGTTGAAGTGTTCACCTGCTCCCGAACATCCAGCTTTATCTCAATGGACCCAGTGTACTTCGATACATTGGTCACGTACGCCGCCCATTGAGCGACGTTTCTCGTCTTGTCCACTTCAATACACGGTTCTCTATGCACTCCGTCCTCCGGTTTGCAGACTCCTCCGGGCAATTCCACAGCCTGTGTTGCAGTGTACCAAATGTACACATAATGTCACAAACACATCCCAAATATCCTACCCAAAACTCTATATCCGCACCGTTTCTAAGTACCCTTTGCTCTGTAGATACGGCAGCGCCATCGCCAGCAAGAACGCCATGTACGTGACCCAGAGCACTGCCGTAGCTGCTCGCGACGACAACGTCTCGAGTCGGATCTGTGGCTCGAATACATGACGGTGTTTAGGGTTCGCAAGTGAGTCGGTGGCACTAGCCTCGACCCGTAATAGAGGCGCGGTGGTCGTCGGAAGGCGCGAGTGCATCTCGTACGAGTCGCGGAAGAGCTCGGAGGACGCATAACCCGTGGACTGGAACAGCAGCGGCCGGTACACTCGCGCCTCCTCCGCGTCCTCGTCGCCTGGAGACGCTCCGCGCTGCCGCTCAGAAGGCCGCATCTTGATGGGATCGGAAGTGATTTAACACGAATTTTAGCCAATGGAAATGTAGATTGGGATTGCAAAGTTGGTGTGGCGCAACATCGAGTTGAAGTGCACTTCAACTTAGAGGAAGGATCCCCACTGCTCGTCTGGGACGGATGTCTCGGGTGCTCGGACTTGCTCCGTCGGTTGGGATCGCGTGAAAGAGGATTTGCGATCGCTTGGGACGCTCACGTCTTTGTGGAAACTCGTGGTGGACCGCACGTCCGGTGCAAAAGTGGCTGATGGGGTGGAGTCTTGCGTGGTGAATGACATCCCGTTTACTGTCTGCATTGAAACAGAAGCAGCTGGGAACGGGTTGCCCATTGAAGGTGGTGGGGTTGGAAGTGGAGAAGCAGTGCTGACAGTGTTGCTCACTTGGTCAGAGGGGTTTACGACAGTGTCTGGAGCGGTCTCCACTGACGAACTGCACAGCTGCACAACGTCTCCGGCAAAGAGACGAGTTGTGTCTTTGGGCCATTTCTCAAATTCATGAACGTTTTCGCGAGTGGATCGGACTTCCAAAATGCCGGACCAGCCTGGTATCGAAGACGACGATGAGGGCTCCGAGTCGAGGCTCATGGTCAATGACGCCGCCACGTAGGAGCCCCATCTTGTCTGAGTGAGCATTGCAATCTGTAGCATGGCGAGTTAGAAGGTGAGTGCGCCATACGGAATGGATTCAACGTATAGTGATAGAGACGTACGTGGAAGTGCACTGGCAGCTCGAGATGCAACTCAGGAACAGCGGCAATTTTGGCATTCATGTAGTGAAGCGCCTGCTGACACACGCTAAGCTTGACGTTCTGTGCGTTTTGAGCCTTCATTCGCCATAAGACGCTCGCATGGGAACTACAGAATACATTGGAGCCGTATGTGTAAGTGTGATGCGAAACCTCAGCAATAATGATCGTTGGAGGCGTACCTTTGCCAGCAATGCTGGAAGAGCGCAGCGGAAGCAAACTGGGGCTGTGGTAGGCGGAGGAGTGTGTCGAAGTGCAGCACATAGCGGTTGCAGAAGGCTAACCGAATTGGAATAGGAGATATCTCCTCTGTCGGATTGGCGCCGATATCTTCACCGTTTTGACTAGGTTCTTGGACCAGGACCGCTTGCACCAGAAAGCTAGCCTGGGTGAACTTGCAGACGCGGAACCTTTTTGCCGCTTTGATCACACCGAACGGCGGCAAGCTGGTACATCCTCCACTCGTACCAACACTGACAGTCTCACCGGCACGCAGCAAACGCAGCTTTAAATCTTTCGAGAGTTCGACGCATTGAACAATGCCCACTCCTCCCAGCGGACGAAGCAGAATCTCCAGATCACTCAGAGGCCAGGTTGTGAGATTGCAGCAGCTAACCTCGAGTGAGATCACTTCTTCGTTTCCTGCTAAGGGGTGATGATGAGATATCCGAACTGAAATGGGATCAGCACTACCTGTAATAGTGATCGGCTCCCAATACCCTTCACCCTCGGGGATTTCTGAGTGAGCAGCTTCAGCATGTTCGTCGAATTGCTTTCGTGGCTGAAAAATATCGTGCGGGTCAAATATCTCCTTCGAGTATTGGTCTCCAGGCGTTGACACTGCGTCTGCTGTTGGTGCAGTCGATATGAGAGCTATAACGTCTTCAACGCTGCGTTGTGTTCATGACAAGTAAAGTTAGTCACGGCGAGGAGTAATAATTTGAATCGGTCTTACGTACATTCGATACTGCTGGGACGTTGTCGCTGGTGAATTTCCTGCTGCTGATAGTGCCGCGATCATTTTCTTGCACATTTGGATAAACTGCGGTTGCGTATTGGGTTGGAACTGTACTAGCATCGTGATGCAATCGCCAAGCACCATTAATGCGTCGACAGTATTGGCATCGCCAGCACGTTTACGACTCGCAAGTGTCTCCTCTCCGCTGCCCCCACATCCAAGTAAACCATTGTCGAAAGTCGCTCCCTCCATTTCATCGTCGTCGTTCCAAATAGCAGTAAATAAGCGGCCAGTCTCATGATGGAGCGCTCGTACAAGTGCCTCAAAGGGTACATGCGCAGCGTAATTGCAGTGAAGCCGCACACCAATCCAAAGAATCTGAAGGCGAGCAGTTTGGGATGCGATTTGATCCATCGTTGGGAATAACTCTTGTTGGAAAAAGTCAAGCGATTCGCGAAGAGCAAGCTCGGGGCATGCTAGCATTCCTTGAAAATGCGATGATAGCAAACTCGTGTAGTAAACGATATTCTCGCTGATTTCGCAAGACCTGCGATAAGCCTTAGGTGAAGTCGTAGCTGATCCGCCCAATTTCAGTAGCAAAAGCCCTCTGAAGACCCTCAACGCAATCAGCTGGGAAATTTGATGTTCAACAGCACCATGTCGAGGTGGTGAGAATTGTTCTGTTGTGTTGGAAAGAGCCTGAAAAAGTGCTCGGAATGCTTCGGAACCATTCGTACGTGGTGACAATCTGGAGAAGCCCTTGGGTTGTCTGAAGAATGCCATCGTGCATAACCCTTGAAGTAGTTGAAAATCCCGGTTAGCAACAATGTGTGCAGCGACTGTATCCATCACAGACTGCACTAGATCGCGACGATCTTTTTCATGATCTACGAGGTAGATTGCTTCCGTTGTACGCACAAAGAGTGACTGGCAGTTAACTCCAGACAACCAAGCAAACGTTTTCACGAGCATCACAGATAGCTCAAGTTTAAGCTCCGCTCCACTGCTGTTGTTTGAACTCTTGTTCGCGAGATAACACTGGGCAATGAGGTAGTTGGCAAGTTGAGCAGCCCACTGCATTCGAGAGAATGTCTGCAAAGGATGTGACAACAGAATAAAAATGGCACGGCACATGCTGCTGGCCTGGGCCAGAGATACTCGTCTCGATATCGTAGGAAATGCCCAGGACTCAAGCAAGTCGCGTACAAGCTCATCTACTCGAACAGGCTCACTTAACGTGTGAGATTCATCATCTTCGTCATTCGAATCGTCGGCATTGTTGTCATCGGCATCAATCTCGATATACGGCACGCTGACGCTAGGATACCTTGCTCCACTACGCTCCATCATTGTGTAAAGTAGCATCGAAATCGAGAGCATTGCGTCTGGTTGTTGTTTCACCGGAAGAGCACGTGCAACGGCAATCAACGCTCGAATTCGTGGGAAAGCGTTCTTGTAGATTACAGAGGCAACGTCGTCAATAGGAGCTTGTACGCGGATAGATTCTCGAGTACTTGGAAAGAACGCCGTGATTGTGCTGCATCGTGAGAACAAGTTCGCCAAGGCCCTGAAAGCAGTCCCTGCAGTCCATGCGGAGCTCTGGGACTGTCCGTCAAATGAAAGAGTATGGAAAATCAACTTCCAGCAGTCATTCACCATGGTCTCGACATCTTGCTGGCAGCAAATTCGAGCCTCGTGTGACTCGAACGGGAAGACGAACAAGCCATCGCCAGCAACACTTATCGCGATATCCAGCGTCAGTTTTGATAGCATCTCGATCGAGCGACAGCGTACCTCAACATCTTCGTGCGTCAATATTATTCGTATCTTGTTCATAGGCTCTCTCTCAGGAGAAAGCAAGAAACCCAGTACAAGAGGCATTGGGACGAGTCCAAGCACTGGAATTGCAGCTGCTAGAGACGATGGATTGTCGGAACCACCGAGCTCAGTAACAACTGCTTCCAGCACAAACTTCCAGACCTCGTAAGTCGAACAGCCCGGAGCTGTGCCGGCGAGTTGGAATCCTAGAATCTTCATCACCGTGTTGCCCTCCGGTTTCAGACATTCCTAGACACAACGAACAGAGTGTATACAATAACGTTAAATAGCTGTTGATGTCTCTTTCTTTTCAAAAGTTCTCTACCTCCAGCCCCTCGCGGTATTCTCGTAGTGTCAGTGCATTGGGTCGAACCGTGGCAAGCTGCACCAATTTCTGAGCTTGTGTCAGCGCTTTCTTGGCGCTGGCGGCGGACTCCCCACCAACTCCTAAGCTTTCCTGCAGCATGGCAAAGCCTTGGAATGATCCGTTGCGTCTTTTGGCGTTGGTGTCACGACCATTTACCTGGAATGGCTACAGTTTCAAATTGGTTTTCGTGAAAGTATCGTTTGTTAGCGTAGAACCCAAATATGTTTTTGTTGGGCACCTCGGATATTATAAAAAACGGGCAAGAAGGACTAGGATGATGTTGAAATGGTTGAAAACAGCATCAACAGTTTGTTTGTGCTTCTGAGACCACGCTGCATCATTGGTCGATGTACTTACGATGCCAGTTTTGTTTATCGCAAGATTCTCCAAATACTTGTACAGCGTGATTCGAAGTATATGCAAAAGCAGACCGTTAACAACTTTTTGCTACTGGGACGAGACCCTGCTTCTCCTGTCAGATAAACTGTTCGTTTTTCTCGATGAAAGGCTCGGACGAGACAAAGATGAGGAACCCAGCTGTACCGCAAGCTACTTCGCCACGTCAACGGCCTCTGATGGCAGATTCTCCCCTTACAGATCGGGATCGCCGTCAAGTTCGCTACATGGAGCGTGAAATGCTGCAAAACATGAGGGAGCACGCTGTGGAGTTGACCGAGCTGGCGTCGGATAAGTTTGACCTCGCGACACGAGAGCTGGACGAGATGTACGAAAATGTGTGCTACCCCCGCGAGGGGAACCTCGACGGACTGTGTCTTGAGGAGCTGGATGTTGCATTGGGAAAGCAGGCGTATTTACTAAGTGGAACCGATCTAACCAAGGTTTACAACTTGATTAAAGTGAGAGCTTGAGCTATAGCACTGACATGGTTTGTTTATATTGTCTCCGTTGTTGTTCCTAGTTCAGTACATCGGACTTAATCACTGCTACTCGTGAGGAGTGCGCTGGTAACACGAACAAATTCGACTGGTTTAAGCTGGGCGAAGCCGCTGGATCGTGCTTCCGATCAGTACCGGACACAAACTTGTTGTGAGTTAGTTCATGAGATTCGCCTAGCACATTTTTGAGGGTAGCTAACAGTGCATCGTTTAGATTCGGCAGGATGGATACCAAGGTGGCAGAAAAAACTCAAAAGAAGCCCCCACGTCGAGTGATTAAGGATGTCGCTCAGGAATGTCGGCCAAGCATGTACACTGCCAAGGTTTGTAACAATATTCCTGCTCGATTGAGAGGAGATTTCACATATATATGGTTTGCTCTTTCATTTTTACATGTTAGTCTGAGGGTGCCAAGTGTGCGCAAGCTCGGCGTCTACAGATTTTGGAAACTGCCCTTGAAAGAGAATCCAGTCCGAAAGTCTCGCTTTTTGACGTGACACTGAACTCGCGCAGCTTTGAACAGGTAATGGCTTGTGTGTGCAGTACGTGATGAATTGGTAGAAACTAGCTGAGTTGGTTTCTGCGTGGTTTGGCACCTTCAGACCGTGGAAAATTGGTTCGATATGTCGTTCTTAGTGCATAGGGGTTCGTTGGGGATCGGAGTTGATGAAAGCACTGGGCTCCCATTTCTTGATACGCGACTTGGCATTTTATTTGATGTTGTGGTAACTACACGTTACCTATCGGCAATGTTTAACGGGTTTGTTGTGTTGTGAATTCAGAACAAACGCCTTCTTGCACTGCTCAATTGCCGAAAAGCGAGCAGAGCATAATTAGCATTACCCCATCTCAGTGGGAGGAGCTTTCTGCTGCTT
Organism: Phytophthora sansomeana; assembly: GCA_032158285.1. NCBI lineage: Eukaryota > Oomycota > Peronosporomycetes > Peronosporales > Peronosporaceae > Phytophthora > Phytophthora sansomeana. The sequence goes on from JAPDHH010000289.1 coordinate 112,999, forward strand.
ACGGGAGCGAAGATCCGTTTGTTGGTCACCGACCTTAGCCTCTACGCCTGAGGTGTTTTGTGCTGCTGTATCTCTTCTTGAGTTTGAAAAGAATGGCGTTGCTCTGGAGGAAAGAAGTGCTCATTTTGGGCGGTGGTAGCAAAGTTGGCGGCCAGAACTGGAAATTGTGACTTAACTAGGCAGCTTGTGCAGGTTTTGGAATAAGGCTCGTAGTTGCAATCGATTGTTTGTTTTGCTATCCATGGTAATATTGTATCCGAATGGCGTTCTGGGTATTCAAGTTGATGCCTTGTTTATCTGGTTTGTGCTGCTACACGTATGGCCAGCTCTGGTTTCGTTTTCTCCCAACCTTCGATTCACAGTAGTGAACTTTGTGCTATTTCGACCTGCTCACCATCACACACTATCAAGCTGTCAGCGAGTAAAAAAGTTAACCACGTCGCTTTGGTACTATTCCATCTCGAATTGTCAGCTACGAAAAACAATACTCCGTCGTTGACTACAATTCGAACTCGGCAGTTTACAACTTTCCCTAATCCTACACCTGCCGTCCCTGATTTTGCGTACAATCGAAAGTCTCCGATCCTCATTCGACCTAATAATGCTGGGGCTGTCGTCGCTCGCCTGGGCACTGCTGCTCTCGGCGGCGTCTGCAGCGTCCACGGGTCGCATCCTCCACTTCTCAGACGTGCACCTCAACATCTCTGTGTCCTTTTCATCTGAGGACAACGCGCGCATCCCCATCCGCTACTTCGCAGACGCTCCGCTGTCCCTAGTGGAATCTGCGCTGGTCTTCGCCAAGGAACACGTGGTGGATGACCCAGAGCTCTTTCTGTATACGGGAGACCACGCAGCTCACGGGTTATTCACCGATGAATACGTTGCCAAAGCTGTGGAGACCAACGTCCACGCTATGGAGAATTATTATCCACCAAAGCATCAGGACGGGAGACTGGAGGCGACGGCCATCATTGGCAATGCTGACGGGAGTAAGGAGAAGTTGTTGCTGTTCATTTCTATAGTGAGAGGCTAATTGTTGTGTGCTGTGGTGGTGCAGACCCGGACTATCACTTGGAGGTGACCGACCCCGACAAGGAGACGAACCCGTCCATTGAAATCATCTCGAAAGTGTGGGAGGACTCGCTCTCGGCTGCAAACATGGACCTATTAAACCGTCGAGGATATCTGAGCTACCCATTAGATGACAAGCTGCATGTGATCACGTTGAACACGGTGCCGTACTCGGTACGTTTAAGGCCTTACATGGTATTGCAACGTGAAGATTGGTCTGTGCTGATGAGGTTTACTTTTGCTGCAGCCGAGTCATTTGCCCGACACTTCGGATCAGTCTGACCCCTTTGGGCAATTTGCGTGGCTGGATAAGACACTTGCTGAGTTGCAGGACGCTGGGAAGTACGCATACATTGCTGGTCATATCGCTCCGATTGTGGACTCGTACGGAGGCAACCCGCAGTGGCACGTCAAGTATATCGCGGCGTACAAGAAGATTGTTGGCAAATATGCCGACGTGATCAAGGCGCAGTTTTTCGGCCATGTGCACAGTATCGAGTTCCGCGTACCTGTGGAGTCGCTTGATGGTGGTGCTGGAGAGGATGACGCGTTCCGGTTGCTGCCAATGTACATTACGGGCTCGATCTCGCCGCTCTTTGGCAACAACCCGTCCTTCATGGTCTGGGACTATGACACCGAGACGTACGACGTGATCGACTACGCCGTGTATGCCTCTAATATCTCCGTGAGCGAGCCGCAGCTTGACTGGAAGCTTCTGTTCCGAGCAAGTGAGGCGTATGGCCTCAAGTCGCTGTCCACGTCCGAGCTACTGGCCTTCGTGCAGCGCATTGAGCAGAACACCAGCTTGGTGGAAGACTACTACTGGAATATGAAGGCACGATCACCCAACGCTCGGCCCTGCAAAGACGCAATCTGCCACGCTAAAACGCTGTGCACACTCAAGTGGTGGACGGCGCAGGGCCAGTTCCTGGCCTGTGTAGATACTGTCCAAACGATGATTGCTGGTCGCAAGGCTAACAACGACCACACCTCTGTATCTCCGAGTGACGTCGAGGCAGCGGCTTCTTCTGGGTCGGACTCTTCAACCTATGACTTGGCAGCAAAAGATGTGTACATGACAATCGGTGCAACTGCGCTCGCAACGGTTGTCGCCATTACATGCGTTGCTGTGGCCGTCCAGGTACTACACCGTGCTGGTATCCTGAAAAACCGCACGCAGTACGATACCGTGGCCACTCTCTAGCAACAGCCGTCGTCAAGCTCCACACTGCCATCACAGCAGTCAGAAAAGATGTAGACACCACCAGCTCACCCCAACACATCAGTAAAGTTGAGCATGCTACGTCTCTCTTGTCGAATTATCCCTAATCAGTGGCACCTGACAATCAGCACTCGACTCACATGAGCTTGAGGTGACCCGTGATCTCGTCAATAGCCTTCAGTGGCGCCGGGCCAATGCTCAGCACCGTCTTACTCTCGGGTGCGATCTGCGTGCGGCCGGCATCAATCTGCCAAAATCAAAATCAAAAACACGTCAACACTCGTCCCTTGTCCCTAATATCAATTTCCAAAACATACCACAACGTAGTTAACAAGTCCGTGCTCAGCTGCCTTCTCGGCCAGCGCGAGCATTTCCTCCTCCGAGTCCACTTTAAGGCAGACTTTGGCTTGGCCCAGCATTTCCCACGCTCGAACGGCGTCGGGTGTGCGCTTGACGGCCCGCTTGTACGCGCCCAGCGTCGCGTGGCAGCATTGCGCCGCAATTTTGCCTGCATTTTTTCACAATTAGGAAATCGCATCCCTAAAATAAAACTTCACTAAGTTAGGGACGCACCTTTGCCCATTTTTAGGTCCGTGCGCACGCACATGACCATCTTATGCGGCACCCAATCGGTGTCGTCCTCATCTTCCCAGTCGTCTGAAGAGCCCGACGAGGACCTGGATGAGCGGTTCTCGGCGACTTCCTCCTTGTCTTTGCTGCTGCTGGGGCTTTTGGGGGTCGCCAGTAGCTGCGAGGACACGAAATAATGCGCCGCGGCGCCCAGCACGAACGCCGCCGTGCACTTCCAGGCCACGTCCTCCATCACGATTGAAAAATGCATGGAGAATAGAATGCAACGCGGTCATTGGCTGATATAAGTGTTGGTGTGTGTACACAATGTAGCCAAATGGTTACTCACTTCAACGTACGGTATCAATTGTTGCCTTTTCAGATGGAGCGGCCGACCTCCAAGTCCGACACGCACGCCTCGAAGTCCTCCGACGTGGTGCACCATTGCGTTGTACACAGCCATTTGGATTGGCACGAGACGTCTACACACGAAGATTGCAAGTACGACTGCGCCTTCGAGTTGTAATAGTACTGCTCCAACAAGGTCGGGTCCGACGAAGCTCGGTCCACGAAAGCATTGAGCTCCGATGTGCGTAACGATTTCACGACGTACTCGGTGCTGGCCTTGAAGAGCGGTCTCCAGTCGAGTGCTTGATTAACGGAGATGTTGGTGCCGTACACGGTGAAGTCCAGCACCTCGTACGTGGTGACGTCAAAGTCCCAGACCATAAAAGCCGGATTGTTGTCGTAGATCGGGGAGATCGCGGCCGACATGGACAAGGGAACGAGTTCGGTGCCCTCGGCTTCTTCTTGGGCTTTCTGCTCCGATGCAAGAGGAATACGAAACTCGATATTGTAGATGTGAGCGAAGAACTGAGCCTTGATCACATCTCCGAAGTGGCCCACGATCTTCTTGTGCGCGGTGATGTACTCGGGTTCCCACATTTGGGCGCCGCTGAACGAGTCGACGATAGGAGGGATATGGCCGACGACGTACGCGAACTTGTTGTAGTTACGCAACTCGAGCAGTGTTTCGTTGAGCCACAAACGGGTCCGAAATGTTTGTTGTGTCCGGGGAATGACTACCCACAAAGAACAACATGATCCCGACGAAGTCAGAGAGAATGTACCACCGCTACCATGGCATTTCCGACAGCATCTTACCGAATAGGGCACAGTGTTGATCGTCAAAACAACAAGTTTGTCATCGAGATCATACGACAGGTAGCCGCGGTAATTGAACCAGTCGAGGTTGGACTTGGATAGTATGTCTTCCCAGGCTGATATGAGTGCAACGGACGGTTAATCTCCGTTTCTGGATCGGTCACGTTCATGTTATAGTCGGGAGCTGCAAACAAAGCAAACCGTGTGAGTGATTGACCCAAGAAGGTAATTACCAGGGATGGTAAAAGAAAGCCGAATGAAAAATGTAATCTTATAAAGCTTTTCGCGGCGAAGTAGTAGATATGCACTGAAGTTGTCGTGTTAGGGCAACGCTGTGGTGTTTTGCAGCTAAACCAAAGCAACGGCTTCGCTCACATGATCGTCATCGGAATCTTCGTCTTGGCTGTTGTCTTCGCTGCCGCAATCATCGTTGTCATTGAAAATTGCTTCTTCTGGGTACTCAGAGGGATGAATCTACGTCATGCTTTACTTCAGCGTGGCATGCATCGAGGAGCTCGGTGCTGAGTTTTTTGCGATTTGGTAGTTTGATACCCGGTCTGCAAATATAAAATGCTTGTTGAAGGTACGGATCCTCCGCACGCTGAAAAGGTGTGCCAGTAGCGTAATAATGCATTGCTAGACGTTGCTGGAAACGTTTCTGCTGCTTAATCGACAACTTAGGAACGCCAAACTGATCCATTGTTTTCTGTTTGACTTGTTTGGAACTGTTGGTGGGTTGTGTTGGAAAAAGTCGTTGAGCACCTCGTGCCAACTTTGTCTGCTTGGTCGCAAACCACAAAGGGCGCTCAGAGACTTTTGTGTTGAGCATCTTTTGCACAAAAGGCCGGCAGTTCTTCAAATGTGTCATTACCGAACTGGTTTTGTCGTGGTGGCGAACAGTGTCCTTGCAGTTCATACACACTGCGTGATTTGGGTGCCCCCAAAAGTCATGTACAGGTTTGCCCCGTTTCCTTTTTCCTTGCGCGATTGATGTTGTTGGCGTAGGTTCGGGAGCTATACTAGCACATGAAGGGGTTAGTTACATTAACAACCCGAACGATACTCTCGGTCCTCATACCTCTACTTGGTGATTCCGGGGGTTGGCTGGCCATTGCGAAGGTCCACGTGTGAGAAGACAGAGTGAGGAGGCGGATAGTGGAGAAGTGTCAGTGCGACAAAGTGAGCTGCTCCAGCAGACAAATATAGACTTCAATACGTGCTTGTGTATTTTTATTATAAGAAGTAATAAGAAGATAATGGGCATCTGAGCCAATCTTCTTTTTCATTATAAGAAGATATAAGAAACTTGAATAAAAGAAGCCGTCACATCCCTGGTAATTACGTGTATCACACATACGCGTGTCGGCGTTACCAATCAGGGCACTGACGTCGAGGCTCGTGTCGTTGCCCTTAGTAGCGTAGTGTTTGGCCATGGTCTTGACATTTGTTTCCACTGTCTCGGCCAGAAAGTCTTCGGACAGGTCCCCGTGTACTACGTGGTCTCCCGTATAGAGGAAAAATCTGGGTCGGGCATCAATTCCTTTGCGAACGCGAGTGCAGACGTCAGTAGCGTGATTGGCGCGTCGTCTCCATACGTGAATTTCATCTCCGCGGACTCGGTGGCGTTCAGTGACTCCGATATATTCAAGTGAACATCAGAAAAATGCATGATGTGCTTGACGTTCGACGCGCTGGACAGGAAACGGTGGGAATCAACAGACGATCGAAGACTTGTGGCCGAGACAAAGTCAAGCCTGATTGCTGCCAATAATGCACCTCTGAGCATGTTGCTTTTGAACGAACTCAAATTCCTTGGATAATGCTTGCTTCCGGCGTGGAAAATTGAAAAGTGACCCTCCTTCGATGCTAATGATAGGGTCCGCGAGCTAGCTCGTGCTGCATCTTTTCCCAGCTTTGACTACTTTTAACGACCAGGTGTGGCACAGGGAAGGCGAGTTGAGGAGCTCAAATAGGCTCCACGTCAACGTGATGCGCTGGTGACCCCCTTGGCGTCTATCAGCCAGCAGTCAGTCAAGAGAAGAGATTCAAAACGCTGTGCGATGCCGATCACCGAGGATTTAACGCTGCAAAGTATATCATTGTACTCTATGAACGAGTCGAATATTGCGGCATTTCCAGCGTTACCATTTCGCAGTGTACTACACCAAAATACGCTTCTCAGTTGGCAACTACCGTTTCTCGGCGTGTGAAGCACCGCGCTGTCATTTGGTGGCAGAGTTTGCATCATTTTCTGGTTTTGCTACGGCCTCGGATCGAATCTTGTAGAGGTACGACCGGAAACGTCGTTCAGCTTTTGTGATAAAAAGTGTTTTGCTTGCACAAGAAAGCGAGTGCATTTGCCACATCAGCACCAAGGCAAACCGCTCAACGAGATTTTCTTGGTAGTCAACTTCGAGGAAAGCGCGTAAACGCAACGCCCAGGCGATGATGCTTTAAATTCAATTGCATCGTCCTTGCGAGAGTATTGTGCATCAAGTCTTCTTTCAGGGAAAAGCAGGAGTTGTCAGCACTTGCGGACTGTTCACAATGCTGAACAAGTACGTAATGCGTTAATGCAGAAGAATTACGGAGGCTAACAGTTTTGCTGCACCATCCAGCGTACGAAACATTTGGGCGGCAACCTCACGGGGTAGCACAGCAACCACAGTGAATGGATATTCCCCTACAAGACACAGAAGCAAAATGCTCCGTCCCGGCACCAAGCACAGATTTACTCCCTGGGAGTTACCCCTCTGGTCGCAAGCTGCAAGAGCAAAGTAAGGCGAAATGTTTTAGTTGCCACTCTTCATTCTGTTTCGGATGACCACTCGCTGCATTTGGTTTAGAGGACTGGACGTCAACCTTAACGACGGAGCGGCATCACTACGACCTTGACATTTGTTGGGTCCCATTCAAAGTCGGCTCTTATCCAGCTCGTTGAACTGACGCAGTTCCAACTTCTTTGCCAGGAGGGGTGCCATGTAGGCACCGAACGCAGCGTAGAACGGGTTGGACATGTGAACCTTCAGGCTCTGCTCAATAAAACAAAGTAACAACCTGTTACACCACAAAACTACCACTAGCAAAAGCACAAACAATCCACAACGCACGCGTTTGCTCTCGTAGCGCTCGACAATGGTCCACTTGCGCGGGTCCGCGTGGTCCTGCATGACGTGCCAATCGAGGGTTCCCTCGTCTTTGGTGTACACGCTCGAGGCTTCGACGAGCTTTTGGTAGATCTTCTCCTCGACCTCCTTGCCCTCTTTGGCGTACAGGTGACAGACGATGGTGTAGACCATGTTTGAGTGGATCTCGTTGACGGTGTTCGTTTGACAAGGAATTCAAGAATGACGAGCAAGTGAACGTGATGCTGCATGCAAAATGTTTACGACGACGTTTTCCTGACAGCTTCAACCTCAGCGCATCCGATCTCGGGCATCGGGACTTAATCGAAGACATCCTCCAGCACGTCGCCAACAACCATAGCACCGAGGACACCAGCGCCAGCAGCCAACGCAGTGTTCATGACGTCGTTCTTGCTATCGTCGCTGTCATACTCCTCGTGGTGGTGGTGGTGACTGTATGGAGACCCACCTTGCGCAACAAGTACGGGGGGTCCAGAAGTATAGACCGCAGTAGTTGGGGGCCCCGACGGATAACCGTACGCTGGCTGTGGTGGCGGCGGGTGATACGACTGCGGGGCGTACTGTGGAGGAGGAGGTTGTGCATAGTGATACGTCGGGGGCTGATACTGCGGAGGTGGCTGCTGGTAGTAACCGGAACTGGAGGCAGGGTATCTGCTGGATGCTGGGTACTGCTGGGCATAATATCTGGGGGCCACGGGCTGCATCCTCGGTCCCGTGTATTGCACACGCAGGTTGATCTCTCCTGCTCTCTCTGATTCGTTCATGATCGTGTACCATTGATCGACGATACTGCCACTGAGGAACATGTTGACAGGCAGGCGGCACTCTCCAACGAGTTTGTTCCCGGTCATGCCCTTGTCCTTGACTTTGACCACAAGCTGATCCAGCTGCGGATTCTCGACAGTAAAGACAAAGGCTTCGTTCCACACATGCGTCGTGGCTGTAGGAGGAAGAGATGCATGGTCAAAGCAAGGTTAGAGAGAAGAAGAGGGGAGGATGAATCTACTCACATCCGCATTCATGCACTCGTGTCTTGAAGCTTCTGTCGCGCAAGGAGAGCTTGCAGAAGGGGTCCAGCTCGCCGAACGTCTGCACCTCCATCAAGTTACGTGCCGAGCACGCGCGCACGTGCAGCTTCATTTTCCCGAAAGCGGTCTTGTGAAAGGAAGGGGTGCACTTCTTGCTGCTTGTTTTCGAGTGTGGGTTTACCAGTCTGAAAGTTGTGATCTCTTTCCTGGTTGAAAGACCCCCAACAAGTGGTTGCTAAGGCTCATGCATCGATGATGCGACCACGGTCAAGCTCTGTACTGTGTCGCATCATACTTGCATTAGATTCCCCCGTCTCCAAAGCTCCGTGATAGACTTGCATCAACCAGAGTCCCTAGTATCCTATGATATGATCGAGCACTTTTGACCAAGATTGCGGGTGGCCCAACTAGCTCTAGACATGAAGCTAAGCAGACACTTGGCGACAAAAAAAGCGACAAATTCAAACACCACCAATTGCGACTCAAACGTACGTGTTATTGACTTTTTCTCGTGTATCCGCTCGTGATCGCACACGAACGGCACTAAGACTCCACTAAAAAGGCCCCTCCAAGCGCCAGCGACTGCACCAAAGTCTACCGCCAAGACTCCTCTTACCGCAAGTAAGACTCCGCCTGATGTCAGGCCCCGCGATATCCCGACGCCCTCATCTCGGCACGCAGCTCGCTCCACCTCGAAGGACCACTACTCAAACGCCCGAAGACGCTTACTCGACGTGCACGGGCTTGCTCGTGTCCAGCTCGTTGAAGCGGCGCAGGTCCATGGGCTGGTCCAGCAGCGGCATGACGTACGGGTCGAACGTCTTCCAGTACGGGTTGCCCAGGTGGTACTTCTGGCTGCTCTCGTGCTCGTAGCGCTCGACGATGCACCACTTGCGCGGGTCCTGGTGGTCCTGCATCACGTGCCAGCCGACGGTCTCAATGTCCTTGGAGTACACCTGCGAGGCCTCGATGAGCTTGTTGCGCAGCTTCTCCTCGACCTCCTTGCCCTCCTTGGCGTACAGGTGAACGACGATCGTGTAGACCATTGGGGTAGTTGGGTGTGTGGTGTGTGGCTTGTGAACTTGACAGGAAAATGAAAAGTGAGCGGAAAGGCTCGCTTGGCTTGTCATGCGTACCGCGAGCGAGGGGAAGGGCGGAGACTTCCGCTTGGGGCTGGCACAGTCTGCTACGTCATTGAAGTATCGACGGGAGCATCACGGATACGCAAAGGTATCCGGTTCACATCGGGGCGGGCTATCATCGTCTTGAGTTAACTTCAGACTTGAACTTGAGAGAGACCCGTGTAAGCTGCACCCCGTCATATCTGTTGATTGTGTTCTAGAGTTCAAATACTGTCTAGACGTTGTTCGGTTCGATTTGCATCACAAGACGCGATGCACCTGCGTATTCTTATCTGAGTGCTGACATACAAGTACAGAGGGAGTTCTAAATCTGAAAATTCAGATCTGAATGGATTTGCCCCAAGCTCCCCCCTTGACCTCCACGCGCCAAGCAGCTGGGCCCCAGCCTGCAGCTCCGCTGCGGCACGACACATAGGAATCGACACTCACCTTGGGTTCGAAGTATGGCGGGAAGAGTGCAGCGTGCTGGAGCGTCTTGTGGAAGGGGTCGAAGTGGAGCAAGCGTTCTCGACGAGATCGCTGCGGGGGCTCGTCACGACGCGCAAGGGCACTGCTGGCAGCTCCTGCTGGCAGCTCCTGCTGGAAGCTCGGCCTGAGTCACAATGCAACGGGTTGAAGTTTGCGTGGTCCTCCTGTCTCTGTCGAGCGAATGCCCCCTCGCCCGATGTTAACACACGCAGAATCAGGCACAAGTGGTAACGGTAGCCACATCGCGATGCAGAGTCTTGTGCATTGCAGAGTGAGGTGTCTTGGTCCCGCATAAAACCTTTGTGGCAGCCAATTTCCAAGCATGCTGTTTGCTTTGGTTGGTACAGTACACTAGGGGAAATTATGGTATTGTGTACAGTTCATGTTTCGTGTTGTGAAAGATGAGGGGGGGGGGCAGTTTGCTGCGGCAATTCAAACGGATGATTCATGCCTTTGTATTTGAAGCACAAGGCGTTGGGCGCAAGTCTCAGAACAAACCTGCTATCAAGATACCTACCGTAGCGTTTCTAAGAGTGACTGAGGACTGGAAACGTCCTCAGCACTGGTGTAAACTTAGTGATTCAAACTGTGTGTTACGCCACAAACTGAAGTGTGCTGTTCGGTACATGTATTCAATTGAGTGTAAAGTCGAGCGTCCTCATCAAGGACACATGGGGTTGGGTTTTGGCAGTCGAATCGCTACACGGTCTGCATTTCCTTGCATTTCGCCAATAGAATTTGCAGATACAGTTTTTCTCTCTTAGGAAAGCCACCTCTCTGAAAGTGATACATGTAGTACTTCAAATGCCTTACCGAGCCAACACAACATTTATTTTTGCAAGCAAATGATCTGTGAGCGTGGGAAGCGAGTTGTTATAGGCAAAGGGAAATCGAGCACTACGTTTTCATCAGGATGCCAGTGAGGAGGCCTCCTCGCTGTCTCTGGTACAGTAAAATAACAGTGTCCTCCATTCGTAAGGCCAGATGGACAGGGATCGAAGTTGCGTGGTAAGTTAGTAACTCCAGACCTCCTTTAAACCGGCACTTTGCAAAAATAGCCGGCATTGTGCCGGTATAGAGATTTTGGATGTGCCGGTTTAGAGCGCCCTTCAGTATCGAAAAACCAACTGAAGAAGCATGTACAAGCTTAAGCCGAGTGTCTCTAGTAAGCCCCCTCGCTAACGACAGGTTTCCAGCCCACGCTCTTCAATATGGTCTCAAAGTTGAGCAGACAGACTCTACCGGCGCTGTGTCCTCTGTTCGCTGTCAGTTTTGCCACTACTTTGGCTTCTGTCGTCAATGTCACGTTTTCTAAAATACAAGCCAAAGACATCCTTCTGTCACAACAAACAGAAGAGATCAAGGTTTTGGTGGTTCAGCTCCGCCGTCTAGTATTCATTCAACCATGCATTGATACCGCGTTCACCCACGGTATCAATGACACGGTGACGAAGTAGTATTGGCTCAAGGAGCATGACCTTGTCAATTTTGTGAGGGATCAGGGAGAGTTTGTGGCAAATTATTTTGAGTGATTTACAACCTGCTCAACATCAATCAATTCTGAAACAGCTTGGGAAATTTGTTGTGCATATTATCGAAGGAATGGAGAATGTGCAAGCGAAAAGAGATAATAACAACAAAGCAGCCTCGAGTATTGCACCGCCGGTGATGCCGTCTGAGTTGGTTCTAGTAAACCCTCGCGATTTTGGAGGTGATATCCTGGGTCCTCGTCGGGTACAACTGGAGAAGTTTAGGAATACTGATCAAATCGAAGCTGTAGAGCTCGAGCATCGTGAGTTATTTCGTGCAAACATGGTGGACGAATCGATCAGATCCGTGTTGGATGCTGAAGACTTTGAGACGAATTTTAACGACGGCTGGAATGCACTCGAGAAAGCCCAACGCTTTTTCGCACCTCCGACAATTTTGCTGTGGTTTGGCAACTGTGTTTGCCAACACAGCATCGGTTGAGTCCGATTTCTCGATAATGAAGTGGGAATTGAACGACCGCCGCACAGCATTGACATCATTGGCATTGGAGGGCATTTTTAAGGCTAAACAGTTCGACCAACTAGGCAATCTAACCCAGCAAAGGACACACAATTATTAATAGTCTTAAACTGCACAGTGCCGGGAAAGAGATTTTAAATGTGCCGAAATAAAGCTTATTGGGTATAATCCGGCATACTTAAGTGTATGCCGTTTTTAAGGAGGTCTGGTGGTAACGCTTTAAAGTAGCAAAAGAAACGGAATCTTCAATTGGTGCTTGGATTTGTCTGAGTTTTGAAGATCAACTCCTTCCAAGCGGATTGATTTACGTGCTCATAGAGTAAAGAAAAACCAACGTTCCTAACAAAAATGCCGTTTTAGCTGCACAACCAGTGAATTTGAACCATTAGCTCTACCGCCTCAGCCCTGCAGTGCTGCTGGCGCGCTGGGGCCAAGACACCCTCAACGCAATGTGGCTACCGTTACCACTTGTGCCTGATTCTGCGTGTGTTAACATCGGGCGAGGGGGCATTCGCTCGACAGAGACAGGAGGACCACGCAAACTTCAACCCGTTGCATTGTGACTCAGGCCGAGCTTCCAGCAGGAGCTGCCAGCAGGAGCTGCCAGCAGTGCCCTTGCGCGTCGTGACGAGCCCCCGCAGCGATCCGTCGAGAACGCTTGCTCCACTTCGACCCCTTCCACAAGACGCTCCAGCACGCTGCACTCTTCCCGCCATACTTCGAACCCAAGGTGAGTGTCGATTCCTATGTGTCGTGCCGCAGCGGAGCTGCAGGCTGGGGCCCAGCTGCTTGGCGCGTGGAGGTCAAGGGGGGAGCTTGGGGCAAATCCATTCAGATCTGAATTTTCAGATTTAGAACTCCCTCTGTACTTGTATGTCAGCACTCAGATAAGAATACGCAGGTGCATCGCGTCTTGTGATGCAAATCGAACCGAACAACGTCTAGACAGTATTTGAACTCTAGAACACAATCAACAGATATGACGGGGTGCAGCTTACACGGGTCTCTCTCAAGTTCAAGTCTGAAGTTAACTCAAGACGATGATAGCCCGCCCCGATGTGAACCGGATACCTTTGCGTATCCGTGATGCTCCCGTCGATACTTCAATGACGTAGCAGACTGTGCCAGCCCCAAGCGGAAGTCTCCGCCCTTCCCCTCGCTCGCGGTACGCATGACAAGCCAAGCGAGCCTTTCCGCTCACTTTTCATTTTCCTGTCAAGTTCACAAGCCACACACCACACACCCAACTACCCCAATGGTCTACACGATCGTCGTTCACCTGTACGCCAAGGAGGGCAAGGAGGTCGAGGAGAAGCTGCGCAACAAGCTCATCGAGGCCTCGCAGGTGTACTCCAAGGACATTGAGACCGTCGGCTGGCACGTGATGCAGGACCACCAGGACCCGCGCAAGTGGTGCATCGTCGAGCGCTACGAGCACGAGAGCAGCCAGAAGTACCACCTGGGCAACCCGTACTGGAAGACGTTCGACCCGTACGTCATGCCGCTGCTGGACCAGCCCATGGACCTGCGCCGCTTCAACGAGCTGGACACGAGCAAGCCCGTGCACGTCGAGTAAGCGTCTTCGGGCGTTTGAGTAGTGGTCCTTCGAGGTGGAGCGAGCTGCGTGCCGAGATGAGGGCGTCGGGATATCGCGGGGCCTGACATCAGGCGGAGTCTTACTTGCGGTAAGAGGAGTCTTGGCGGTAGACTTTGGTGCAGTCGCTGGCGCTTGGAGGGGCCTTTTTAGTGGAGTCTTAGTGCCGTTCGTGTGCGATCACGAGCGGATACACGAGAAAAAGTCAATAACACGTACGTTTGAGTCGCAACGTTTGGCTTTGGAATCGTTGGCTTGTTCGTCAAAGTGGTTTGTCTGGGTGATACCATGAGGGCTGCGGCAGTGCAAACGAACATGAACCAAGAGGCTGTTGATGCAGATCCTAGTCACGACAATTAATGATGTGATGGTGATCTACAAAATCACCGTGACGAAGACTTGGGAGGAGGCATTAGTTGTCGGAAATACGCTCGCTTTCAGTGGCAGCAAACAGAGTAGGCAGCTCAAAGACGCGTTGGTGTGGTCATCGACCCAAGGTGTCTGCGATCAGCAGTTGATGTGTCTCACTTCATGTAAACAGGTTTGTATGCGCCATTGAGTCGCACTTCAACCACGACGGCAGCACGGTCTCAGTTCGTACGTCATTCCTCATGACAGCAATTCGCAATGTTGAATCGGTAAGCGCAAGCTTCTGTGTATGTAGTGTTACTTTTTCTAGTTTGTTGCTGTAGTAGTGGCAGGATTCGTCTACACATAGCGTTTGGAGGGGCCTGCAAGGAAGACTGCGTGAGCAACTTCACAGGAAAGCTGCACCTTAACGAACCCGTCGCCGCCATGACAGTGTCTCGCAACCTTCATGCTCAAACGAGCACCTCCAACCTGCCATTCTTGCTTGCGGTGAGATGGCAGACGACGTCTAGAGCTCCTTGAACTGGTGCACGTCGATGCTCTCCTGGCCGTTCTCGAGCAGCGGCACCAACGCGCCGGCGAACGTCTTGTACTCGGGGTTCTCGCGGTGGTGCGCCACACTCTGTTGGGTAGAATTGCCGAGCGAAGAGCAAACAAAGCAGACAACTCGGTTAGTCAAAGACTTCGGATGGCACTGAGTACCAAGCACTCATTGCACAGTACCACGACGAAGGAATCGGTCTAAGTGTACGTACGCTCTCCTGGTCGTAGCGCTCGACGATGGTCCACTTGCGCGCGTCGGTGGTGTTTTGCATGGGGTGCCAGCCGATGACGCCGGCGTCCTTGGAGTAGGTCTGCGAGGCCTCCGCCAGCTTGGCACGCAGCTGCTCCTCAACGTCCTTGCCATCCTTGGCGTACAGGTTGACGACAATCGTGAAGACCATGGTTGCTCGGTGAGGTGGTGGGGTGTTGCTTGGGATGTCGAGTGGAAAATCGAGAATGAGACAGCGAGAGTGTCCTGAAGTTGATAATCGAGCGTGTTGTACGATGGGAGGTATACCTACGTACTCCTGCTGACACTCTGAAGATACGCCGCCACTTCAATCTGCGGCTCTGATAAAACCAGATTACCCTCGGTGCGTTGAGCGAGCTGCTCGGTAATCCATTTCGAGTCGGCTGTCAAGCATCGGATGGGGAGGCAAATGGTCGACAAATTCTGGCGTGGAAATGGTCAATGCTTCATCTGCAGGGGGAGGGGGGCACGAAAGTCAATTTCTACGAGACCATGGTTTTGTTTATCTGTCCTGCTGCACTAGGATAAGCCTTGCTATTTTACCGTTTTGCACACACGATTGGTACCTTTGTATGTCTGCGTGGGAGGGCACACTGCTACAGTCGATTAAAATGGTATCTATCACAGCAACGATAACACGCAGGTCGTCCTACACGCTGCCACGTCAGTCGGATGCCATGATTGCTCTTTCCCCAGCACCTCAACGTGGAAGTCATCGATTTTAAGAAACAGATGCAGTTGTTGATGGTACTGTAGATGCAACCCCGTTCAAAGCACTAAAACCTACACGTACGTGCGTGTTCAATCGTCCCTGCAACGGATTACAGATTAGCGCGTTCAACGCACCGAGGATAATCTGGTTTTATCAGAGCCGCAGATTGAAGTGGCGGCGTATCTTCAGAGTGTCAGCAGGAGTACGTAGGTATACCTCCCATCGTACAACACGCTCGATTATCAACTTCAGGACACTCTCGCTGTCTCATTCTCGATTTTCCACTCGACATCCCAAGCAACACCCCACCACCTCACCGAGCAACCATGGTCTTCACGATTGTCGT
This sequence comes from Phytophthora sansomeana, assembly GCA_032158285.1. Lineage (NCBI taxonomy): Eukaryota > Oomycota > Peronosporomycetes > Peronosporales > Peronosporaceae > Phytophthora > Phytophthora sansomeana. The sequence goes on from JAPDHH010000289.1 coordinate 128,634, forward strand.
CAACCTGTACGCCAAGGATGGCAAGGACGTTGAGGAGCAGCTGCGTGCCAAGCTGGCGGAGGCCACGCAGACCTACTCCAAGGACGCCGGCGTCATCGGCTGGCACCCCATGCAAAACACCACCGACGCGCGCAAGTGGACCATCGTCGAGCGCTACGACCAGGAGAGCGTACGTACACTTAGACCGATTCCTTCGTCGTGGTACTGTGCAATGAGTGCTTGGTACTCAGTGCCATCCGAAGTCTTTGACTAACCGAGTTGTCTGCTTTGTTTGCTCTTCGCTCGGCAATTCTACCCAACAGAGTGTGGCGCACCACCGCGAGAACCCCGAGTACAAGACGTTCGCCGGCGCGTTGGTGCCGCTGCTCGAGAACGGCCAGGAGAGCATCGACGTGCACCAGTTCAAGGAGCTCTAGACGTCGTCTGCCATCTCACCGCAAGCAAGAATGGCAGGTTGGAGGTGCTCGTTTGAGCATGAAGGTTGCGAGACACTGTCATGGCGGCGACGGGTTCGTTAAGGTGCAGCTTTCCTGTGAAGTTGCTCACGCAGTCTTCCTTGCAGGCCCCTCCAAACGCTATGTGTAGACGAATCCTGCCACTACTACAGCAACAAACTAGAAAAAGTAACACTGCATACACAGAAGCTTGCGTTCAACTGTTCAAGACTGCAACTTGCATGTAGGACTTCCTCTGCCTTCTCATTCCTACATGTATTGGACGACAGAATGAATGGTGTTGACATCCAGCAACGGTTTGCTATTCGAGGAAGAATAAATGTTTTTTTGCTCAAGTGTACGATGGTATTAAGGAGCACCGGCATCGGAGTGGACGTTCCAGTAGCGCTGCATGAAGTTGCCGATCCCTGGACGGATACGTTCGTTTAAATCTACGACGGTGTCCACTTGGGCTGTAATTAGCGTGACGTCTGTGCAACACAAGAAGAAGAAGACGTTAGCATGACGTGCAGGTTTCCATCCGTCGCTAATGGTAGTGGCTCACCTGGGAAGTGCCGGAACACGTTCTGGAGCCCCTCGAAAGAGCTAATGACGGTCACAAAATAAATACTCATTGGTGCGATATTCCTCTCATGCACCAAGTGATGCAGCACTGCGCATGCCTCATTTCCGGTTGCACACTGGATGTCGAGGAGTAGCACAGCCTGGTGAGAGCTAACAGGGGGAAGCTGAGCATGTAGGATCGGTTGTGTCGAGATGCTATCACCACTGCTTGGCCTCGTTTCAATTGATACCACTCCGGTGGGTGATGTAGGACTAATTGTTGAGAACGCCCGAAGCAGCACCATGCCCTTATCCTCCATGGATACTCCACAGATGTCCCGCTCGTCCAGTGGTTTTGCTGCGTGACATACGTCTCCAAATTGATTCTTGATCTGAACGTCCTCATGGGGTAGTCGTGTTAGCGCCTCTTCAATTAGCAGGCGTACGAGACGAGTAGATCGCTGCTGAAACACTACTGTGCTGATGCTTTCGTCTCGCAGTGCGGCGACCAAGTTCCGGCAAGGGAACGAGTATGCAGAGGCTTCGTGGACGAGGAACGGCTTGGATGTCTTCGGGCTGCCAGCCTCTTCTTTCTGCCGAAGCCAATAGTGGCGGTCCTGGTGTAGTCTCTCCGTCTCATCACTATGTGAAGAGGGAACATGGATCGAAGTATCGGTGGACGGCAGGGTAGCTTGTTGGTCTGTCCTGTCCTCAGCGTCTACTTTGTTACCGCGTGGACTTCCATCTGCGTGAATTGACATTGTAGACACGTCAGGGTACGACGATGCAGCTTCAGGCGATGCCATCTTTACATCTTTAGCCGCAGACTGGGGAGTTAGTCGTGGACTCGTCTTCTTCCCACGCGTTTTCTTCGGGTGCTTGGACTCGGGGTTGCGGTTTAACCGAGTTAGCACCTCCCACCGATTCTTGTAAAGGTTGCAGATCGCAGCACGACTCACATTGAATTCTCTTGCAAGCATCACTTGCTTTTCACCACCGTCGATCCGTGTTATGATCTCTCTGCGGTCGGCCTCGCTCAAGTACCTTGATGTGCGCTCCCGTCGAGGTGTAGACTGCGACGCGAAATAACTGGTTGTGTCGATGTCCGATCTATCGCCATCTTGAGAGGACGCTGTAGACGAAAATGACATACCCTCGGGCGTGACTACAGGACTAGCCTGCTCTTGAGATTGATAAATACTGTCAAGCCGAGAGAACGACACTGTCTTTGATGCCTCGACGTCCACGGAGAGTTCAAATGGTGCTTGCTTCCTCTTACGTTGATCGTTCTCAACATGCTGGCGTGCTGGAAGTTGCGGACTAACAGTTGAGAACGCGCCTTCGATGCTGTTACGTCGCTTCTTCACTGCCATGGTACTGCTGGTGCCGGTGGTGGCTGTACTGGAAGTACGCGTGTCGGAAGAGGGTACCGGGAGGTAGGACGAAAGTTGAGGGAGTGCAGGCGGAGACGGCTCCATGGTAAGTTGAATAACTTCTTTCAGGTCGATGCAACGACGTTGCAACTTCGTCGATGGGCGTGAAAACTAGAGTGAGCGAGCGCGTTGGACCTCCCTCTCTCCTGTCTGCTGTGTGGAGTCACGCTCTGTTTCTGCTGCTGCTAGGAAGGGAAATACGCGTCACGCATCGAGTTGACCGGCAGGGTTGAGAAGGGGCTTTGGTATGTGTGGTCAAAGCGTCTCATCCGTCCCCCTAGATTAACCAAGCTAACTTGTACGGCATCATTCGCGTGTGAGTTTACACTCCGTTTCCCCCCAGGCCGCAGCTTTCAGCCCTGCGCTGTGTAAACATTGATGCGTGCGCAGTGGCCCAGTGATCGGGGGATCCGGTTCACCACCACAGCTGGTTGCAGTTCTACTCGAGTCGTCCGTCACTTTTTCAGTCTTCTGTCACTGCCTTGTCGCCGCCGTCAAGCCCCAGGAATTAACGGTGCTTCCTAGCGAAATGGTGCTGCAATGCATCTTTTGTTGGCTGTGGCAAAGGTTAATGCAGTGCCTTCAAAGCCGAGCTCGGAGCTCTCGAAGCAGCCGTGCAAGACAAAAATGATGCTGAACATTGAAGTTAACACGCTGATTGTGGTGCCCTTGCAACTTTGCTTGGAAGCCCAACACAAGCATAAGCGTGGACCATCTCTTTCGCAACTGGATTTAAAGCGCCGAGCTCCCGCGGACGCAGCATTGCTCGTGGTTGCTCATGGCTGTGCGAACCATCAGCAAGCTCTTCCATTCAGTCAGCGAGATGATGATTGTAGTTTATTTCTCCATTTTTGCCGGTAGACTTGCAAGTGGTACAGTAGTCTACAAACTGGATTGTTATGTTGTTGGTCAGTTGACTTCGTGCTGCAGCTCTTCCTACAAACACGTATCTTCCCGCTGCAACTTGCAGGTGCAACGTGCGTCGGCACTGTATATTATCTGCGGACCTTTCACTCTGCTTGGGCCGTTGTAACGAATCTCCGACGTCCAAACATTTGCCAGCCGAAAAGTATTCTAATCAGTTTTACTTGGTGCAATCACACTTGCCAACCGACATCTCTGGCTCATGAACGGATCATGGATCTGCTTGTTGTAGCTTCCGTGGCAGCTGCAGCATGTTAGCTGCACAGCAACAGCACTCAACTGTACACAACGACACATTTCCACGTCGATGTTTCATTTTCAATTGTTTCCTCCTACTTCGGAAAACATTCAGGTACATGTACATACCGGTATGAGCTGTCTGCTTTCATGAGTTCTTTTTCAAGGCATAGAGCACCAATACTGTAGTTTCAACATGTATACGTGAGTTACGCTAGGTACCACTACAACTTGCATTCCATACTTTTTGGCTGGCATGTCATCCGTGATGTACAATATTCATCCTTGCTATGTGTACCCGAGAGGCTCATGGTGAACCTTCGATTGGTCTTTTGTGGGTAATATTTTGTAGTCTGGATGACTACAACTTCCGCAGCGCAACATACTTTGGACTCGTGTTTCTTCCTCGTAAAGTGCCCAAGATTCCTCAACTGAAGCTTTGATTTACGGTACACTCTGTCAGACAGGTTTTTCAGGAGCGGCTTGTTCATTAGATTCTACTACAATTACGATTCTGTCACACCATTGCCGCAAAATGGACACGTTGCCGTTGCAGGAGCTTCGCAGCCTCCTGATCACCGCCGCGTCGACACACCCGAGAAATTATGAGGACGAAAACAATGGTAGCAGCCATGCCCCCGAAAATTATGGCGGCCGAAGCGTACAATAACCACCCAGCCGACGAAGAAATTATAAGCTGAACGGAAGGAGAGCTCTTCGACTTCGCCGCTTCGGTTGAAGCTACACAAGCATGATAGTCTGCAACCGTGGACCACCAGTACAATGAGCACAGCCATTCGGCCTGGCAAGTGGCCCCCATACACGGTGACTGCAGTCGCGACTGAGCCTTCGAGTTGTAGTAGTACTCTTCAAGTAGATTTGCGTTGGCTGCAGCACGCTCCACGAACTTGGTAATCTCGGAAGTGTTCAGCGAACTAACACCGTATTCTGTGCTCGCTTTGAAAAGAGGTTCCCAGTCGACGTCCTCAGATGAAGAGAAGTTGCCACCGTACACTGTGAAGTCGAGAATGCTGTAAGTGAAAGCATCGTAGTCCCATACCATGAAGGCTGGGTTGTTGAGGAAAATCGGCGAAATAGCGGCCACCATGAACAGCGGCACCAGCTCCGAGCTGTCGCTGACGTTATCATCAGCGGTCACTCCGTTCTTCTCAAACGTTGCGCCAAGGCTGCTGGAAAGTGGCAGTCGGAACTCAATGCTGTGCACGTGACCAAAGAATTGCGCCTTGATGGTATCTGTGAACTGGTTTACAATCTCCTTGTACGTTTTGATGTACGTCTCGTTCCACATCGGTGCTCCGCTGTAGGAATCAATAATTGGCGGAATGTGGCCGACGATGTAGGCTAGTTTCCCTGAACTCCGCAGTTCTGACAATGAAGCATTCAACCACTCGAACTGCTCGAAGGGATCTGGTATATTTGACGTATCCGGCAGGTGCTTCGGCTAACAAACAAAACCAACAAAATTCCGTGACATCCCGTCAGTGATGCCTTAGAAATGCTGTGAAAAGACAAAACGTTGCAACTTGCCGAATATGGGAGCGTATTCAAAGTGATGACGACCAGATTGTCATCCAGGGCGTACGCCAAATACCCTCGTCGATTGAACCAGTCTAGATTGGACGAAGACATGGTGTCTTCCCACGCCTCGGAGACGAGAGCGATCGACGGATTCTCTTCCGTCTCCGGATCCGTCACGTTCATCGTGTAGTCAGGGCCTATTGCACGCAACACCACCAAAAGTAAGTCCACCGTCATATAACAACACATCTCCGAACGACGTACTTGTATCAGCATTGCCGAGGATAGCAGTGATATCCAACGACGTATCATTGTTCGCGGTGGAATAGTATTTAGCCATGACCTCAACGTTCTTCTCCACAGCTGCAGCAAGGTACTCGCTTGACAGGTCACCGTGAACGGCGTGGTCCCCCGTATAGAGAAAAAAATCTGGATTGGGTAAGACCTTCTTGGCGTAGTCCAGCGCTGAGACCAGGAGACCGAGGGGTGCGTCGTCTCCGTAGACCATTGGGATGGTGGTCGAGTCGCTGTCGTTCAGCGTCTTGGAGATGTTGAGGTGCACGTCTGAAAAGTGCAAAATGTGTCGGACGGCCACCACCACCGAGTCGTTGCTGGAGGTTGTGGCATTTTCACTCTCAGATGCAGCCAAGGTGGTAAAGTTGACTGTTGTAGTTGAAGTGGTTGAAGGCAAGACCAGTGCAAGCGTGCAAAATGCCAGCAAAAATGCACAACCCATTGGAATTGAGGTGACTTGTGCTTGGCGAAGGATTTGCTGGAATGGAATCATGTCGACAAGAATCGAGTGTCGAGTACTTGGCGCGTCCTCAGACTTCCGCCGCACAAATTTAGACCGCTGTGATACGGTTGATCTCCATGTCAAGTCTACCCCTTGGATGCTACCATCACAAAAGTCCACGTAAAGTACGATTTGCGTTAAAGTACGACGCATACGATTCGTCCAAAATCGACATTACCGTCCTCCCATTGGGTAATATTCGCCACCCAGCGACCTCGAATCGTTGGCTGGGGGCTCGTCGTTCGGCGCCGCCCATACAGGCGCAAGTCATTTCTCAAAAGAGGCAAACAAGCAGAGATGGCGAAGGTTACCCCCAAGACCGCGGCCGGCAAGTCGGCTGCCAAGCTGTCCAAGAAGGTGATCAAGGGCTCGCACGGCAAGGTGCTCAAGATCCGCACCAAGGTGCACTTCTACAAGCCCAAGACCCTGCAGCTGGCGCGCGCCCCGCGCTACGCTCGCAAGGCGGTGCCGTCGCGCAACAAACTCGACAAGTACCGCATCATCAAGGCCCCGCTCACGACCGAGTCGGCCATGAAGAAGATCGAGGACAACAACACGCTCGTGTTCCTCGTGGACCTGCTGGCCAACAAGCGCCAGATCAAGGACGCCGTCAAGCAGCTGTACGACATCAAGGTGGCCAAGGTCAACACGCTCATCAGGTACACCACATCGTGTCGAGCTTTTAGTGCAGGGACGGAGGGACCAGTGGGAACCCCCTTAAGCTGCTGCTCGCCGTAGTCCTGATAGGGAAGTGCGGTGGTGCGGCCTTGAGGGGCGGCGTCTTGGTGACAAAATGCCGCTCTTCGTCCCCTTTGAAATTGGTGGAGGGAGGAGCAATGAGTGCTGACTGAGACTTTTGTTTGGTTGTTTGTTGCAGACCCGATGGCCAAAAGAAGGCGTATGTGCGCCTGACCGCTGACTACGACGCTCTGGACGTGGCCAACCGCATTGGCGTGATCTAAGCTGTCTGACTTTGTAGTTAGTCTGCTGGTTCCAGCCGTGATGCGAGGGATCGCTCTTTGCCATCTTGAAGAAATAACAATATACACAGCCGTCGCACTCTCGCCGAAAGGTTGAGGGAGCGGGCTATGGTATGCTAAACTTCTGTCCTTTTGAGTTTATAATGCATGTATCGATATTTTCTACTTACGCAGAAGACAGGTGCATAGAGGAAAGCTAGGAGTAGTTCTATTCCACTAGTCAGTCATGCAACACACAGCTATCGCCTTATCACTTTACCAACTTCCGAGTGGCGCGGTGGAAGAGCGGTGGTATCGTCCTCAGATGCTGCACACTCACTGGAAGATCTTTATTGTACTGTCCGCACCGCCAGTTGCGATGAAGTTGCGCGACGGGTGATAACTCACTGCGTGCACTGCTTCGCCCATTTTCGGTCGGTGCGCCTGCAAGGATCAAGACGAAACAGTAGTGATAGCGTTAGTCTTCACCGCATCAGCAGTCTACCAAGGCATCGTGTAATACCGTTTGTTCAAATACGCAATGCCGATCGCCAACCGACCAGACGCGCAATGAACCATCGTGACCTGAAGCACAATTCATAACAAACCATCAATAAATCTATCGCAGCACAAGACACCAAATTACAATTACCGCACCTCCAGAAGCAAGATAGAGTCCTGCCGCGTCGATCGAAAGAGATGTGACGGAGTCCTGGTGAGCCGTAAGAGACCCAACACACTCTCCTGCCCGCATGTCGTACATTCGGATTTTTCGGTCTTGGTGGGCTGCGATTGCAATCGGCATGGTAGGGTGTACGATCAACTTTGCATCAAACATAATCAATCTTCTGTTAGATAAATCATCGACGACTCCAAATCAAAAGCATGTGGCTTGTACCTTGTTCACTTGGCCTCCTCGTCCCTTGGTGTCGACATCGATTGCCCGTGTAAGCTGAATTACACGCTCAGCAGCATAGTCAAACTGAGCAATTGAGCCATTTGTGTATCCAACAACGCACGTCTTCGGATCTGGCAGCATTGTGTACACCGAAGTTGGAACCAATGACCCATGGATGCTGGGACCTGTTTAATGACACCGCAAATTTGGGCAGACATGTCACGTTAGCCCACCACTGCCTCAAGAGCGATTCGTTAAACAAAGGCTTACCAGTGCCGTTAGTGTTGGTTTTAGTGGCGCACCGCAGTTCTCCCTGGAGTGTGAGTTCTGTCATATCAAACCAGGGAAAGAGGCGTCAGCACGTCATAAACGCTGTGATAAGCATCAACAAGAAAACAGAATGAAAACATGAAATGGCATACCTGACGTAACGCCCCACGTTCGGACGACGCCGTCTGCTCCAGCCGAGAATAAAGCGTTTGATAGCGGGTGTGCATGCAAGTCCCAAATTGCGTCGTCATGGGCATCCTTAATAGAATGAAGCTTCATGCCTTCATATTCCTCGTACGTGTACGGTTCAGGCTTGTCATTTTCAGTGCTCGGCAGCTGGAACAGGTGCAATGCCCCGTCGCGACCAGCACTAGCAAATGCGCCTGCACGTCCAGGTGGGCAATCCGGGTAGTTTTCCGAGCTGAACACGGCCAACGCCAAAACGCTTTGCGAGTGCGTCCGCATAGTCACGAGCGAATCCACTTCCGTTGCCCGCTGCGATGGTGGACCATTTGCCACACTCGACAGGTTCCATACCTTGACTGTGCAATCTTCGCTACCCGATACCAACAATGGCTCTGTCGGGTGGAACGCAAGCGCTCGCACTCCATCCTGTAAATAATATTACAATAATAGCACCGATAGTTAGCCCATCAAGCAGAAATGACTCACAATGACGACATCAAAATCGCCGTACCATGTGTCCCGATAACTTCAGCTTCAACTTGTGCGGTCGGTAAGATCCCTTGGGTGCCGTCGGGATAACAGCAGGCTTGACGGCCTTTGCCGTCTCGATCGTACCTGTAAACAATACAATTCCATCAGCATCTTGTCCTCCAAGACTTGACCAAATCCATCATCCGACGTACGTTCCACTTCCCGTCCCGACCCGGACGCCGTCCTGTTCATCTCTCGCTCCACTTCTCGTCCAGATCCCGACGCCGACCTGGTCATCTCCCTCTCTACCTCTCGTCCCGAGGCGGTCCTGCTCATCTCCCGCTCCACTTCGCGCCCGGACGCCGTCCTGGACATCATCCGGGGCCGCGAGATCTCCGTGCCCTTGCCCTGTGAGTTCTTGGGCGTGTTGGCCGCGCTCTTACTCCTGCTATCTGTTCTATAAATGCTGTAGGCCTTGGGGCTGCCCGCAGGCGACGGCTGCGGCGACGGCTCCACTGTGCGCGCCGACTTGGACCGCTCCATGGAGCGGGAGACCGTCACTCCGCGCGAAACCTCGGCGCTCTCGGATCGGGGCTTGGTGGCGTTGCCCCCCGTGCTACTGACGGCGGCGGGCGACGCCAAGTAGCGGCCGCGCTCTTGCCGCAGCGCGAACTCGAGCATCTTGACGCGCAGCATGGCGTCCTTGTAGGCCTGCTCCTGCTCGCCGCGCTGGTCCTCGAGCTCGCGCACTTGCTGCTGCAGCTTCTGGCGCTCCTCGTTCCACTGCGCCTCGTCGCTGGCCACGCTCGCGAACTGCCGCTGCAGGTAGCGCAGCGCCGCGTCCACGCTCTCCATGTCGGTTCTTCTGGGTCCCTCCTAACAGTAAAGCCCCCCCCCTTAACGTTATGACGCCTGCTTGTGCTGCTGCCACTAACCGATCATGGCGATAAAACCCCAAAACCTCGACAAAGTCCATGAAGTGTAGGAGATGTCTGGTACATTTTATGACCCCGATTGGTGTCACGGACACCACTAACGCGAGGCCCCCACACACTCTTGCCATGTTCGAGACGCTCGTGACGGGGCTGCTCACGAGCGCGCTGGGCAGCTACATCGAGCCCGCGTGCTTCAGCAGCGACAAGATCAATGTGGCCGTGTGGTCGGGCTACGTGGTGCTCACGGAGCTCGAGGTGAAGCCCGAGGTGGTGGCGGAGCTGCCGGCCGTGCGGCTCGTGCGCGGCCTCGTGGGCTCCATCGAGCTCAAGATCCCGTGGAACCGCCTGCAGTCCGACTCGGTCGTGGCCACGGTGGACGACGTGCACCTTCTGCTACGTACAGAGGATGATATCGACGCCGTCATGCGCGCCATGGACGAGTTCACGCTCAAGAAGAAGCTGCTGGAGGAACTCTACGCCCAAGCCAAGCGACAGGAGGACGAGGCCGACGCAGCGGGCAACACAGAGGACGGCTTTGCAGCCAGACTGGTGAACAAGATCATCGACAATCTGGAGCTGCATATCCGACGCATCCACGTCCGCGTGGAGGACCACAGCTCGGGGGATCACCCGTTCGCCATGGGACTCACGATCGAGTCGGTGCACGTGCAGTCCACCAACTCCAACTGGCAGCCGTCGTACGTGGACACGGCCAAGAGCAACGAGCCCCGGATCTTCAAGATCGTCGAGCTCAACCACTTGAGCGTGTACTGCAACCCGGACTGCGAGCTGCAGCGAGATCGACACGTGGACTTTGAGACGTGCTCGGCGGAGCAGTTCTCGAGCGCATTTAGCCGCGCTATCCCCAAGCGCTTTGACGACCGGCACTCGCACCATATGCAGCTGTACCCGTCACAGCAGCAGCACCACTTTCTGCTCAAGCCGATTGATGCCAGCGCGAGACTGATTGTGAACCGCGACGTGTTTGACGCCAATGTGCCCAAATTTGAAGTTGATGTGAATATCACGGAGGTCGCGTTCCGCCTGGAGGAGTCGCAGTATTGTGATATGTTGTATCTCGCATCGGCGCTGCAGATTCCAGACCACTACACGAAGTATCAGCGGTATCGCAAATTTAGACCCCGTGCTGCAGTGTTTGACGCGCCAGCGGAGTGGTGGAGATATGCCATCACGTCGGTGCAGAAAGATCTAAAAGCAAAGAAAGAGCACTGGACGTGGGGTTTTATGAAGGATCGGCGCGAGGATCGCAAGCGCTACGTAAGCTTGTGGAACCAAAAATCTCTCCAGCAGTTGGAGCTCACGGATGTTGATTACGTTGCTTCTGATAGCGAGGATAACGAAGAAGTTGCAGACTCATTGGAGAGTGACGAGCAGGAACGAATTGGTACATCGCCGCTAGATTATGCAAAGATGCCTAATCGGACATCCCTGGAAATTGATTTTGGGCTCGAAGAAATCGAGCGACGTCGAAGTATAGAGGATGTGCTTTTCTTCCGCTACTTAAGTGACCTCGAACTCCGAAAGTTCCAAGCTTCTCGACAGCCTCGTGTGCGACGCCGGTTACCCACACCCCCTACTCACAAATCATCAGCATTTTCTGATACTGAGTCGGTGGATACCGAAGTTACTGAGTCTAGCGTGCCTGCTGAGGTGCGGTATCGGTCATGGGGTGCATGGATGTTTGGTTGGACGTCAAAACTTGCAACTCCAACCCCGATGGTGAAAACGGACAGGGCCCCCATCGTATTATTCCAGAAGTGGAGCTTCGCGAGCTTTTTAAAATCTTAGAGGAGCCGTCTCGACGATCGAAGAAACGACTGCATAAGCATCGCGACGCTGGCGGACAAGATGACGCTTCAGACAGTGAGTCTCAGATGGAGCTTAGCGAGCTGTACCGCATGACAGTTACGTTGCAAAGGGGTTCATTAACGCTATCAAGTGATCCAGAAACTAACAAAACGCTGCTTCGCGATGATCCTAGCTATGGACGTAAGTATGCTCCAACCGAATTTCTGCTTGGAACATTTTCTCAGCTCCAAGTTGCTGCTGTAGCGAGGGACGAGACAGTAGTAGTGGATGTGTCGTTGCAATCCATTGAAGCGTTTGATGAAAGCGCGGAAAGCTCGGCATTTTCTCGCCTTCTCAGCAGAAAACAGACAATTCGCCCTACTGCCGACACGGATGACGTCAATGTTAGCAAGCTCTCTGGTGTCGTGTTCCTGATGAGCTATGAAATGAATCCGGCAAACTCTAGCGCAGATGCCTCGTTGTTTGTGCATATGGAGCCACTAGAAATTGTGTTGTCGCCAACAGCGCGATGCTGGGGTCGTTTGGCGAAGTTCATGGATACTCCTGCGAGTTTGGGGCTGTGGGAGGAGCTTGAAGTCGCTTCATTCAACGATATCGTTAATTTGAAAGCGAGAACAGAAGCAAAACTGGATTACGTGATGGAGAATCGAATTGCGCTTGCTGTGGATCTCCGCATTCAGGCACCAGTCATAATTATTCCAGAAAGCGATACGGATTATAATTGCGCGCGACTAGTTGTTGACCTTGGCCGAATTAACTTTCGAACAGATCGCCTCAGCCAGATGGATAGTGAACGAATAAGTCTAGGTTCTGTGGGTGGACCGCCGTCGAGTAGATCTGCACCAGGGTCTCTCGCAGTGCTGAGCCCGTCCCATTATCGAGGTGTGAACCCGAATACGTCTTTCGTTCAGCAGCTGTACGATGAAGCGGAGAGAGGAGAAGGAGCGATACGCTGGAAAGAAGAATTCTACGACAAATTCAGTCTCTCGATCGCAAATATTCATGTCCTCTTGATTCCATACGGGAAGACAAGCCGAGTTCAAGACGATGGTGCAGGAAGCAGCGGCATGAACTATCCATCTGTATCCCTCCCGCCGTATCTTACCGATATTTACGACGGAGAACAAGAATATGAGCTGATCGAGCGATTCAACATCAACGTCACTGTCCGCATGTCGATTTTACCTCTTGACGCGACGTTAACGCGGTTTTACGTTCACGCAGACCTTCCTGCATTAACGTTCAATCTGTCTCTTGAAAAATACTTCCAGTTGATCGCATTGGCAGATCGATTTAGCGTGGCAAATGCAGAGGCACCGAAGAAACCGCGCAAATACTCGGATGGAGGTTTTTATATGCCAGAAGGTGCATACGGGAACGCCGACATTGGTATCATAGATTCTGATGATAGGTATGAAGCTATGAGAAGGGGAGCTTTCTCAGCACGTCCGCGCTGAAAAAGTTTATGCTGAGCGATGAAAATTCAGGGCCTTCGTCTACAACCCGCATGACACCAGAAAATGCAGATGATTCTGATGACAACTCGAGCGTTGAAAGTGATGACACGTGGTTTAGTATCACAAGCGGTAACCTTGATGTGAGTGCACCGGTGTTGAGTGGAGATATTTCTGATGAACTGGAGCGCAATCTTTTAATCTCTGATCTCGATTCAGTTGAAGCAGAGGACCACATCAGTGTAAGCATACCTCAGCGATCCGAGAGGAAGACTCGAAAGAGACCTCGTCCATATACTCCTGGTGGAACGGCGAAGTTGCTTGATAGAAGGCTTGTGGTCTGCTCCTTCACGGTTCCTGTGATATCGGTGCAACTGAAAAAACCTCGATCATCGGTGGTATCTTCGTACGCTTCATACCGCTACGATACGAGTGATTTTGAGGAAGACCCTGCCGACAATGGCACAATCTTGGTGAAGCTACAAGGTTTTCGTATTCGAGTGGGACAAAAACTTTGTCAACCCAAGTAAACGTTAGTTTAATGTCGCTCGAAGTTGAAGATTTTCTCGATACAAGTGGACGCTCGACTCAGTATCTGCTGTTTTCGTGCCCTACTATTGTGGCTCCGTTCTCTGTTAAAGCTCCACTGCGCCGTGGGGAAGTTCCCAACTTATTCTAACCCGCGCAGGCGGACAACCAGGCAACGTGAACGTGTAATTTCTTTCGAAGTTGGTGGGCAAAAAAATTGTGATGGGTCTAGGGCAAAAAGCTCTGCACCACCAGAAACACTGTTAGAACTTGGATTCAGCTCCTTGAACGACCAAAGAACCGGTAAGGAGGCGCTGCGGGATGTTGATCTGGAGCTGGGATCAGTGCAATTTAACTTTGACCAGTCGTATGTTTGCTCTTTGTTGGAGCTGTTTGAAGAATCATTTTCACAGCTTGCATTGGTCCCAGCTTCTTCACGCGGTGGTATTGTTGGTGGTGATACTGTGCATGCTGAATTTGATGATGGTCAACCACCCCCTTCGAGCTCACGCCCACTATCAAACAAGAGTATTCGATTCCAGTAAATCTTACAGACTCGGTTCGTGCGGATTTGGAGCGAGCGAGAAAAAATCTATTTGATCAAACGCTTGACGACCCGAAAAGTACAGCGTTTGATAGTGGAAAGGTTGTTCCGGTTGCGCTGAAGCTTGGAATCCGATTGCACTCTGTTTCGTTTTGTTTTTCTGATCGTGGCGAATCCGTAGCGTCAGTTGCAATTCTTGACTCACAAATTCAGCTTGCTACGGCGAACCGAAGTCAGGTCGCCGTGTCTGGTTTGATCGGCGACGTGAAGATGTTTGACCTATCGTCGAAGAAACGCCAAGAAGATGGACTCGGAATCGGTGGTGCCTCCGTGCGTGGGTTTGACACATCCTTGACAGACTATATTGAAATATTTGGATTGGACAGATCTACTGTCCACTCGTCCGATCATGATTCTTGTAATATTTTGAGTATTGAATGCTCAATCTGCACAGACACAACCTTAAAGCCAATCCCCGTCTTCAGAATCCGAACAGGACAAGCAGGAGCACGAAAAAAAGTCAAGCGTTACTATGTGTGTACAACCTGTTCGCTTGCTGGCCCAGCCGGAGTTTGTGGATAACTTAGTTAATTATGTTGTCGACGGACCCATTCGAGGCCATTTCTTATCAAAACGTGCTACGTTGAGTGAAGGTGGAATGGAAAGGGAACACAAGCGCGCAGGATCTTCAGGCTCCGAATTTCACTTAGCGCCAAAATTCTCTCCGCTTGTTGACCGTCCCCCGGAGAGTTTGACGCCGTTTTTCGATGCTGTCGACACGTCAAACAGAGAAGGGAGACAGTTTAATGTGGAAGTATCAAGCCCTTCGACACTTCTTAACCAAGATTTGATAGACGAGGGCTCACCTGAAAATCAGAGCAGCAAGTTTAATGACTCTGCGAAAGGAGACGATGGTGGCGCTGATTCTCGCGCGTATTCTCGACAACTTTGACTTGGACGTCAAGTTCTCACACCCAAGTGTTGTGCTGCCATCTACGCCCCTTAAAGACATCAGAGTTTCTCTTCAGTCGCAACCGTACCGAGGAATCGTCCTAGACTTCGGGACAATATCTGTTGCGTTGCGGCGAGAAGCATCGGACGCTTTGCGTGGGGCACCTGTGTGCGCTCCATACCAAATCACTGCGGTTGTTGAGAATATGCAAATCACTTCCCTTGCAGACCAGACTGCTATTCTGGATCGAACCGGTTTTCAGGTACGATGTAGTGTTCCAACAAAAAATCCCAACATTGAACCAAGCAACAGGAGAAGCGGCTTACCAGAGATTGGTTTGGACGTCGAAATTTACTCCGTATGCCTCAACATCAGTGAGACCAACGTGTGCTTGGCATTGGAAGTTTTCTATGAAGCGATCACCCCGATTTTTGATACGGTGCAAGGAGTAATCCATCAAACTGAAAACTACGAAGAGACGTCGGCGATGGACACTGGCAGTCTATCTGGTGGTATGAATGGAGCGGGCGGCGATATAGAATTTACAGTGCCTTCTGTAGGCGATGATACGATGAACTGGGGGCAGTTAACAGTACATTTCTTTCTTGAAGAATTCAAGATTGCGCTCATTTCTTACTCGGAAGCGCCACACCAGTTTGAAACATGGATGAAAAGCGTAATTGACATCCCTGACGAAATATCTTCTCGGGAAAGTAGCGGTGGGGCTTCATCCGCTGCTCAGGGACGATCATACCCTCAGCAATTTTTGGGTCGACGAGGAAGTTTCCCGAGCGAAATTCCTTGCTGTGTGATTGGCGAAATCGCTATGGTTGCACTGGAAGCAGATCTTACTGTAGGATTAAATGATCCTGTTTTGGTCGACGGAGAAGCGAAGATCCAATGCGACTTTTCCTTGCGGGAGGCTGTGGTCCGTGACAAAATCGCTGACTCTACGGTAAGTTTTGCTGTGGTAATTTTGTGGTAACAACAGTGTCACTTATTGTTTTTGTGTTTTTGCAGGAATATCTTACTCAACTGTTTGGGCCGGTCCCAGGAGCTCTTTTGGAACGTATGGAATCTCGTACTTCAATTTCGTCCGATAGCTCGTCATTTTCGTATTTATCTCGGGATGATATCGTGCCACCGTTGCTCCGACCGTCGACCTCACAGTTATCAAAGCTAGATGTGACGTCTTCGCAGCTGAGCGGACGTCTGACGAGCAAGCACAATGGTGTAACTAAGGATGGGTCTCCTGTCACTATGAACTCGCTTGACGTTTCTGTAACATCAGCAAGGTTTATTCTTCTTCCACGCACTCTGCTTCGGCTAGAGCACTTCGTGCTAGATGTTTTTCTGGCGGCAACCAAGAGAAAAAGTGAATTGGAAATCCAGCGTGACGAGACACTTGCCAACAACCCTCGTGGAGTTGACAGCTCTGCATATGTTGATGGAGGTATTGATACCGATGATAGCCGCGGCGAGCGACAAGAAACACGTTTTACTGTGCCCCCTCTTCGTCAGCGAAGTGACAGCATATCCGAGTCGTTAAAAGATGACCTTAATGCAGTTCGGTCAGCATTCATGTCTCCTTTGCAGCGCATGCTTAGTTCTGCCAGTGCAAAAGAAGGGCGGGCCGCTGGGAGCTTTACTTCTCGTGCAATTGTTGAAGAAACTGGGAGTGGAACATCGGTGAATTCCAAAACTAAGGATTCATCATTCAGAGACCGATATGTTGCGACAAGAAAACAACTTACGATTCCCCAGTGGAGAATTGGCGCAGAATTCTCGAACTTGCAAATGTGGGTGGTATCAACGGACCGGAAGGCGGACGTCGCAGGATGTGTCTTGTCGACTCAACTGATTGCGAGGTTTGACAGTGAACTAGACGGAGCAGAAACTTCTACTTCAGACGTGAGTGAACTTGTATCAGCTTCAGTTAGACTGAGTAAAGTTGAAGTTCTTGTCGGTTCACCCAAGGCCAATGATACCGAAGGCGGAACGCCTGAACTGCAGTCAAAACCAACACACCATACAGGGACGCTTGTTGAAAACTTTGAAGTGGATGTCCAATTCATACTGCGACAATGCTTTCGACCCCAGCGCGAGGAAACTATTGACCCCGAAAGCAGCGACGAAAAAAGTGACAGCAGCATTGAATCGAATAGCGGCGGTGTTGACAGCGGAGTTGAAAACAGCGATGAAGATACCAAGACATCTCCATGGATCAATACCTCGGCCGACAAGAGTGATAACCCACGGATGGATTTGCCAGATCTGTTTCTTCTGGAAGTCCCCACCGAATGGCAGGAATGGATTCTTATTGAGCCGACTGTGCGTGTGAACCAGATCATCTCGCATATCGCGTACCGAGATTTGCCACTGTTGTTGAAGATCTCGGCGAGCTTATCAAGCATGCTTAGCGCCGAGAAAAAATTCGAGATGCGTTCATTGCACGGATGAAAGCAGCAGCAGATGACCTCGATTGGTCCGATTTACCAGATGCGCCAGGTGATTACTCTGAGTATGCCCACTACTTCGGCGCAGTTGACGCGAGCGACAACCAACCTCAAGAGCAAGCAACGCCTCTAACCCCCCAGCATGATCTACTTACGCGTGCATCTTTAACTGTGAGTGGGATTCAGTTTCGATTGATCAACAACATCGTAGACCAAGCATCGCCAGTGGTTGAATTTGATTTAAAAGCCATCGAGGTCTTGACGAGATCGGAGTCGAGGTCAATGGTAGAGATCGTCGCAAGCTGCAAAGCTGAGGCCAAGTACCAAAACTTGCGACTCGTGACGATGGAGCCCCTTATCGAGCCGTGGAGTGTCAAGATGACACTTTCGCAGCAGTACTCATATCTGCGTGATTTGGATGATAGAGAACAGCTCGCTGAGCCACCATGGAAGCTAAACATCTCCTCAGACGTCTTTTTCCAACTGAATTTGACGGATGCGTTAGTAGCAAATCTGGTGGCAGCAGATCGAGCATGGCGGTGGGTAGTAAATGCTGGCGGTGATTCACGCGAAATGACAGAGTACTCTACGTACTGGATCCGAAACAATACAGGAATGCCTCTACGGTACTGGGGTGCTTCTTATAACGAACACTCCCTCGCGTCTGGCCAAGAAGAACCACTTCGTTTTAACAAAGAGTCAGAAGGCAGTAAGGGAGAGAGCGGCAAGAAACGTCGAAAGGGTGGTCGGCGCAATGCGTTTGTCCATGACCGCCAACTCTTTATTGCTGTTGAGGAGGAATACCCCAGTGACGATCTGTCAAACATCCCGCGGAAGTGGCAGAGCGAAGCTCCCATTCCAGTTGATCAAGTTGACTCGCGTATGTATGCACTCGTGGATTTTGAAGCGGACGTTGCAGCCACTCGAATGAGGAAATGTGAGTGTGTGATTGATGTGCTTGTGGAACGCGGCTGCAAGTATTTTGTTGTGCGGTCAACATTGATTTTGGAAAATCAGACTTCTTCTGACCTAGAAGTTGAGTTTGTGCCTCCTCAACGACGATCGATGTCACGTTCATTAAGATCGGCAAATGCACCACAAGGGCATATCATCCCAATCTGGAAGAAAGTTGTCAAAGCTTCTTCTGTTGTTCCTGTACCAGTTCATATCGTTTCTTCCGGCGAAGGTTACGTGATGGTGCGTCCACCTGAGATAAATGGTGCCGAAGGCGCCGATAATAACGATATGTTACCAAAAGCGTATGCCAAAGAGCGCGTACACCTTCCGCTTTTCGACCGAGGAAATTCTTCTGCTAACGAAAGCATTTCGAACATGGAGACAGATGAATCGGGTCAGGCCCAATGCACGATTAAATTCCGCCGATTGTTCAGTGATCGGCCTGTACGCCCATTCATGATGACCGTTTGCCTCTCCAACGCGAGTACTGCATTATACCACCGTACGCTGTCGTTCCACCCACCACTGATCGTGCACAACTTAACCGCTGGCCCGCTAGATTTCTGTTTGGCAACTCCAAGTGATTGGTCACCTGCTGTGGAAGCTGTAACATTGATAAACTCTAGTGTAAACGCAGGATGGGAAACACGCGAGCAGCGCTTGCGTGAGCGAGGTACAATTAATGTGGCTGATTCTCTTATTTGGCATTTGTCAAGTGAAGAGACCCCTCTGGAGTTAAGTGTGCGCATGAAAGGCTTTGACTGGAGTGAACCGCTCGAACTGGAGGAAGACCTGGGCGATATTGTGCGAATCAAGATGAAAGATCTGGTCAGTGACGCGCACCTCTATATTACTGCGGAAATTCGGAGGAGCAAAGGTCACTGCCGAGAATTGTTTCTCTACGTGCCGTACTGGATCGTAAACCTGACTGGTCTCAAACTGGAATATGAATATGAAGAGGAGAAAATGGGCCGCGAACATACAACTACGTACGTATTCAAACGGCAAACATGACATCCGGGTTGGTGATTGGCAACTAACACATCTAAATCTTTTGTTGTATCTTGCTGTTTACGCACCAGGCTGCTAGCTGGCCAAAAACGCCTGGATCGTGATGAACTCCTTCTAAAGGAAAGCCAAAGAGCTAAGGTGGCGCGACGAGAACGTAATCCTCACTTGCTTCACCCTGTTCCAGTTGAAGATGACGAATTTACGGAGGAGGGTATGGAAGCCATCGAGTCGCAAAGCAATACTTCTGCTCGTGATATCTCCCGTGATCGGCGTGAAAGTGAGAGCAAGCGACGCCATCCTCGACTTCTCCCGAGCGTGCCACCTGTTAAAGGCTTATTAGATCTTCTTCCGAAGACTGTTGAGTATGATCCGCGCAGCCTTGGCGAGTTGGAAGTTCTTCAGGCTTGCCATTCAGATTATCGAACGGATCGTGGGTGTGTTCGTCTGCGAGTAAGCAATGAAAGGGAGGTTGCAAGTCTGGACGCACGAAAGGAGAGTGGACAGCGCAAGTGGTCGGATCCGTTTGTACTGGATCAAGCGGGTACGATCGGTGAGATCGAGGCTGACGACTTTGGTGCAAACCGGAAGTTTAGCATTGGCTACTCAATTATCCCAGCAAAGGGGCAATATTCACGCACAAAAGTAATCATGCTGACACCACGATTTATGCTCATCAACACGATGACCAGCGCCATTGAGGTGTGTCATTCATCGTCAAAGATGATGACTCCATCAGTTATTGATATAGCCAACGCTAGTGGGTCGATGCCCAACTCTCGAGTGATGTCCCCTGTGAATCCTGTGGTTCAACTGGATGCTGGTGCATTTGCCGATTTCCACTGGACACTTCGATTCGCTAAGACGCGCACGATTCGGTGCCGTTTTGCCGAGTTTGGGTGGTCGTGGAGTGGTGCTGTTCCTTTGGTTGAGTCTGGCGAGTATGCTGTTCGCATGCGCCACGAGTCGACGCGGGAAAGCAAGCTTGTGCGCGTGACACTAAAGCTAGATTCATCGTGCGTTTGCGTGTATTTCCGCGAAGAGCGTACGACTGCGCCTCCATACCGTGTTGAGAATTACTCACTCGAAACGTTGCGAACGCACCAGCATCGCGTGCGCCGTAGTGAAATTCTGCTGCCTCACCACAGTCTAGACTATGCGTGGGACGAACCGACAGAAGAACGATTGCTAGTTGTGGACATGCTCCCATCAGCCGCTGGCGATAATAGTCGGCCTCTGCGTATCGGCAGTTTTGACCTGGATAAAATCCAACGGTATCCTGATGCACTCGGTGGCACATTGGGGATTGAGATTTCAACTGACGGACCGACACGCGTTTTAAGATTCACTGACACACGGTTGCGTGGAGAAAAAGCCGCACCGGCAAGTTCACAGGTCCCTAATGATCAGTCAGTGAAAACTGAAGCAAACCAGGGTAGTGCCTTGCAGCTTCTGCAACGCTTTGTGACTGCGCCTACCATCCATGCGGCGCTGCACCTTCAGGGTGTGGGAATTTCAATTGTCGATAACGCACCCAAGGAGCTGGTATATGTCTCAATATCTGGAATCGTGTTTGAAGTTTTCGTCAGCGAAGATGGTCGGATCAACAGTGGTGCATCAATTGCTGGCAGTGCAGCTTCATTATCGCGTCTTGAACGCGAGACGCGTCCACGAATTATTGCTTGCTGTCTCGAAGTAAATGATGTGCAAGTTGACAATCAGTTGCAGGTCACACCATACCCTGTGCTTCTCCGCTTCTCAAATCCAAACGGCAGATCGCGCATGGTAAACGGGCATACGGTGAGCATTCCAGTGTTGCAACTTGGTCTCGTGAAGCATGATGAATATGCCGGCATCGAGTTTATTCGACATTTCAGCGTCAGCGTTTTACCAGTGCACATTCGAGTGGATGGCGCGTTGCTGTATCAACTGCTTCCACTTTTGGTACATGCTAAAATCTATGGTGATAGTGGCATCAGTGGGGCGGCAGCCAAAAAACGAGTAGCTGTGCTTGTAAACGGTGACAGCAGTCGTAACGAGGCAACTCGAGCTGCACACAGCCATTTGCTGCTGAAGGATTTCAACGCCAGTCTGGAGGTTTCCGTGAAGGTTCTGGAGGCAGCCCAAAAAGACAATACCACCTCAGCTGGGCCTACTTCAGGCCCCACCACGCCAACAATGAAAATGGTCGCGCGAAGAAATAGCAACCAGCAGCAACTAATTAGCCCGCGTCAGAATCAGCATACCGCGCTGGCTACGGAGATCCAGCGCTATTCAGCAGCCAGATATGGAAGTCTTGGCGATATTGCTGCAAAGGATGAGCACAAAAAGGTTTACTTTGAGGAATTTCACATTGATCCGATTCGTGCTACTGTCAGCTTCTCGTTTGGCGATAGCGCGGGCGCCATAGTGGACGGACACTTGTCTTCACTATCGCATGCGGCGGCATTAACGGACCCGACCTCATCGCGTGAGTCATCTGTCATCACAGTCGGTCCTCTACGACTGATCTTGAATGCCATCGGTACGAGTTTGACCAAGATTGCGAATGCTCCGTTCCAATTGAAGGCGTTGCACATTCACAACTCGTTTGTGCAGCCTGATGCTTTGGCTACACGACTGGCATCGCACTACCAGAGTGAGGCGCTGCGTCAGGCTTATGTTATCCTGGGAAGTGTCGATGTGCTGGGCAATCCAATGATCGCATGGAAGAATTTGCGCAGTGGTTTCCAAGACTTTATCTCCGAGCCAGCGCACGGACTTTCGCAACGTAGCCCCCAAGCCTTTGCTTTTGGTGTTGGGCGTGGCTCGCTGTCGCTTGTTCGCGCTTCTGTTTATACGTTCCTGGACTTCAACACTCGCATCCTTACAGCCTTCTCTCTCGGCCTTTCGGAGGCGTGCCTGAAGCTGGATGACTACACAGGCTACCCCGCCACGCGACATATATTCCAAGGTCTCGTGCAAGGTGTATCAGGCGTTGTGGTAGCTCCAATTCACTCGTTTGAAGTTAACGGTGCTCGCGGAGTAGTGCCAGGCATTGTAGCTGGTGCATTCGGAGTTGTTCTCAAGCCGTTGCTAGGGTTTTCATTAGCTACAGCGACAACTGCAGCTACGCTTCGCGACGCGATCGACCCCAACACCAAGGCACTGTTAGTGCGTGTGAGGCCGCCGCGCCACATTGATTTGCGAACGAAGAGGCTTAAGGTTTATTCGTACGTAGAATCGCTGGGCGAGGAGATTGTTGGCAAAATACGTGGTGGTCGCTACCGTGGTGACGGATACCTAGGCCATGTTGATCTGAAAGCGACCCATCAGTGCTTCATGGTCACGCGCAAGCGCATTCTGTTTTTGAATGTGAAGGGAACGGCATCAGCGCAAACAACCAAGTACGACGTGGAGTGGGAACTGCTAGCCGAGGAAGTTGTCATGGTGGATTGTTCAAGGACGTCCAACGAACAGATCGTCACTATTTATTACATGGAAGACGAGTTTCGCGCGGCGAGTGGCGCTGGACACAGTACGAGTGCTGGGAACGGATCCAATGCGGTGACAACTAGCCGTCGGCGAATCCCAGAAATTCCACGGGGAATGTTCCTACAGAAGCACGAGGTTGCACTGCCAGATACGAAGGTGCTGTTTGTTCGGGCAATGCTGCAGCAACAAGAGCGTTCGCTGCTTACAAAGATGAACAGCTACACGAAGGACGGAACCCCGCATCACGTGAGCCCCATGCCATCGCTAGCCAGGGCGAACTCAATGGAGCTTAGTACTGCGTGGCAGCCGCAGCATCCATACATGCCGCTGGAGTATCCGATTTTCCGACTGCCACCAACACTGCACCAAACCCGAAGTTTCGCCAACCTCGCGCAGACGACGCCGTCGCATTCACACAGCCATTTTAACCAGCAACTGCTCTCTCCTACCGACAGCTAGGGATACTTGTATACATTGCGTACAAAACAATAAAAGGGAAGATTGTTCAGTTTGCAACTTGCTTTGTGCACTTGACGCACCTACTCATCTTTAATCTCTTCGACAACCTCAGCCGATCCTTCATTTTCGTGCTTACGCTGGGCATCCCACATCCCAGCGTAGATGCTGTCAGGCTGCGTCAGTAGTTCATCGTGCGTGCCACGCTCAGCGATCATGCCGTGCTGCATCACAATAATCTGGTGGGCATTGCGAATCTAAACAAACAACAGAGGACCGCGTGAGTACAAGTACTACGAAATGACTAGTAATATGTGGCGGCGTACCGTGGACAAACGATGCGCGATCACAAGCATAGTGCGGTTGGCCTTGAGGCGGTTGAGTGCCGCCTGAATCTCCTGCTCCGTCACCGTGTCTAGTGCAGAAGTAGCTTCGTCTAGAATAACGAAAGGCGGATCCTTCAGCAACGTGCGCGCAATCGCAACTCGTTGCTTCTCGCCGCCAGAAAGTTTGAGCCCACGCTCACCAACCTTGGTGTTCCATTGATCCGGAAGCTTCATAATAAAGTCATAGATGCGAGCGGCCTTGGCAGCTTCGACGACTTGGTCGAAAGTGGCATTCAGGTTGCCGTATTTGATGTTGCGAAGAATGGTGTCATTGAAAAGCACCGTGTCTTGCGGAACGATGCCGATTGCTTGGCGTAGTGACTGCTGCGTCACGGTAGCAATGTTGTGGTGGTTTACGAGAATCTTGCCAGCGTTACACTCGTAAAAGCGGAAGAGCAGGCGTGAAATGGTAGTTTTGCCGGCACCAGTCTCACCCACAAGCGCAGTAGTTGTGCCTCGTGGAATGGTAAAGTTCAGGTCTTTAACGCCCGTCGTGGCTGGCTGAGACGGGTAATGGAATGACACGTGACGAAAAACCACGTCGATCCCATTTTCCGAATCGTATTTGCACACACCCAACTCGACGGCATCGGGAGAATCCAGAATATCAGGCTCCACCGAGAGCAGCTCACTAAGCTTTTTCATGTCGACAACCGAATTGATGACCATGTTGTAGATACCCCCCAAGAAGAACAGTGGCGCGAAGAGGTTAGTGAGATACACAGAGATGGCAATGAAAGCGCCAATGTCAATTCTGCGTCCACTATCCTCGTTGACGACATGCGGAGCCGCCAACGCAAGTGCAGCTAAGACAGTAGCTTGGATGATCACAGCCTGAGTACCGTTCAGCACGCTGAGCGAGGCCTGCACCGACACCGAATAGCGCTGGTACTTCTCAATCACCTTTGAATATTCATCAATCTCGTGACGCTCGTTGCCGAAATATTTGATAGTCTCGTAGTTCAAGAGTGCATCGGTAGCCTTGTCATGGTACTCGTTGTCGTGGCGCATCGAGGCTTCACGGTACTTCTTGCGCCACAAAGTAATTTTGATGGTCAGGAAAGCGTACACCACGAGACTGGAGAACGCTACAAAACTCAGCCCCGCAAGCTCGAAATGCATCGCAAAAATCACGACTACCACCACGGACTCAGCTAAGGTCGGAATCAAATACAAGAACACGTACGACACAACGCTGTTCGCCGACTCCACACCACGATCCATCGAGCGCAGCACGTCACCAAGCTTCTTCTGCACATGCCAGTCGTACGACAGCGATTGAACGTGCTCGTATGTAAGCGTCGCCAGCTCAATGTACGCCGTCTGCTTCACCTTGAGATAAATCAACGACTGCATCTCCTTGAACAACTTGGACACAAGCGTAAGACCGCTAAAGATGGCGATATCCCGGATAGCGCCACTAATGTCCTTCGCCACGAGTGCGTTCGTCGCAGATGCCATGTACAAAGGTGCAGCCAAGTTCGCCAGCTTACTCAAGATCAAAACCAAGTAGGTGCTACCCGCACGCATCTTGTTGGCGAATCCGTGCGGCCAGAAGTATGGCTTCAAGATGTAAACAAGCTTGACGAATGAAATCCCACGCGGCTTCGGAGCTTCCGTCGGCTTGTCCGCAGCCACTTGCGGTAACGCCTCACTCTCCGCCGGGGGAGGAGTCCTGATAGAGTCCAGCAAGTAGCCCAGATTCACGACCTCCAGCACTGTGAAAATAAGCGGCAGCGAGTTGGCGACGTTAGCGTCCACAAGGGCTTGTTTCTCCTCGTCAAGACGCGAGATGGCGTCCAACTTGAAAGCATCTACCGCCAACACTGCCAAGAACCCAAGACAGAAAAGATTCACCGTCCACGTGAAGACGCGGGCATCGGGCCAGCGTGTAGCCATCAGGAAGAGGACACTTTTAATGACTGTGGCCCACACCGGAAGCCCCCAGAAGCGCCACTGGGTCTGTTGGACGTCCAGCAGCCAGCCCAAGTGGGTGAAAGCAGCTCCTCCGAGACTGAAGCTGCACACAAAGAGGAGACTGGCCAGATCCCACGCCAATAGCAGCAGGAGACTGAACTGCATGCACAGCATCTGACGCTGCGCTGACTTGCGTCTCCGCTTGGGGGACAGAGGGTCCACTTGGTCATCGTTGTCGTCCACGTCGTCGTCTCGCCAGCGAGAGTACGTCTTCTTCTTCTCCTTGGCGTCCAAATGCTCCGTCACATTGCCCAGGAGAGGAGTGGCCTCTCGCGGGGACTGTTGCGTCATAGTCACGGGTCACTTGTGCTCTGCGTGGCAGATTCGAAACTGAAGCACCGGCCGTTACGATTGCTTGGCTCGCGGCGATTTGATTGGACAAAAACTATGATGACGTACTCAAGGAATGATGGTCACTCATCATCGGTTAATAACGGATACCTAACTTGCTCTAGTCGCGGCAACTTCTACACGGTCAGGTCTTCGATTCCGGACGAGCTGCAGCGCTCGATCCGCGTGATGCCCCAGTCTCTGTCGTCGGTTGGGGAGAACGAGTTGCTCACTGCAATCGCATCGGTTGAGAAAATGTTGGCAGTTGGTGTCGGTGACACGGCGGGAGAGCTGTCAGATAATGGGGCATCGCGACTCGCAGCCACCTCGAGATTGTGCTGTGGGTGCGTGCTCACGAGCTTCTCCATGGCCTTCCGCATAAGTCGCACAGCAGCTTCCTTCGCAGAGTCGCTGGACCCTCGCTCTCGCAGGATGCGAAGCACGTTTTCGTGGCTCTGAATGGAGATCAAAAGTGCTTCCGAAAAAGACGCCATGTCGATATCCCCCATGTCCATGTCCTCGACCGGAGTGTCCACAAAGTTAGCGAGGTACACGTCGTGCAAGACGAGCACATTCGTGAGTTCCGGGTACTGGTACCGGAAAGAGTCGGCTGCGACGAAATGCTCGGGGTCCCAGCGTGGCCAAGCCTTCGCTGCGGCTGCCGTTTTCACCTTACTTAGCTCGGTCGTGATGCATTTCTGCAATCGCTGCCGCATGCTAACCGTCCAGATGAGTGTTGCAGTGCTTATGTCCTCGGTAGTTTGCAGCTCCAGGATGAACTGGTCTGGAGATGTACGCAGCAACTAATACACACTGCATAGTTAGTATCTAGGCCTCAACGCCAGCACACGCAAGGACTCACCCGGACAAAGCTTGGCGTTAGCAGCTGATAGAGCACTTGAGTCGGTAATCCGGGAGTTGAAGCATTCTTCGGCCCTAGGCACGCCCGCAACACCAACGCAGCGCTTCGAATTGCGCCGAAATAACGCGACGGGATCCTTTGAGGCTCCTCAACTATGGCCATTGACACCGTAGGTTCACCCTTCGTGTTTCCGTCTGCGTCCTCATGTTGACTATCTTCCGACGTATCCGATTCACCCTGGTCACCCATCACTGGCTCCGTAGAAGCAGATTTATCAAGCTCTTCCGCTGGACAGAATGCAACAGTGTCTAGGAGCGATAGTAACCCCCCAGCATTGACTACGACTGCACGCAGTTCCTCGTAGTGACATAAACCTCCAAGGCAACTCAAGCATACACTTGCTGCATCGATGTCCGCATATTGCGTAATGATATGCCGTGAAGCCAGCTCCATCAATGCAGTTACCACTTCTGGGTTCTTGGATATCGCGCGAATTCCTGCGGCGTGTTGTTTCGCCAGAATGGATAGCACGTCTGTCGAGCGATACAGAAGTACACGGGCCATATTTTGAGACGTCGGATTGCTTCGCCGTCGAGGACCAAACACATCGACAATTTGTAAAATTTGTTGATACGCTGGGCTACACATACGCTCCAGAGAATCAGCTAGCGCACGAAGCCCTTTTTCTTCAAGAAAAGTTCGACACGCAGCTGTGTTGGCACTACGATCATCGGGAACGGAGAGTATAGCCACGAAAAGCTCCAACGATAAAATACCACGAACTTGGTCAACCTCGCTAAGCAAGGATCGGCGCAGAGGGGCTAACAGAGACACGTAAAATTCGGTCTTAATCTTGACTTCCGCACAATGAGATGGAACAAGTCGTGCAAGAGCCTTGAGGATCAGGACTTGGACC
Organism: Phytophthora sansomeana; assembly: GCA_032158285.1. NCBI lineage: Eukaryota > Oomycota > Peronosporomycetes > Peronosporales > Peronosporaceae > Phytophthora > Phytophthora sansomeana. The sequence continues at coordinate 156,410 of JAPDHH010000289.1, forward strand.
TCCCACGGTTCAGCAGCACATGACCCACCACTGCTGATTGAAGATTGGCTCAGAGAAGGCTGCGGCTGCGGCTGCGGAGGGGAAGGCAAAGGATCAACACCTCCTCCGGCGTATGCAGACTTTCTACGCCCAAGCAGCACCAGTTCCTCAAACAGCGCATTTATCAATTCGCTGTACATTTTTGGCGTCCACTCATTCAGAAACTCTCCATCTCCTTCAATGTACGAGCGCAAGAAGATGTTTCCTATGAAGATATCATCATCCTCGTAGTGCTGCTCAGTGCCAGCATCAGAAAGTGTGCTCCACGACGGTTTGGACGAATTCGTTTCACTGTATCCCAAATACTTATGCTTCAGATATCGATACAGGCGCACGCGCTGCTTCCTACCCCAGTTCACATCTGCAGCACGTTTCTGAGATGCATTGAAGGTTTCTGCAAATTTGTCAGCACTTGCACAATTCAGCAGCTGCCCCATACCACATCCACCAAAGCCTAGTGCTTCGTTAAGAAGGTCATTAAACTCGCCGCAAGAAAGTACCGACTGATAGCCCTTCGATCCATCAGTGCTACGTGAGCTTGGATATTGTTCGCAAGACTCTTTAAGAAATTCGGCAGCAGCCACGCACATTCCCATCCCCTTTGGATCACAACTCGCTAGTAGTACGTATACCAACGTGAGAGACCTCCAGTTGCTGTCTGACGTTGAGCTTGTGTGCGATGCCACTGATGAATGGAGAGACGGCAAAGAAGCAGATGGCAGGTTATTGTACAGAGCACCAGACCCAACGGGACCACTGAAATCAATGCTGTTGTCTTGCAGTGCTAGCTGCTTCAACACAAACAACAGCCGAGTGATCGTCACGTGGTCTAACGTTTCCACCGCTAGAAGACGACACAAGAATACGCGTTTTGGGCGAACAAGTCTTAGAACGAACTTAGCACGCCTGACAATTGCGAGCAAGAGCGAAATTCCGGCTCGTATCAATGCGTCGTGGCCATTAACAACAGAAATGACTTCATCTTCTGGCTCGGCTAATCGCATAACACCCACCGCCTCTGTTTCATCGTCTGACTCGACAGGAGTGGAAAGTGTTGCTAGCAGCACAGGATCCGCAAGAACACCCACGATTGTACGCGTAACCGTTGAACAAAGTTGGTTGAAGCTCTCGGATGGAGTATTGCGTGTTGTAATGATAGCAGTGTGAAGTAGAAGAAAACATTCGCGCACGAAAGCAGGCGAATGATTCACGTGATCACGCAACAGTAATAGCACATACTGCATCGGAAGTTGGCCATGAAACAGCATCGCATACCGTCTAATAACTAACCGCAGACATCGCACGCACAAAATTGCCCATTTCTCATCGTGCTCCATCGCAAGTTGATCTGAGAGGTGCCAGGCTAATACAACAGGCTCAGCAAGTTCATAATTTGTTGTGAGGTCCGCTACTCGTGGAATCAAGAACTCAATAAAGTAGTCGTTCACAACAAGTTCGGCTTGAATCGACGGATACTCCACGTAAAACATTTCATGATCCCAGCGCGGAATTTGCTCCCCAGAAGGTGAAGTTTCATCATCGGCCAAAAAGCGCCGTCGACGTTCAAGTGCCTCAATTTCTGCCCGCAAAGCTTGACGTAGCTCTGCACGCATAGGTGCCCGCCAGACGAGTTCTGGACTTTCATGTGTTCGTCGGACAGCCTCAATAATCTCTTGCCAGTGCTCTCCTTTTTCGCGTGCATCACCAAGCCACCGTTCAAAGGCGCCCCCGCCGAAATTCATAGCATTGTAGGCGAGTGCTACAACACGATTACGTTTGGTCTCAACGATTCCATTCGTCGAAGAAGCATTTGGCGTTGCTATTGATGTCCGCCTTGGCTGCTCGAATTCAAACGAAAAATGCGGCAATGTCCTTGCACTCCGTGCTCCTGCTACTGCCTTAGAATGTGCCACGGAAGAAGGTGATGCTGTTGTATGTCGCGATAAAAGATCTACACGATTTTTCGCTGGAGTAAACAAGTCCACCGGGAAAATACGGTACACCGTTTTCTTGGAGCGTGTGTTGCCAGCGCAGAACACTTCAACGAGATCCACGCACAGCTCCCGCATTTCAATTTCGCTTTCACCACTTTTGTCCACCTTCATTCCATTTTCAATAGTCTCCAACGCGTCCTCCTGCACCGCGATTTCCAGTGCATACAAAAGCGCACCGAACTCCCTTGCTGATTCTTGCAACTCATGCACCTGGCCTAGATCAACAATGCAAAATAATTCCTTTACCAGTCCAATAGCAAGCTGCATAACCTCGTGTTCACTGTCACGGCAATGACACAAATCCAGCAACGCCACTCGCGCGTTCATCAACGCGTCCACCGCTTGTGTGCACGTCATCATATCCGTCGCCACACGGCGGGACACGAGGGTCAAGTGGAAAATCTTGAGCACGGCTTCCAGCACGGCCGCCGCGCTCCCTTTCTGCTCCTCTTTCACCACTGCAGCTCCATACTGCACCAGCAACGAGCGCAGTACTTCGTATCCTCCTGCATCTCCAAAGTTCCGTCGATTGGCCGCTTCGCTCCGATCCGCCGCCTTGTCGCCGGGTTCGAAGCCCGGACAAGGCGACAGCATGAGCTCCAGCGTCTCCAGCACCGACAGCACGAGCGATGGGCGGTAGAGACACGTGAGAAAAGGCTTGAGCGAGCACTTGGCGCAGAGCTTGTAGAGCTCCCGCCAGCGGATGATGCGGCGGAAGGTCGTGAGCAGCAGCTCCGTCATGTCCCGCCCATTGTTTCGTTGGCTCTGCTCTGTCTGGTCGCGTAGCAGCGCGTGCACCGCATCAAAGAGTTTCCGTTCCTTGACGTCCACGCCCACGACGCTGCTGACAAGCTGCGCGTCGGGCACTTGGAGCTAAATCGTAAAAAAATGTGTGACATGTGAGAATAGGTCGACACAATTAAAATGGGGAATACACTATTGAGGCACTAAGTGGAGAAATGCGGCCTCACCTCAAGCGGGAACAAGGCGCAGAACGTGCGCAGCACTTCCTCGAGCTCCGTGGCGGAGACGTTGGGTCGCCGCAGCGACAGCAACGTCGCGCAGCGCGCTCTTCTGCTGCACGGAGCCGGCCTGGCCCATTTAGGCGAGCCGTCCGCTGCTTGAGGTATCTGATTGAAAAGTGCGCAAAAAGATAAAGGTGGCTTTACTCGAAAACCTGATTTTCGCCTTAGTTACGAAAAGCTACTGAGACTCCTGCTGGGTCACGTCAACGAGGTCGCCCTGGTGCACCGAGTCGGAATCCGAGCTGGAGCCCGAGGCGGAAGTCGATTCCAACGTTTTGGAGGATTTAGAAGCCTTCGAAGCCTTCGTGGCCGGCGTTTTGGTGATCTCCTCCTCCGTCGTCTGCTTTGACGCCTTCGTAGCCTTAGTAGCTTTGGTAGCAGGGACCTCCGAGGAATCTGAAGCGGATTCAGAATCGGACTGCGAGCCCAAACTCGACTCAAGCGACGAGCTCCAAAGACCCTCGGACGACGATTCCAATGACGTCTCCTTGGTCGCTTCCTCCGCCGAGCCCATGGCAGACCCGAACAACATTTCCAGCATAGCATCGAGGGATGAGCCAGACATACTGCCGAATAAGTCGGCAAAAGAAGGCACGTCCGAGCTAGACGAAGAACCCGAGGCTGCCTCAGACAAGTCCTCCTTCGGGGCTTTGGTCGCCTTGGCGGGAGGAATCATCGTCGCGTTCGGGTACGATCCCTCTGACGAGGCATCTTGCGATTCGTTCTCCGTGGACGAACCCGAGGAGGAGGACGTGACGTTGAACTTGCTGCCATCACCACCAGCCAAAATGTCCTCAATGTAGTCCATGACGTACGTGAGGCGAGTGAAGATACCAGCCTGCTGGCCGCACTTGCTTCCCCAGCTCACGCAGCCGATGATAGTGTCACCGCCGACAATCAGCGGACCACCAGAGTCGCCGTTGCACGTGTCCCTGCCATTGCCCGTTCCTGCGCACAGCATGCCTTCCATGACACGGCCAACGTACTTCTTAAACTTCCCACACTGCGCGTTCGAGATGACAGGAAGGGTCAGCTCTTCCAGGACCGGGCTACCCTCGCCCGAGCTGTCCTCCGTCTTACCCCAACCAAGCACCGTTCCCATGGTGCCTACCTCGTTGTCAGACCCGTCGGCAGCACACAGCTTCGCCGTTTTGCGCTTCACAGGGTTCTTCAACTTGAGCAGCCCGACGTCGTAGAGGTGCTGTTTCTTCTTGTAAAGAGGGTGACGGAAGCCTTCGATCACTGGGACCTGCTTGGCCTCACCGGAGCCGGAACCGGTGCTATCGTTCGTTCCGAAGGTGGCGATAATGTCCATTTCGTCAGTCTTGATGCAGTGACCAGCCGTAAGGACATACTGGGGGGCGATCAGGGTGCCACCGCAGAAGGTCATATCAAAGAACGGATCCCGCAGACTGACGAGGAACGGGTACTTGTCGATGTTCGCCTCCGATCCGCCGTAAATGCGGCTCTCTTCGTTCGTGGTCAAGTCCGTGCTGTCCTCCTTCTTATTATCGTCTGCCTCCATGATACTGGAAAACGAGTACCCATGGGAAAGCGTCATCAGTGTCCCGCACGTAGCGGCGAACACGCCAAGCTGTGTGATCTTCATCCTTCAGAGTGACGGCCTTGGTCAGTTGTTCGAGCGGTACCGAGGTCGAGGGCGGATAAAGCCGAAATGGCAAGGCTGTCTCGGAAACCAGGTGAAGGCGACCACATCCCATTTGGCTATCCGTCAAGCCGGAAGTGTTCGAAGCAGGCTCTCAATCTGTGGCGGTAGCTTTACGCTTGCAGCGGCATTTGGCAATTGGTGACAAGTAGCGTAGTTTGCGTTGACAGAGACGCCCACGAGCCACCAGCTAGCCGATCAAAGCTCAAGCAAGTGCTGGAAAACAGCAGGCTTCATCGTATCGTAGGAGTAGACCGAAGATGGGAAAAGTTGTCAGCAAAACCAGCCTGTACAGCTTGCAGCCTACTACTGTACATGTACGTAGTAAGCTGGTGGAAACTTGCCCCGTACACAGCGTACAGTAATACATGGATAATCATCCACGTCGCTTGTTGCTGTGCGGAATTCTGTCCTGTACGAACGACACCAGCCCCACACCGCAAGCATCGTCAAGATGTAGGATTCTGACTCGAAACTTAAATTGACACCGAACGGAAGCGCCTCCGTCTCACGGAAACAAGATGTGAACGATGTTTGGAAGTATCCCTACCGGTAGCAATACATGTACTGTATCTCGCTCGTGTTTGCTTGGCACAGTATCCAGGATGGATTTTGCTGTACGCTACGTGTATTATGCGTAATTAGACATTATTAATCCACTCACTTTACTAACTTTACTTTGTCAACTTTACACAGAAGATGAACGGTGCCTTCGAACAGCGCAACCGTTGTTGGGTGTGGAGACTTCATTCGTCGGAGTATCCGTCTTCGCTTTGATAATTGAAAGCTGTGGGTCGGGAGCTTTTGGTGTCAACGAAAACTGTATCGCTGCGTTTTCGCTTGAACTGGACGACATCGACGAAGGCGAGTCCAGACTGAGCGTTGTCGAAGCCTCAGCAGCCGTACCATCCTTGTCTGCAGTCTTAGTGCTTTGTTCGCTCGACTCCTTTTCCGGTGTCAGCTTTTTTGTAGCTGATGAGCCAGGCATCGGCGAGGTGCCTGGGAAGATGCTGTCGGTATCTCCGAGCAAGACGCCTTCGATGTACTCCATGACGGCCGATAGACGCGTATACACACCTGCTTTCGCGCCGCACTTGCCACCCCAGCTTACGAGACCAACGAGCACGCCGTCGGCAACGAGTGGACCGCCAGAGTCCCCATTGCACGAGTCCCTCCCGTTCCCATTCCCAGCACACATCATTTCCTGTGTGATCCGATTGCCGTACTCCTTGTTGCACTCTGCGTTCGAAATGATCCCGACATTCACACCCTGAAGCGTAAAGCTGCCCTTGCGATCCTCCGTCAACCCCCACCCAAGGACAGTGTCAAGCTTGCCAACTTCATTGTCAGAACCATCCGCCACACACAATTTCGCAGGCTTCTGTCTTGATGGGGTCTCAAGTTTCAATAAGCCCACATCGTAACGATGCTCGTCGTTGTAGTACAAGGGGTGACGAAAACCTGCAGCCACTTTCATCTGCTTAGCGGAACCAGAACCGGAGCCCGAGCCATATTCAGACCCCAAAGAGACGTAAATCTGGCCTTTGTCGGTCTTGATGCAGTGTCCTGCTGTGAGAACAAACTGCGGCGCAACTAGCGTCCCACCGCAGAATGTTTTACCGTCGGGCTCGAAGCGCAAGCTTGCGATGAACGGATACTGGCCCACGTCTGCCTCGGATCCACCGTAGATGCGACTCTCTTGGTTAATGGACAAATCCGTGTCATTGTTTGGTTCAGCCCCAATAACCGATGGCATCGTCGTTTTCGCCGTACTGGAAAACTCGTATCCATACGTAGGTACCGACAGCGCAAGTAGAGCTGATGCCAACGCACCTACTTGTGCGAACTTCATTATGATGCGTGAGGTTGCAAGTCCACCGACTCTAGTATTTTAGAAGCGACGAGATGAAACTCGTCCCTGGAGAAAACCGAAGTGGCAACAACGCAGAAGAGGGCAGCGAGGCCTACACAACACAAAGCTCTATACCATCTCAAGGATAATTTCGTCTCCGAACACGATGAACCGTGGGCAACAGAAACTTGACAAAAACTCAAAAAATGTGGTTGCGAACCTGCCCACACACCTTCGTTGTCAACGCCGAATTTTTAGCAATGGGGAACTTGGTAAATCACTAAAGAAATGTTAATGCACTGAAAATTTCTAGTCGCCTAGTTGCATCATCCCTTCAAGGGAGCGGCGTTCGGCTTGGCGACAACGATACACTTCAGGCACGGGTGACAACAATTCTTCGAAGTGGTCTAGCTCATGCGTATCACTCAGATCCTCACGAGATGAAATATTCTGCTCTATCAGCATTCCTGGGCAGATCCTCATATCAAATGTGCATGTAGATTTTCCACATACTGTAGGCAGTGCAAGTCACGACGGTCGTGGTGCTGGTAGGGTAACTTTGGCGAGCTCTGCCTTGAAGTACAAACGATACCAGCGGAAAACGTGTTTGAAATTTCAGCCACTGCGCAACGTGATAGAAACCAGAATAAAATCTCACAAAATTTCAAAGCAAAGTATAGCCACCTTCGTCGATGTTGCTCTTACTTTCGCTGCTTCTTGCTCTGGATCTTCTTGCTGCCGGTGCGCTGGTTAACAGCAGAACGCAACCGCTTACTCTTGATCTGCGCGTACTGCACTTTATCATCGTAGCTAGTGAAAAATCGATCCAACCGCGTTTGCACATGTCTTCCACTTGACGCTGCTGCCAGTTTAGCTTTTTCTTCGAGAGGTTGCAGCACGCCATCACTTTTCTGTTGATCCCATCCAAAGGCATTGGCGCAGTAGTTGCGCAACGCAGCCAAATCCGGAGAACTCCACGAAAATCGAGCATCGGACCGATCTACTTGCGGAGCCATATATGCTTGCACCACTTGCTTACTCGGGAACTCGTCACCTAGCTCCCACTTTCTCCTCGCAGTTGCATGGGATCGCTGAAACTTTTCACGAGCTGTTTCATCGTCACTTTCCTCTCTGTCGCTTTCCGAATCATCGTCGTCTTTGCCCTTGCTTGCCTTCTTTTTCTTCTTCGAACCAGCAGCAGCTACGCGTTGAGCCTCTTTAGCGACGTCAAACTCGCGCACCCACTCTTTGAAGTCTCGCAGACCTTCAATACCCGGGTACGCAGCCGCGATTTCAGTTGCATTCACAATGCCAATACCCCGAACACCATCCGTATAATCACTTCCCAAAAGTAGTGCTAGCGCAATGATCTGCTCTCGCGAAAAACCTAGCTCACGCTCGATGTCTCGAGCGGTGAATGCCTCCACGAACTTTTGGTGGTGGAAAATATTTTTGTAGACACGTTGCCCACCAAAAGGGAAAATATCGCTATCATCGGTGATGACACCATCCACGAGTCCAAGCTGCTCGAGTGCAGCACATTGCGCCTCGGCCTCCATAGGGCTTACGAGAAATGGCACTCCGAATAAACGCAACAGCGCCATCACTTCAGCCACCATATCATCTGTAATACCTTCCGTATCACGAAGTTGCCGATTACGAAGTTTCTTCAGTTCTAGTTGCTCCTTTTGCAGTGCAGCTGAGTCCATATCTTGCTGCGCGCTGTCCACTGCCATATTTTGTTGTGGTGGTTCGGTCGGTTGTGAGTACTGAAGATAGCGAACCCGAGTAGTATTTTCTGGCGACGCTTCTTGTTCACTAGCTATTGAAGCTGCTAATGCAGCTTGTAGCTGCTCATGATTATCGTCTGCATCAGTAATTAATGAATCATCGGCCAGTTTTTCCTCCTCTTCTTCTTCATCGATAATAACCACGCCAGAACTTTTGATGCTGGCCAAAGAAGACTTAGGTTTGTCGTCTTCGTCAGATAGCTCTACTGGATCCTCAGCTGTGCCCGTTGTGGGAGTAGTGCGAACTCCAGTGTTTCCCCCGAGAGTTCCACCTGGGCTTCCATAAGCCCCTAGCCTGCCACCATGTTGTTGTGAGTGCGCTTGTAATGCTCTTCGAACAGCACCAGCAGCCCATTGAGTGAGATTAGATGCAGTTACCATTGCAGACTGTAGCGCCTCATCTTTTAACAAATCGAGATCTTCATGGGCCTTAGCATCCTCCATCTCATTCTTAAGCGTCAAGAACAACTCGTCTGTGCCTTCCTCATCTTCTTGGCGGTCATCTTGTTCTTGCTTATCCAAAAGAGGCCCAGCCTCAAAAGATTCTTGCTTTTCTTCATCAATGAAAAATCCTCCACCAGAAAATTCTTGCATGTCAACATCTTGAGTTGGCTCGTGGCGTACGTCAGCAGCATCATCCATAGGCGAATGTGTTACTTTAGCGGGCGCAATTTCAGTCACATCTTCCCATTCCAACTCCTCATCGCTCTCGGTTTTCCCGCTTCTGTTGTCATCGAGTGGGATGACCGTGGCGGTAGACTCCACTTTCTCTACATGTAGAATCTTTTTCGGCTGACTTGTTAGTTTCTGTTCAACATTTTCTGTTCTTGAAACAGTGACGTCGGACTGATCTGCAACTGGAGCAGGTACCTCTTCCCAGTCTACATCGTTATCATCCTCGTTGTCTTTATCAGCTTCATAGTTCGCGGAGGGTGCCGCCATAGCAATGGCAGCAGGAGTAGGCCCTGCAGCAGTGGCGTGAAATAGCTTCTGAAAATGCTTCATCTCGTCCGGACCAACATCTTCAAGCTTCAACGAAACACTGACATCACTCACAATAAGCTGCTTCGTATCAACCTTAGAAGCAGCTTCCGACGGGGAGGGAGGGTCGTCCTTCTTGAGTTTTGCCAGTCGTAGTTTCTCGATCGCCAGCATGGGTTCCTGTTTGACTCGAACCTGGTGACGTGCGACCCAGGATGCAGTCATCTCCGTAGCAGAAGCTTCAGAAACCAGTTTTGCTTTCTCAAAAGTTATCTCGGACAGAGATCGCTTCTCCACCGCTTTAAAAGCAGCACTTGACGCATTTAGGTTACTTTTTGACTGGACAAAGTCGACCACAGCGCCTCGCTCAGCCATATCTTTCCGTTCATCATCAGATAATACCTCTGCGTCCGCGTCTTCACCTCTCCTTTTAACCTCCTCGTCTTTCTGATAGACGTAAAAGCGATTACTATTCGAGTCAATGCGATGACCCGGCCCCAAGCCAGCACCACCCTGCACTTCCATCTCCTCCTGTTTCTTCTGCTTTTTGGCAGCTTCAATTCGTCGGTTAAGTGCACTGGTCTGCAAAAACGCTGAAATCTGCGTGTGCGAGTACTTCTCCGGGTTACCCGCCAGCGGGATGAACTGGTCTCTCACTTCCTGCCTTCTGTCACGCAAGATCTTCTGGATCATATCCTTTTGCAGGTGCGGCGGCAGTGAAAACACTGCGTGTAAATCAACTTTCGACAGACGTGACGTGCCGAGGTCAATGTCGTCCAGCGTCAGCTCTTCTCCTTCCTGCTCTTCCTCTGCTGCCGCCTCCCAGACCTTCTCCTCTTCGTTCTCCTCTTCACTCTTCTTGTCCTCCGCAACCTCCTCGGTAGTCTCCCGTTCTACCTCTTGTTCTACCTCCCCTTTCTCCTCCTCGTCCTCCTTGCTCGAAGCTTCAGGCAACGTGAACCCTGGAGCTATAGCAGGTGGTGGTGCTCCTCCATTCTTCTTCATCTAAACAAATAAATTCACAACAACTTCCATCAACTTCGACCCACTCTACCTTCCACTCTACCCTCCGCCCTACCTCCTGTCGGTGCTGTTTGAGTCTATTAAGTAGAATCCGCTGCGCGGTGTGGCGTAGATTGGCCGACTGCAGCTCCTGTCTCTTCCTGCGTCTGGCAGTCGTGCGCTTCTTGATCTCAGGCGTCTGACCGTCGAACACGAACACAGGGCGCACTCCATAGTAGAGCAGTTTGGCTACACGATGCAGCGTGCCCATCAGATGCGCGTTGCGGATCATGTTGCCCTCGTCGTCGCGCATGGCCTTGACGAACTGCGTGAGCCAAATGCTGGCGTCCACGGCCAGCACCTGCCCCGCCAGCGACTCGATCTCGATCTGCCGCCCCACGGGCGCCAGCAGCACCCACAGATTCTGCACACCCATGACTTGGGACCAGTGTTGTTTTTCTTGGGTATTTCGGGTTATGGTTTTTGCGAAAAGCCCACTCCACCCAGTAGCCTAATTTTTAAGGTTAATTTGGGTATTTCCCCCAAAGTAACTTTGAAGCTCTGTTGGTACTGTCAAAGAAAAATTAATAGTTATCGTTGGCATGAAGGCGCATCTAAGCTTTCACATGCGTTGCGGGCGTAGGACAAGTAACAATACGCACCGACTAGCTGCATTCATCACGCACAAGCCATCAGAGAAGTTAGTGTTCGAATTATGTGTATAAAGTGACCTTCGTAAATACGAATGTCCTGAGTGAGGTGGCAATTATGTGTTCATCATATTCGACTATATACGAAAATTGGTGACGTCACTCAAATGTAAAACCCAGGGTTTTCAACCCACCCACCCACCTTTCCCACGAAAATGGGTTTTGGAGCAACTCTGCTTGGGACAGTCCCTGTGGCAAGAAATTATTAGTCAAATCTGACTAATTACACAAACGTACCACAAAAAGTTACTTTTGATAAAGGTTTTACAGAAACTTTGTGGTAATTTGGGCTTGTGTCTTCTTGCTGGTGATCAAAGTCTGAGAGAGGATGATTTCTGAACCAAAGTACTGTAAAAATGTACCGTCCTTCTATTTGGAGCAGTATATAGTGGTTAGGGTCGCTTCGCTCCTCAATTGCGCGGCGTTTGCACCGCCAACTTCGCTTCGCTCGTGGCGGGCAAGGATCCCGCGCGGATTAGATAGAACCTACTACTTAGACATATTCCTCCGGCCTACGCGCCGTCCCCTGACAGACCTCCGCTGCGCTCCGGTTGTCAAGGCGCCTCTCTAAGGCCTCAACGGGCCTCTATTGGGGTCACCTAACCGCGATTTTAGTTCAGAAGTAAGTATGCGAGTTTATTTTTCAGGTTTTTCTCTCAAAGTCTGATGAAAAGGAAAGAGATTGATCATCAACGATATAATAACGCTGTAAGACTCTCTTTAGAATTTCGAAGTACTCGAATGTGTCTACCGTACAATATCGACAGCAATGACAGGATTGATTTACCAATTGATTCAAGACTCTGTAAAACGAGCATCACTAGATAGCTTTTTGGCACCCGCAACAAAAGTCTCGACTACGACTGAAGAAATGGTTAAGTTTATCAAGTCTACTCCTGCTGCGTCGTGTCTTTCGTTGCCGGGGACTTGGTGGCAGCATCTTTCTGCGCTGCCGACGATCCATCAAACGAAAACGTAAGTCCCTTCGTGGAGCTCTTCTGGGTAGTGCCAGCATCAGACGAAGACGTATCCGTAGTCGCAGTCTTGGTAGCAGCACTCTTTTTGGAGGAAGGAATAGTCACTTCTTCCACAGTTGAGCCGGATGCCGACGCCAAACTTTTGCCATCCCCACCATTCAGGATGTCGTTGATGTAATCCAGATAGTACGACACGCGGGTGTACACACCAGGCTGCTTGCCGCACTTGCCACCCGACCAACTTACAAAACCCACGAGAGCGTCGTTGGCAATGAGGGGGCCGCCAGCGTCACCCCTGCACGAGCCCTTGCCTTTGGTGCCGGCGCACAGCATACCTTCGGTAAGGAGATTCTTGTAATCGGCGTACTTGGCGCAGTCCGTGTTGGAAATGATCGGAATGTTCACCTCACGGAGTTTAAAGCTCTGCGTGCTTTCCTTGGTTTGACCCCAGCCAAGTACCGCCGCCACCGCTCCGACCTTGTTGTCGGACCCATCAGCAGCAGGCAGAGCCGCAGTCTTTTGCTTCGACGGCTTCTCCAGTTTCAGCAGACCCACGTCGTGCAGGTGCTTCCTCTTGTTGTACATCGGGTGCTTGTATCCCTTGACAATGTTGACCAACTCGCCGTCGGTGCCAAAGCTGAACTCGGAATCGAACGAGGCGACCATCTTGAACTCGCCCGTCCGGACGCAGTGCGCCGTCGTGAGGAGGTACTGCGGGGCGATCAACGTCGCTGGGCAAACCGTCACCCCGTCAATACGAACACTGGCGACGTACGGGTAGTTGTCGATATCCGCTTCCAAGCCGCCAATGATGCGGTTCTCCTCATCTGAGGAGAGTCCGGTTTTCTCAATCGCACTTGTTGTGCCCACGAAGTCGTTGAACGAGTAACCATTCGCGGTCGTCAACATGGACACCGCTGCTGAGGCGAACGCGCAAACTTGCAGAAGCTTCATAGTTGACGCACTTCCCTAAAGTTGTTCTCCTGGAAATTGTTCGAACTGCACGAAAGCTTTTCTGAAGAGAAAAAATGAAATGCCTTCTGAAGGGGTCGCTTGATCGAGTCGGTGGCACCACAACGTTGGTGATGTGGCGCTAGCTTCGAGGGGCGAGGTCATTCGCTGGTAATAACACACACGCGCCACCAGGTACCAGAGCACAGCCCTTGCAAGCGCTGCTCGAAAACAGCAGGATAACCCACGAGATGGGAAATGTTGCATACCGTTCTTGTAGCCTACACAAGTTGTAGGTACATGTACCAAACAACCTTTTTGTGGAGCGACCATACGGTAGCAACGTGTTGAAGTGAGATCACCTTGGTCTTGTTTGAATCTACATGTACGGAAGCTGAAGAGATGTACACACCTTCGTCAACAAAACACATATTCGTGTAACTTAGTTCCTACACAATGAAAACATTTTGTTTGCGGACTCTACTGCTCGTCACTCTTGTCACCATCCTCAGCTTCCTCCTCTTCTTCCTCCTCCTCCTCGGCTTGGTCTTCCTTGTCTTCCTTGCTCTCCTTTGATTCCTCCTCATCCTCTTCGGACGCTTCTTCAGTCTGCTTGGACTTCTTCTTGGACGCCTTGGACGGGGTTTCGACTTCGTCAGTGTCATCATCCTCGTCATCCGTCTTGGCCTTCTTCTTTGAAGCCTTGGCTGAAGTCTCCTCTTCCTCCTCCTCCTCTTCGACGCCATCCTCTTCGTCCTTCTTGGACTTCTTCAGCTCTTCAATTTCATCCTCTTCCTCCTCTTCTTCGTCTGCCTCCACTTCTTCTTCAGCCTCTTCTTCTTCTTTCTCAGCGGCAGCCTTGGCCTCCTCGGCGTCTTCAAGTTCTTCTTCGTCGCCAGTCTCCTCAGCGTCAGTAATGTCCTCTTCAGCCTCTGCCTTCTTCTGCTCAGCCGCCGCCTTGGCCTTTTCCGCTGCCTCCATGTCCTCTTCGACTTCCTCCTCATTGATCGAAGTCAAGCGGCGGCGGCGGTGGCGACGGACCTTGCATCCAGACGTAGAGGGGGTATCGGCCGGGGTTTCCGCCGAAGAAGCATCGGTCTCCGTGCTGGTAGTAGCAGCAGGAGTGCTGACAGGTGCCTCTGTAGTCGTGGACTGCGTCACCGATGAGTCACTTGAGCTGGCAGTGGCAGATCCAGAGCTAGACGTGATTCCTCCGAAGCTAGAGCTACCGGTGGCAGACCCGGCGCTGGAGCTGTCGGTGGTGGCCGATTCGGTACTGGAGCTGTCGGTGGTGGCAGATCCGGTGCTGGAGCTGTCGGTAGTGGCAGATCCAGCGCTGGAACTAGGAAGTGAACCTTCAGTGGACGGTGACTCGGCACTTGAAGATGCTGTAGTCGATGACCCAGAGCTGGTGCTGGTTTGCTGGGTTGTTGATTCCGGAGTAAGAACCAGTTGCAGCCGACGAGTCTTCAGTAGAAGAAGCTTGGGTAGCCAATGAACCGGTGCTAGACGCAGCAGCAGCAGTGGATGAACCGGAGCTAGGGCTAGAAGTCGATGACCCCGAGCGTGAATTAGACACTGTCGGAGTGTCGGCAGATCCTGCAGAAGACGAAGCCAGCGATGTCTCCTCCGTCGCCGATCCAGATGCATCGGCACTCTCCGTGAAGTTACTGCCACTGCCGCCGTTCAGAATGTCGTTAATGTAGTCCATAACGAAGGTGAGGCGCGTGTACACACCAGCGTGAACGCCACATTTGCCGCCCCAGCTCACGAAACCAATCAAAGTATCGTCGCTAGTGACCAGCGGACCTCCCGAGTCACCATTGCACGAGTCCTTGCCGCCGCCATTTCCAGCGCACATCATTCCTTCCGTGATGCGGTTGTCGTATTGCTTGTTGCACTCGGCGTTCGAGATAACCGCGACGTTCACCTCCTGCAGTATGTAGCTCTCCGAGCCGTCCTCCGTCAGACCCCACCCAAGAACAGTAGCCTCCGTGCCCACGGGGTTGTCCGACCCGTCCGCCGCACACATCGTCGCCGTCTTTTGCGTCGAGGCCTTCTCCAGCTTGAGCAGACCCACGTCGTACAGGTGCTTCTTCTGGTTGTACATGGGGTGTTGATAGCCCTTAACGACCTTGATCTGCTCGCCCTTGCCCGAGCCGGAGCCCGTGCCGAACTCCGAACCGAGCGACGCGATGATGGTGTCCTCGTCCGTCTTAATGCAGTGGCCGGCAGTGAGAATCCACTCCGGGGCGATGAGCGTGCCACCGCAAAAGGTATCGTCCAGCAGCTCGAAGCGGAGACTGGTAGCGTACGGGTAGTCCTTGATGTTGGCCTCGGACCCTCCGTAGATTCGATTCTCCTCGTTCGTAGTGAGACCCGTGCTCTGGACAGCGGGGGTCTTGGCGTCCATGGTCTCCGAAAACGAGTAGCCATAGGCCACGGACGCCACCGTCGATGCGAACGCGAGGGTTTGTGCCACCTTCATCGTAGCGGTCGGTCTCACTTACCACCTAGAGATTAATTTCGAGGCCGGTCCGTCGAACAGCTACCAGGTACACGAGCTGAGATGGAGAAATTCAAAGTGGCTGGCAGCTTTGCAGAGGAGAGACCAGGTTCGTGTAGGGGCCATCTTCTTTTTGCGGGGCTTTTGTTGGGCCTGGACGCTCTCCACCACCATCTCGCTGGGCTATCCGGTCCGGTAGTCAGTTCGATTTGTACACGTGTTCGCACCGAACTATGTGGCGCTAGACAAACGGAACACGCTGATTCGCGGACAGACGGGTTGGTGGCACTAAGAGCACTGATATAAGAGGTATGGAACTCAGTACATCACCTCCCCAGCCCATTGCGACGAAAACAGCGGTTGGTCGTTGCGTGCGACTCGCATCAGGACCGGCGAAAGGAGCGGCCATGCTGTTCGAACGGGATGTGAATCGATCATTTCGGCTCGTTGCAGTGCAGGTTGCAGAGCAGAGATTGCAACGCACACTTGTGCGGGGCAGACCAATCATGACGACGATACAAAAGGAGGAAAGCGGCACCACATCTATTGACCCCACACATACTGAACGACTCGTTCGACCGCAAAAAGACACATCTCGCTCCTCATCTTCTGAACTGGACGTCCTTGGATCAAAACTGCGTCGCGCACTCCTTGCCGCTCTGGGTGTGCTTGCCTGAGGCGGGCGTCGGGGCTTCGGTCTCGCCAGGATAGCTCTGCTCCGCCGAATTGACGGTCGACTCACTCTGCTCCGCTGACTTAGTAGCAGGCTCAAACTGATCCTCCTGGCTCGAACTGTCCGTCTCCACAGCATCGTTGTCAGGCTCGTACTGAGCAGCTTGGTCCGCGCCAGAGATATCGGAGCCTTCAGTGTCAGGTTCGTCTTGGTTTGCATTCAAGCTTTCGGTCTCGGGTTCTTCAGTCGAAGACACCGATTGATCCGTCTGATTCGTACTTGAGCTTTCTGTCTCCGGTGCCTCCGTAGCGGGTGCTTCCGTCGTTGGCGCCGGCGTCGGCGCTGCGGTTGTCGGCGCAACAGTCGGTGGCTGTGTAGTTGGGGTCTTTGTGGCGGGTTGTTCAGTAGCAGGGGCATCCGTCACCACTGTCGAAGTTGAAGACTTGCCCTGACCTTGATCATTCGATCCACCAGTACTCTCCGTAAAGCTGCTGCCCGTGCCACCGCCAATGATGTCATTGATGTAGTCGAGCACAAACGACACACGGGTGTACACGCCAGCGTTCACTCCGCATTTGCCTCCCCAGCTAACGATTCCGACCAGCACGTCATTGGCGATGAGCGGGCCGCCCGAGTCTCCGTTGCATGAATCTTTGCCGTCGCCTTCACCAGCGCAAAGCATTCCCTCGGTGATTCGATCGCTGTACTGCTTGTTGCACTCGGCATTGGTGATGATTTGCACGTTCACCTCTTCCAGCATCAAGCTCTGCGAGCCGTTTTCGGTGAGTCCCCATCCTTGGACGGTGGCCACAGTCCCGACTTCATTGTCAGATCCATCCGCAGCACACAGATCAAGCGTAGTAACAGAGACCTCCTTTTCAAGCTTGAGAACGCCTACGTCGTACAAGTGCTCCGACTTGTTGTACATGGGATGCTTGTAGCCCTCGATCACCTTGAGCTGCTCTCCATCTCCTGATCCGGAGCCAAAAGCAGAGCCGATCGAAGCGTAAACGGTGGCCTCGTCCGTCTTGACGCAGTGAGCAGCCGTGACAACATACTGCGAGGCAATCAGCGTACCACCGCAGTAGGTGTTTTCATCGGCACCGTCCTCGCGCAGACTCACAATGTACGGAAACTGCGACGCATCTGCCTCTGCTCCACCGAAGATGCGGTCCTCCTCGTTCGTCGTCAGTCCGGTGCTCTCCTTCTCTACTGTCGAGTCGGTCGAGACATCACTGGTCTCGTCAAACGTGTACCCTTGAGTTAGGGTGGCAGCTATCGCGGAACCAAGGACACCAGCTCGAACAAGCGTACTGAGCTTCATTTGTTCGTAAAGTCTCTGCTAGCGAAATCCGCTCTCCTCAGGAAAATGGGAAGTGAACTGGCGTAGAGGCGACAACTACTGAAGCTGCTGAATCGAGGGAGGGAAGGGTACAGTGGCGGGTGATTGCCACCACGCACTCGACAGCTTTTTCAGGCGTGGCAACAGTTTACCATGTCAGAGTGCCCGAGAAGGTGGCGTCTGAGGAAGGCTGGAGCACAGCTGGCAGCGCTGCCTCTGCCTGCGTGAGAGGTCGATGACAACATTTTTGCTGTCTGCACACCAACGAACTGCAGGACAAGTCGCCAGTCGCAGACGACCGCACCACCCGAGCGGAAAGGCATGTTATAGTGCCGTCCAGCTGGAGTATTCCTTCGAAGCAGCAGGCCGACACCAAATGCAGCAGCAAATAACCATCGCGAACACAACCGCGCAAAAGCACAGCACCTCTCTCAGCTATCCACGTACTGCCAACAACCAACGGCTAAAAGGCAACCTGTTGGCAATCGTTTCTTATTCAGCAAGTCGAGCATGGCGTTCGTCTACCGAAGGATACGTCAGTCAATGGTACACTGGTGGTACACTTCTATTGCGTTTAGGGCTGCTCTCCATTATCGTCATTAGAGGCTGTCAATCATGCTGCTCCGCTGCGTGCGTCCTCTGCGCGCGACGTCCTCGGGCGCCGCCTCCCGCCGCTCCGCGCTCTTCTGGCGCCGCTTCGCCTCGGCGTCTGCCAACTCGCTCGAAGTCTGCGTGCGCGAGCGCCAGCTGCCGCCCTTCGAGCGTCTGCAGCTGGCGGAGATCGAGCCGGCGGTCACCAACGCTGCTGCCGACTTCACGCGCGACCTGCGGGAGCTGGAGCAGAAGCTGCGAGAAGCCGGCAAGAATGTGCAGTTCGGAGACGTTGTAGACCCGCTGGAGGTGCAGGGCGACGCGCTGGGCCGCATGTGGGGCATCGTGGGCCACCTCATGAGCGTGCGCAACTCGGAGGAGCTGCGCGCCGTGCACGACAAGCTGCAGCAGCTGGTGATTCAGACCGTCACGGAGGCTTCACAGAGCAAGACGCTCTACGACGCGTTCCTTGCAGTGCGTGAGAGTGACGAGTGGAGCAAACTCGAGCTGGCGCAGCAACGCATCATCGAACTCAGTCTCCGCAGTGCGACGCTCAGTGGGGTCGGACTCGAGGGCGAGGAGAAGGAAACGTTCAACAAGCTCAAGCTGCGTGCGGCCGAACTGGTAGGTGGCGCTGGGCTTCTTTCATGTGGTGTGGGGCGCTAACGTTGTGTTTTTGGTTGTTTGTTTGTGTTGTTGATGATAGAGCACCAAGTTCTCGTCGAACCTGCTGGATGCCACCAAGGCGTACTCTATTACGGTGACCGACAAGAATGAGCTGGAGGGATTGCCACCTTCGCTGCTGCAAATGTTCGCGCAGAGCGCTCGGGATGAGGGCCACTCCGAGGCTACACCGGAGAATGGTCCGTGGCGTGTGACGCTGGACCCGCCGTCGTATGTGCAGTTCATGAAGTACTCAGCAAACCGATCCATGCGCGAGACGCTGTATCGAGCATACGCGACTCGCGCGAGCGGTGAGTCGTTTGACAACGAAGGTATCATCGTCGAGCTGCTTGAGATCCGCCAGCAGATTGCCAAGATGCTTGGATTCAACTCGTTCGCTGAAGTGAGCATCTCGAAAAAGATGGCGCCGAGCGTGGAGGAAGTTGAGAAGATGCACACCGACCTGCGTGAAAAGTGTGTGGCCATTGCACACGAAGAAGTAACCACTGTGGCCGAATATGCGAAGCAGCACGGACAGACGGAGCCTCTAGCGCCGTGGGATCTTGGTTACTGGTATGTAGTTGCTCTGACAATGCGTAGTAACGGAGTCGCTAATTATTCGTACTTCTTTGCATATTGCCAACAGGTCCGAAAAGCTCAAGGCGGAGAAATATTTGTTCACGGACGAAGAAATCAAGCCCTACTTCCCGCTGGAGCGTGTACGTCTAAACGTTGCCGTTCCTGTTATTGTCATGTGAGGAAGTTGGCTCACGTTTTGCATAATGATGCAGGTGCTGGATGGCCTGTTCTCGCTGACGTCGCGGTTGTTTGGCGTGACGATCGAGGCAGCGGACGGCCAGGCTGAGGTATGGAACCCGGACGTGCGTTTCTTCAATGTGCGCAGCGCTGAAGGCGACAAGGAGGTGATCGCGCGCTTCTTCCTGGACCCGTACTCGCGCCCGAAGGAGAAGAACGGCGGTGCCTGGATGAATACGTGCGTGGACCGCAGTCGTTTGCTTGGGCCGAAGGAGCAGGGTGGCAAGCGCATTCCGGTGGCCTACATCATCTGCAACCAGTCAGCGCCTGTGGGCGACACGCCGAGCCTCATGACGTTCCGTGAGGTGGAGACGATCTTTCACGAGTTCGGCCACGGCCTGCAGCACATGCTCACACAGATGGAGTACGGCGACGTGGCGGGTATTAACGGCATCGAATGGGACGCTGTCGAGATCCCATCACAAATGATGGAGAACTTCTGCTACGACAAAGGTCCGTTCGGCATGCCTATCGTTCTACTTGTGGACATGTGAACTGACCCCGTTGCTTTTGAATTGACAGACACGATCGCGGCGATCAGCGGTCACTACAAGACGGGTGAACCTCTGCCGGACGAGCTGTTCGAGAAGCTCAAGTCGGCGCGCAACTACATGGTGGCCACGGGCATGCTGCGCCAGCTGGGCTTCGGCGCGCTGGACATGTACCTGCACTCGCACTTCTCGCCGTCGCAGGAGCCGCTGTTTGCGGCGCAGCAGCGTCTTCTGGGCGAGAACGCCGTGCTGAGTCCGCTGGAGGAGGACCGGTTCCTGTGCTCGTTCGCACACATCTTCGCGGGAGGCTACGCCGCCGGCTATTACAGGTACGTCTAGCGAAAGAGTGCAACGTGTTAACTGTGGACGACTTATTGATTTAACAACTACGTTTGCTCGAGCAGCTACAAGTGGGCCGAGATCCTGTCTTGCGATGCGTACGGGGCGTTCGAGGAGGCCGCCAAGGAGAGCCCCGAGGCGGCCGCGCGAGTGGGCCGTCGCTTCCGCGACACGATCCTGGCGCGCGGCGGCGGCCAGCACCCGGAGCAGGTGTTCGAGGCCTTCCGCGGGCGCAAGCCGTCCATGGTGCCGCTGCTGGCGCAGTACGGCCTGGCGGACAAGTAAGTGTGATTGCAGTTACAGGCAAGTTCAACATGACAGTATCCATCACGACATAAACTGACCAACACCACAAACATGCGTTTCTTGCTGCTTGGTGAAGCGACGCCGGGTACTTTGTCGGGACGTTAAACGCTGTCCGCTTGGGGCTTTGCACGCACCTTTGGCCGGGCAAGCCCCAGTCTATTGCCGCTGCCTGGCAGGGCTTTGGTCGGCTTAGATGATCCCGTTGCCGCGAAAAGAACCCTCGTGCCCATCCTCTCCCGGCAACTTCAACGCCACACGCTCATTATTTTTTAGAGGTTGTTCTATAGAACACGCAGCGAAATGGGCTCAAACCATGCAAAATGGGCACCTGAAATGGGTTTTCAGTTTGTTTCTAGTCGTCGTCGAGTTGCTAGCGGTTAGTGAGTTGCAACGCCATGAGCAAGCTGGGGTTCCTGCCGTCCGTTGCTGGATGAAACCCACGGACAGCTACGCAGCAACTTATCCAAAATGTACCGAAGAAAGTTTATGCGGGACACCGAGGTCCGGCCAAATTGCTGCATTGATCAATCTGCGTCCTTAGGATTCGATCTAGGGAATGCAGCAAAATTCAGCTTCCGCTCGGTCGGCACTGCTGACTCATATGCCAACATCAATGCTAGGAGTATCTCCACTGGTACGGACAAACGGCACTTTATCGCTTGTACCAGTCCAAACAAACGATTGAGCGCTGTAGAGCTCTATCTGGGCGACGGGGAGTTGCTTCGTCACACTCGTGATAAATTAGCAAGAATTTGCAATACGATGCTAATTCTTCGTCTTTGCGCAACGACACATGAGAAAGGTGCCGTTTAGTTTTTCTTTAGCTTTTTTTTTACTTTCAGCTTTTATTACTCGAACCGATGGCGATGCTCTACGAATACAATATGAGCGCACGTGACTTGATATGCCTGACGAACTCGCTCACTCTACAGTGTTGCCACTCAAGAGGAAAGCCCTCCTTAATCCTGGCACTTTGCAAAATTTGCTGGCAATGTGCCGGAAAAGAGGTTTCTGGATGTACCAAATTTAACCGATCGTTTAGTATGGATATTCCTGTGTGTAGACTAATAGCTATTTGGCTTGAAGCCAAATAGCTATTATATATGAGATTTTGTGCGATCACGCCCGGAGATAGAAGTAGGAACAAATGAAGCAGCTCCAAGTACTGCAACATCAGTGATACCAAAAGCTGAATGTAGTTCCAGTACGCCCTTTAGTTATAAGCACCTACGACCAATTCGGCAAACCATCAAGCGAAAGTCGGTGTGGTAGCTGTAAACCGGCAAAAATGCCGGAAAAGGGTTATCAAAGGTGCCGAAATCAAGATTATTCCTCAAAGCCCGGTAGGAGCATGACACAAAACGCCACGATAGCATCATAGCGACCCGTTTCCAAACTTTTCGTTGCTGTACGATCGAAGCTCGCCACCCCGTTGCAAGTCACGTTGCAACTGAAAAAATGGGCACTTGGCGCAAAAAAGAGCACTGTGTGGAAGGAAACGCAAACCTGCGAAATATTATATTGATCTCTTCAACAAGGCCTTAGACACGCGCCAATCGTATGCGATCGCCGGCGTATCCCTCATTATCCAAACTCACGGCAAGTGCAGAGGTCGAGTTCCAACGCACCGGACTAAGCGCTCCTCCCATAAGCAAGCAAAGCAAGCGACCGTCGCTCACCCCAGACGCTACGCACCCATCCCCATTTTATTCACACAACTTCAACAAGACCCCCCACGATGCTGTCCATGCTGACGTCCTCGCTGCCGTCCCCCACCGTGTCGGCGTCCACGGCGTCGCGCCTGCCGCACCTCCACTCGTTCGTGGTGCTCACCAAGAAGTCGTCCAGCCGCCGCCTCTCGCGCCGCCGCAGCATCGCCAGCAGCACGTGCTCTACGGCCAGCAACAGCAGCGACGACGAGTCGGACGCGTCGGACCTCGAGCTCGAGGACTGCTGCATGGCCTACGAGTCGTACGCCGCCGTCGCCAAGCGCAGCAACCAGCCTGCCGCCGCGCGCGCGCACCAGAACCTCCGCTGGAGCGACCTGCAGCGCTCGCAGAACTCGGCCGAGATCTCCGAGCTGCTGGCCGCGCTGCGCCTCAAGCGCCGCCACACGCGCGACGGCCAAGCGTTGGAGCTCGCAGCCTTGGAGCTGTGCTTCGAGTTCCTCACGCTCGAGGAGCTGCAGGTCGCCGCTCAAGTCTGCACGGCCTTCCACGACGTGGTCGCGTCCTCCGAGATGCTGCTCACGGGGCTCTACAGTCGTCAGTGGCTGGCCCAGATGCTACCGGAGAAGTACTTATCGCTGCCCTACAGCGACCAGCTCGCGCTGTGCGCGGCGCGTCGACCAGACGCCAGTTATGAGCTGTCGACGCGCAGCGCCGTGATCCACTTGCCCGACGGCAAGTACCAGGTGGTGAACAACTCCATGCTGCGCAATTTTGAGAAGGGAGCAGTGGACTCGGTCCGCGGAACCAAGCCGCTGCCCATATTGTCCTGTGCTCGCGCCCTGCACAAGAAGATATCATACTACGAGGTGAGCCTGAAAGGCTGCGGTAGCGTGGGCCTCGCGTCGCTCTCCGACGCCGAGACCCGGTACGCTTACGGCTTTGGCTCCGGAGAGCACGTGGGCTGGAAGGGAGTGTCCTACGCCTACCACGGCAACGACGGCGACTTCGTGTTCAACGATGGCGCCAAGCCGTACGGTGGCGAGTGGGCTGCCTTCGGTCCGTCGTGGGGCCGAGTTGCCACTCAGTCTGAAAACCAGGAGGAGGACGCCCCTACGTTCACGGTTGGCTGCGGTCTGGATGCTGACAAGCACCAGGTCTTCTTCACGTTGAACGGAGAGCTGGTTGGCTCGGCACCGGCCAATGTACTGCCTGGTGACTATGCTGCTGCTGTGTCGCTCCACGCCTTTAACGATAAAGCTGTGGTGAACGCCGGCGCGGCTCCGTTCCTCTTTAATATCGAGGGTTTCTGTGCAAGTCCTTAGCTTGATCCGGCTGGATTGAGTTGAGGGCTTGCACAGAGGAGTTCAAACACCCCCCGTCGATCCCCGTGCCGCCGTCAGTCGGCCGCTTTCGTCTTTTCAATTCCTGCATGTGTCCAAGTATCCCATTTATTGTACTCGTGGCAAGTTGCTAGCTGGTGGCAGATTCAGATCCACGAACACTCGAAACTGACCCGAGACTAATTTCAAGTATCTCGTGATTGATGTTACTTATCTTCCTTCTACTACTACGTACGTAGTATCTAGTGTTTCTAACGCGTACTTTAAGTCTTGCCCTTCACCTTCACCGGCGAGGTAAGGTTGTTGTCTTCGATCTCGACGGTGACTTCGTTAGAACTTGCTTGTATCGAGACGATGTTGCTTTTCAGCTCCTGCGCTTCACCATTTTGAGGTGCAGTTGATTCTTGACCACAGCTCGTGTTCAAAGTCTTTGTATCCACAGGCTTCAGTGGGGAATCACCTTCACTGGCAGAGCTAGCGTTGGTGCTGTCTCGTTCGGCCGTCGGCGAGGTCAGAGGCGAGCTGAAGCGCATGAATACTTTCCTCGCTGACGAAGCGGTTGATGCCGCAAGAGAGGTAGGTCGTGCATCCCCCAAGCCATGAGTCGAAATGCGTCGTGCCGTGCGGTTAATTTTCTTGGATGCCTCTGCAATGGCTTCGTCAATGAGTCGCATCCATTCTGCTTTCGAGCTGGCACTGTCGACAAACACGACAAAAGACTTGATCGGGTTTTGGATCTGGAACGCATTCTTGGACATGACACCATCGGGAATGTTTGAAATGCGCGTGAGCTTCAGACGCAACGAGTTGTGTGGGCTCCACCTGCCGCTCATGCCCTTGTCAGCGTACAACAATTGATCATTGAAAAGGAAGAATCGGTAGAGTTGGTGCCGTGACCGACACTTCTTCGTTAGGTCACCTTCGTGGATGAAAATCGTGGAGTTCTTGAGGTAGAAATGTCCTCGGTGAATGCGCTGGACAACTGAGTCGAGCTTCTCCGACTTCTGTCGCACCTGAATCGTTTCCTTCATGTCGTTAACGAGCAAGTGGATGTCACCCATAGCTTTCCACGGATCATCACTGGCGGCAGCGTCTTCAATGGTTCGGGCCCACTCGTACTTCTTGTCATCTGGGATGTTCGTACTTACATTATCGGCAGGATCATCTTCTGCGTCTTCCTCATGCGTTCCATCCAATGAGTCTTGCACCTTTCGCAGCAACCCGCAAAACGCCTGCCGCTCGACTGGCATGTTTAAGAACAAGCATGTAGAGATGCAGAATCGCAAAAGATCGAGGCATCGCAGTCTGGTGGACAAATCCGACTGGTTGTCACAGAGGATGGTTGTCGAGAGGGTCAGCAATGAGAACCACACGCGCTCAAACAGAATTTTGATCAGATCCGGACTGATTGGGGTATCGACACCGACAAACTGGAAGGTATTGTATGCGTGTGATAAATCCTTCATGAGTTCCTCAGACTGAGCCACGGCTTTCGCGATTCCACCTCGAAACTTCTCATTTTCCAGGTCTGCAGCGGTGACAATGGCTTCACGAGAAGCTTTAGGTACGATGCGGCTGCCTTTGATATGCATCGGGTTGTGCGCGATGTCATCGTAGATCTCCTCAAGAAACCTCTTGGGAAGATCCTTTCCATTATCGATACCTCGATTGTTTTTCACAAACTGATCTCTGGACATTTTGTTCTTCTTTACTTGCGGGTTGTGTAAATCAGTGTTAAGCATTATGATCGAGTACGCAAGTATCATCGCGGTATCTGCAGATGAGAAAGCTGTGGGTGAATCATCCCAATAGCATTGTGCAAATGCCTCAACCATGCGTTCAATCTTTTGCGCCTCTCCTGGCAGACGGAATCCTCCGTTGGTCAGAAAATGACGTAAGGACTCAACGAGTGTCATGCCCTTGAATGAAATAGCACGAACATACGTCAGCCGAACCTGAACTTTAAAGCTTTCGTCGCTTTCACCAAGGTAGTCGCCGATGTCAGTCTCGTCAAAAAAGTCGTGGTATATCCGCAAAAAGGAGGTTATACTTCGCGGCGTGTCCTTGATGAAATTCATCGCTACCAAATATTCAAGGGCCTTCTTCAAACTTTTCGATGACGATATCTCCATTGCACGCTTCAGTAGCTGCTGGTTGTGCTTTTGAAGTTCATTTCGCATTCGAACCGAGATATTACCATCATACTTGCGGCTCGATTGACGTTTCAATTCAGGGCGAGGTTTTACTCCTGTTGGCGAGCTGGGTTGGCTCATCGGCTCAGACCCTGTGTCATTCGAATCCTCGTTCAAGGGTGATGCAAGTACCCCCTTCATTGGCGGTGTATCTTCGCACGACTCATCTTGCTCCCAACCTCCGTTATCCATAGACAACATACGAGTACGCTGATCCCGACTAATAAGATGGGCATGTCCACTAGCGTCCATTACACTACGAGCCATGGCCAAAATCGTGCTAATTGCCTGGTTTTGTAGTTGTAAAGATGAATCATCTCCTTCTTCGGCGCTGGCAACGTGACCAATATTGCCTTCGCCGATGGAACCTAAGGTCGAGCACAAATGCTCAAATATTTTCCACTGCTGAATTCGATCCAAATCAAAGTTGAGGAAAATCTCAACCACGTTATGCGGAAGCTGCAGCCACGTTGTCATCTCGTGCATTATCTCCATCTGGTGGTCTTTTGCACAAGGTGCAGTCGCTCGCAAAATGCGAAGCAGTACATGTTCAAACATCAGTGCCAACTCTACTTTGAGGTATCTTCGATAATGGTTCCACAGGGTTGATATCAAAGTTAGATTCGCTTGAAACACATCCGGCAGCCACGTAAGCACTGCTGAGTTAAGAGTTGACAGCACAAATCTTCGAACCACCTGGCCAAACACTCGTTGGTCACGAGAGCGTACTCCTGCCACGAGAAGCGTTTGGTTGAGGGCACGAAGTGAGCTTACTCTCGAGCACTGATCACACTCAGTAGCAGTCTCCCCAAGACCTACAAACTTTCTGTTGACAGCTCTGCTGAACGTCACCACTAGCTGGAGAGCATTTTTTTCAGCCTAGCATGTCAAAATAATTGTTAGTTTGTGGTATCAGGTGCCAAATTAATAATTGAAAACGTACAGTGGAGTTGGCGTAGCTCGTCATAATAGCAGCAATGTCGCGGCAAAACGTAAGGGATTGGATTGACAAGTGACTCTGAATCAACACGGCACAAAGATTAGAATCTGCGCAAATGATTTAACGTCCGCGCTAGCGTGCGAACCTTGAAAACGCCCAGCATGTTGTCGGTAATCGTTGCGATTTCAGCGCCTGTACTGATGTCGTCGATCAGGTCCACAACAAGCTCCTGAGAAAGTTCATAAGATGATTGCACGGCCTTCGAGCTGTATTCCATGGCGACAGTTGATTCCGCGCTATTCAAGGATGCTTCATACGAGCTCATGATCTTAGAAATCAACTCATCCTCAAGAGATTTGGCAGGGGAGCCGTCAAACTCTCCAATAAATGTGAGAGCCTTCAAAATTGCGTGAAGCACCGAAGGATCAAACCCTTTGGGGCATTTGCGAATGACCTAGCTCCAATAGACAATTAAAAAGATGAGGTTAGACACTCGTGACATAGCGGGGTGCAAATACAACTTAGTACCTTCTGAAAGAATTGAAGCGCGGGTTCAAAGCGCGATTTAACCCCCTGCTGACATGCGGATATGACAGCGTCTATCACCACCTCGAGGCAGCAAAGCTCGGACCCAGGAACGTCAAATACACCTTCGTCGAGGCAATGCGAGAACTCAGTCACAGCGGCTTCAGCTGCAGCTCCATGGCGAGTGTAGCATGCTAGTAATAGAGGATACATGTAATACTCGATCGTCTCCTTCCAGCCTACATGCTTGGCTTCGCGGACAGTACGCAAAGGTAATTTTGAGTGTCATTGCAAGACTTGTTCTTGCCAACAAAATAATGAAAGCATACCTTTTGCAAGTGTCTGATTTGTCGCCACATCTGGCACAGGCGAGCTCGGCGCAGAAGGCACTTCTTGTTCTCGTACCTCGGTTGCTTTAAGAGAAAAAGCCGATCTTAGTTGTTGTAGTTTACCCGTCGACGGCGGTGAACGCGGATTTCGTTGTGAGCCACGTTCTAACACTTGCGGTGGCGTGACTGATGCAAAAAGCCACAGTTTGTGTAGATCGCTAATACAAGACACCTAGGCAATTGAACGAGATCAGTTCGTCGGACAATTATTACTAGGTGTCAGGGTAGTAGTGCGAAATCAACCTTTTTCTTGTAGCCGAGGAAAACTTCTGTTCCACCGGAAGTTGAGTTGAGGTCAGCAACATGGCCGAGTGGGGACTTGTCGACCTTCATGTATCTGAATCAGTTTAAAATGTTAGGCTATGTGTCAATGTACGTAGCTTCACACTAGAACACAATCGTTACCCGTATGGAAGAGTTTCGTTCTTCTTCGGGAACAGCACGACTAGATCGACAATCGCTGAAGTGGCAGATCGTTTAAAGCACAAGAAAATTTTCTCTCCTTGTGTTCCCTACCCGATATTACACTTTCTGATCAGTCTTTGCAAAACTGAAGACGACACGCTTACAATCCAAAACGTACCGTATTAATGTTGGCCGGGGCGCCACGCCTTCGTATCACTTCGTAGTCACTTGGAACGAACTCTCCTCTCTCGGGAAAAATAGCAATAATCTCGCTAATGGGAGATTTTCCAGATGATTGGTCTTTGCTTTGACAGAGATATACAAAGGTTCCTCTACCCCCTTGTTGAGATCCGCACGTTGACCGCTCGGAGATCGCTCCAACTACATGCAATTTTTGTTAGTTAAACTAACGTAATAGTAGTTGCATGACATAGATCACAACATACCTTCGTGAAACCTGCCGGAACCGAATCTCCTCTAAACATCACCGTAAGGTCCATGATCGGGTCTTCGCTTCCGTTAATTATTTTCCACCGAGGCATTTCTTCTCCAGTAGAGCTACGACGACGACATTTTAGAAACAAATAGGCATAAACTCCTCTCAAACAACCCTCGTACCTATCAAAACTCGGTCGACGAGTCAGTCTTGGTTTACCCAGTGTCAGCAACCGTTCTTGAGGGCTTTTTGGAGCTGTCAAAGCTGCGTTTGCCTTCCCACTGAGTGCTGCACCATCCGCTACGGCATCGCGGCTACAGCCGTCGTGGCGGGTTACACACTTCGCTGCTGTCACTCGGTCCATGCGAGCCAGAGTTTCTATGCAGATCTCCCGGATGCACGCCAACTCGTCCTCATCACCTGCCGTCTCGTCCAAAATGGCATTGATTCCTCCTCGAAGCGCAGCCTCATGGAGCATCTCGACAGGAGGTGTCACTACCACCTCTTGAATAGCTTCAGTACCAACGTCTCGATCATCG
Source organism: Phytophthora sansomeana (assembly GCA_032158285.1). Classification (NCBI taxonomy): domain Eukaryota; phylum Oomycota; class Peronosporomycetes; order Peronosporales; family Peronosporaceae; genus Phytophthora; species Phytophthora sansomeana. The sequence continues at coordinate 185,560 of JAPDHH010000289.1, forward strand.
TCACTGACTGCAGAGATCTCCATCTCCAAGTCTAACGTGCGAGGCTGACTCCCACTCAGTACTTCCGCCATACTCATCGCTTTGCCCCCCTCCTCTGCTTCCTTCCAGACTGCAAACCTCGCCCAAACGCCCGCGCCTGCTAAATTTACGTCTCACCGCGTTCCGTTTCACCGTCAACGACAAACAAGTTCAGAGAAGCACACAAAGGAGGCGCGTGCCTTCACTCCACACCGGAAGCTCAATTTTAAGCGCTATCAGCATCAGTTCTTCTTGTACCTGTACAGATCGGCAACTGTGTATAGAGAGAGTGTGACACCTTCTCTACCTTTTTCACTAGTTTCCAAATGTTCATACCCGACCAAGAGAAGTGCTGTACCGTATCACCAACATGAACCAATTGCCAGCTCAGTCTACACAAGAGAGAAGTAAACTGTGAGCACCTTCATCTGATTCTCCAGCTAAGAGTTCTCCAGTTTAGAGTTTATAGTTTAGAGCAAACGAACTTGCCTCCAACTTCAACTTGCGCCAAGAGTGATGGTCAGGGAAGTTGAAGTGATGTCGCACGAAGGTTGCAGCAGTGCATTCCGCATTTTCCGCGCGCCATGGAGGAAGGCGGCAATGCCGAGAGCCGCGCGCGGGAGCTGCGACGCCGTGTGGCCAACCGCCGACGCACAGGCGCCGACATCCTGAGCGCACCTGCTGCACAGACGCTGAGTCTCCCGCAGCTGTTCTACGCCAAGCACGAGGCGCACGAGATCCGTATGCAGCTCCTGGACATGCAGTCGCAACAGAACGCGGCCTTAAACTACTGCGACCAACAGTTCGTCGTGGAGAAGAACGTTAGGTACGATACATGCTATTTTTTACTCAAGTACGATTATTGGGATCTATTGCCTTTTACTTTTCTTATTTGGTGACAGACAATTGCGCAAAGGGATCAGCGTGACGCAATTGCAGGTCCGACAGAAGACAGACGAGCTGGACGAGCTGCAGCGGCGCGTACTGCGGATGTCCAAGACGCTGCATGACTCGTCCGAGGAGAAGACGTTTGCGAAGACGAAACTGGGGAATCAAGAAGAGATCCGGAAGCAGCAACTGCATGCCCAAAGGTGTCGTCATTGTGGACGGCAGTATCTACCTGGGATGCTGGTCGCTCACGAAGAGAACTGTAATGAAACTTCACTCCTGAAGTTGCCGCCGATTGATTGCGCGAAACCAGGTACAGACAGCTTGGAGTCTCGGAATGGGAGCGCGCTGTTGATTCCAGGGTTTCAGAGAAACTTTGCAGTCACGGAAGGTACGCGATTTGTGTCGCAACCTCCTCGCAATTTTCGTGTGGATACAAAAAGCGTCTCACACAACGCGGTGATAATTTTGTGGGACCCTCCCATCTTCACGGGCTCGAACGCCATTTTTGATTATGAATTGAACTACTCGATCTGCCACACAAAGGTAAAACATGACGAGAAGTTTCGGCAATTAAAATCTCAGACGCCTTTGAGGTTGTCGCGATGGTGCCTTCATGTTCCAGTTCCGTTAAATCAATTTCGGTTGCCAGGTTTAAGCGCAGACCAGGAGTATGCTGAATTTTCAATCCGCGCAGTTACCATCGCTGGGAATAGTGAGCCCAGCAACACAGTAGACGTTGTCAGAACGGAGCCCTCTGTGCCCCCCACAGTTCCTTTATTCCTGTGTGTTGGGATTGTCACGGCAACGAGTATTACGCTAACGTGGGTTGAACCTCTTGATGACGGGGGCAAGCCGATTCAAAACTATGAAGTCATTTTTTCAGAAGCTGTCATTAAGCTCGATGGTATGGACGACCGAGGAAAAGCCTGGCTTGATGTATCGCAGATTAAGTACAAGTCCCGTTGGATAAGAACAAACTCGGCAGGAACATCTCTAACGATTACAAATTTGTTAAGTGGGGTGGAGCACCACGAATTTCAAGTTCGCGCAGTTAATGCAGACGGGATTCCAGGAGATTATTGCAATTCTATCAAGTCCATTTTCACTATAGGTACGTTGTGTGCTGTGCAATGCCGTTTCGTTCTATCACTTATCGCTTTGTTTGTTGTATCCGAGTAAATAGCGCCTGGAAACGAGTTCAAGCTCCTCAATGAATTGCAGGCTGCAGTAAATTCACGCTCCCGCACGGTGGACTCGCAATTTTTAAGTGGTTTCATGCAGCGATATGAGAGACATCATTATATTGACCAGGTATCTAGGTTTATCCTTGCGATGCACCCTGAGTTACAAGCCAAGGTAAACGACATTGTAAGCAGAGCAAGCACCAGTTTGGAAGAGACAAATTACAGTTACCAAGAATCACAGCCTATTGAGCAAGCCAGCGTGCGAAAGAAGTTTGATGATCTTTCAGCAGAAGAAAAGTTGGTGGAGCGACGACGACAATTTCACTTCCGCATTGCAGATATTCGGGGTGATTTGAAAAAGGCCGAGTACAATTTACAGTGGTGCAAGGATCGACAAATTGATTTGGTGGCACTCATTCGAGCAGCAGAATCTCGTATCCTGGAAAAGCAAGCTGAGTTAGAGCGTGCAAGAATGTTTAAAGGTCCCCAAATGGACTCGGACGTTTTCGAAAGTGGCCTTCAGCGGTTTTACACAAAAGAGCTGGTGGTGGCGCTGGAAGATGAGATTGAGATTGATCAGCTCTACATCCTAGACACAAAATCTGAAATCGTCAAAGTAGAGAATTACCTACGCGCTGACATAAAGCGACGTGACACGCTACTAAATAGATTGGAAAACAGGCAAAAAGCGTTGGAGGTTTTTGAAAGTTACCCGAATAATCCAGTCGAGGCTACTAGCACGGCGGCCACGCTGGCAAGATTACGGGGCGGCCTCCTTTATCGTGCGTTTGCTGCCTTCGTTGTTAACAGAGAGGAGGCTAGCGAAATGCGAAGAAAAATGCGCACTGCAATTGGCCGTCTTGTGAGTCACCGACTTAAAAGTGCTATTCAGCGATGGAGAGAGGTTGCCAGGTTCTTAACGCGTTCAAATGCTGGGATTGATGAAATTTATGGAATTGGTAGCATTGGCTTATTGAATGCGGCATTGGGTAGAGATGATCTAATGATCGAGACTCAGCAATTACTGCACCAACTTCGGTCAACAGAAACATCTATACAAGACATGCGTTGGACATCGGACCAGCAAAACGCTGTAAAAGATGGAAATCCAGCATTCAAGATCAATCTCGACATAGAAGGATTTCGAGTTCAAGACAAGAAGTACTTCCCGTTTGTTGTAGAAGCCGATGCAAAAATGAATTTACAAGATTACGACGGAGCGCTTCGACTCTATAACTTTGTGTTTTGCAACCAGCAATGGAATCAACAAATGAGCGAGAAAGAACGAGTGAAGCTGCAGTTAAAAGTCGGCGAAGCTACGTTTCGCCTCGAAAACTACGAGCAAGCACTTACAATATTTAATCGTGCCTCCAGTTTAGCAAACCGAGCAGGATTACGATATGAAGAAGGCTCAGCTGTACTTCGCATTGCGGATAGTCAGTATCTGCTGCGATCTCTTCGAACGAGTATCGAAAGTTATGAGCGTGCCCTGCTGCTCTTTGAAGCTGTTAGGGACGTTGAAGGCGAGTTATCGTGTTATCGTGGTTTACAACATGTATACGAAAGGCTTGAAGACAGAGAGATGATTGAGATCAACAAGCACAGTGCGGACGAGATCGAATTTGTGTTGATGAAAAAACTATCATCCGTCGGGCAGCAGATTAATATGCTTCAGAAACGATTGGTAGGCGCTGGTGCTGAGTCCTCTTGTCAGATCACTCTTGAGCGAGTTGGTCCAATTGTTCCTCGATTGCGAAGAGAGCGTATTCAACGCAAATTGGACGTTCGTGAAGAGATAAAGCTTGTAGCAAGTTTACAGAAGCTGTTAGCCGAGAAAAAAGCTCTGCTGGCACAAGGAGAAGATGATCTAAAGCGCGCATTGGCAAGTGATTCATCGCAAGTTGATTCAACAATCATAAACGGCTCAAACGCACGCTACGATCTTGAGGACTTCAAGAAGAAGCTAGCGAAACTGATGGGTAGCGTGAAGGTCGGTGAGGAACAAATCGGCAAAGAGATCACAAACGCCAAAATTCGGATCAGTAATGCTGAAGATGAAATTAAAGGGCTGGAAGAGGAGCTGTCTGTGGAAACAGGTCCTCTTATGCGCACGGTCTTGTCTAAGGAGAGAATGCGCTGCTTTCACTTCAATGCAACTAACGAGGCATTAAAAAATGTTGTTGGAACTGCAAGCCACGGAATAACCACGTGCTTTGGGTCTGCTGGGATGAATGGATATCTGTTCGACTTTCTCTCTGGGGCCTGCTTAGCCCAAGCAGTTGGCGACCCAAACAAGAACCATCTTGGAGAGCCAACAGGGCACCAATCTCAAATACTCTGCGTCTATTACATCGGCTATCGAATTTACACAGGGTCTGTGGACGCTTCGCTTGGCGTTTGGGACGTGAAAAATGAGACGATCGGTGGGTTCTCGTGTTCACTTCAACGTATGCTAAACGATTTTGATGCCGCCGTCGTTAGCATTGTAGCTGACACGCAATGGATAGCCTGCGGTTGCTCTGATTGCGACGTATTTGTGTTTGATGTCGAAACACTAGCGACGATCGCTCACATCATTTCATCTCACGATCGCACCGTGACAACCTTGGCCTTGCAGAGCTCCAATTCCACGCTCACGACGGGAGCAGCTGATAAAAAAATCAAAGTGTGGGAGATTGGTGAGGCATCAGCCTTTACTACACGTCGCAATACCAAGCTAGCGTATTGCCTCGAAGCGGAACGCCGTGGCGATGAGTATTTCAATGGTCATCTTGTCCCCATTTCGTGCATCAGGCGAGTGGCAAATGAGATTGTCAGTGGTGACACTGCGGGGCGAATTGTGATATGGAATCTGGATGCCGATAACAAGCTTCTTCGAATCTGCGATGTGTATCGGGATGTAGCTGTAACGTGCCTTCAGTTTGACGCAACACGTATTGTCAGTGGTGCTAGTGGCGGTCAGATTTGTGTGATTGACTTTGCCACAGGAAATCTTATGCAAACCCTGCATGGTCACCAAGACAGTGTTTTGGATCTTCAATTCGATCGCACACGATTGGTGAGCATGTCTGTAGACGCTAAATTGCATCTATGGTTTTGGCAAACACGAGATGGTATTGGAGCGGATCGCAAGAAGTATCATATCCTTGGTGCAGGTGAGACGCTACGATCACTGTCACTCATGTACCGCACCAGCATCCAGAAGCTCCTCCAGTGGAACTCCATTCCCGATTCGACAAAGACTTACGTCGGTCAAAAGCTGGTAGTTGAAGTTGATGCCAATGCCAGCGCTTCGGATGAACTGAAGACTCTGGACCTCGCCAGTTCGGTGCAATTTGGCAAGCTATCGTATGAAAATCTGGATTTCGTTTCCACAAACAAGACCAAGAGCAAAGATGTCGAGTCGCAATGGGCCGCTCAGCGCCTCGCAATGCTCGCAAAGGAGTATTTCCCTAGTTTGGACGATGAAGAAAAGAAGGACGCCGGAACGAGGGCAGACAACGGTATTGCCGAGGAGGAGGAGGAGGAACCGGATTCCGATTCCGACATGGCTTTAGACGACAACAATGACGAAGAAGCTGATGAAGAGAAGGAAGAAAAAAAGTGACAATGAAGTAGTCAATGAAAACAAAGTTCCGAAATACCAAGTACATTGCTTCCAACAAACGCTGGCGCAGCAAGTTGCTGTTTCAAAATGCAGAGGTGGAGCAAAAGAATACAACATGAGAACGGCTAGGGTCCCCCATCTAGACCACGTTGGCGTCGGTCTCAGTGCCCCATGCTGCCTTGTCCTCGAGATACATGTTGCCTCTTCTGAACGCTGCACGAGCATGGTCCCCCGCGAAAAACTCCCAAGCGGAGTAAAACCAGAAGGCAACGCACTTTCGGTAGTCATTGGGCTGGCTGGACTTCTTCATCCGCAAGATATTGCGCCATTCCTCAAGCACAAACGTCGAGAGCGTGACATCGAAGCGCGAGAGATGCAGCGGGTTGCGCATGGAGTAAAAAGTCGTCCAGTACTTGTTGTACCCCTCCAGCTGCTTCAGACCGTCCAGGAATTCGGGGGCCTTGAACTCATCAATATCGTAGTCAAGCATGAAGGCGAATTTGTCGCTGTACTTGGCCTCCTCCTCGTAGAACTTCTTCCATGACTGAACAATTTAAAACACACACAGATGAGCTATCCTGAATCAAGTTCCAGTCTACAGACAGCAACATACCACTGAGAAAAACTGCAGCGCCTCGTTCGGGTCGTTCATCTTGGTCCGGTGCATGCTGTGTGCATGGCGAAGCTTGACATTTTTCTTCCGTTCCCAGTGCCATTCCTCCACCGGAGGGAAGATGGACATCGGGACCATCACGGACCCGTTCCCGCAGATCGCAACGTAGAACGAAACGATGTCCTCCATACCCACGGCCTTATCCGGATCCTTCTCAAGATTCGACGCGTTCTGCTCCTCGTCCGTCTCGGACGGCTCCGGCTTGATAAAGTCGAACCTCGTGACGAAGTACAGGAACTTGGTGGGGAACGGCTTGTGGTCGAAGAACTCGCGCAGCTGGTCGCGCAGCATGCTCATGTCCTTCACGTACATGGCCTTGGTCTCATCCGTGTGGTACAGTCCATCTATCACCGCCAACAATAAAAAGTCATCAGCATCTCAACTCTTTCAAGCCAATTCTTCCTTCCCAGCTCAACATACTATTGTCCGGACACTCCAACGCGTGGGTTGCCGTCGGATCCACCGTCGCCGGGTAGTTGAATCCATCTCCAACACACAACAGCCATAAACCGCATCGTGAGCCTCACGTACAAAAGACACAAATAGCTCACACAACGAATGGCTACACTTACTGACGCCTTCACGCAGCACGTCCTTGTGCGTCACTCGCAGCGCGTCCTTGAGCGTGTCGTAGTTGGTGCTGTTGCTGCAGAACTTGTTGTACCCCACCCAGTACTGCGCGTACGTCTCGTTGAACACCAAGTGGCCGCGCTGGATGGTGCTGGCGCACACGAGGCGCGACGGGTCCGTCGCCCGCAGGCGGTCCACGTTCTTCTTCCAGTCGCGGATCTGGCCCGTCTTGACGCCGTACTTCTGCGCCGTGGCCGCGATCATGCCCGTGCGGTCCGCCTCCTCGATGATCTCGAGCTTCTTGCCCACGGTGAGCGCCCGGTCCGCCTTGCCGCGCGCCATGCTAGTCGAAATTGACGGGGATCAGTTTGCGAGTGCGGACGGTACTGCACGCCCCACGGTACTCTCCGCACCGTTCAAGTCGCGAACGCGATTTCCTCCAATCATGAATTTTAGAGACGATTTACAGCCAATGATGGAGGGGTTGTGTGGTGCACATACTCGGACTTATGCTACACATCTACGGTACACGCCTTCCTACTGTGGAGACCGTGTTTCACTGTCGCCTGTATGCGCACAAGGCGGCACGCAGGACACTCGCACTCGGCACCGCATCGCAGCGCCGACACGCCGTCCCGAACGCGTTGGTTATGTCGGGGACAAACAGAGCTACGTCTATGCGGCGGGAAATCGCGCCGTTGCACGTTCCGTGGCTGCAGCACGAGCAGTTCCCGGTCACCAAGCAGGTCTGCAGCACGGACGACGGCCTGGTGATGGCTGGCAAGCACTCGCTGGTCAAGGTGGTTCAGGAGTTAAAAGTGGGTGATTTCACGTGCCTTTTGGGTCTGTTGCAGCGCTGCAACGTCGGAGGTTGAAGCGCTTTTAAATGTATTAGGGTGAATGTACTGACAAACACTTGCCACTTGTGGTTTGCTGCAGCGAGGACGAGCGAATGTGGACAAGCAGTTGGCTCAGTTGGACACACAGTTGCTGTCCATCACAGAATTCTTGGATGGCAAGAGCTCCAGCATGTTCTCGCCCCATTTGATCACTTATGTGGAGGAAAGTCCGGATGCCGTGGTGCCGACTGCTGTCGCTGCAGCGGATGGTAGGAGGCATTACGCGACGGGAGCGGCAGTTGCGGGCAAGTTTAATGGAATTGTCAAGAGCGAATCGGAACCTCCGACGCCTGCGATGGTGGAGGAGGACCTGAACTCTGGTGAGTACCATGTGAATATGCAAAGGCTGGTGCCAACTGTTGCTGATGCTGGGGCGTTGATGTAGATGCACCGTGCACGACGACGGGGTTGTGGAAATATTTGTATGCGTACTCGTTCTTCAAGACGATCACACCGGAAGACATGGAGAAGGCCTTGTTGCTAGAAGGTGAGGAAGCACAGCGATCGATTTGAGTTGGAGTGCTAACAAACCTTTGTTTTTCTTTGTAGACCCCAGTACAATTTTTGAAGATTTGAAATCGAATGACGATGGAAAAGATAACGTTTTAGGGGGCCTGGACTTTGAACGGCTTCAAGATAATTTCAGCTTGAGCAAGTCCGCTCCACAGGGCCGAGATGATTTTTTGAAGGAGGTGCGTGTGATGAATGTCATTTTGATCGGAGATATATACACAAAACAACCACTGACATTTTACGAGGTTGTTGATTTACCAGAGACTCGTCGCCGCGCTGTTCTCAGTACAGAATCCTTCCTCATTAAAAGAGGATGACACACAGATTGCACAAGATGTGTCCCAGCCCGATGATGAGGACAAGCACACCAGTTGCTCGCTTGACAACCAAGAAATACTGACGAACTCCTCAATGCACTCTGTCGACTTGGGATTGTGGAGACCGAAAGGCCTCACTCGCGTCCTCCGTGATGTTGGACTTGTTGAGGTGAGCGATCAAGAAGTCACCAAACTCAGCCTGTCCTGTCCGAAAGATGATGAGGTGTCACAGGAGATCCGTACGCTACAACGTCAACTTCGCGCCTGCGTTGAGCAGACAAACGAATCAAAGCGCAAGTTACGCAAGATCATGGACGAGTAAGGACGTTATTGGAGGGAGGATGTGTGTGCGGTGATCTGATCTGTGTGGTGTTTCATGCTTGTTTCATTACAGGACAAAGCCATGGCTGTCTCAAAAGAAAGAAGAGGACGAAGCCGCCATAAAGGAGTACTTTACGATGTGGCAAACGAAAAAGGCAAGTCCCTAACGCATTTATTGGTACAGCGTACAGGAACTGACACGTTCTTTTGTGGTGTTTGGTGTAAATGTAGGAGCTAGCTCGGAAAAAGAAGCTTCGCGAAAAGAAACTCCAGCGGCGGCAAGGTGCGTCAAAACAATGTTGTGTGTAAAGTGAAGTGTTTGTAGTTGTAACATTTGCTCGGTGTGTGTTGTCGTGTAGCCTTACGTCTCGGTGGCGGTGGCGGCAGCGGCAAACCTCTAGCCGACGACACCAATGTCAAGCAACGATAGACCACAGTGTGGAGTTTCGCATGCGCGGCTGGTCTGTAGGCTTCAAGGGTGCCTACAACCATGGCATCGCATTGCGCAGAGTGGAGCCCACACCCGTTATTTATTTGCATGCAGCAGGTTGAACTCAGGTGACGTTAATGCGAGTACTATTGGTTCTACCAACCATGTTGACCTTGCATCCATTCGCATTGAAATCTAACTCTTGGCTTTAGCAATTTATTTGCTGTTCTCGAAACAGTTGGTGAGGTTAGTCGATTGAGGAGGCATGTACTTGTGTTGAATTGATTGGTGTTAGGCGTGTTACTTGCCGAGCGGTGGGAAGTCGTCTTCGACAAAACCACTGCTGCCATCGCCTACTCCGCGAGTGTTGGCATGTGGCGGCACCCAGTTCCCCTGACGCGCCGAAGAGCGGCCCTGAGGCGAAGGAAGCCCGTACCCACCGCGTCCCATGATCATGGACGTCGGCGGGTTCAGCTGGTGTTGCTGGAATTGCTGTTGCTGGTGGTACTGCTGGTGCGGGGACCTCTGGTACGGGTTGGTGTCTACTCTATTGTTGAAATCGGGTCCCCCGACTTGAAAGCGGCCGCGGCCTGCCGATCCTACGGGCATAGGTGGTGGTGGCGGAGGAGGCGGCGCGCCGCTACTTTTGTTGATGCTGGAAACCTCCATATCGATCATAGGACCTATCGTAGGATCGATCGAACTGATGGGATTGGTACTCGTGTCCGAAGCGTCCCATCTGGCCTCCACTAAAGCGGTTGCCATGGTAGGGGGACTCACCACCGCTACCACTTCCACTAGATGCGCCACCACTGGATCGAGGACGAAAAGCGTCGTGGTTGCGTGTGAAGTCCGGATCGTTCATTTCTTGCTCACGATTGCGCCATAATACTTTGCTCTCTTTCCAGTTTGCTGCGTTCGGCGCACTCGGTTGGGACGAACCGCGAGAATTCGTTACGACTAGGTCCGTCGTTGCCGCTAGATCGTTCCTTAGGCGAGCGGGAGTCTCTCGATTGAGGTCCATTGGTATGTCCCCCAGAAGGTGCAACACCTCGACCTCGACCAAAGCCTCTGCTGCCGTCCGGTCCCGATGCTTGTCGGCTACCGTGCCTGGCAGCGTTATTTCCGCCAGCAGCTCCACATCCACTGCCTTCATGGGTCGACGAGGTCGTTGACGACGGCGACGACGATGATACCGATTCTGCTGCCGTATTAGCAGTATCCTCTCCAAAAATTCTTGCTCGAGCTTCAGCGTACGCGCGCTCACGGTCCTGTAAAGTCGGCGTAGATTTATCTGCTCCATTACCGCGTCCGCCATTCGCGCCAGGACGAGGTGCACTGCGCTTCCGCATCATAATCCGCGGTGCAGACGCCGGTGTCACAGCCGGCGCCTGTCGATCCGCCGACAAGTCGATCAGAAGTACGCGCGGCACAGCCGACTGCGCGGTCTTAAACAGCGTCACGACACGCGCCGAGCTGTTCTCGTATGGATTGTAGTCCGCCGTCTGGTGCTCCAGACCGCATCGCTGGGCCAAGCGGTGAACAATGAGTCGGTGATACGACGACAATGGGGGAAGTTGAGGTGCGGCTCTCTCGGGTTCTTGAGGAAACGTACAATCTGGTCTTCGAATTTGAGCAGCGTCATGCGCTCGCGAGCATTCTCCAGTCCTGCAACCAGCACGGGGTCCAATGGTCCGTGGGCGCTGGCCGTAGCAGTGCCAAGCGGTGAATTCCCATCAAATTGCTGCTGCTGAGGGTAGTTCCCGCCGTCGTCGGTCGTTACAGGCGGCGGTTGCAGGATACGTAAACCCTGCAAGGCGCGTGTGGCTGCGTCAACGTCGCCAGCAGTCGGTGGTCTGGTAGCAATTGAGATTGTGGCAGTAGCGGGCGTCCTGACGGGTCTCGAGTCGGCAGCGCTCTCCCACTCGTCGCGGTTGTCTGAGGGCGACGAGGCCGGCGGTGCGGGCGTGCGAATCATCGCGAGTGCTTCCACACGGTAACGGGGAGGCCGGAGCCACGGAGATCGTCAATAGAGGGGAGAGACAATCACGCTGGACGTGGTGGATTGGCTTGGGTCGGGTCGGGTCCCAAGGGGGAAATGAGCTCCTGGAACTCGATTGGTGGGACTTGAAACCCTGTCCAAGGGCATACGATGCGGTTGGACAGGTTTTGACAGAGGTTGATGCTTGTCACTGCGATGAACCGGTTCAACTTGGACGGCACGTGTTACTAGGCGTTGGTAGCTGCCGATCGCGCGGGTCGGAGCTGCTTGTACTGCTTCTTAATAGACTAATATTACCTGTGTGTGCTGGACGAGGAAGCCGCTGCTCTCGTCGAGTGCTTCTTCGCACAAAGCACGGGGCTGATTGCGAGCGTTCAGATGCGCTGCGAGGTGGAGGCGCTCCCACTTGACGAGGAGTTCTTGGAGCGGTGGCGGGTTTTCCTGTCCGACTGCTTTAACGCAAAGTTGAACTGTTTCTTGGGCACTCGCCACCCCGCGCCGTCGAGGTAGACATCATGGTAGCCTTCCGGGTCGTGGAGTCGAGGCCGCTCCACCGCCACCGTCGGCCTGGCAGCAACCGCGTGCGCTCTCGACACTTCCACGCCATGATGGCGTACTGAATGCACCCCCACGGGGTCGTTCCCACCGACCCGATCAAACTCCCCATGAGCTTCTCGGTCGTAGTAGCGTTGCAACGTGTGGCGCACCTCCTCTCGCTTGGGGTCCTCCTGTCGGATCACTCGGACGCGCTCCATGGACGACGCCTCCTGACGCCGCATGCGGTCGTACTCCTCGGCCTCCTGAGCCTGCAACTCCAAAGCAAACGTGTAGTCCGGGTCATTATCGTCCTCGTGCGCGTCCTCCACCGTCACCTCCTGCTGAATGACGCTCATGACGCCGTGGCCCGAGCTCGAGCTCGGCACCTCCACGAAGCACCAGCCCGTCTGACGGTCTTCTCCACCGAAACGCCCTTCCATCTCTCGTTCCCACTGCTCCTGCTCTTCGCGCTGCAGCTTGGCCGCGAGTTCCTCATCCATGACGTCGTGCAGCTTCACGGACGTCGCGGACGCCACGGCGGCGGCGCTCTGACCCGCCGACCCCCATGCACTGCCGCGGCTGTGGCTCATGGTGGACGACTATATGAATAATTACAAAAGGCTCGGGCGATGGACGCGCAAGCAGGCCGCAGCGTTTGTATAGCGTAGCACGAATTGAGCTGCTTTGATGTGTGGGTCCGTGTTGCAGGCGAAGTATGGCACACCCTCTCTGTACGGAACCGCAGCCTCTTGTAAAGAGGGAGATGCGAGTGAGTGATGGTCAGCTCAGATCGCGCAGAAAAGGCGGATAGATTTGATTGGCTGGTTATTTCAACAAATCAGAATGCGAGATGATACGTACCGTATGTATCATGATAAGTGCGAGTCGGAATGCACACAGATGGCTGCAAAGTGCACGATCGCGGTGTCGCTGGATAGTGGCGTGCTTGCTTTCTTCGTGCTGCGAGCGTTGAGGCGTTGGAGCGTTGCAGTGGTGGCGCCAGTGCCGAGTGAACCTCTCGTCTGTCGGCAGCGAGTGGCGCCCAGCGCGACGACGGTCTTTTAGCCGCTTGCGCACGCGGACTGGACGCGCATAACGCAGGCCGGCGTCGGCCAGGCGGAGCATGCCCAGAAGCAGCCCGCGATGGCGATGGCGATGGCAGCATTCGCGCGAGTGCGGTTGCAATGCCACCACCAGCCTTCGGCGTAACAACAAGTGAGGATGCTTGGGCAGTTGAGTGGATTAGGTCTCCGTTAGATCAGTGTTTGAGTGGGCCTTTGTATGCCGCTATTGCGCGCGAAGCGGTGCGGCTGCTGCCAACGTAGCGTAGTCGAGTAACGGCCTTCTCGTTGAAAAATGGAGCGCTGGCGCGAACTGCAGAGCTGAAAAATTGGTCTCACCTTCATCGCCTTCGCAGCGCCTGAAGCTCGTCGTGTTGGCCTCGAGTGCCCGCCCGACGCGCAGTAACGCTAGGGCTCTGGCTCGAGTTGACCTGCCGAGCAGCGCTCCGCAGCCATTTGCCGCAGTTTCGCTTGCGCGGCCCTTTCTCTCTCGCGCCTTGTTCCCACCTGCGGCAGACCAGCCACTCGAGCTCTATCGCGCGGAGGCTTCTTCTCGCATCAATTCACTTCATCATTGCGCGCGGCGAGCAGCAAGCAGGAACCCCCTTTAGTGTAGTGACCTTCCCTTTGCCATGCTGGCGTCTCTGTCCGACATGCTGGCGTGGAAGCCCAGGGGCGCCTCGAGCAGCAGGAAGACCAAGCCGAGACGCGCACCCACGGCCACGTCGGAGCTCGACGACTCGAGCGACGACGTGTCCGAGACCGAGAGCGCCGAGTCCTGCCAGTCGGGCGCGCCCTACCTGCGCAGACAGCAGTCGTGCCCCTCGGCCCCGCGCAAGGCCCGCCTGGACACGCAGCCGGAGAGTGAGAGCGACGCCGAGACCGGCAGCCCCGCGCTCAAAGCCGTCTACTCGTTCGCACGCGCGGGGCTCAATACGTCGTCCAAGCTCTTCCTCGTCAAGCCCCGACACGCGCCCAAGACCCCCGTACGCCGCAAACCGCACTCCCGCAGCGTCGACGTCGCGTCCGAGATGGAGCACAACGCCAAGACGGCGGGCGCGCGCGTGGCCACGCCCTTCGGTCTCGGCAAAATTGTAGCGGTGCGGCACGAGGACGGCGTCGCGGCCATCGAGCTGCAGGCGTCGGGGCTGCTGTACCTCAACGCGCAGGAGATGGAAAACGTGCAGGTCGTCCCTGCACTCGTCGGTGAGCGGGTGCGCACCCCGTCCGGATCCGGCCAGGTCTTGAGGTATGATACGCGTGAGCAGCTGTATACGCTTCGTCTAGGAGCAGGTGGCGGTCTCGGGGAGTACGAGCTCCAGCTGCGGCCGTCCGATGTCCGTGTGGTAGACAGCAACAAGAAGGAACGCACTCCCGAGCCGCAGCGACGTCCGCGCGGCCTGTCGGAGGGCAGCGCGGCCGACTGGGACTCGGGACGCACGCGCCCCAGACTTTCCAGCTCGAGCGCCGTCCCCGGCGCGGCCGCGGGACTGACGCTGCTGAAGAACATTGCGACGACGTCGTACACGTTCGTGGCGAGCAAGTATCACCAAGGACAGCCTGTGATCACCAAGTTCGGCGCCGGACACATTCTTTCAGTGGACCCGCAGCGCGGTGGCGCGCAGATCCAGCTTGTTTGGGGAGCGGTTGCTTACCTTAACGCTGACATGATTGACTACTACCCGAAGGCTCTTGAAGGCACCGATGTGCAGACAAAGTTCGGGTCCGGGGTCGTCATCGGACTGCGACCAGCAGATGCGATCTACACGGTGCGTTTGCACGACGTGCAGCCTGCTGGAAAGTCTGACGTGGTGTTTGTTCACGAGTCCGACCTCCACCGAAGTAGGAGAATTGCAGTCACTGCTGCAAATGTCCGAGACAGACTGAAAGCCATGGCACAGCGACGATTCGGTGAACGCATCGTGGTGGCGCAGCACGACGAGGAACCGAACTCCGCTGGTATCTAAGCGCGTGCAGCCCCACGGCCTGGAGTTCATTTTTGACGGCGAGCGATGGAGAAAGCGAGAGTGCGCTTCGGGGCCTTATTCCTTCCCCTCCTTCCCCTCCCCTTAAGTTTGTTATTGTGAGTATATTCGACGAGTAAGTCCCCCCGCAGACACCACCAACACAAATTTGCAGCCGAGCTATCGAGCTGCTGCTGGACTGAATTAAGCGCAGCGCCAACCAGACCAAACAAATTCGACACAACCCCTTAAAAACGAGGTACAGACAAATGGCGATGCCAATACATGCCGCTTTGTTCCATTGGGAGAGGAAGCAAAAGACAAACGAACGCGTAACCTTTTCTTTTGCCGCGTTGAGCATCATGGTAGGGTTCCGTCAACCGATACGCATTGTACGGTACATGGAAATCAAGACTGTGCACTGCCCGCTTTTGTTGTAGGTGTCCGCTGCCAGTCAGCTCCCAGAAAAGTCGTGTACATGCTGCTTTCGCTCTTCTTCACCACATTTCCGTCACGGTACACGATATCAAAGCCGCCGACATGATCACGCACAACCCCTTCAGGTTTCCTGCTCAGACAAAAAGGGAAGTTAATGCAAAACCTCATGGCGGCGTTGGCACGACCAAACATACTTGTTCTCAAGGTCAATTATGTCCAGCATGTCATTCAGCATGCCGCACTTGAGTTGATAGTCTGACGATGTGTTTGCTGAAAGCTGTAGTCGCAACAGCAAAAGTGAAAATTCTGTTAGTTGATAAAATCATGGAGTATTTGAGTGCATGCACTCGAACACGTACGGATGGCGAAGCGTTCACCTCCAGAAGCCAGGGTTTGAGATTTTCGTCGATCATGACATCGTAGCCGTACAGCTCAAAGCAGTGCTTGTCGTTCATGATGATCTTCTCGACACTGATCGGGAAATTCTTAGCGCCAACAAATAACTGCTCAATGATGACTTTTACAACCTTACCTCAGCAATGACTTGATGATCACAAGCTGAATTTCGTAGAATAGCTTGTTAATGCGCTCGGGGCCGTGCTTCGACATCATGTACAGCTTCAGGTTGCGCAGATCCCATTTCCCACCATGCTATCGAAAAAAGACATACACCACTGTCAGCATACATTTGGGTAAGGTGCAGACTAGACCGGTGCACACCTTTTTGTTGTAGTTCTCGGAGGTCTTCTGGACAGCGACGTTGGTGAGGTGAATGAAGGAGTTGGCGATGTCACTGTGGTTGTTCGAGTAGCGGGAATTGGTAAAACGCGCAAAGCCACCACGAAACAGGTAGATTTCGAGAGGGAAGAAAGATGGCACAAGCGCATATAAGCGCAAGTCGAATTTCTTGCCGCCGACGAGGTACGGATTGGAGATGTAGCGCTGCACGACATACGTCTCAACTTGTTGGTTTTCTGGTCTCCAACGGAAGTCCGTTCGCCAGTCGCTGATTTGGCTCAGTTTCGTGAATAGGAATATACCTTTGCCTTGAGCTCTAGGTGATATTGACAATGGGATCGTCAGTCATATACTACTTGCCAAGAACAACGTGAAACCACCTGACAAAGAAGACTACAGTATACGTACTTGCCAATAGGCTTCATGATCCAGACACCTTGGTTACGTTTGAACTCCTCAACGAAGATGGCGTATTCACCCGGAAGGATGTACGTGACAGGAAAGAAATCATACGAGCCCAAGACAGTCTCAAGATCACTTAGCACATTGTCTTCCGATCTACACCCCCAGTCACTCTCGTAAGGTATTGGCACCCTGGAAAACAGGTAAATCCATCTACATACCTAGCTTTCTTGTCCATTTGCCGCTTCGCGCGCTTGAGATTCTTGATCAGCAAGTCCTTTCGGCATAACTGCAACAGCAATAAAGCATTCATTAGATTCAAGATACAATGAGATAACCACAAGAGGATAACAAATTCAATGAAAGTGACGCTACCTCCCTCCCGTTTCGATAATGATTTACACGCTGTCCGTTTTCGAGATGAACAGTGTCGAGCAGATCATAGATGTACTCGCGATCAGCCCAGTAAAAATCCCAGTCATTCTCCGATGTCTCTTTCCAGCCCCGACGAAGTAAAGTGTCATAGATGGTGTTGCGAAAATTGGTCTTAAATCGCATCACACTGGTATTGGTGCCGCTATTTGAAGCTCCGCCACCAGCAGCACCATTTGATGCGCCTTTTCCTTTCGTGCCGCTTGCTCCCCCACCAGAAGACGTTGCGCTGGTACCTGATCCTGAAGCCAGATTGGCACTTTGACGAGATTGAATCGAGCTGCTTGGCTCGCTGCCACTGCGAACCTGTCGTACAGCTCTCGATGCACTGCCGCCAGCGCTGGAAGGATTACCATCGGCTTTCTTGTCTGCAATTGGCATGGGCAATGAGCCAAGATATCTTGCAATACGTATTTTCCAGATGCCAAGGGTGAAGCGCCGCACGGAGGCAGTTTTGCCTCGACTCTTGATAAAGCTAGTATATTTGAACTTGTCAACTTAATCGATAGCGTTTTTCATGCATGCAGGAAAGCTCCTACGCTGCTGAGTGCCCTTCATGTGTATTTGACACCGCCCATGAAAGTGCGCGGGTCAGGGGCAGCGCCATTGAACTCGGCATTTGAAAAATCGAAACCTGGATTCTCCTCCTGGAACCGCTCCAACATCATCTGCTGCTTGGTAGCTTCCTGCTGCATTGGATCCAACTAGACCACAAAATCGTTAATACTATCAACATCACCTCATCGTTCAACAGCGAACACTAAGAGCCACGAACCTCGCCATGCCCAACAAAGACGCTTGGCCAAAGAAACCCCTTCTTCATCTTCTGCAGGTTGATGTTTAGTTCACCGGAATCTACAGCGACGCCCACGTCAAACATAAAATAAATAAACCCTGCCACTCCCATAGCTGAAAAGAAACTCACCGAGCATCCAGTAGCTCTCCGCGACAACCACCGAACTTGAGAGATCGTGCTGTAAACAAAAGACAAGCAACCCCCACGTCAGAATGCCACCGTTTAATATCTAGAGGAACGAGCAGTTGTTCGTACATTAAGAAACTTGTCCGCGACGCCACGTAGCCCCAGCGTCACGTGGTTGGTGGTGATGTCGCACTGGATCTGTTGGGCTGTGACGCCTGGAGGAGGTTTGATGAAGACGTTCACCTCTTCCATCGACTGTTCCCACTCATAGATGACGCGGCCTGCAGCACAAACTCGAGTTTTAGTTTAAGAGAAGAGAAGCGTCGGAGACACAACACATACACACACCGTCGTGCTTGAATACGCGGCGCTGGCCGACACTTGCCATGATCTTCAGAATTTGTAGATGCCAAGAGACTGCTCCAACTGTGCTACCTTCGTGCGACATTCAATACAAATTCAAGTCAAACTGCATTTTGGAGACGATGAAGGAGTCATGTAGTCAATGCTGTTAGTGGTGCCATGTCTATGCTCGGTACAAGACAGCTCAGCCAATTTTTGATTTGGCTCTCAGGGTTTATCTGTTTGTCTGCTGCCTCGCCTGCAACGTTGACGAAGTACGTGCACACGGAGGCTCAAATAGTGTGTTGTATAGTTCAGCGATTGTCGGTATCTTGAAGCACTCGCCGCCGAAGCTGAATGCGGTTGCGTTGCCATTAGCCGAAGAACAGGAATATCTTGAGGCGCTGGCAGCACTCGTCACCAACCATTCGGAGCCCACCGCAGTCCAGCAGCAGATTTTGAGCAGCGACTAGCAACTCGGTCATGTTCGATCTATCCACCGCCGACTCCGTCAATCCTATCTTTTTGCAAGTAGCCACGCGAGTTTCGCCAAACTGGGTGCTGATATATGCAGAAAAAGCAAGCTTCTCCTCGACCGACCAGCGAGTAAACACATTGGCACGCATGCTGGGCTCGGGGATATAATTGTTGCCAAGTTGAAGGGTGCTCACGCCACGAGCAGCTCCTTCAGAACCATCTTCATCTTCGCTATCTCCGCGTTCGTAGCGATGCGATCCCACCGAAAGCCGCTGTTGTCGAGCACGACGACGCACATGAGACTTGTACGCATCGGTGTGGCCTACTAGCCGTTCTACAAGCTCATCAAGTGCGCGGTTGCGCACAGGCACGGTCTTGACAACGTCACGGCACTCTGGACACGATAGCGAGTTACGAAACCAGTTGCTGATGCAAAACCCACAGAACGTGTGCGAGCATGGCAACGTCGCACTTCCATGGAAATACTCCAAGCACACCGGGCACATCATAAGACGCTCGCGCTCCTCTTTCTCATTTTCCCGAGCTCTTTTGGACGCACTGCTGGGGGCTCCATCCATTGCTGCTGCTTCTTCCTCGATAGCGCCACCACGACGTGATCGTTTCCTCTGTTGGCTATTTGGTGTATCATGTTGTTTGTTCTTCTCCATGTTCTCATTCTCAACTGGTGTTCTCCTGGGGCTGGTACGATTTCGCTTCTGCGAGAGATTCTGTGGTGGCGGCGTCATCATGCCAGCATCACGACTTGGTGTCCCTGCCACGGATCTACACCCCGCTCTTGTCAACGCAGGACTTCCTGCAATTGTCACTGCTGAACGTCCAAACCCTGCTGCAGTCACCGATGCACTCGTCATCACAACTCGTCGTGGAGAGCGATGCGGCGAGCGCACGGGAGTCGTCGTTCGGCGATGCAGTGGAGCTGGCGACGGCGTGTTTGAGCGTGTCAGTGCCTTCACCACAATGCGCGAGTGCGCTTCGTCCGGGAACTGCACCACGAGACGCACGCACTGCCGCATTGCCGAAGCCAACACCACCTCATCTCCATTGTGCAGCTCCTTGTTGCCACCTGGTTCAATCTCCTCCCCGTTCACGGCCGTGCCGTTCATCGTCTCCAGATCGTAGATGAGCCAGCGACGCTTGCTGCGTCCAGGACGCGCTGGAGTGGCCAGCGTCTCGGTCAACGGGACGATCCCCACGTGGCGCTTGCTCACAGTTCGTGTCTCCTCGGACGTAGCGATGCTGACCTCGCATCCGCGACTGCGACCCACACAAAAGGCGGTCGAGAACTCCCACGAGCCCATCATGATGTCGCGCAGCATGTTGAAGTACGATCACTGTCGAAAGAGTCTGTATAAGTGGGTATATCAGCGTAGAGAGAGTCTCTAGAAGCTCTTAACTGGAAGGGAAAGAGCTGGCGCGCTCGGTCTTCGTGACGGGTGTCGAGCGACGCGTGGCGAGACAGTGGAGAGCGTTCTGGGCTGGGATGGAGGCGAGAGCGGGCGAGCGCGCTCCAAGTTGCTGCAGAAGGAGGAAGGTACGGCAGGGCGCGCCGTCCGTCGCTTGGTGCTGTGACTGAGTCGTCGCCTTTTGCTTTGAGAATTTTGACCAATGAGATAGCTGACCACGTGGGATTGGTCAATATGGCGGGTAAAATGAATGAGCCTCTATGATGGAATAATTTAATGACGAATTATATAATATTACAATTTGGAGGTGAAAAATGACTAATGGCTGGCGTCTGCGCAGTTTCCGACGCTGTCCTTGTTGTCTGCCCATAACTTCTGCAGTATTGCAATTCTGCACTCTACTTGTATTAGCCGACAAAGCCAATACTCAGTGTTTCAAATCCGGTTATTCCCCGTACAGTGAAGCCTGCACAGGATGTGCACCACAACTACCGCAGTGCCAAGGTAGCCTCGGACTGAAAATGACACAGTACGTATTTCAGCCTGCGTTGTCTCCAGTTTGCTTGTGAAGCGTATTTTCTTGTCAGAGTATCAAGCCCTACGGCTCAGACACGAGCAGAAACCCTTTTAATATTGCACGTTCACTTTAATCGGTTGCGCGCGCGAATCCAAATCTCTGAGCGCTTAACAAAACTGTGCATGCCGAAGGCGGAAGCATGCTGTGATTTGCAAGGAGGCGAAGCCAGGCCGCGCCTGAGTTCCGCCCGTCCTGCAGCTCTCCCCTCGCTTGTCCCTACAATGCAGGCAAGACATAGTTAGCTCTAGTATACAATACAGCAACGGGTTTTACTGGCGGCGCAGCACTCACTTCGGCTTCTGCGCCCGCCGCCAGCTTTCGCCCTGCTGACCATTTGTCCAGCACCCCACAGTGTTACGTACCGATTCCTCTGGAAGCACGGTGGAGACCCGAAGCAGGGCCCTCACCGCTTCTCAGGTTATGAGCCCAACAATGGACTCCCGCAGTGCACGAAACCATCATCGCCCGTCCTCGCCCGTCCAGCCCGTCCAGCCGTCCAGCCCGTCGACCGTGCCCCAACCGTCGCCACTTGTCCTCCCAGCCGAAAATCCGAGAATGGTCCAAACGGTCGCCACCATTGGCAGATGAGACACATTTCCGCGAAAGTGTGCCGCAGCTGCCACTCAGCCGCCTAGCTGAGCTGCTACTGGCCCATATTGGCGCCGTCGCTCCAGCACCATCCAGTAGGAGCAGGAACGCCGAGGAAGCGCCCGAGCGACCTCTCAGTCAAGAATCTGCCACGGAAGCCGCAGACCTCGAGCAACCGCGCGCCCAGACGCCCCAGATCACCAACCAAGTCGCCGAGGGAGCCCCCATCGCCAGCGAACGACGTGTCGAGGTCCCGAGAAGCCAAGGAGCCAGCGCAGCTGCTGGCTGGCAACCAGTCGAGCCGTCCGCCGCCTTCCTGCCTGCGCAGTACGCGACTGCGTACACGCACACACCGGACGAGCGTCGCCCCAGCCGCCAAGCCCTCGTGGAAGTCCCCGTCGCCAGCGCGCGGCGTGACGACGCTCCGAGGCCCCAAGCAACCCGCGCAGCAGCTGCTGCATCGACCGCCATCGTGCCCGCTGCATCGGTTGACGAGACCGAGGCTGAGACCAGCATGGCCGGTCAGCACCGTTGCACACGGTGCATGAATGCAAGCAACCACGTGGCCCCCAACGCCCGACTGACGGACAACAACTACAAGACCTGACGCACGGAGATGTGCACGATCTTCGACGCGTCTAACCTGCTACCGCCGCTGCTGGAAGACGAGCGCCTGGAGCACCAGTGCAACGATGCCCAGCGTAGCTGCATCAAGCAGCGACTTCGCGTCGCCCAACGTGAGATCGTTATGGCTCTCAGCGAAGAGCTACAAGGTCGCTTCTCCAGCATCATCGAGCGTGCTGACCCCATCCTCCTATGGCGTACATTGGCTAAGCATTTCGACAGCCACCCAGGTGTCAACGTCGTATTCCTCAAGCGCGACATGCTCAACCGCCCCCTCCAGCACAACGAGCGCTTGGCGGACTACATCAAGGACGTCGACGACTACAAGACCCGATTTCGCCGCGCTAACCAGCAGCTGCCTGAAGATGAAGCAGTCTCCATCGTACTGTCCAACACGGTGGGAGTGTACCCTGCTGTGGTCAACGAGCATGAAGTGCGCCTTGCCCGTGGCGAGACCATCACGTGGGAGCAGGCGATCGAGCGCCTTCGCCTTGCCGAGCACGCACGTGAGGAGACAGACCGTCAGCAAGGCCGCAGCGGACGTGCTGTCCAGCATGATGTCGCGTTCGTTGGAAGTCGCGGTGGCAGCCGCGACCGATGAGGAGGACGTCGCCGCAGTACGAGCTCTGCGAGACGAAATCGCAGCAACCACCGTGGTCGGACGCGCAGTCCGAGCCGCAACAGCAACCACCGTGGTCGGACCCGCAGTCCAAGCCGCAGCTTCTCGCCCCGCGGGCGGAACAAGAGGCAGAAGAGTAGGGCCTCGCCGCACGCAAGGCTAAGTCGAAGTGCAACGCGTGTGGACGCCAAGGGCATTGGCGAGGAGACCCAGAGTGCTCCGAGCGGGGCAGCAACCAGGACAACAACGACCGCCAGCCGCCGTGCAGCATGGTGGCCGTCGTGATGGTGAAGAACAAGTCGGCAGCGCCGAACACCAGCAACAGCCAGAGTGCAGCAGTGCTTGCCGTGCACGGCAGCACCCACGCACAGCACGCATCGCCGGATATGATTGAATGGGTACTTGACAACGGTGCGCAGGCCACTGTCACCAACGACTTGTCATTACTCACGGAGCTGTACGAAGACGTTGCGTCCGAGCTCGTCTTTGGAAACGGATCAGTGGAGCATGCTGATGTGGGTACAGCGTGCCTGCGTGTGGTGAACCAGCACACCGGAAAGGAAGAAGACCGCCTGCTCGAGGAGGTGAGCTACACGAAGAACGCGCCGCACAACCTGAGCTCGCAGACGTACATGCAGTTCAAGGGTGGGTTCAAGGTTTCCCACTCCGACGACCAACTGATCGCGTGGCTGACCAAGGACACGTTGAAGCTGCGCTTCGACTACGTGCGCGGGCTGTACCGCATGTGGACGCCACGTGTGGCCAGGTCCGTGCTGAGCGTCAAGGCGAACCAAGTGAAGAACTCTATGGCGTTGCTGCACAACCGCCTCGGTCACGCCAACATGGAAGCTATAAAGGAGATGGCAGGCAAGAAGTATAAGTTCGGCTTCAAAATTCAGCACCAGAGCTTTGCCCCTTATGAGTGTGTTCCATGTATTCAGTCGAAGACTCAGCGCATGAGCTACAAGCGAGGGCCTACTCGTACTACCAAGAAGCTGGAGAAATTATGTGTCGACCTCTGCAGCGTCGGAGTGGACACTGTGTCAAAAGCTAATCAGTTCTTGCTGGTTGTGGATGAAGCGACAAGATTCAAGTGGGGTTATCTACTGACGACCAAGGACGAGTCTACGGAGCACATCAAGACTCTCGTTCTCAAGCTAGTCGCCAAGTCCGAAGCTATCCATCCAAATGCTGTTCTCTGATGGAGGAGGAGAATTCACCAACGACAAACTGACTGCTTTCTGCGAAGGACAAGGAATCGAGCCGCGCTCTTCCAACCCGTACAGCCCTCAAGAAAACGCAATTGTCGAGCGAGCCAACCAGACAGTGATGCGCATGGTGCGGTCGATGCTGCACGCCACGCAGCTGCCGCCATCACTATGGGGTGAAGCGTTCCTGCATACCATCGAGACGCTGAACTTCACGCCGACGGCTGCACTTAAGGACAAGGTGACTCCGTACGAAGCACTACACGGACGGCGTCCGAATCTCAGCAAGCAGCGGACGTGGGGATACCTCGTGCACATGCACATTCCTGACGACTCGCGTCAGCGCAAGGAGAAGCTCTCGTCGCGCACGCAGCTGTGCCTCCTACTTGGCTACAGCAGTAGCACAAATGGCTACAAACTTTTGAACCTACGAAGTGGCTCAGTGACCACGTGCCGTGGTGGCAACATGAAGGCACACGAGCAGTACACCGTGGACAGCGTCTACGTCGAAAAGCTGTTGCTCAACACCTACGACTACGGCGACCACCAGCTACCAGAGAAGATCCCGATCGTGCCGATCAAGACGACGATGCAGACTTACCTGGAGCTACCCAAGGAGATTGCCGTACAGCGCGCGGCCCAGTTAGCGAAGCTAGCCATGGTTGGAGAGAGTTCTGCTTCAGTGGGAGCGACCACCAAGCAGACAGCGGTCGAGCCAGCGGCTACCGTGAGCGACAAGCGTCAGCCTGCGAAGACAACACAAGGAGGAAAGCCTTCGACTTCAGTGGGAGCACGCAAGAAACGACAGCGTCGGCGAGCCGCCGATAACGACGAAAACTGGGAGCCAGCGACAGCGTCGCAGCCAGCCCCGGTTAGCAGCAGCGCTGCATCCTCGCGACCCAAGCGGGACCGGAAGAAGTCCACCCGCCTGAAGGACTACGTGGTAACGAACGTGATTGATGCCAGTTTCGACGACGTGCCAATACCGACAAGTCACAAGCAAGCAGCGAGGAGCAAGAAGTGGTCAGACTGGAAGGCGGCAATGCAAGCCGAATTGGACTCGCAGCAGCAACATGAAACTTGGACTCTTGTGCCGCGCACAGAAGCCAAGGGCAAGCGTGTCATCTCGTGCAAGTGAGTGTTTGCGTTGAAGCGAGACGCAGCTGGTCGCATCAAGCGCTACAAGGCCAGGTTGGTCATTCGTGGATTTCTACAGCGCATGGGGATAGACTACAACGAAACCTACGCACCCGTCATCAGATTCGAGACGATCCGATGTGCCATCCTGTTCGCATTGGAGCGTGGATGGGATATTTTGCAGTTCGACGTCAAGACCGCGTTCTTGTACGGCGATCTCGACGAAGAAGTCTACATGGAGCAGCCACCTGGCTTCGGTGAGGATTCGTCACACTACGTTTGCAGGCTCAAGAAGAGTCTCTACGGTCTACGCCAGGCGCCGCGCGTTTGGAACCAGATCCTACACAAGTTTCTGACCAAGGTTGGACTCGAGCGCCTCGACTCCGACTACGGTCTCTACGCCAGAAAAGTGGGAGATGAAGTGACATTACTGCTTACGGTCTATATTGACGACCTTTTTCTACTTGGCCCAAGTGACCTGTGTGCCAAGGTCGCGAGCAGCTCGCCGCTGAGAACGAGCTGACCACCCTCGGACCAGTCAAGTATCTACTTGGTGTTGAAATTCTGATTGACCGCCTGCGGCGGCATGCCATATTCTGCCAGCGGCAATACGTGAGTGAAGTTCTGAAGCGATTCCACATGGAGGAGTGCAACAGCGTTGCCACACCGGAAGCGCTGCGCGCTGAGGTGGTCAAGCCCTCCAAGTCCGAGTCATTGCCCCCGTACCGAGAGCTCGTCAGTGCACTTCAGTACCTGGTTTCGGCATCGAGACCGGACATTGCGCATGCTGTGCGTCACCTCAGCAAATACCTGTCCTGCTTTGATCACACCCATTACGCAATGGCCAAACGCGTGCTGCGCTACCTGGCGGGTACTGTTAGCTACGGCCTGGTGATGGACATACAAGTTGTGAACGACGTCGAGCTGGTGTGCTACACTGATGCTGACTACGCGAACGACCCCGATGATCGGAAGAGCGTGAGCGGGTTTGTGAAGTTTGTGAACGGCAACGTGATCTCGTATGGATCCAGAAAGCAAGAGATCAACGCACAGAGCACAACTGAAGCGGAGTATATTGCAATGAATGAAGGAACACGAGAAAAACTATGGCTGATGGGCCTCTGCGAGGAACTCAGCTGGACGTCAGCGACTCCCGAGATTCGTGGCGACAACAAGTCGTGCATTTACCTGACTGCCAAGCCTGGCAAGCACAGCAAGACCAAGCACATCCAGAACAAGTTTCACCTGGTGCGCCACCTGGTTGAGGAGGAGCGGCTCCGGACGAGCCACGTAGGCACTAACGACATGATCGCCGACATCATGACCAAAGGCGCTGCCCACTGTGAAGTTCGAGCGCTGCCGTGATGGCATGAAGGTGCTTCGCATTGACCGCGTGCAGCAGTCATCATGATCCAGTGGGAGCTAGTCCTTGTTACCACCCGTAACCTCCAAGTTGCAGCGCGACTTGGACAGCACACGGCGCCGCGCGCCACAAGCCAAGGACGTGAGAGAGACAGCGGTGTGATGAAGCAGCTCGACAGCGTCGAGAACGAAGCAGCCTGCACAACATCATGGTGATTTCGTCGAAGTAGCACTTCAACACGATCAAGTGGGAGTGATTTGCAAGGAGGCGAAGCCAGGCCGCGCCTGAGCTCCGCCCGTCCTGCAGCTCTCCCCTCGCTTGTCCCTACAATGGATGGCTGTGCAGGCAAGACATAGTTAGCTCTAGTATACAATACAGCAACGGGTTTTACTGGCGGCGCAGCACTCACTTCGGCTTCTGCGCCCGCCGCCAGCTTTCGCCCTGCGGACCATTTGTCCAGCACCTCACAGTGTTACGTACCAATTCCTCTGGAAGCATGGTGGAGACCCGAAGCAGGGCTCCTCACCGCTTCTCACATGCAAACATTTGTGTTGTTTGTGCATGTTTTATCGATGTCGAAACGTGGCCAACATTAGGTCTTCCTCTGTCAAAGAATACTGACATCCCTTTGTGGAGGATCCTGCGTCCAGGAGATCTTATCAGCCAATGAAAAGGGGGAAAGAAGGGGAGGGAACTTCAAAACTGCAAGCCAAGGCAACCCACGAAGCCCAAGCGAACGCGAAGAAATCTCCGTGTGCGCGTCTGTCTCTAGTCATCGGCCGTCAGACCTCGCTCCTCGCTCTGTTCCTACTCGCTTTAGTGCCAGTTTTGCTCCCTCTGTAGCTCAAAAGATCTCGACGCCAATATGAGTGGGAAGAACATGATCACGCTCGAGGAAGGCTGGGACCAGGAGATCAAGCCCAAGGCCATCGACGTGCTGCTGGACATCCTGGACAAGGGCTTCGACCAGGTCAAGGTGTCGCCCTTCCCACCCAACGCCTTCATGCCCATCTACACGACGTGCTACAACATGTGCACGCAGCGCTCGCCATACAACTTCTCGGAGCAGCTCTACGACCGCCACGGCCAGACGTTCGACACGTACCTGGAGCACAAGGTGCTGCCCAGTCTGGAGCAGGCGCACGACGAGTTCTTCCTGCAGGAACTGGTCAAGCGCTGGACTAACCACAAGCTCATGATGAAGTGGATGACCCGCTTCTTCATGTACCTGGACCGCTACTACGTCAAGCACCACTCGCTCCCGACACTGGACGACGCCGGGCTGCAGAGCTTCGACCGTATGGTCTTCCAGAAGGTCAAGGTGCGCGTCAAGGACGCCATGATCGAGCTCATTGAGAAGGAGCGCAACGGAGAGATCATCGACACGACGCTCATGCGCAACTGCGTCGAGATCTTCGAGGTCATGGGCATGAAGTCTCTTGACGTCTACCAGAGCTGTCTGGAGAGCGACCTCGTGGCGACGAGTGCGACGTACTACGAGCGCAAGTCAAAGGGCTGGCTTAGTGAAGACTCGACGCCGGTGTACCTCCAGAAAGTGGAGGAAGCTCTGCAGAGCGAGCGCAACCGTGTGCACACGTACCTGCACAAATCGACCGAGCCGAAGCTGGTGAAGAAGCTGGAGAGCGTGCTGCTGGAGGCCGCGCAGAAGGAGCTCATTGAGAGAGAAAACTCTGGTGTCATTGCCCTGCTGAAGAACGACAAGCTGGAGGACCTGGCGCGTATGTACCGCTTGTTTGCACGCATTAAGAACGGCTTGGAGCCTATCGCTGACCTCGTGCAGCAGCACATCACGGCAGTGGGTAACGATATTGTGGCTAAACGCGCTAATGCTGTCGCCTCTGGTAATGTGCGTGACCCCAGCTCGGATCCGACATTCATCAAGGATATTTTGGCTATCCACGACAAGTTCCGCAGCATTGTCAACGAGCAGTTCGCAGGTAACTCTCTCTTCCAGAAAGCCCTGAAGGAAGCCTTTGTTGAGTTCGTGAACAAGGATGTTGGCCCGGACAGCTCGGCGAAGTTGATGAGTACGTTCTGTGACCGTATTCTTAAGACTGGTGGCGAGAAGCTCAGTGATGAGCAGGTGGAGGACTATCTGGAGAAGGTGGTGTTTGTGTTCTCGTATCTTACAGACAAGGATCTCTTTGCTGAGATCTACCGGAACCAGCTCGCTAAGCGTTTATTGAACCAGCGATCTGCTTCTGCTGATGCCGAGGTCCTTATGATTGGTAAGCTAAAGTTGCGGTGCGGTGCGCAATTTACGGGTAAGATGGAAGGTATGATGAATGATTTGGCCATCGGTAGTGACCACCACCAAGAATTCGAGGGCTTCCTGAAGAAGCATCGCGAGAAAGACTCGACTGATGCTGCCTTGAACCTGGAATTCAGCGTGCAGGTGCTGACGACGGGCTACTGGCCGTCGTACCGTATCCTCGAGGTTACGATGCCACCTCTTATGGTCCGGTGCATGAACCTCTTCAAGGTGTATTATGACTCAAAGACGAGTCACCGCCGGCTGCAGTGGGTGCACTCGCTTGGTAACGCGACCATCCGCGCTAACTTCCCCAAGAAGAAGTGGTACGACCTGCAAGTGACGACGCTACAAGCTGTGACTCTGTTGCTATTCAACGAAGGCGAGGGTGTGTTATCGTTCGAGGCTGTGCGCGAGTCGCTGAACCTTTCTGTGGATGTCGTGAAACGTATTATGCACTCGCTGTCGTGCGGTAAGTACAAGCTGCTGACGAAAACCCCGGCTGGTAAGACGATCTCGACCAGCGATCAGTTCTCCGTGAACCGCACTTTCGCTTCGCCGATGCGCAAGCTGCGTATCCCAATGGCTTCTCTGGAGGAAAGCCATAGCCAGAAGAACGTGGAGGAGGATCGCAGCATAGCCATAGAAGCCGCGATTGTGCGTATCATGAAGGCGCGCAAGACGCTGCAGCACCAGCAGCTTATCTCGGAGGTGCTGAGTCAGTTGGCGTTCTTCAAGCCGAACCTGAAGGTCATCAAACGTCGTATTGAAGCTCTTATTGACCGAGAGTACCTTGAGCGTGACCCCGATCAAGCCAACACGTACCGCTACCTCGCATAAGCTACTGGCCGATTTACTGGCCTCCCCCGTAAGGCGCGACGAAGAACAGGAACGGCTCGATTTATGGCGCAATAAAGGTGTCGTTGGTCATATCACTCTCATGTTGTTGCGGTGCATTCGTTCTCCCACATGAATGTGTTTTGTTTAGACTGCACAAAAGAAACCGAGCGGTTGAATTTGTCTAACGAAAGTGACCGGCTGCTTGTATTACAGTGAGGAAATGCATCTACTTCTTGAAGAACCGGTTGAGCGCCGTGGGCGCGCTCTCGGCCTTTTCGCTCCACTCGCGCTGCTGTTCCTGCCGCTCTTGACGTTTCTGCTTGTTGGCCAATTGCTCGCGGAACTGCTGCTTTTGTGCGTCGACGACGTTCTGCTGCTTCTTGCGTAGTCGTCGCGACGGGCGGTTCTTGCCACGCATTTTCTTCTTGGGCTTCTTGGCGGTGCCATCCCCGTTGGCACGCTCCATCTGGAATACCTTCCGCTGCTGCTCCTCGGCAGGGTCCATGTCCACACGGCCGATAGCATTCGGGTCCAGCGTGATCATCTCTGGACGAATCTTCTCCAGCAGTGAGCGCACCTCGGACTCGTCGCGCTGCTGGCGGTTCTCGTACGGGTTTGCCTCGTACGTGTCGAAGTTAGGTTCACCAGCGCCAGGAATCACCACCGAGTTGAAGCCCTTCGCGTGACCAACACCGAGCACATCCTCGAATGGTCGGAAGGCCAAGCAGCTCACCTGCGATCCTGGAATCTGGTACGTCATGTATGGCCGGATAGGCGCGCTCGAGGTGAAAGCGCCCTTCAGCACGTGCACGTTCGGACCGAAGCCCACTGCCACAAGACCGCGCTGACTCACGCTCATTGTGTTGGCCGCAGCCGTCAGGTAGTAGCTGTTCAATTCCTGGTACTTGCGCAGGTCGAAAATCTTCACCCTCCTGTCAGCGCCAGCGGTGACAAGGTATTTTCCACTCTTGTCGATGCCCATGGAGCGAACTGATAACACAAACAATCAAAGCACATGGTCAGCTAAACGAATCCAGCAAACACGCTACAGAAGTGGAATAACGTACTCGGTCCCTGGTGGCACTGCATCTTGACGACAGCGTCCGACATGTTCGGGGTCCACAGCGTCACAATTCCGCTGGCGTGGCCGAGGTTCACAACGGCATTCCAAGGGTTCAGCGCCATCGTATCGCAAAGTCCCTGCTTCGTGCGGTGTGTCGACACCAGCTTTCCTTCCGTCACATCGTGGTAGCTCAGCAATCCGTTGCCGCTCACAGTCGAGAGCAAAAAGTGGTAAGGCAGGAACTCCATTTTCCGCGGCTCCGGCACGGTACGGATGCAGTGCGCCTCGGCACCAGTGCTGTCGTAAATGTACACGTGCTTCTTCTGCGCAGTAGCGAAGAGCGAGTCATTGTGCAGGAAGCTCACATCGCGCACGAGGTCGTTGGCCTGGAACTCGCACGTGAGTTTCATGCGCAGCGCGTCCATCATGGCCAAGTGGCCCTTCTGGCTGCCAAGCAGCATGTTGCGTCCGTTACGTGTGTACTTGACGCGGTACGAGCCGTAGTCGGGCAGGTCCAAGCTGAAGATCTTGCGCGCCGTATTGAGGTCCACGTGCTCGGCCAACTGCTTCTGTGTGAACTTGTACGTCTTCTCCAGGCCCTCAGCCTCCAGGAAACCGGCCTGGTCGGGCAGCAGGATCTCCGACTTGGCCGCGGACTCGGCCGCCAGCTTGTGCTTCTCATTGGCTCGTTGCAACGAGCCCTTGAGCTTCTTGTCGCGGATGCTGCGGATGCGGTGCTGGGAGACGCCGCCACTGCGCGTGTACTTGCCCACGTGCTTGACAGGCTTGACCTTCTCCTTCTGGGTCTTGGTCTGCTTGGTGGCTGTCTGGCCTAAGCGCTTGGGCGCCTCCCGCACGATCTTCTCCACGTCCTCGTGCTCCGAGCCGCTGTCATGCTGGTCCGCCATGGTGTATCACCCGCTGCAACTGAAATGGCTGGCCAAAAGCTGCAGGGAGTTAAAACAACGGGCTGGTATTAAAGGGGTATTCCAGATTTAGATTTAGACTGAACTTTTGTTTGAGTGGTGTGCGGTACGTGTTCTAAATAGTAACCTACAGAACAGCCTATCATATGCTTTTCAAGACCCATGACACCGAGAGCGACTTGCCAAAGCTGCGATGGCTGAGCCGTGGCCAGCAGCGATTGAGCTAACTTTAAAGCTTGGACCTCATGTTCTCATTGGAGCTCGTGGCGTATCACGAACGTGGCGGTTTCTTCATCAGACCCACCATAAATCCGCCATTGCGGGGCGTCTATACTGAGGCCAACTATAAAGCGGTCAGCACGCCAGAAGCGGTCAACTATTGAAAGCACACGTCTTTGCGGGTCAGAGATGCATAACGGTGCCATCTTTCCCATTCATTACTCTTGATAATTGTATTAAGATTTATCATCCCAACCTCTTTGCGTCCCGAATTAACTGTCCCGTCGGACCTCGTCACATCGCGGACCCCAACCCGCGCTTCATAATCGACTGTGCCGACCAGCGCGCACTGTGTTCGTCGGCGTCTCAATATGCGGGTAAGTTCGTGAGCTCGTAGCGGTGTCCACACGCGTCGGTACCGGCCCCCTCCGGCCTCTATCGCTAGCTCTACGTCTTGTGTTCACGTGTCTCTCTTGGCTCGTTCTGTTTCCGTCTCA
Source organism: Phytophthora sansomeana (assembly GCA_032158285.1). Taxonomy (NCBI): domain Eukaryota; phylum Oomycota; class Peronosporomycetes; order Peronosporales; family Peronosporaceae; genus Phytophthora; species Phytophthora sansomeana. The sequence continues at coordinate 217,655 of JAPDHH010000289.1, forward strand.
GCGTCGACTTTTGCGAGGCGGCGGGAGGCATATGTACGCGGCGGCTTTGTTGCTGTTGCTGGCCTACGCATCGACGCTGCCGGCCCGAGCGGCGGCTGAAGGTACGTCGAGATGGATTATCTGGATTCTCAGCTGTCTGTAGCACTCGTTGGACGTCTCTGATGACGCGTTTTGGCCGCGTTTCGAGCAGAAGCAGAGCAATTGGACCCTGTGCCAGTTATCGCGGCGTTGGAGCGCCATGTGATCGAGTTGGAGTTCGAGCAGATGACGAGAATCGCTAGAGGAGACGTGGCGGACGATGGCCGAAATCCCAGCGTCCAGAACCCCTCAGAAGCGGGGTTCGTGCTGCATTTATTTGACGGACAGAGAAGTCGCAGCTCCGAGTGTTCTGGCAGTGCTGGAGGTGCAGAGACAATTGAGATCCCGCAGTCCCAATCGGAAGACTGCAGTCAGGCGTCGAGTGTCAGTGGTGCATCGTCAGGTTCGGGATCAGCGGAGAACGAGGATGCTGTGGTTGGAATTACGTTGGGCTCCAATGGGCCGGAGATTTCCATCCCTATCGCAGGTATTGCGGTGGGTTCGGCAGGAGTTGATGTCTCGGCAGGATCTGCTGACGTTTCAGTGGGGTCAGCAGGTGTAGATATCTCGGCAGGTTCTGCTGGAGTTTCTGTAGGCTCCGGAGGCATCGATGTCTTGGCAGGATCAACAGGAGTGTTGGTTTCGTCTCACGGATTTCAGGTCACGGTGGGCTCAGAATCAGATGGTCTCGGAGTTTCGGTAGGGTCCGGTGGTTTTGAGGCGACGGTGGGGTCAGGAGGTGTTGATGCGACGGTGGGATCTCACGGCCTAGATGTCTCGGTTGGATCGCATGACCTGGAGGCTACTGTAGGCTCCGGAGGCATCGATGCCAACGTTGGATCGAATGGCCTTGAAATTGGCCGTCGCGGCATTCACGTTGATGCCAGCTCTCGAGATATCGACGCTTCTGTTGGATCTAGCGAAGCTCACATTAGTGATGGGTCATCAAATATTGATGTCTCAGTCGACGGCCATGGCATTCACGTTACCGCTAGTTCCTCAGACATTGATGCCACAGTTGGCTCTCAGGGTATTCATCTTGGGGGAACTAGCTCCTCACATATTGACATTCCGGCCGGCCCCCCTGATATTCAAGTTTCTACGAACGCTACAAGTATCGACACTTCGGTGGGCTCACATGAAGCCCATATTATCACCAGCTCATCGGATGCGGATATATTTCATGGACCCGACCCTATGCAAGTGGTTGTTGGTTCAACAGATACAAGCGAGTCAGCGGCACAGGCAGCACCGTCAGATTACACAGAGGAGCGATCTAACATTCTCAATGGAACGAGTACTGGCACCTCCGTTGCTACAGCTGAGGAAAACCCCTCGCCTGCGGCACCAAACAACTTGACGGCTTCTGCTGAAGAAGCGGCGGTGTCAATGGAAGCATCAGCAAATCTCACAGCAGCAGAATCTCAAAGTGGGTCAAGTGAGGTCATCAAGGTTTTTTCGCTTACTGCAAGCAACAGCTCTTCGAGCGAATCTGAATCATCAAGCGGTGAAAACCAGGTTTGTTACCTGCTATCAAAATCTTCGTGAATATTTACGCTGACCGTGCTAACTTTGTTTGTCACAATCATTTGTAGTTGAGTGGCAGCGGGGATTACGTGTTGTACACGTCTACGTATTGCCGGTGCAAGGCGACTGAGTGCCAAAACGAACATCCTGGGGAGTCTAGTGTGTCTACGTGCGAAAGCAAACTTTCCGACGGCTCGTGCCCATCGGGTTTCAAGACGTGCGTATCGACAGATTCCTACAAAGTTTCGACATCTACAGTAACGCCCAACAGTGTTGCTGAAGCAACGTTCACACTCCTTGCCGCGGATATTATCGGGGCATTTTACAATTTGAAAGAAGACGATCCCCTGAAACGCAACAGCAAATGGTGGGTTACCATCTCGCTCCCCAGTGGATGGAGATTCGTCGCGTGGGAAAATACTGCAGTCGATGTGACGCTCCGTGATGAAGATGGCGAGCATGCATCGGCCGTGCGTGTTCACAGCTGTGCTGACGTGACGAACAGCAATAACTGTGATAGCGATAACGCCTATCGCTACGGCTTCGTCAGCGTAATGGATCTTCTTGAAGGCCGAGAGGACTTAATGACATCAAGCTCTGGAGGACCAATGTCATTTGTTCTAACAAAGAGCATCGTGACTGGCACCAGTGCATCAAGTAGCTCTGTGGGCGTCAGCGTGTCACTATCGTACGAAACTTCGACCGGTACTCTTAAGTCTGCTGCTACGTCAAGACGCACACGGGAGTTATCGGTGACTGCTTCTGGCTCGGTCACCTCTATTGAAGACCTGAGTGCCCTCACTCTCGCGACGATGGCGCTGCCTCCTGTCCGACGAGGTCGCCTGGATTCTTCACTCGTGTGGATTGAAGAAGATACCGAACTTATGATGCTGTCGTTTTCAACGTCCTCCATCGTCGGCCCCAACACTGAGAACCCTAAAGTGTGCGTTGACATGCGCTCCTCGTATTGTGCAAGCAAAGGGCGCAAGCCTACTTCCACTGTTACTTTCGGATCCTCTGCGGAGGCCTCATACGTTCAAGGTGGAAACCCTTTCCTCAACCTTTACGCTGACCCAGGTGAAACCAATCTGGGCATCGAGAGTGACAACACCACCTACTTCTGCGTGAAAAACCTCCTTCCCTCCGGTGTCAAGACTAATGATTCATGGGAGATCAGAACGACCTTCACCTTTCAAATCCAGGTGATTAACGTCGACTGGACTGGTGATGAGAACCAGGAAGATGACTACACCAGCGGATTCCGGCTGCCACCGCTGAGTGAGGTTGTTCTAAAGGACGACAACGACGTGATGGGAAGCGACTGTGCGCAGACATTAGTGCACACGAAGACATGTACGTATAACTAATGTTGTCGTTATTGGACTGTAACACTGACTATCACCGTGTGCTGGCACAGACTCGAAGTACACTTTGAGTGTATACAGCGTGATGTCAATCACGTTCTTTGCAGTTGCTCTGGCTGGCGCTGTTCTTGTTACACGAATGGTAAAGCATTTTATTTGTTTGCAATATAGGGCGTAATTAAATATGTAACCAATGACTAACATGTTGCGTACTGATATTCGTGATATTCGTGACTTGTTGTTTGCAGAATGGCATTTCGTTTTCAAGGCAAACGTTTTATAACGACATGACGTCACTTTCGGTGATGATGATTTTCGTTTTGTGCATCGTTGGCAATGCAATCTGGATTAGGGTGTCAACGAAGGCATCGTCAGCGAGTGGAAGCGATATCTACTATCTCTTGTACGCGATTTCTGTCTGTTTCACGTGGACCATGATGACTTCAGTGTGCTTTCACTGGGGAACCGTGTTGTTTCACGATGTGGGACCATCCGGACGTTTGGTCGTGTTCACCGTTTACGTGCTTATCAACGTGGCGTTCTATGGTGTCCAGCTTTTTGGAGTGGTGAGCCTCACCGACTTTTATAAGTGCACATATGATGACTACCTTAAGAATCCTTTTTACACCATGCGGCTGTGTTCGGACGATTATTGCCCCGATTTGCAGCCTACTCAGTGGAAATATGCGGTGAACAACGTGTGCAAAGATGTCGACTACTCAGATTGGTTTTTCCCGCTACAGCAAAGTGCTGAACTGCTTATCTTCCTGACCTCCGTGGCATTGCTTGTGCTGGGCACGTTTGTGATTCAGCGTGGTGTGCGTCTTATCGATCAATCTGGAGATATTTTCGATGATCACGTGGTGAAGGTGATGAAGAAGTCACTGATTACGTATCTGGTGGTGATCTTGGCGATTGCACTTGTACTTGGAACATCCTGCATCATGAACTCAATTCTTCACTGGAAAAACTGGAGTATCGATTCCGTTGTGTGGTATATCTTCTCCATTTGGCTGCCAACGTTGGTCCCCCCAATTGGGTTTCTTCTTTTGCAGTGGAATCCGCGGCTGCACGGTATGAACTGGAACCCGTCGTTGCATGTGAAAGACCCGCAGCTACTCCACCGCACAATGTCTAGTATCTCTGATAAGGTTGAAAGCGGAAAGTTCACTGTTCTGCTTGACGGCACAGGATTAAGTGATGGGTGGGCAGGCATTCTGCGTTTCCCAGATACGGAGTACAACCCAATTGGCCAAGAAAGTGTGGATGGTACCCATAACGTACTTGCGCTGTCTGTCCAACTAGTGTCGCCCATTCCTCTCACCCACGCATGCTTCATTGAGCTCTACGTCGCGGAGAACACTTGTCCGGAAGGTGAAAACGATATTACGGGTGAAGATTACTATGAAGACCTCCCTGTGCTAAGCTACCGCCGGTCTTCAATTAGCACGTTTATTGAAAGTGGGCTGCACCAAGAAGGAATTTTAAGCCGTCGCAGCCAGTCGCTGTCGTTGCTAGGACCTGGGGCTCTTCCAACGCCTCTACCTGTCTTCAATCCGGGAGCGAAGTGGTCGCGTGTGGGCTTCACCGAGACTGTTTTGCCCACACTCGTGACTGGCAACTCTGAAAATGGGGCCAACGCAGTAACTCAAATCGCTACGTTCTTGTCGGTGCTCCAGATTCCAGTGATGCCTACGAACCCGCTTCTCCGTTTCGTTGTGTACGAAATCCCGGAGAAGGCGTCTTCACCGTCATCTGATTCTGACGCACGGGACTCGTCTCGTCAAATGATGCGTGCGTCTTCTCGACAGCTTGATGAGCGTGCTAGAATTGCGCGTGTGTCCGGCATGGGCATGGCTCCACCCTCGCGACCTAAGGTGTTTTGTGAATTTTCGTGTACGTGCGATGACATGCTTGAAGCAAACGAAGTAAACTTGGTGGCTCGACAGGTTTCACACCGCACTCGATCACCTATCCCAACAGTACTCAGTGATGGAAGTGGTGGCACTCAGTCTCCAAACGTTGCTGCCGCTGCTGCTGTACTCGCGACTCCAGAAGTGGATCCGTCAGTGCCGCGGTTGCGAGTTAAGTCTATGACCGTATCACCGCGCCAACTGAAGGAAAACTCTGGGTTCTATATCACCAAGAGTTTCCAGTTTGCAGAAGGAGACGAAATGGTGATTGAAGACATGGTCGAGAGCCCACTCACGAACGAGTTGCCTCGTCAGTACTTAGAACTGCTTGTTACTGAGCGCGCAGAGGATCTCGCACGCGCGCAGGCCGAAGCTGCCGGCTTTGAAGCAAGAGTGAAGAGCGGGCTTGTTGGCAACTTGTACGACAACTTGATCGAACAGATCCAAGGTGAGAACGACCAAACGGTAGTCCAGACGTGGCTGAATGAACGCGTCCAGCAACGCAAGATGTACGTCGAGGCTCTGCGCGAGTGCCATCAGTTGTGTATCGACCGAGCAGAGGAGGGACTAAACTTCAAGGCAAGCACCGAGAAGAAGAGTCTTGTGCTTCGTTTCCTGCCTATCAATCTGCACGTGCAAGACATGTGGGTGGGTCCGACCGCCGATCTGCGCTCGCAACGTTCAAGGCGTACGTCACCGAGCGTGAAAGCATACCCGACGGTGACGGTGGGTGCTTTCTCTGCTCACTGCTTCAAGTTCCGCCACAATGGGAGCATTTTAAGTTTGCGTTCGACGTTGCAAAAGCGGTCGTTATCACGTGTCGAAAGTGATGTGTCCGACAAGAGCGGGAGCGATATGGTGGACTGGAGCAATGCGGCCGCACGTTCTACCGACGAGACGCGATGGCATCTCACGACGCGTTTCGATATGTGCCTGTCACAGGCGCTGACAGCGTTGGTTGCCTCCTTCTGCCGCCAGCTAGAGGTGTCATTGCAGCATCCGACTGACCGCAGCTTCTTGCACACGATTGACTCTATCGGCTTCTTGTTCCAGGTTGAGTCTTTGCTTTCGACACAGGGCAAGGAAATCGGAATGCTGGAGGACTTCTCTGCAGCCGTTGACGCCCTGAAGCACGTCACATTCGTACTGGACACATCTCCGCCAGCACACCTCCCTTCGACGCTGCTTAACCTGCACATGAAAAACACGACTCTGCCAGGCGTTGTGTCTGTGCGTTTGAGCAAAGGGGCTGCTAAGGGCACGTACACTGTGGCGATTGGTGTCCGTTGCTCTGACGACTTGCGAGCGTCGATCCCGTCCAACATCCGATCGGGAAGTGCAATTCCCGTCACACCAGTTATGTTTACGCAGGGCATCAACGAGATGCAGACGCTGGCCAACAACGCCAGCAGCAAGAAGACGACTCTGCAGGACATTATCAACCGAAAGAGCTTCTTTGTATTGACTCGATACGTCGAGAAGTACAAGCAGCTTGCGACTCAAAGGGTACGTTACGCTTATGATTTTTGCTTTTTAATGTAGTATTGACACTTTTGCGATTTCTGCAGCCGGATGCGGTGCCCACGCCGATGAGTACGATCACTCCACTGTTGGAATCACTGGAGGAACGTATTGCAACAGCTAGCAAACGCCAAGTGGTGAAGTCGAAGCACCCAAAGATCATCCAGGAAGGATCTCATCTGTGCCGACTGCTTGGCGCTGGTCGTGTGACGTCGTGCAAGAGTGCCAAGGACCGCACGGGAATGTCCGTGACGCTCGAGCAGGTACGCCTCCTAAGCGAGAACCATGGATTGCCGGAGGAATTCGCGGTGCGCACGGTGTCGACCATGCGCAGTAACGGTGTTCGCCTCGAAAACGCACTCAAGAACACGGGCAAGCGCCAGTACGCCTTCAACGCGTTGCAGCGCTCGCTGCTCCCGGACGAGTACAAATGCCCCGAGGGTACCTATGGTCGTGGCAACGTGAGCTAGGTGGACGCTCGTGTTGTAGTTGACGGGAAGCCTGCAGATGTCTGCCAAACCCTGTTATTATTTGTTGGCTGAATAAACGATTTTGAAGGAACACGCTTGTGTTGCTACACTGAATCCGAGTAACATGATTGCAGCAACTACATGCATATTGAAGGTGCTACACTGGATGGGGCTTCGGACCAAGCATTCGTGAACTCGACTTTTGGTTGCCCCACTATTTACATGTACTGCAAATTCTGAGATACAAGTCCAACGTAGCACACAACTTCAGTTTTCACAATTTCTCCATCAGTACACGTCCATTTTTCACCTCAACTGAGGTATGCACTACAATGCAAGTGAAGACCGCATGGAGCACGGCTGTGTTGAAGACATTTGTTCGGCCTCATGTCCATTTTCACGTACAAGCATCAGCCATCTCGTTATCGACAAACCACAATAAACGAATGACGCACGCTTTAGCAACCGCATGAACCTTACCATGCCAGGTAGTATAGCAACATACACGAACTCAAATTCACCGCTTGCACTTGCTTGTCAATGGCAACGCATCCTCCTTTCCCCTTTCCCGTATGATCTTCTCCTTGTTTCGTCAATTTTCAAATGAGATGGAATAAAACCTTGAGGTTTTATTCCATCCGAATGTTCGTGGGCGCGAACCGCTTTGGTCTCCACTAACGCCAACAAGAAGAGAACGACAAGAAGCAGCACCTGGCAGAGAGACGCCGAGATGCCCACCGACATTGAGCGCATCGTGGACCGCAAGCTCATCAAGCAGCGCGTGCACTACTATGTGGTGTGGAAGGGATTCGGCGAGGAGAACAACACGTGGTACGGGACGACGCGCGCAATAAATGTCCTCCATTGGACATTTCGACAATATAAGTTATCACAATTACTAACATAGTATACTATGTATACAATATTAATATGTGCAGGGAGAGCCGCATTGACCTCATGGCCGATGGCTACTCGGACATCATCAAGCGCTTCGAAGAACGTACGTGGCTTCAGTCGTTCAAGAGACTGTGATACATAGAAGCACTATTGTTGTTATTGGTGCTAATTGTTACTATTTGATGTGTAGAACGGAAGAAGGAGTCGGGAGGTTCGACGCCTCGTGGTCGGAGCCCCGGACGCTCGACGTCCAAGAGTCCGCGCAAGAGCAAGAGCCCTGGACGAAGTCCTGGTCGTCCGCGTGGACGCCGCAGTCGCTCGCGCAGCGTCTCAGTGAGCAGGAAGTTGCCTGAAAGCAACAACGACGAGGAGCTGATCAAGGAGAAGGAGGTTTCTAAAGCTGGGAGCACCACCCCGCGGCGACGCAAGAGCGTGAGCAACAATAAGAACCACGACGCCGTCAATGGCCTTGTGAAGGAGACGCCGAGACGCCGGTCAAACCGGAAACAGGTGACGGAGACGACCTCGTCCTTGTTTGTGTCTCGTCTGGACGAGCAGAAGACGGACCCGGCGACAGATGAAGAAGACGACTCGGTACTGCTGCGGTCGACCATTGCAGCGCTGGCACCGCAGTTGCGTGAGATGGCCCCTCCTGCTCCGTTGGCAGCAGAGACCGATGTGCAGAAGAAGACTTTCACGTTGTCATACGAAGAGGATGACGAGGCTGGAGTACTACTGAAGGCGCAGAACACCAAGGAGACCACTGGATCGGAGACTAACGCTACGATTAGCTCGGTTCATGAGCACACTGGATCTGTGCAAGAGGGCTTTATTGCCAAGGCGTTGGAGAGTGGCTACCTTGCGTCCTTCCTGAGTGTAGTGACGGTGGTGGGCTCCCTCGTGGCTAGTCAGATGTTGCCTCGTGACGGTGAGGAGGGTACGGATCTGTGGCGGAGGTGGCTAGCGTTCCTTACGCCCGTCGTGGCACTGCTGCTCTTCTTCCACCAGAAGGATGCTCGCCCTTCGGCAAAGTGGGTGGCGACTGGCCTGGCCTGGCGTGCTGCTGCGGAGCTTCTGCTGTTGATTGGCGCCACCCCTCGCGAGTTTGAGACGATGGTTGCTGGATCTGCTGCTATCGCGAACTTGGCGCTGCTAGTTGCGCTCGTGTCGATTATCCGCAATGGTGAGCACGTGCAGTCCAAGGCTACCCTGGGCCTGCTAGCTACGGGCGTTTTGGGTCTTTTCCTTTCGGACAGGTAAGCTGCGCGAATTCATGCTTGGGATATTGCCATTGATTCTAACATTTTCTTGTTGTATAGTTGGGTGATCTCAACTGAGAACTCGGAGCTGGAGTCGCGCGTCATCCTCATGTCGATGGCAGTTGTAAGTCTCACTGAATTCGTTTTCGCTGGGTTGACGAAAGAATTTCTAACGGTATATCTGCTTCTCACTTCAATGTTTGTTCAGCTGACAATTGCACTGTCACCAATGCCGACGGTATCCTCGGAAGACGATGATTAGGATAGGCACCTCAGGCAAACTGCTCGACGCTGTAATTAGGAGTTTCTCGTTTGTTTTTTTCGCTGACTTCATTCGGAGGTAGCGCTGTCGCTGCTATATAAACTTTATGATCTCCGCTGTTGTTGGCAGACTGTTTTGGCTCCATTTGCTCATTTCAACTTGTGATGAGGGATCTTAGAAATTTCGTTTGTATTTCCAGAAATGATCTTACTGAAGCGCCAGGTGCAGCGTCTTGATGAGCAGCTGCTGGCTACGAGCACTCACTACTGAGTCAACGTCACCCTCACGGTGCACCAGCTCTCGAATAACCTCAATCGTCAATGCCGACGTTGTAGCACCGCCCCGCTTGTGGTGCTCCGGTCGCGATACATACTCGCTCATAGCCTTGTACAAAAGCGTTTGCCGCATCAATGACTCAAGCATCTCCTCGTTAACGCCCGCGGCCGACTCGGCAGACAGGGTGTCCCAAAGCTCACCGTCATCAACGATGCAAGCTTTCCACACATTGGCACGCATCTCCACATACTCTTCAGTCAGTGGGTCCGTCACCATCGTTTCTAAAGCGTCGAGCGACATCAAGAAAATGTTGGTTCTGTAGCACGCAGCAAGGGGTGAGCAAGACGTCTCTTAGGGGTAAACAATAGGTAAAAAAAAAGCTGCGAAGTTACCTCATAGGGTCATCCTTCTCAACAGAAAGAGCCGATGACAAACACGCGTGAACCAATTCTTCAGGTGAGAGCGGCTGGGAGTTAACAGGTTCCTTCAACGGCAGTTGCAATAACAGCTCCTGAAGCTTCCCACGGACGAGCTGCACACACAAAATTAGCTCATGAGTACCCTCATACATACCGAGGGTCTGGAACAAGCGCTACGTACCTCGTGGTTTATCTCTTGGACCCTTTCTGGATGAGACAGGCTGGGAGAAGCAAATGCCGCAATCTTCGCTATGCTAGCCATCGTCTTGCGCTTCGGCAGCGACCGCTGCTCACCCTTAGCTTCACGCAGCGCAAGTGTTGCCACCTGGTCGTATCGTTCGATGGAAACTGCTGTCAACCAGCGATGCTTTCTCAAGTGTTCACGGCTTTTCATGAACTTGTGGAGTGATGGTGCGAAAACTTGCGAATGAGCTAGCAGATACGCCATCATAGTGGGGGACTGCGCGTTGGCTTCCTGTTGGGCCCACGGGTTCCGAACCTCGCCGTTGTACCAGCGGAAAACGAAGTTATCAAACCCCTCGAATTTCTTGCAGTACGATTCTAGCCTCTTCGACGCAGGGTTCTTCGGAAGTTTACCAAGAACGCAATCCAGCTTGGACAGGTTCTCTGAGTCTTCGACAAAAACCAGGTAGACCATGCCTTCAAAGTATGCATACTTCTCGCAGAGCTCTACGCACTGACTAAACAGATCCGCTCGCTTCCGAGTAACCATACCGACTTGATCAAAATCAACAGCGGCATCACTGTCCTGGGATGGCGTTTGAGTCGCGATCAATACCAAAGGATTCAACGTTACCCGTTTGGTAAACGTCTCTTCCTTGCGTAACTCATCTGCTTCATCGCCGGAAGCCAGCGGGATAAACTGAGCGTAGTTGTCTAGCAAGACAGTTCCTAGTCTCTGGATCTGATCGGTAAGCTCGAACACCTCGTCATACTGCCAGCGAATCTGTTTGTCGGACGACCCTGACTGCGAGTAACCAGCAAGGATAGACAGACGTGAAATTTGATTCGCCAGTACCTCTCGGACTTCACGTGTGAAGGCCCAACTTCCGGTCGACGGAAAACCAGCAGGGGAGCTTTGCACAGGAGTACAGAGCATACTTAGCATCGCACACCCACTTTCCAGTAGTGCATAAAGATATGTCGAGTCACTCTCGCCAATGGAGGTAGCCAGGATCTGCACTTCGTCACCCAGAAGCTTGAACAGCTCAGGGATCTTGCTCACTTCGCAATAAAATACATCAAACGAGTTGTACCCTGCAAGGCGGAGCTGCTCTTTCTGGTGTCCGCGCTTCTCGACAGTTTTCTCGATCGCGTGTAAGAGGAATTTTCCTGTTAGTCGGCGTTGAATCTTTTGGACCTCCGATGAGGTGTCATCATCAGCCGAGTTTGAGGACAAAATTGATGCCTGGAACTTGCTAAGTGAAATTGCAGCTTGCAGCTTCTCTTCGTTTTCGGCGAGATGGCGTTTCAGCTCATCAGATTCTTCAATAAACTCCCACACAGATGCGCACCGACGCTGCAAGAATTCCATAAACGCCACATGACGATTTCTCTTTTCTTCTAGCTGGTACCGCACCAGCTTGGGTGTGACCGACGAAATATCAGCTTCAGTCGTCTGTGTATCGGACTGGACTGGGGCGTCATCGTGCGGTTCCTTCTCCCAACGCAACCCCGACGACGACTTGGCATCTAGGATCTGGAAATCCACCGAAACAGCAGCTTGTGCAACGGACCCGATATCTCTAACACCCACACGAAGGGCGGAAGCGGAGTTCGGGTCATCATGAAAATGCGTCAAGATCAAACAGACATAGTCCTCCACGCCAAGGTTCTCGCCCAAAAAGTGAGACGATTCACTGGTGTAATGGCTCGCTTCTTCCCGCCTTCGCCGAGTCCTCTCCACGGATGCCTCAGACGTAACAGGGGCTACCAAGCGTTCCAATTTCTGCATGTCAGATGCTGTAGCTACACACACCGATCCGCTGAGCGACTTCAGGTCTTCTTCCATCAGCAAAAATGATACTGAACCCTTCACAGCATTGTTATCGAAGGAACTCTGGTCGATACGAGCTCCAAACGCTACGGGCAATCGGCCTTGAGCACCTTGGAGAGGAAAAGCTGCCGAACGAACACTGGTCTGTCCGGCTTGTGGCAACAGGATCGTACAAAACTGGGTAGGCTGCATTTGCGTCCACACAAGGTACAAAGCGCCACGCGTAATGGAGAAGCTTTGCACTTGGAAGAACCGGTCGTCGTCTCCTTGCTCATCGAAAGCAAGCTCAAAGTCCAGCATGCAAGCCCACTCCAATTCGGGCGGAGCGTCGTCGTCTACCGGTCCAAGAGAGAACTGAAACAGCGCGTACCTGACCTTGGCATTAATACAAGCACGCGACGAAGAGCACACGAACGCAACCAGAAGTGCAAAGCGCGTTTCCTGCACGTACGGCATCGAAACAATATACACCTTGGCCAGATGAGCGTCCGGGAAAGTGTCACTATAGTAGCTGATCGCCACTCGGCTAGCATCGAAGTGCCACTGCGAAACGGTCGAGCAATCCATGACATCTCCCGTGCTAAACGTGCGTCGCTCCAGCATGCCACCCTGGAACAGCACGAGCATGTCTGACGTCTCGTCCGCCTCTCCCCCATTACTGCTCATAGACGCCGCTCCATCTCCCAACACCGACGGCAGCACGCGCAAGTACTTGATCGGCTGGTTCACATCCAGCTCTCCTCCGTCCGCTCCTGACCTCGACGCCGTCGACGAGAAGAAGAACTGGGACACCGATTTGGTAATCCCCGACAAGAAGCCCGCACTCTGTTTCTCAAACGCCCGGACACGGATGCGTCGATCCTCGAGCGCGACCTCCCACACATTTCCCTGGTTACTCCAGCACACGAGGCCCGTGGCGTCGTCGTGCATCTCCTCGTCCTGCGCGCCGTCCACGGCCGCATTCGGGTGCGTCATCACTTCTTCATTCACCCCCAATGGGATCTGCACACTGAGCGGTACACTCTCGTACGGGAGCTCAATATCTTCCCAAAAGAGCACGATGCCGCTCTTACCCACCACCATGAGACTCAGACTCTGGCTGTAGAGTGCAAAGAGGAACGGGTACAGTACTTCCTCGGGCTCCAGCTCATCTGGCAGCTGCAACGCAATCACTTTGCCTCGGTCCTGTTGCCACAGCAGCACTTTGGTGCGTAGAGGGAAGACCAAGTACGGGATCCACTGGCGCCCGCTGCGGTGGCGTGCAGAGGGCACCGAGGCCTGGCAGCAGCGCACCTGCAGTCGCTGGTGCTGCGGCAGTTGCGGCCACTCCTTGCGCACTTCTTCCAGGACTTGGGGCGGCAGTGACGCCGTCTCCACGATGGTACACGCGCGCGAATCCACGAGCAGCGACGCGCTCTCCTCCGCGTCGCCCGAGCGCGGCGCGTACAGCGCGTCCCAGTGCTCCAGGCGCTGGCGCTTGCTGAAGCTCAGCGCGTCGGCGGACAGCAGCCCGCCGCCACCGCGCTTGGCCGGCACCTCGACGAACTTGCGGGCGCGAAACATGCTCTTCCTCTCTGCCCGTCCACTGGAGTTTTGACTGGATTACCGGGGCGGACGCGGTACAACGGACAGAGATTTATAAATTGGACGAATAGGAGAGAGAGGTTATAAAATTGAGAGGATATGATTGGTGGATGACAGAGGGACTCGTAAGTGCTGTTTGTTGTATGGGTTCAACATGGAGGTGTGCTTTGGCGCATGTTGCTTTGGTTGTCACTCGGTTTGTCGTCGTCACTGCCAAATAAATATGCCTACAGTGGGGAACTATCAAAACCCTGCTTGCTTGAGTAACAAATTGAATAAGGTCGAACTGGGGTTGTAACATGCCTGACGCTCAGAAGCCGAGTGTGGCACGCTGGTTCCGGTATGCAAGCTCTGCATCTCCTGACTCGGGTGACGTTGCGTTGGCCAAGTGGTCTGCGGAGCTGCCAACGGAGGACGAAATGCTGCCCTGGGCGTAAGCGCCGTCCATGGATCCGCGATGCTGCTCCAGGAAGTACGAGTGAGCAAGCTCCAGCATCTTCACCCACCTCAGCATCTCTTCGTGGGTCTTCGCTACCATCCGCGTCTGGTGCGTGGGCGAGCAGATCATAAATTCGTTTGGCTTGCCCACTTCCTTGCCGTGTAGGATCTCGAGAGACTTGTGCTTGAGTGGGATCGACCCGCGCGGCTCGCGGTCACCCTCCCGCTTATAGTATCGGAGATATCCGTCCGGCTCGATGTTGCACCATCGCTCACGAACTCCGCGCAACGACATATTTCCAAACGTGCCCTTCTCGTTGGAGTGCGTGGGGTGTTTGCGGAGGACTCCACTCATCTTCGGCATCGATCCATCGCGTGGGATCTGGTTCGAGTTTGAGTCGTGAGACTGTGTGAGCGAGCCCAACGAGGCACTGCTGCTGCTTCTGTGACTAGGTGGGCTAGGATCAAATCTCTCCGAGACTCGTTGGGCAACGCTTGCAGATGATATATTACCACCATTCGAAGCGCGGCCACCACCGATGGATGCCCTGCTACCACCGATTGAGCTTCTAATACCACCGCCAAGCGATGCACGAGAGCCACCTGTAGACCTTCGAGGCATGTCCTGCATCGTCGGCGGACCAGCAATAGAAAGTCTTACGTGCGAGTCACTTCTCGTTTTCGAAACGTTAAGCGTTCCATTGGTCAACAACTGGAACTGGTCTTGCACCACCTTCATTTCGTCCTTCAGCTGCAATCGCCGCTTACTCAGCTCACCCTTCCGAGCCTCGTCCTTCTCACCGGCCGCCTTTGCGAGCTGAACCACGGTTTCATGAAGCTGAGTTTGGAGCCTTGCCAGCTTATTCTGCAACCTGGACGTTTCGGACACGCGCTCGTGTGGAGCCTCGTCAACATCAATTGTGTCAACAGAGGAGTCTGCGCGCTCCAAAGCAATCGGTTTGCCCTGATCAACATCGAAGAACACGTTCAATTCGTTCTCCATTCGTCGCATTTCATCCAGTGCCGCCTTCAGGTCATCCTTCAAATCAGCACGTCGAAGCGAAAGGTTATCGGCTTGCTGCTGATCTCCGCCATTTGAAGCCTTCGCAATTCCGACCACCGTTTCATGCAAATTCTTACGCAGCAAAGCGATCTTGTTCTCCAAAAAGATCATTTGAGGTGGACGTTCACCGCTAATGAACTCATCCTCACGCTTAACAGCTTCGGCCGCCACATCCATCTGCTTCTGAAACTGGTGAATTTCTGATTCCACAAACTTTGCTTCGCTCCTCTTCCATTTGGATTTCTTCCTCCAAATGGAGTGATTGTGCTTTAATTTTCTCAAGAAGACGTTCGCGGGCATCCTCCGCGCGGGTGTCAATCGATCCTCTCGTGACCATGGAACCGAGGAATGCCGGTGAGAAAAACTTGACTTCATACTGACCGTTCAGATCCAAGTCAAGATCTCCGTACTCGTCCAGTTCCTTTTGCAGGTTGTCAAGCGTCTCTTCAATTTTGACTCGAGCTGCCTGCAGTTCATCGTTTTCTGCAATAATTTCGGTAACTTCCTGCTCCAGCTCTCCTGTTCGCTGGACCAACTCGGCCGTCATTAGCACCTCTGGCGAATCAATTTCTCCGGCAGCTTGCTGATCGAGCTGCTTGATCATCTCCTTTAAAGTTTCTGCTTCTTGAATCAAGTGTTCACGCTCCTTCTCCAGAGACTCTTGATGCTGCTGTCCTCCTTCGACCTGTGTTTCCATAACTTCACATTTCTTTTCCATCTCGAGCATCCGTAATTGAATGTGACGTTTTGTCGATGCCCACACTTGCTTGTGAAGCTCGTACGACACCAATATTTGGAAATACTCCATACGCAGCGAGGTCTGCATGACTCGTGCAGCGCGAGCTTCTTTTCCTTCTTCAGTCTCTTCATGCGGAATTTCTTCCTCAACTCGACCAACAATGCCTTTAGATATATCAGCAAACTTAATGCGGACAGGTCGCACCATTCGCGCCAGCAGTTCCAAAACTTCAGAATACGTGTATCCAGCCAACGAGACTCCATTCATCATCGTTACTCGCATATTCACTGCAAGGCGCTTTTCCGGTTTGACGCTCCAGTTATAAATTTCAGCTGGGCTCGCCATTCCATTTGGCAACTTGTAAATCTCCGCAATGTGCACCTGTAGATCTGTAAACTCTGTGCCCGGAATTCCAGCAATTTGCTTGAGGTTGAGTCCTAGTCGGCCTGGACCAAATGTTACCTCGATCTCGTGTACCCACTTGTAGATGACACCAGTCTTCATCGGGGGACGCAGCCATTGCGTATGCCCGTAAGGTGACACGTAGTAGGTCTTACCGTCATTGGTTTTACTCTGACGCGTGGACCAACCTTTAGGCAATACCAGAATTTCACCGGACTCCAACACCTCGACGGTTTCGCAAGGTAGCTTCTTTCGGATCCTCTCGATGACTTCCTCCAAGTTCGCATCCAGAGGGGTTTTCTCAATAGTTTCAGCTACTGCGGTGATTGTTGCGTGCTCACCTTCCTGCTCGGAGCCATCTGCAGCACTCATTTCTCCGTTTTCTGCTTTCTGTTGCTCAAATTCTTCCGATTCGGCTTGGGTAGACAAAGGTTCACTGCCATCTTCTCCGTCCGTCATGCCTGCAGCAGCATCTAATAGGTCGATGGCCGCAGCTGGAGAAGCAACAGGCATTTCCAGCTCCTGGGGAAGCTGAAGTCCCACTTCAGGTGTAGCCACTGCTTCGTCAGCGACCAAATTGTTCACTGGTGCACTATGTATTGGTAGCTGCTCCTCCATTGCAGGTTCCGTGGGGGCGTCGGCATCAATGGACAGTGGAGGCATTTCCGATTTGTCAGCTTCCATCGGTGTTGAATCGTCCACAATATTCACAGGCACAACATTTTCTGGGGTTACAATCGTCAGCGGGTCCTCCAGCTTTTCGGCACCCTCAGCTCCCACAACCTCGTTTTCTGCCGACGCAACTTGTTCCTCTGAAGCTGCAACTTCGTCTGCTGATTCGCTGCTAGCATCAGCATCAGGAGTTGGCGTATCGTCAGCGACATCTTCAGTGTCTTGCATCGTAGGGTCTTCCTGCTTCTCTTCTGCAACTGCATCCTCAACAGCAGACGCTGCCTTCACCACCTCGGTCTCCTCCATAGACTTCGCCTCTTCTCCATCCTCTGGAGTCGTCGTCTGCTCCTGATCCCCCGTATCTTTGCTGTCCTCTTCAGTCGCAGCTCCCTGCTCTTCTACGGCCTCTTTTTCTACCGAAGCTTCCTCTTTCGCCTCACCTCCCTCTGCATCTTCACTAGACGGTGCTTGCACCCCCTCTGTCGCCTCCGAAGGCGCGGTATCTCCTTGTTTCTCCTCCGTAGTAGCAACATTCCCCTTTGCCAACTCCGCTTCGGCGTCTTGCGCGGTTTCTACGGGCGCCGCGACTGCGGGCGGCGGCGTGGCCTGCGCCTCGATCTCTGGCGGCGCGTTCTGCTCCATCTGTCGTGTGTGCGAGCGGCCAGCGGCGTCTTAAATCCCGGGCGCGCCTTGCTGCGTATGCGCGGGCTCCGCTTCGTGCTGAAAAGCTCAACAACGAAGCGCTCCCCCGCAAAAAAAAACAGGGCTGCATTAAGTACGATTATGTCGCTGGGAATCCTCGAACAGAGAGCCGACTTCAAGTGCCTGTAACCTGGTCCGAAAGTGGTGATTTTGCATGAGCGAGAGCGCTAGATTTTCTTATTGCTTGACATCTGGATAGAGCAGCCGCTGTAGAGCAGATAAAGGGCTTGAAGAGGGCTGGCGATGCTGTGCTTATGGGACTCTCGATGGCAGAAACGTTTGACTCGTAAGCTTAGCTGAGACTCTCAGAAACTTTAGTCGAGAGATTCTGACATGTGACACAGTTAAAGCCAGATGGAACCCTGATTACGTGTTGGAGAGGCGAGTTCAACTCAGACGCGTTTGTGAGCCGCACATTGCCTTGCTGCTACTGTGAGCTAGACCTGCGGGGCCTCGACCAAGCAGAAGCCATCGCTGCACTCGCTGCTCTTGGACTGCAGCTCCAGCGCGATGTCGACGACTTTCTCCGGTGACGCCGCTACGAATTGGCGCTTGGGAATACGCGTTTCGCGAATGAACTCGCACAGCGAAACCTGGGCCTGCTCCTCGGACGAGACCTTCTTCTTTGGGCACTTCAGCACCATGATCTTCGTGTTCAGGCGGCGGTTTGCTTCAGCTGAACAAATTACACGGTATTAGCTTGCGAGCATCATCAAGATCAGCAAGGAATAGATACGGCAACGCACTTCGTGATCGCACCCCGTAGAACTGGCAAACGCTGTGAATGATGAGCCGGTGGAAAGCAGAGTCCAGCAGAGGCAACATCAGTCGAACGTCCTTCTCGTTCGCGCGCATTAACTCAATCGGGTGCTTTAGCATGCGGAACAGAGGAGTTGCGACTTCCAGCTCGGATGGCACCTCTCGCCACTGTATCAATATTCCGACACGCATCCCTTAGTACATTGCTGGCAATCAATTTACGACATCCTTTACCAACCTGAATGAAGTGTAAGACCACGTACTCCACAGCCTCAATAAATGGGGCAAATGAGTTGAACGAACGCAACATCAGTGTCCGCGCACGGCGGTCGACACGAGTAAACATTTGTTCGGCATCTGGCACATTCACCACAACTCCATCAGATACGAGCAACAATAAAGCTCCAACAATATCAGCAACACACCGTTCCATCCATCTTTGCGTCGATTGCGTGGAGCGTTTGTCCGGTTCTCATGTGCACCTCCTCCTTTGCGGAACTCCATCTGCAACTCTTCATTCTGAGGCTCTGCCAGCTTCTGAAAGTTTGATCTGGCACACAACACCCATTTTCAGCCTCCAACCAGTCCAAAAAACCTCTACATAAACGGCTGCACACCTCCACTCCACGTTGATCTCCATGTGCTCCATCAAATCCTCCAACCGCGTGGACGCCGCTCGGTTGCCAAAGTGGTGGTCTGCACATCCACCCATACAAATGCATCAGTCTGCAGCACCGACCATCGCTTCTACTCTTCTTTACTCACCGTTAAACCATCGCTGCTGCTTGCGGACGCCCACAGGCAGCTCATTGGGCTTCGACAGGTACCCAGCCGAGCGGATCGGGTGGATGTTGATCAGGCGCTTGCTGCGAGCGAGCGGCGACTCGCTGCCTCGTTTCTGTGGCGTGCGCGCGCGGCTGGAGCCGTTTCCGTTGCTGCCGGAGCGCTCCACGCCCGCGATGAGCGCCTTCTTGGGGGCGGCGTCGTCTTCAGTGCGCAGTGGGGCGATGGGGCCCTCGCCCCACGCCATCTCCAGCTCCAGCTCGCTGCCGCACAACGAACTGACCTCCGAGTCGCTCACGTCGGGCGCCTCCGTCGCTAGTTTGATCACGTGCGCCATCAGTTCCTGCTGCTGCTGCTTGCGTGGTACAGATATTCCTTCCAAGTGAGCGCGTCGCCTCCAGAAGAACCCGTGACCATCACTCATGGAAACTGCGATAATGAAGGAAACTACGACAAAGACTGAGATTTTCCACGCGAACAGTAAGATATGAACTATGGCATAGCATACTCCTGAGCCTGGTCATCTCGCACCACACGGAACGGACTATATTTTGGTGATGGGGGACCAATTCCGCTAAGGTTTGTGCTTATACTGAGATCAAGTCGGATTTGCGTTTGCGGGTCCACACGTCACAAACGTCGACGTTGTCATTGGGCGATTCAAGACACCATGGCCATGGACCTCACGGCGGAAGACGACGACCTGCTGAGCTACTTCCTGTCGGCGGATGTGGCGGCCGAGCACATGCCGCAGTCGCGCCTCGTAGCGGCTGCTGCCGTCTCGGGCGAGCAGTTCACGCTGGGGCAGACGGCTCCGCTGGCCTCGGAGCGCACGTTCGGAGAGGACTTGGCGCCGGCCTCGACGCCTGTTAGCAGCGCCCCGAGCGCCCCCTCCTTCCAGCAGACGCAGGGCAGCTTCTCCGAGAGCTCCATGATGCGGCCGGCGTCGAACGATGACGAGACGTCGTCGAACACGGGCGGCCTGGACACGGACGAGAAGCGGCAGCGAAGACTGGCCAGGAATCGCGAGTCGGCGCGTCAGAGTCGCCGCCGCAAGAAGCAGTACCTGGAGCTGCTGGAGGAGAAGGTGTGTGATGTTGTGTGTGGGGTTCTGGTGAGGAGAAGTGGTTGACGTTCTGTGCGTTTTGAAGGTGTCGCAATTGACGGAGAGCATTGACACGACCCGCGCGAACCACTTGGAGCGTGCGGACGAGGCGCTCAACCAGGTGCGGTCGGACATTTTGAAGAGTCTGACGGAGGACTTGAAGAGCGGCGGCTCGGAGGAGGTACGGCTGCGGATGAGCAATTGTGCAGAGAGCTTGGGGCTGACGACGAGATTGTTTATTTAGTCTGTGCAGGAGAAGATTCGACAGGGTATTATGCTGATTCAGGAGCGCTTCGGACCGAACAGTGTGGTGCGTGGATGTCTTTCGACTACGTGCTTTAACAGGTTATGACTTTTCGGTTGCTATTCTTTGACCTGTAGGAACGACTTGCTGTAAAGGACTATAACTTTCGTCAGCTCGACAACTTGCTGCTGCCTCCGTACTGCCGCTTCTTGCTGTGGCTGAGCATTCAGGAGGAGACGTTCTTTGAGGAGGCCAACGGCGTCGCTAAGAACGCTGGAGAGGTCCCAGAGAAAAAGAAAGCTTCTGTCATGGTGAAGAAGGATACGTTGTGGTCGACTCTGACCAGTGACCTCGCCCTTACTTACGAACAGGATGAGAAGCTGAAGTCATTGTACAAGTGAGTGGTTACGCACCCGGATCTATTACCTTCAGCTGTAATTATACTGATGCACCAATGTTGTGCCTTCCCAACAGGACTGGCGAGACGAAGAGTAGCAAGTTGGAACGCCGACGGGTGGCACTAGCTGTGGTAAGTACTTGAGCAAGGCACTTCATATGTCGCGCTTTTGATTCATTCCACTGATCATGATCCTGTTTTTTATCGATTTGACAGACATATTTAAGCAAGCTAAAGAAGAGCCTCGAGCAGCGCTCGGAAGCTGTCCAGCGACAAACAGAAATGCTGCACTCCATCTTGACTCCTGAACAATCGCTCAAGTATCTGCGGTGGGTGGACGCCAACCAGGACCGATTGCCCAACTACGTGGACAAGACGATGTCAGTAGCAAATCCAGGCGCCTCCGATGCGGTTCGTGCCATTTTGAAGAAGGACGACCGCGATCTCACAGTGGAGGACGTGACCGCGCTGCTCGGAGAGCTGTAGACACACGTTGGAGCGCCTCCTCGCTTTTTTGTTCCGTGCCTCGCTACCTGCAAGCCTTCGCAGCCCATCGAGGTGGCCAGCCATGTATAACGCGTTGCGAAGGGCGCTTGATAAACATCGGAGTTAATTTTCACATTGTGTCGACTGCATCTAAATGTACTTGGATGTCAAGCAGCATCCTCGAAGTTGAAGCGTATTCTCAAAATTGCAAAACCCAATCTCCTTTTCAGAATTTTAGAAACCAACGTTGGCATCTGATTCCAGGTGCCGAAGTGCTCACTATGAAGGTCGTCGTGGGGCTCGCTTCTCTTCTGCTGGCGGCCGCAGCAGCTGTCACGGGAGTTCTCATGGAGCGGCGTCGGCAACATGAGCTTAAGGCTTGCGGCTGCGCTGACGGCGAGTGCTGCAACTCGGTGCGTCCCTCAGAACGACGCTACCAGTTGCCCCGTGCGCACGTGGAACATTGGGACACTCGCAACGGCCAATGCGACCCGAGTTGGGCCAAATTGGCGCCTGGAGCAGCAGCAGATTCAACAGGGGACAAGCCTCGCACAAGCTTCGGCACTCTCATTCTACTGCGTCACGGCCAGAGCGTGTGGAACCGCAAACCGGACCGACCGACGGATCTGTGGCGGTACGCGGGATCCATCGACATCCCCTTAAGGTGACGAGATACCGAGAGAGATCGTGGATTATTGAGTGGGTTACTCAAGTGTGGTGGTTGCTGGACAGTGAGGTGGGCATGCAGGAAGCTTTTGAGGCGGGAAAGAGGCTGGAGTACGTGCCGATCGACGTGGTGTTCTGCTCGCAGATGGATCGGGCTCGTACGACCATGTCGCTGGCATTGAGTGTGCACTCCAGTAAGAAGACTCCAGTGGTAGAACATCGCTCACCGCTGGATAAACCGGCCTTTGAAGGGGTAAACGACAAGAACCCCTACGACTTTGTATGTGAGAGCTTTGGTGAAGTAACTATCGTCTTTGCTGTTGAAGTGACTGACTTGTGGGGGTGGTGCAGATTATCCCGGTGTACGTGTCGCCAACCCTGAACGAGCGCAACTTTGGTGACCTGCAGGTTGGTTGAGTATGGACTATTCTCGATGAGAACCGATCTGCTAATTTTAATGATGTAGGGCGTCCCGAGCTCGAAGCACACCGTGATGTTCAATAGGGAACATGTGAAGAAGATTCGAAATGACTACTACACGCGATTCCCAGGAGATAATGGCGAAAGTTGTGAAGATATCCACAACCGAACTATCCCGTTCTTCAACTCGTTCATTCTCCCGCACCTTGCTGAGGGGCGCAATGTGCTGGTCTCCTCGCACGGATTTGTTATCCGGACGCTCATCAAGCACCTGGATGGCATGGATGCGAAGGAGTTCAATGACCAGATGAAGCTGGAGAAGTCTGCACCTGACAAGTGCCTGCTACTCGCCCCGACGGGTCTGCTGCCCTTGTTTGAAATACCGATCTGGGTCTTTCGTGTCTAACTCAGTGTATATGTTGCTACCAGGCGTTCCACTCATGTACAAATATGACAAAGGAACGTTTACCAAGATCGCGCAGACACGCCGTGATCGGGCTGAGAGTCTAAGCCGCAGCATTGCGCCGTACTAGATGATGTCCGTACGCGGCATACTTGCGTGATGGCGATGCTGCCTGGTTCTAAGAGGATAGAGTGCAGCGGTGAGGTTGGTTGAGTGACTGTAAGTTTTACTTTTTGAGGAACGAGAAAGAAGGTGATTCAAGATAATCGTCAGCGCCTAAAGGATCAAAGTCGGGTTGCTTATTTGCATTGGTGCGAGTATCTTCGTGCTTCAGCACCCGTGACTCTGTTTTCTATCTGCTATCTGCTGGCAAGGTGGAGATTTACTGAACTGAACGACATCAGGCTTCGCCGGCAGCTTCTTTCAAACGCTGCACCAGCTCAGCCTTCAAGCCCTTAATGGACAAGCCGAGCTTCTTCAGTTCTTCACGTAGAATACTCACAGTCATCTGCTCGATCGGCTTCGGCGGTGTGTATGATACTGCATCCTGCTCCTCGTCTGCATCTTCCATCTCAACATCAGCCTGCGCAGCCTCTTTTTCGGCGCCGGTGTTTCTTCCATTGGCTCTGGTTGGGCGACCTTCTTAGGTGACTCTGCCTTGACTGCAGCCTCCTTCTTCGTCAAAACGGGAGCACGTGGCGGGGGAGGAGAAGGCACTGCGCTCGTTGCAGGAGCGTGCTGCTGTCTGATGGAAACCTTTTCCATCGCTTGTGTTGACTCTGCCACGCTTTCACCGTGAGCCTCTTTCTCGACTCTTTGCCCAACAACAGACTGGAAAAACGCGTTAGCAGCCTCGCGGTCCTGTTACACCAGCATGGTCAGAAACTCCCTTCACCCCACTCCTCAATCAACCAAAACAACGTACACGAGGACGGATGCGTTGAAAGTCGAGCACGTGCAGCTGCGGCAGCTTGTAGATGACGTACTCTCTGTAGTACTTGCGCTTGGTCACTGGGTTCCCGCTGAGCGAGAGCGTGTCCAGCTTGGCGAAGCAGGCGAGGTGGTCGACCTCCGACAGCTGCACGATGCGGTTGCCCGTGAGCATCAGGAACTCCAAGTTGGCGACCGCCTCAGACAGGTTCTCCTGGATCTTGGACACCTGGTTGTTGTGCAGCAACAGCATGCGCAGTCGACGCAGCCGCGGGAAGTTCTCGAGCTTCTTGATCTCGTTGTCTGAGAGATCGATGCAGTCGAAACCATCCTGTTGTGTTGTCATACAAAGCCCCAGTCAGCATCTTGAGTCTTCTAGGCATCGTCATCAACCACTGGACGCTGGGAAATAAAAGCAAAGTCACTACCTGAGTGACGCCCAAGTTCTCGATGGCGGGGGCCTTGTTTCCTGTAACCTCGTCAGTAATTGATACACAACCAGCAGCAGACGCGTGGGGAAGTACCTCGGAGGTTCAGCTCGCGCTCGTGCAGCGGGTTGATGGACACCTGCGCCCGCAAAATCACGTCCGCCGTCAGCCGCATCGCTCGCTTGGGGATCTCGTCGCAAGCTATCAGCCACGCGAAATGTGTGGCAGTACTTAAGTACCAATTGGTAGGTTACACATTATTTAAGGGTTATTACGTAGTAACCCTGAGATACTTACACGGCTCTAAAACGTTGACTAAAATTTAGGATGCTCGAGCACTGCGCGGCATGACGCCGAGCTCGATGTCGTCGTAGGAGTCGTCCGTAATGGGCTCCTTCGGTCTAGAGAGCGAAAGCGTGAGGCTTCGGATGCTGCTTGGCTTGCTCACTTTGGCTGAGGGGACGTCGTCCGCGTCTCCATCGACCAAATCCCCGTCGTCCGTGCTAACAGCCACCTCTGCCGTCGGATCCGCCGCCCCATGGGCGCGTCGGTGTTCGCGTCTTATCTGGATCATTTCTGGGGTGTGCACGAAGAAGAAGACGCCGACGCAGAAGAGCGCAATGAGGTGCGCACTCACGAGGTTGGGGAAGAAGCACGTGTCGTGGTTCCTACGTCAGCACAATTCTCGTAAGATATTACGTTGGGTGCACGCAGAGAGCCATGATTTTTGTTCTTACCTGTCGGACGGGTACGCATAGGCCCAGAAGTCGTACATGACGAAGATCGGCAGTGCTGTGCGCGAGATGCCCCAGATAATATAAGTACCGTAGATGGAGCGCATGTAGTTCTTGGTGTCCTGGCGGTCTCTAGCGTCCATGAACCCCCGTGCGTTGAGCGGCAGCGTCGCGAGCTCCACAAGAAGGAACAGCAGCAGACCGAATTGGCAGGCGGCGCAGCATGAGATGAAGTTGTTGATGAAGTACGGGACACTGCAAAAGACAGCATTGATTTCGGTCAGTTGAAGTCGCCTGGATTTTCGGGATGGAAGCAGATAGTACGTACACAGCGACAATGTGGTGAATGATGAAGACCCATTGCATCGGCACCGGCCAGACAATAATAATGATCAGGTCACAGAGGAAGTAGCCGATCGCTGCACGTCGTGCACAACACGGAGGAGGTTAGCCGGCGCACCCCACGATTTCCCTATCGTTGGCGACTTCAAAATGCCGTACCGATGGAGAAGATGAAGCTCGCTGATCGCAGAGAAGACATGGGCATGAACTCGCTCGCCCAGCTAATGTCTGCTAGCGCATAGGCCACGCCGATGACAACAAGAACCGCGTGGATAGTCGAGTTGATTCTGCATTGCATCAGAAGTGTGAGACAACGCCCCGCGGTTGAAGCCTTCAGCGTCTGCAGAACTCACCGTGAGCACCAGTCGGCCTTTTGTCCGGGCGTGAAGGTGGCGAACTCTGGAATGCGGCGACTCGAGAGGTACCACGAGAGCCCAAAGTTGGCCCAGAAGAAGGCGAAGGCGATGCCCGCGACCAGCGCGTTCTCGCCGAGGCGCACGCTGCGCTCCTCCTCCAGCAGCTCGTCGCCGCCGTCGTACCAACCCATGCTGTAAATGGCCGAACCAAGTCTCGAGCGCGGCGCAAAAGTGATGATGGCCAGACGACCGGATGATGCTGGTCTTGCACCCTGTGTCGCTTCGCTGGACGCACTTGTCGCGAGTATTACGCCCCGCGCAGTAACTTTACGCTTATCCAGTTTATGCAGGTATACTTATTCTTGCAGCCTTTTAGAACCGAACTGAGCTGATGTACCAACTAATTGATCCAGGTTATAATGTAATGCAGGAGAAAACCTGAGGGGGATATGCCACGATTTAGCGAATCAAAAACGTCCATCTGACTTGTTACTCACGCTGGCTCACGCTCATTGGCCAATAAACACCTTGCAAAATGTATCCGAGGCGCCCGGCTCTGGTCGTCGTTCAATCATACAACCACCAAGTCAAGCTTCAGAGTTTAACGCCGAGCAGAGCGAGCAGGTCATCGTCATCGACCTCCTCCTTCCGGTCGCTCGCCAAGGCACTCTCGGTGGCCGTGGGCGGCCACGCCGGCGCCTGCAGACTCTCGCTCGCCACGGCCGCCGCCCAGCCGCTCTCCGTCTTGGCGGTCGTCGTCATCTCGGGCCACAGCGCCTCGACCGGCGGCTCCGCGATTTTGTTGGCGCTTTCCGACGGTGCCGCGGCCTTGACCACCCAGCCGGAGGCTGCAGGAGTCAAACCAGGAGGCGGGCGCAGCAGTTGCGAAGCTGTGCGGGGCTGGAAGCCGGGCGGGACACTCGATGACGGCGTCGCAATGGACTCGGAGAGACTGCTGCTGTGCTGCAGCGCCGACATGCTGCCTCGACGTGGCCGCTGCTGCTGCTTCTTGCCACGATCTTGCGTTGAAGCCCGCGGATTACGACGCGCAGAGTGGGACGGTGCGGCGGCCGAAGCTGAAGCGCTGGAGCTCTCGTCGCATGACGCGCGTCGCCGAATGACCGTGTAACCCGCAGCATCCGCTTCGTCCTCAACGTTTGCAGGCGTGTGGGCTTCTCCACCTCCTTTGCTGGCGCGCTGCTTGGTGTGGCGGTTCTTGGATCGTCCTGTACTTTCTCCAGAGCGGAGTTGCTGCTGCTGTTGCTGTTGACGGCCACCGCTGCTTCGACGCTTGATCACGTACCCACCGGGCTCTTCCTTCACTTGGCCGGAGCTCTCCAGGGCCTCTCGCATGGAGCTGAACAACGGGCGGCGAATCGGAGATGCTGCCTCTTCTCCTTTGGCAGGATGCCCGAGAAGTGGTGCGGGTTGCCCGTTGGTACTGGAGACGGAGTCTTGACGCTCGCGGGTGGGGAAAACCCCCGCCTCCATGGTTTCGTCGGTTTGCAAGACCATTAGGCTGAGCTGCTTCGACACGGTTGCAGCACCACTTTCCGTTGATGTTGTGTCGACTGGGGGATCTGCCATCTTGTTGTGCTTCTGCTCGTCGAATCCAAGACTGACAGACAACGAGTATGAACTCTCACTCCGACCGTTTGATGCCTTTCTCCCATGTGCGAGGCGGCGAGCGAGTCGCAGCAAACAAGAAAGGGCGTCTAGCAAAAGGGGCTTAACGGTGGCATCCACAGTCAATGCGCGTGGTGGTGCACCCGCTTGCGAACACTGAAAACCGCCCACTAGTGAACCGACGCATTTTTGCTGTCAGACTATAGTTGAACGCGCTGCAGCAAGTTGCTTGGGACAAGAGCTTCGAAGCATTCTGTCTAGTTCATGTCAGGACCGGTTGCGAGCGTAGGCGAGAAGAGCCACACGGAAGGCGGTGTATCTGACTGGCTGCGCGGGCGCGTGGACTTGTGCATGTACGTGGAGAAGCTCGACTTCCATCGAAACCAAGACTCGAATTTCGTTTGCGACTCTTACCGCAAAATTAAATGGGTAAGGGAGAAGCAGCGTCGGCGTCTCGAAGCTCTTCAACAGCAAAACGATGAGCATCCCAATGACGAGTTAGAATGTTCTGGCAGAATTTCCAGTAACACCACCGAGTCGACCTTGGTAGCGGCGAGTGGGAGCGATAACAACGAACTGGACGACTCAATTGACAACACCACCGAGCCTAGTGACGATCCGCTCGATATTCTTGTGGGTGACATCCTTCGAGGCTATAACTTGTCTGTGTCCTGCCGTGGTGCGCTACCTGCACATGGATCGGATCCACTGGAAGCCTTCTCAATCCCTTGCATCCGCGAAGGAAATTCGCTTACGCTGTGTTCTTCACCTGGAATCGGTGACCAGCTCGTGGTATTTGGTGGCCGTGTACTCCGTGACACCTCCATCCTGCTTCCACGTGCTGTACGAGTAGCTCCGATGCAGCTTGAGAGAGCTCGGTACACCTACTCCAACAGTGTCTATAGCTTTTCCATCGCTACCAGCATTTGGACTCGCCGGGAGTGCTCTGGACGTGAACCCCGCGAACGCAGTGATCATTCGGCGCTGTTCATGGCGCCACGACACCTGTTGATTTTCGGCGGCCGCGGTAGCGATGGCCAAGTGTTTCGGGACTTCTTCGCACTCTCACTGGAGATGTGGCACTGGACGGAGCTCGACACATCGGCGACGCCATACGAGCGCTATTGGCATAGGTGGTGCATCGCCTTCGACACCGAGCAACCATGGCAACAAGAACCAAGCGTCTTTCTGTTTGGTGGTAAGTCGGACACTCTTGTATACAGCGACTTGCATCAATTACAGACAGCACGCTTGAAGCGCCTGCTGGCTGACGAGGAGGAGCATCAGAGCAAGTACAGTCAAGATACAGATCTCACCACACAGAGTCAAGAGGAGCGCAGAGTGAGTGACGCTGCTCGGCTGCTTATGAAGGAGCACGAGCGACAGCGACTTCCAGCCTGGTTTCTGCCGAGCACGGTGGGAAAACCTCCGTCAGCTCGCTTCGGTATGCAAGTTGTTGCACTGGAGAACGAGCAGCTCGCAGTGATTGGCGGATGGCGTATTCCCAAGAGCAAGCGCTTCGACAAGACCGGCAATAGCCGCTCTCTCGATCTGCACATCCTGGACCTGACGACGCTCGTGTGGTCAACGCCGAAGCTGTCGACGTTGGTGTGCGCGCAGCCGTGTATTCCGAGCGAGCGTCTGCTGTTCGAGTGCTTCTACGTGAACCAGACGCTCGTGCTCTTCGGTGGCCACACGTACGCGTTTAATGGCGAAACCGAGTCGTTCACAGCGTGTGAAGACGCGTCTTCCGTGGTGTACAAGCTGGACGTGAGTCATATGATCTGGCGGAGGCAAAAGTTCCCATCAGAGGACGATGACGCCGAGTCTGCCATTGCATTGCCCGCTGCGCATTCACACAGCAGCAGCAACGCGGTACTCCACGGCCGAGCCTTCACGTGTTCGTCCGAGTCCGACAGTCTGCATCTCCGCGTCTCCGCTCTCGATATCCGAGCAGGAAGATAACGTTCTTGTGATGCACGTCAACGCTCCGCTATCTTGCACGGTCGCTAATCGTCAGGCCATCTTTTTCTTGTGGCTGGCGCGTCCCTGCTTTTCCGCCAATGCGCAAACTGCTTGAAGCGCAGAGCCAATGAAATCACTCTATTTGGGTGGTGTCGTACACCCTAAAGTAACCACACCACCTGAACCCCAAATTTCTCCATACAAAACACAAGTCAACCGTTTGCGCAGTCACCTTGTCTGGTCCTTACGCGCTCGTACATCAATGCCGGTTCTGGTGTGGCGGCAAGTGGCCCGAGCTCAGATCCAGATTAGCGTAGCCCTCTGCAGACCGCCGACCATGTTGAGAGCTCGCCAGCTTTCCCGCGCGCTGCGCGCCGCCGCCAAGCAGCAGCAGGCCCGCCGCGCCTTCTCGTCCGCCGCCCGCGGCCTGCAGACGCCCGTGGCCGGCGCGCTGGACAACGCGCGCGAGCTGTCGACTGCCAAGGTGCAGGAGGAGCACAAGCGCGCGCCGCCCAAGACCACCGACAAGTTCATTGGCAAGACGGGCGCCGAGATCTTCCACGAGACGCTGGCGGGGATGGGCGTGGACTGCGTCTTCGGCTACCCGGGCGGCGCCATCCTGCCGGTCTTCGACGCCATCCACGAGAGCGACAAGTTCGACTTCATCCTCACGCGTCACGAACAGGGCGCCGGCCACATGGCGCAGGGTTACGCCCGCGCGACGGGCAAGCCCGGTGTGGTGCTGGTGACCTCTGGACCTGGAGCCACCAACACCGTCACGCCCCTGCAGGACGCGCTCATGGACGGCACCCCAATCGTGGTCTTCAGTGGCCAGGTAGCCACGCAGGTGCTGGGCACGGACGCCTTCCAGGAGGCTGATGTGCTGGGCATCACCCGCCCGTGCACCAAGTGGAACGTGCAGGTGCGCGACGTGCGCGACCTGGCCCGCAACATTCGCGAGGCGTTCCACATCGCCACGACCGGCCGCCCGGGCCCCGTGCTGGTGGATCTCCCCAAGGATATCACGGCCGGACTGTGCAAGAGCCCCGTTGTCACGGAGCCGCAGTTGCTTGGCTACTACGGTGAGAAGAAGATCGAGGGCAACCGCGTGAACCAGGACGCTAACCTCGCGGCGGCTATCAAGATGATTAACAAGGCCAAGAAGCCGCTCATCTTCGCTGGTGCTGGCTGCCAGCACGCCAGTGAGGAGCTCCGTGCTCTGGCACGCCAGGCGAACATCCCTGTGACCACGTCGCTGCAGGGCATGGGTGCTTTCGACGAGCGTGACTCGCTCAGTCTGCACATGCTGGGCATGCACGGTTCGGTGTACGCCAACAAGGCCATGCAGGACGCTGACTGCATCATCACGCTTGGTGCACGCTTCGATGACCGTGTGACGGGCCGTGTGCCTGACTTCGCTCGCGAGGCACGCCGTGCATCCGCTGAGGGACGTGGTGGTATCATCCACTTCGAGATCACTGGCAAGCAGGTGGGCAAGATCGTGCCCGCCGACGTGTCCGTGCTCGGTGACACCAAGTACAACCTGCAGCAGATCCTGCCCAAGATCGAGACCAAGCCGCGCACCGAGTGGCACAAGAAGCTCCAGGGCTGGAAGGCAAAGTACCCTTTCCGCTACCGCGCCGCCGCCCCCGGTGAGCCGCTGAAGGCACAGCGTGTTATTGAGGAGCTGTACAAGCAGACCAAGGGCCGCGATGACGTGCTGATCACAACAGGTGTGGGCCAGCACCAGATGTGGGCCGCGCAGTTTTACCGGTGGTCTCAGCCAAACTCGCTGATCACGTCCGGTGGTCTGGGTACGATGGGCTTTGGTCTCCCTTCTGCTATTGGCGCCAAGATGGCCAAGCCCGGCAACATCGTTGTCGACATTGACGGTGACGCCAGTTTCTCCATGACGCTTTGCGAAATGGCCACTGCTGCTGAGTTCAACATCGGTGTGAAGGTGCTCCTTCTCAACAACAACTTCCAGGGCATGGTCAAGCAGTGGCAGGATCTGTTCTACGAGGAGCGGTACTCCGGCACCAAGATGACCAACCCGGACTTTGTCAAGTTCGCGGAGGCCATGAACTGCGAGGCGTTCCGCTGCTCAGAGGAGGACACGCTGGAGGAGGACATGGCCCGGTTCCTCGCTGCCGAGGGCCCCATCTTAGGTGAGTTTATGGTCGAGAAGAACGAGCACTGCTACCCCATGGTCGGCGCAGGTCGCTCTCTGGACGAAATGATTATCGGCGACTTCGACGACTGCCCAGGCACCACTTCGGTCTAACCCAGTTAGTCATTCAGGTAGCCTACTAGGCGAACGAGAGGTGTAATCTCCTGTGAGCATAAGAAAGAGTTCATCATAGTGCTTTTCACGTAACCCAACTTGGTTGCATCAATCTCTGAAAATCTCCAGGATGTACAGCTCAGTTCTCCAGCATCGGCACGAGCTCGCTCTTGGCGTGCAGCGCCATTACCGCGTCGCAGCCGCCAATGTGCTTGCCATTGATGAAGACGTTGGGCACCGTGCGCTGGCCCGTGATGTCCAACAGCAGCGCCTGAATGTCGGCGCCGTCTTCACGGGTGTCCAGCTCCACGACCTCGTACTTGGCGTCCAGCACGTCCAACGTCCCTTTGACGCGCGCACAGTACGAGCAGTGGGTCTTGGAGAACACGAGCACCTTTTCCTGGGCGATGGCGTCCTGCGAGTGTCAATACAGTGTATCTTAGCACCACGGTATCGTACAGAAGCGTAAATTGCATGAGGCGCAAGGGGAGAACACGTACATTGATGGAAGCCTTGGACGCCTCCACGTGGAGCGCGCGGGAGCCTGCGGGGGCGAAGCGCGAGGCGCGTGCGGCGACGGACACGAGGCGGCGAGCGAACATGATCGAAAATGTGCAGCTTGATTCGCTTGTGTCATGATGATTGCGTCATCCGAATTGACCAAACACGTAGCCAAAACAAAACACTGAAATTGACGATGGCGGACGGAGACGATGGGCTCGCGAAGCTGCGTGCGCGCATGGCGCAGCCGCCCAAGGACTGGGTGGACGTGGTGATGGTGGCGGTGCTCAAGGACCCGATGTTTTACGGCGTGTTGGGGCTGGGCGTCTTCCTGGTGGTGGCCATTATGGCGCTCTTCACCACCAAAGTGCTGCTGGACCAGATCGCAGCCGAGGACAAGCGAAAGGAGCGACAAGAGAGGAAAACCAGCAAGAAGGAGCAGTAAAAATGACCTTCAACCGTTAAACGAATAGTCCTAAAACCTCTAAAAACCCATGGGAACTCACCTGCTGAAAGCACTCACTCAAACTCTATGAGATCTCGTCACACTTGGTGCCAACCTCCTGACAATTGTTGTCTTCAGTGCTCCGTCCTGCTTCACTCTGCGTTCTTGTCTATGGCTCCGTTTAAGGGCTTGGAAATACCACCACTGGGAAGTGCGGGTGGACGGAGAAGTCGAAGTCCATGTGTGTCTTGGCAGCAGTGGAGGACGCCTTCTTCGACTTGGATCCTGCTGCGCTCTGGCTGCGCTGGACCAGACGGACGCAATTAGAGATACACACTTTGACCAGCGACTGCAGCTCGAGCCCGCGGACAAGACCCTCGCCGTCGGTGGTAACGATGGTGTTGATTCCTTCCTCGTCGCTCAGCAATGCCTCAGCATGTCCGCGCGCCACCTTGAAGCACTCCTCGGCTGATTTGTAGATCAGCTCCAGCTCATACGGAGAGAAATCGCTGTTCTGGCTGAAGTCGTCGTACGTGAGCGCGGCCGGAAAGTGAAGTTTCTGGAACGGCGCAAAGCGACGCTGGAAACGGATCGTGAACGAGCTGTACACTGGCGGCTTCAACTGCACCAGACCCTCACGCTCCAGCGCGTTGAAAAGCTGGAAGTAGGCACGCATCAAACTGCGCAGCATCTCCGTGTACTTGATTTCCCGCAGGAACCGCGCTTTCGTCGGATCAACAGGCTCGCGTACAGGCTCCGGCGCTTCGGTGATAGCCGCCACGGCACCGTTGTGCTTCTTCTGCTTTGTCTTGGACTTCTTCGATGGTTTGGTTGACGATACTTCGGCTGGTGGCGGAGGGGGCGTAGCTCCCGCCTCATTGTTCTTTTGCTCAGTTGCCCCATGGCAGTTAGCAGGAGGCATCATTTCTTTCATTTTCTCCACAAAATTCCAGGTGACATTTAGGTTCTGAAGACGCGAGCCCTCCAAGTAATCCAAATACCTGCGGTACCAGCACACTATCCATCAGAATCCAAACAGCTATACGAAGTTAACTACAATCGCACGCACCAGTAGATCGTTCCAAACTCAGATGATGAATAAATCTCGAGCTCGAGCCCTAGCACCACATAGTGAATCATCAATTGCACCGATTCTTCTAGAGACCACGCTGTGAAGTATCGTGGGAATGATGCTTTCTGTGTCACCGCATTTGATGTCAGCAGAATGCAAGCCTTTACAAAAGAAAAGTAACAGGGACCTACCGGGATGTTCATCTCAGTTGTAAACCGCTCGTCGACCGCAGTAGCCTCTGCCTGGAGCACGCTCCACTCATCCAATAAATATTCGATCCGCGCGCGTTGTCGTGATCGGTTGTGCAAATACACCTTCAGTGACTCGTACACGGTTTCAATGCACCTGGACGAGTAAAGTACTCCTTCTTGCGTAGAAAGCAGCACCGAGGGCACGCCATTCAGCACCATAGACGCCGACAGCCAGTCCATGAAATTGTACTTGGCATAGATTTTATTGTCGGCATACAGGAAGAGCTGAGTCAAGCACGATCGCCGTCAGTTTTGGTAGTGGTGGGAAAAAAAGCACAATGACACTACTTACCAATACGTAGGAGCGTGCAACAATAGCAGGTTGCTGCCTAGAAAACTCGATCAAGAAGATACGCAGATCTTCCATGCATGTCCACTCGGGCGGAGAGCAACCTATCACCATTTCAGATATCACCTTTTTCATTTGCTCCAATGCCTCGTCAACTGATGGCACCTTGACATCGCGTGGCGGTGATCCAGAGAGAAGGAGACTGCTAATGCTGGGATCAAAACCAATCGATTTTCCACTGAAACACTCTGGGTCCAGCTCTAGTCGCTCCGTAGATAATCCTTGGACATGTTCATAAGCACGATGAAAGCCTTCTCTGGCCTGTTGTAAATCCAAAGCCCCTTCTGCCAAGCCCAAATCAGCATATGTGGATAGAAGCTCCCTTCGCAGCTGGACTCTTCTAATGAATGCTTCGCACAATGAGGCACCAACTCGAGCATTCGGGTACAGCAGCTCATAGCTAAACACACCGGAGGTTTCGGTGTTGTTCGCAACCGCAGCTCCGGGCTTTTTGCCGTGCTTCTTCTTCGACGATTTCTTCGACGAGGCAGCCTTGTGCTGTACAAGCAGCTCTTCCAGCCGCTCCTGTGTCACCTCTAGCAATGCGTCCAGTGCATCAACAGAGATCGGCGCCAGAGCACCAACATCAAACCCGTTACCGGGTGAAAAATCCTCTTCCTCGTAGATATCAGCGCGCAAAGCGGCATCTCGCACAAGATCGCAAGTCTTCAACATCGATAAAATCACCGCACACATGACCAGCAGCAGCGAGTCCTTCGCCGACTTGCCGACATTTTCCGCTAGCACAGCTCGCACGTCCGCGTCAATCGCCACCAAACTCTCCAACGGCGTAACAAGCTGCGCGAAAAGCGCATTCAGCGGGTCTCGGTGCATGTAGACGCTCGTGAGCAGCGACTGTGCCAACGGTAGTCCATTCAGCCATCCTGCCTCACAGCAAAACAGTTCGTCCAGTGTAGCCAGCACATCACGAGACGACAAAAACTCCAACGGAACTGAGCCGCTTTCCAGTCGAGCTGCAATGGACTGCGGCGGTGCCCCATTGACCAGCATCCCCGAGTCCATCTTGGGGTCCATCAGCTCCAACGCCGACATGGAATCAAAGAGCTTGAAGTCTTCTTCATGCACCATCTGGCCCACCTTGAGCTCCTTCGCTGCAGCACTCATCAACTGCCATAAAGAAAAGCTCAGCGTTAGTCTTCACTCCAAATTCTGCTCGTCACTGCAGTAGAAGACGCACCTGCGTCACATCTCGCCACTCGGCGTCGAAAGGCGAGCGCTGCAGCTTGAGCTTAGTCTCCAGCTGTGTCTGGAGCTCTCCCCCGTCACTGCAGCCGTAGTAACAGCACACAAAGGGCGACAAGAGCCAACTGGTTAGATCTCTTTAGTGTCACGTGATATTAAGCTCCAAATTGGACAGGGAGCAACGCAAGACGTTGCACTTTGCCTGGTTAATATCACTCTACCTCATACTAGCTGCGTGTGCCTCCAGAAGGATGAAAAGAGAGCCTTACGCCAGTCGTCCAGTCCCTCTACGCGATGAGTGGAGCTTTTGGTTGTGGGGTGAGTCTGGTGACGCAGCTACATCAAATGTACCTCAAAGATGTGTGGTCATCCTGAATTAGGACATTTTGCCTAGAATAGGAGGAGGACACAGAAGGACAACTTCGAGGTTGATGAAGAGAATGCTCACTTTATTACTATACTATACGCTAATAAGTGCCCTCAAGCTACCCGAAAGCACAGCTATGAAAGCATCACCAGGTGGACCAAGAACGCTCGGCCCACAGAAGTCGAGCCCGATGGAGCACTCCCGACAGAGTCTCGATTTCTGCTGACTTCTATTCCGCTTGAGCCTTCTCGTCCTCACTCCCGCCTGCCTGGCTGGCTAGCATGCACTCTCTTGTCTTTCTTGGGTGCGCCCCTCTCTTTTCTCGCCTCCTCCAACACCCTGCTTGTCACCCTTCCACCCCACCACTCGCTTGCTCCCTTCGGTCTTCTGCTTCCTCCGCACACCAATCAGTGGCGAATCGACACCCCCGCTTGCCCACTATCCTTGTCGCATCAGTGACTGCTACGACGCCGCTGGACACAGCCATCGCCACCCCGTGTGAAGTTTTGACGGGGTTCAGACCTCCTGCTTTGTCCGCTTCTTCCCTCGCGATGACGACGCCTCCGCAGTCGAATCGGCTTCGCCCTTCCGTCTGGCTCCTGTTAGAGTCCGTCGCTACCGAAGGCAACACACATAATTACAGCTTCTGTTAAAAACAGAACAGAGATAGATAGACACATAAGTCGACCACCTCACTAAACGGCACGCCCTAGGGAAAACACCAAAATGAACACACAATACACACATGATCCCGGAGGATAGGACTACCGCGCTCTAGATTCGCTAATGGCACTGCACAGCTAAAGCAAATTGAACGCGGTAGCCTGTTGTCATCACCATCAAACCACCAATCGGGTGGTTGATACTTGCTAGGCAGTCTAGATTTTCATCCAGCCACCCCCAGAGACAACCCTCCTCTTTCAAACATGCAGGGGCGCAAAACCGCAGTTTCATTTGGAGTGCTTGCTCACCTGCTGTTGGGTCTTCTCTTCGTCCTCGTCCTCTTTCGCGAGGATTGCTAGGCGTCGACGGTTCTCAGATTTGTTGTGGATCTTGTAGCCAAACACGCGCGGCACGTATAGCAGCGTAGACGGAGCCGGCTCCAGCTCTTTGTACGTAAGGAAAAACAGGTGCGGGAACGTCGTACCGAAGTACGCTCCATCAACTGTAAAATCAATTAAAAAAGAGAGATCGATCGCATGTAAGTTGTGAGATCTCCACCGAAAACACAACCATACTGGATGCAAAAAGCTGCACATGCACCAGTAGCAACTCACTCGCAGGGGTCTGATACTCGCTAGCAGGTGTGTAGAGGTCCCTGCACTTGGGGCAGTACACTTTCATCTCCGACTTTTTCCACTCATCATGGAGTCCCGCCTGCATCAAATGAAACCAATCCATCAATCAACACCGAATCACCAAATCAATCAACACCATCCCAACGGTATTGCAACGTACCGGCACAACTTGCTGGCCGTCACACAGCGCTCTGGGACACATGCCAAAGTCTCCTTCTCGGTACTTCTTCATCTGCAAGGCACAACAACAGCGTCACTGTCAGCTCTACGTCACTCTACCCCGTTCTACCACTGCACCCTACCATCGCATCCAGTCCGTGCGCCGTGATGATATATCTGGCGTGGATGAGTCCGTAGAGTTCGGCCGCGTACGCCGGCACGTCGTCGTCGTACGGAATGTCTGCAGCCATGTAACGAGTAAGTCCAGGAACGGTAGAATTCTACCATAAAGGTACAAGGTAGAGCGCCCTACCCGTCATGTCCAGGATGATGTTGAGCGCGTCCTGGTAGTTGGGCACCATGGCGCGGAGTCCGTAGAGGTTGAACGAGTCTTCGATGTAACTCTGCGCCACCTCGCAGAAGGCCTCGTTGCCCGACAGGCTGCAGAACCACTGCACCCACTTCTCGTCCTCTTCCTCGTAGTCCGACATGCTCGCTGTAAGGGGCTCGCTCCTCCGGGGCACGCTGCGCTACCGTCCACCGAGGTGCTTCTCTGTGGTTTGGCGCCCGACGGGGGCTCCCTCTCTAAAGCGATTGCAAAAGATAGCGCGGTTAAAAAGGTGTGTACGGAAGAGATTATAGCTTTTGAGGGGTGAATAGGCATCAGATACGGTGCCATCATTTCCATTCACAACTTTTAAGCCCAAAGCCGCACTGAATGCAATATGGCTGGACCTCGGGCGGGTGCAGGCCAGGAGAGAGC
Source organism: Phytophthora sansomeana (assembly GCA_032158285.1). Lineage (NCBI taxonomy): Eukaryota > Oomycota > Peronosporomycetes > Peronosporales > Peronosporaceae > Phytophthora > Phytophthora sansomeana. The sequence continues at coordinate 255,594 of JAPDHH010000289.1, forward strand.
GGCGTGGTGCCAGCGTTGTACTTGGAAGTAGAGGAGTCTAGTGTATTGGTAGTGAAGGTGTTCTACTGCACCTGGACAGAAGAGGTTGTAAAATGCGGCGAGTCCATGAGAAGAGAGTGACAGCGGGTCATGTTGAAGTTTGTGGCGCGCGATTCGACCAGCATCGGCACAGTGAGTTGCGGCGCAAACTAAAGATGCATGTGGGGAATGTGAATCGAACTGCAAATGGAATTCCTGGGAAACATGTTTGGTATCCCTTGATCTTTGGATTTCCATAATATGACTTGAAGGAAACATGGGAAAAGTGAGATGAGCTGGTACGAGTTCGTACGCTTTTTCAAGTTCGCATGGAGTCTTCGGAGTTGGTGTGTTTTACCAGATAAAAACTTATATTGCGGTCGTTGGCACAAATCTTCAACTGGGGAGAAGAGCTAGAACGAAAAGTTTGATCATAACGTTGACTTTTTCCTTTTGACATCCACTTTAAGTGCTTTAAAAGTCAACGCAAAACTTGACGAAACTTGCAACGCTCGCATTCCAGTCTAAGCAATTACCACGATTATCATATGACGATTGTTCCGACAAGCAGCACTGCCCAAAAACTCGGATACTTATCTGTTTTCTTAGTACGGTGAGAATCCGATGATCTCGCGTAGCGGCGTTAACATGGCCTTGACGTAGGTCATAGCTGACTCCGCATCCTGGCCGCAGAATCGCACGATAACAGCGTTTGGCCCCAATGAACTTGCTGATGCAATTACTCCCGGGAAAGTATTCGCTGCAGCGAGGCGGCCTTGAGGCGTGATGTCCCGGGCGTTGTGCAGCTTCTTACGCGTGCTCAGCTCAAGCAAATGATTCATGATTATTTTCAGCTTGGATCCGACAATCACCATCAGACCCAAGACGTGCATGCCATGCATGCGCTGACGAAGACTTACGTCTTCTTCATCTACGCAAATGCACGAGCGCAGGAGTCAGCTTTCGCTTGCAACCGACAAAATTCGACTTCGTACCTGCAAGACGAACCCGGTCCGTCACGAGGCGTTCGCCACCAACAAAGACCTCGGACATCGTGTCGTATTCGCTAAAGTCCCAGTGCTCGAGCGTCTCTGTGCGGTTGTCCCGGATGGATCCTGTGGCCAAGTAGTTCCGCTTGCGACCGCTCGTCATCCAGTCCACGAACACGAGGTTCGAGTCCTGCTCAAGGTGGAACACCTGCGACTGTCGGTACTTGGCGTGCTCGAAGCAGGTCACCGGGTCGGGCAGAAACGCCAGTGTGGCGTTGCTCGCCACCTTGAGCGAGAAGGTCTGCGACACAAACTGTCCCTTATCCTCCGCCTTGAAGACCTTCGTCGTCGCCTGCGTACCCAGCACAACTGCAGCACACAACCACTCAGTTCCTCACAGCCTCTATCTCCACATACCGCAAGTCTTCGGACCTGAAGTATCCGACGCCAGTTCGCATTCCACGACGACCGAGTCACCTCCGACCAGTCCCCCGCCGTAGCCCAGAATGTACTACAATCCACAATGAACCCGTGCATCAGTTAGTCCACCGGTACAAGTGTACAGAGCAAGCAATAGAGAGAGAAAGAGGCGGACGCAAACGCACCGTGATGTACGTGTCGAAGCTCTGGTGGATGGTCCGTCGCGGGTGCAGGAACTTGAGCGGATACGTCGCGTACACGTGGGTGGCGGTGGTTCTCCCCTCGACGACCTCGTACTTGAGCTTGCCGGTCACTTGGCCTTCGCTGGCGTCGGCGTCTGTGGCCCCGCCCATCGCTCTGTGCGCCCCACGTCGAAGTGCTATGCGTGTCAAAGCGCGGGATCAGAATTATCAGATACGGAGAGATGCCGTGTGATTCGTCGGAATTGGAGCTAGTTTCGACCAGTCGAAAGAGAGGATTTGTCGTCGCCTCGCAACAGGAAAAGCTTGCGGTCAACTTGAACGTGACTTGCCATAGGATCACACACTGGCACACGCCCAGATGCACGCGCCTGCCTTCGAGGTGTGCATCGTTGCGAATCACTTGGCCAAAAGCAGCATAGGAAAGAGGCCGCCAACGGCTGAGCTCTAGCGGGAAAATGACGAAACGACCCTCGGAAACAGCAGCAAAAATATGCATTTTGTTAAATGCAAGCGCTCCCACACTTGCCTTTAGTATGGCAACCTGCCTTTTGCCTTCGAGCGCTCGCTTGGAGGCCGATGCGAGTGAGGCGTGGCAGATCACCACCGCGGTAAGTGCCTGCGACTTGTCAAAGACTAGAGACCGTTGCGTTGGTCACGGGTGGCATGTCGTCGGCTCGCCCGTTCCTTGATCGTTGCTGGGGCCAGCAGCAGCGCTCGCCTCTACTTGATCTGCTCGCGATCTCGCTGCTCGTTTGAACAGAGAGACTTGTGCTGCTGTGCTCGAGCATCGATGGATCGTGCGGACCGGCTCGAGTGAGACAAGGAAGTTGAAGCGCGGCGGCCTCGAGGGAAGGCTCGGCGACAGCGTCAGCAATGCAAGCATTGCTGCAAGGCTTGAACCAGAGAGAAAGGCCCTGCCGCGTCACAGGCGCGGAGCTATCGTCTGCACTGCAGGCTGTGGATTGAGAAGCGCCAGCGCCATTTGTGAGGCCATCGCCACCGAGGCGAATCTCCTCCAAGTTGCACGCAGTACAAGGAGGCGGCTGGATTGCTCGTTGCAGTGCTGGCCTCGAAGCAGTAGTTCAATCTTCGAAGAGACAAACCTCAGTTTACTGGATCGAGGCCCCCGCTTTTGGCAGCTGGGCCACCGTCAACCGAGTGGTCTGCGTCAACTTCCGTCATTCGATCCTCGTAAACACGCCGGAAATGGTAATCTCCCCGCCGACTGTCCCATACTGAAACCAAGTCAAGCGCGACGATACCCTCCTGCCTTTCGAATCGGTCAAGCAATCCGCTATCCTCTCCGTCGAGCGCGCGCTGTTTGTCGTCGTTGCTGCCTGCCAGCCGAACGCTCGCTCCTTCTTCAAACGAAGCCAGTGTTTTCCCCCTTTCTCTGTCGCTCGACGTCACGCCTGCGCTGCCCCATCAGCATGAACGATTCCGGCCGCGATCCCCAGCCCTCAGCTGACGCGGACGCCGCCGCCCTGCGGCCATTCCCGAGTTTGCCGCTCGTGCCGGAAGCCGCCGTGGAGGAGCTCACGCCCCCTAAGATCAAGCAGATCGTGGACCTGCGCGACACGAGCCACGCCGACCTGGCCAGGATGGGCTTCACCGACAGCAGCAGCCACTACGACGCCGCCGTGGCCTCGGGTTCCATCGCGCTCGTGGACGCGGCCGACGAGGCGCAGCGGCAGCAGCAGCTCGCGGCGCGCTCCCGCCTGCCTTCGTACGCGTCCTCGTCGGGCGACGGCTACACGCTGGAGGACGATCTGCGCGCCATGAACGACCAGATGAAGCGCGTGCTGGCCTTCTGCGAGACGCAGCGAGAGAACCCGCTGCGGCTGCAGGCCAAGATCAACGACCTGCAGGAGCAGCTACGCCAGGCCATCGCCGAGAAGAACTACTGGATGAAGCGCTGCAAGGACTTGACGGGCCACCAGCCGCCTGCCCAAGAAGTGGCCAAGGTGGACCTGCAGTGCGTCAAGAGCCGGCCGCGCAAACGCACCAACTCGGAGCTTATCCTCATCGCCGACACGTGGGCGCAACCTGGACGCGACGGGATCTACAGCGAAGACACGTCCAGCGTCGTCGAGAGCGACGCGTCCTCGAGCTACAGCGAGGCCGAGCTCGTGGACGGCGACACGGTGCCCCGCTCGTGCTTCCGGCTGCTGCAGTGCTCGGACGAGCAGTGCGAGGTATTCACGCCCATGAACCGCAGCATCCGCACGCAGCACCGCTCGCGCAACAACGTGCAGCTCATGTGGGACGAACCCCCCAAGACGGTGCTGATTGTCAAGAAGCCCAACGAGCCGGATACGACCGACATGATGGTGCGACTCGCGTCCTGGCTGCACAAGGAGAGGAAGATGGACATCTTCCTCGAACCAACCGTGCACGAAGAGCTGGCGCTGCGCAGCACGAAGACGTGGGGCAGCAAGCCCGGAGAGTGGGAAGAGTGCCAATCGGCGATCGACTTTGTGGTTTCGCTGGGAGGGGACGGCACCGTGTTGTGGGTCTCGTCGCTCTTCAAGAAGAGTGTGCCACCCGTCTTCTCGCTCGCCATGGGATCACTCGGATTCCTCACACCGTTTGATGCTGAGAACGCTGTGGAGCACCTCACGAGCGTCATCAATGGTGGATTCTACATGTCGTTGCGCTCTCGACTTGTGTGCTCCATCTTCCGAAATGGCAAGGAGCGCGAGATTTCCGGTAACCTGCACGCGTTGAATGAAGTCGTGATTGACCGCGGTCCATCGGGTGCTCTTGTAGAACTGAACTGCTACTGCGATGGTCTCGAGATAACTAAAATCGCTGCGGACGGCATCATCATTGCCACGCCGACGGGCTCCACTGCTTACTCTCTGTCAGCTGGAGGCTCTATGGCTCACCCGTCGGTGCCTGCGATGCTGTTCACGCCGATCTGCCCGCACACATTGAGCTTCCGACCACTGGTTTTCCATGACAGTGCCACCCTGAAGATTGAGTTCCCTAGCACGAGCCGCGCGTCGGCGTGCTATGTCTCCTTCGACGGCAAGAACCGCGTGCGCATGGAGCGCGGTGACTGCATCATTGTGCGTGTGTCGTCCTACCCGCTGCCCTCGATCTGTCGGGTGAACGAGAACCAGGACTGGTTCGAGTCAATGATCACCAACCTCAACTGGAACCAGCGCCGCGCCCAGAAGCCCTGGCAGCCACCTGTCACGAGCAAGATTTAGGCCATTCAAGCGTGACTGACTGTGCAAATCACTTACTTGGTGTACCATGGCCGACTAAGAAACTGGTGTCATAGCACGCATGCTCCGTGGTGCAACCTTTGCGCTGCCGACCTTGCCCGCGCTTTATTTTTTTCATTCGATGCGTGTGATAAAATATTTATACTACCAACGTTGGCCTCTATGCTTTCTTTCGCGCACATCTTGAGCTTGTCAGTCTTGACTCAAGACTCTTGAGCAGGCTCAGCTAGCCGGGTCGATGTCGACTGTATTCGTTCGTATGCAATAACACAGTCGGTTTAGAGATTCGCTACCATTTGATGGTCGCGACGACGCATATGCAATGCTACAATGTTACCTTTTTCGTGAAAGCACCTGACGGCGGGAATCCAAGCTCAATCTGTCGCTGCATCAATGCTGTTTTGTCACTCTCAGCCTCTGAAAGCTGAGCAAGAAGCTGCTGCAACTCGACTGCGTGCTCTTGTCCTCTTTGAATAAACTTGGTCTCGCGGCGATTTGTTTCGCTAACTAACTGCTTGTAGTTTTTGTGAATCTCCAAACATTTGCGTTTGTATGCATCGCATTTCTATTGGTAAAGGAAGGATGCTCAGTAAGTTCGCCACAGCTTCGATAGCAGCAATAACGAATAAATCGACGCTTACCTTTTGTGACTTGCTGAGTTCTCTGAGCGCTTTCGATAACGCAGCGCGAGTCTCTTGTTGCAGAGCAGCACGTTGATCCTGAAAGTCACCCTCGAGTTTTGTGCATTTCCGCTGTTAAACATTAATTTGAACCGTCAATATTGAAGAGTGACATCCCCGCGTAGATGATCCCTTCGTACATGTAAATCTCGTGCTGTTGCAGCGTGCCCTTCCTTCTCTTTATCAAGCTTTTCGGTCAGTACAGCGTAATCCTGCTCCATGTATTTCAGCTGATGCGGTAAACAAGTTAAAGTGCTAATTATCGTTCCTCCACAGCAGCACAAAACAAGAGCAAGTTACCTTTCCTTGGGCTTCCTCTCTTTCAAGCTGCACATCTTCTTGGTATTGAATAACTTCCCTGCAATGTACACCAGATAACTGACATTTAGCTGACCCGTTTTTTTCTGGAACATTTAATCTACAACACTGCATGCCTGTGGTTCGCTTGGAGAGTACGATATTCATTCTCAAGCTCTTTTAGCTTGGTACGCAGTGTCACGCTCTCCGATTTCATCCGAGAAATCTGTCACAATTTCGACAAAGTTACGAAGAAGCTTTGATAAACAAGCAAAAAGTGTTCATACCAGCTCATGCGACGTTGCTTGCTTAGCCACCATGACTTCCTTTTCAGCTTTCAAGTGCCTGAGTTATTTTCTGAAGTGTTTCCTTTTCCAGTTGGAGCTTATGCGTAGCCTCTTCGGCTTCATGCTGGCACTGACGAAGCGCTTCCTCCTTTGCAGCAACCTAACGAAGAAGGATGAAAAACTATTAGTCTACCGATATCTGCCTTCATAACGTCCAGCAAAAAATCAAATGTAAGCATCGTGCGAGTTAGAGTATACCTTCTTCTCCGCATCGGCCAAAAGACCTCGGTACTTTTCAAGGTCATCCTCGCGCGCTTTCAAAACGAGTGAATTTTCCGAACAGGAATTATTGCTATCCCTCAGTTGGGCTGCCGCGCTGGAAGTCTTCTGAGCTGCGGCATCAGCTGCTCGAAGCTTCAGCATAAGCTCATTAATCCTATCCTGTAATTCGTCCAAATGCGTGTTCATCATCAAAACGCTACAAAAATGTTACTTCGTACCATCCACAACAAACCTTTAGGGAAGCTTGGTCTCGCTCCCACACGGCGCGTTCGTCTCGAAGTCTGTGTACCACAAGAGTGCACTTCGTTTAGTATATATACCGCTTCATATCAGACATACTCTCACGCACTTCACTGTAAGTGAGTTGTGGCTGCTGAAAATTAGAGCCTCCTTCTGCTTTAGTTGCTCTCGTAAACTTTCGCTCTCTGAGGCTAGCTCAAGCAGTTTGTTTTGTGCGTGATCCCACTTGGATCGGATACTTTCACACTCGTCTTTTGCTCTGGTAAGCTGGCGACCGCATGCCTTTAGGTCTAACTCGAGAGTTGCATTTCGTGTAGCCTCGTCGGCCAAGCGGAGTTCATGAGCACTTTTCTCATTTTCACTCTGATCATATACGCGCTGCAACTCTTCGCGTACATCCTAGATTTTGGAACAGCACAAAATTATGTTATGTCTGTGAGCGCGCAGATTCGGCCCACTATTCTTTCATAGCTTACCTTGACTTCGTCGCGTAATGACTTTATCTCGATTTGTGCAGCTTCACGCTGCAGTTCTAGGCGTCGAATTTCTTCGGTATGTTGAGCGTTGGCGGCCGTCTGCTCAGCGAGTTGCAGCTTGCGCCTCAAATCATTCAGTGTAACCTCGTACGTCTCGTGAATGCACTCCATCTCGTTGCCCTGTTCATAATCTCACACGCCTTTTTGAACCTTTTCCATAATAGCCAATCTCACAACTCGCAATAGCCCCACCTGGTCGATCGAGAACTGCTCGTACTCTGTCTTGAGTGCTTCAAACTCACGCCGCATCTCGAAACTCATCTGGCGATGTCTCTCCACTTCATCCTGCAACGCATCAATGCGTTGCTGGTACGGCCCCTCCAGTTCCTCCTGAATCTTTATGCGAAGCTGCTCCAAATCTCTCGGCGGTGCAAACTTCTTCTGCAGAGACTCGAACGCGCGCGCCTTCACCTCCAACTGCTTCTTCCACTTGGCAATCAGCTCCTCGTGTTTCCTGTCTGATTCAATCTGCCCTCAAAGCAATTTTTCAGGCCAATGACCCCCCCCCCCCAATTCCTGCCTTCCATGTCCGCCCGCACCTTTTGCTCCGTCTCCTGCATCAGCACGAGCTGCATCTTGTCGCAACGCTCCTGAAGACGCTTCACCTCGCCCTTCAACTTCAGATTTGAGGTTTTAGAGTCTACGTTTTGCCCTAATTTGTAGCTTAATTAACCGTCCACCTTCATGTTCAGCTGCTGGGCGTCGTCGCGCTCGCGCTGCAGCGTCTGGCTGAGCGCCGCCGTCTTCTGCAGGTCCGTATTCAGCTGCACAATCTGCCGCAGCAGCGCGTCATACCTGGACCCGGCGCTCCCGACGTCTGAGAAGCCCGTGGCGGGCGCCGGCGCTACAGGCGGCGCCCCCGTCGCCTCCATCTCGAAGAACTTGAAGAGTGAAGGTCACTTCAACTTCCACGCCCTTTCGATGTTACTTCTTCGCAACTTAACATCTACTTCACATTTGGTTACTTCTGCATGTGGTCCACACCTGTTTTCGACGTAGCCTTTGCGCACCAGTCAATAGTGTGGTGGTCACGAAGCGACACACACAGCAGAACTCTCAGAGCCATGGCGAGACCCAACAAGCGCAAACTGAGCTCGTCGCCCGCGACCAAGCCCGCGACCAAGCCCGCGACCAAGCCCGCTGCCAAGCCCAAGGCGTCCAAGTACGTTAAAGAGGCGGCCAAGCAGGAGCAGCGCAGCGCCAAGAGCAGCAACAAGGCGCAGCTCTTCGACTCGGACGAGGAGGAGCAAGAAGACGAGAGCGACGATGAGGAGGGACCTGAAGCCGACGACGGCTTCTCGGACGCCAACAAGAACTGGCTGAAGATCAAGAAGGATACGGACAGCGACGATGAGGACGAAGAGGAGGAGGAAGAAGAAGAGGAGGAGGAGCTGGACATTGAGCGCAAGGCGCGTCTGTTGGACGAGGAAGAAGCGCTGCAGGCTCAGGAAGCTGAGGAGGAAATGCGCCTCAACATTGCCAACAATGAACCGTACCACCTGCAGACGGAGGAGGAGCTGGCGGAGGAAGGCGAGGGAGATGACGACATGACGGACCCTGCTGAAGTCTACCAGCGCATCAAGGACGTGGTGGAGGTGCTCTCGCACTTCAGCGCGCGTCGCGAGCCTGGCCGCTCCCGTGTGGACTACATGGAGTCGCTGGCCAAGGATCTGGCCGGATACTTCGGCTACAACCGCGAGCTCATTGACATGTTCATGAAGATGTTCTCACCCGCTGAGTGCGTCGAGTTCGTGGAGGCCAACGAGCAGCCGCGTCCGCTTGTGATCCGTACGAACACACTGAAGGCGCGTCGTCGTGATCTGGCGCAGGCTCTGATCCAGCGTGGTGTCAACCTGGACCCGCTGGCCAAGTGGTCCAAGGTGGGTCTGAAGATTTACGACTCGCCGGTTCCCATTGGTGCTACGCCCGAGTATCTGGCTGGGCACTACATGCTGCAGTCGGCTTCGTCGATCTGTGCTGTGATGGCTCTTGCCCCGCAGATGAACGAGCGTGTGCTCGACATGGCTTGCGCTCCTGGTGGCAAGACCACGTACATTGCGCAGTTGATGAAGAACACGGGTACGATCATTGCCAACGACCTGAAGAAGCAGCGTCTTAAGGCTACGGTGGCTAACCTGCACCGTCTCGGCGTGAAGAACACCTCGGTGTCGTGCTATGACGGCCGTAAGGTGCCTTCTCTTTTCAAGGGTTTCGACCGCGTACTGCTGGATGCGCCTTGCACTGGTATGGGAGTTATTGCACGTGACCCGTCCATCAAGACGCAAAAGGGTGAGAAGGATGTGCAACGTCTGGCCCACTTGCAAAAGGAGCTGGTGCTTGCCGCTATCGATGCCGTCGACGCCAAGTCGAAGACGGGTGGATACATTCTATACTCGACGTGTTCCGTCATGGTGGACGAAAACGAGTCTGTGGTGGAGTACGCCCTGCGCAAGCGCTGCGTGAAGCTTGTGGAGACTGGCCTGGACCACGGTAAGCCGGGTTTCACTCGCTACCAGCAGCAGCGTTTCCACCCCTCCGTGCAGCTTACTCGCCGATTCTACCCGCATGTGCACAACATGGATGGCTTCTACGTGGCAAAGTTCAAGAAGTACGCGAACACTATGCCTTCGGAGGAGAAGGATGCCAAGAAGTCTGCCGAGGAGCTTGAGGAGGAGGCTGAAGAGGCCAGCATGACCAAGAAACAGCGTGTGAAAGCTAAGAAGGACCGTAAGCAGGCTGCTGCGGACGTGCAGGCGGAGGTCACACAGGAGAACCAAAGTGATGTTGAGGAGGAAGAAGAGGTCAAGCGGCCTGCTAAGAAGCAGAAGCAGGAGCCCAAGGCTCAGAAGGGCAAAAAGGGTGGCAAAGGCAAGAAGCCTAACCGACCTCGCAAGAATTAGACAGCACCAGCAAGTGCTAAGAAGGCTGCACTCGGATCTCGTGTCCAAGTGTCCTTCAAAGGGTAATAGATAACTTTTTGTTTTTGCTCATTGAGCATGTGTCTGCTGTTCTTGAAACATCAGCGTTGCCTTATCCACTTCAAACAGCTTGATGTGATTCCAAACTCGACAGGAAACGTTGTTGCAGTTTCTGAAAGCGTCTCGATCTGCACATGCTGTGCACGCGAGTTGAAGTGCCATTGTAGCTTTCTCGTGGCGCGTGGACGCCGTATGAATTGCAAGAAGGCTTCGCTGTGGGTTGGCAATGCACTCTTGACACAGCGTGTCGTTCCCGATTGATCCGCAAAGTCGACAGTGCTTGCTCATGTAAAACGAGTCGATTGATCGAAATCCGCGGCCAAATGGACGAGACGATGTTGCATTCTCGAGTACGTGTTGGCGAGCTTTCACGGATGATCGAGGCAGGGCTGCATACCAGGACCGAATATTGGCACCCATCAGCAAGAACAGCCTCTCCAGACTCGGGATAATCTGCAGTAACAAGTGTTAGTTGGGGTCCTCTCCAGTCGGCAAGCAGCATATTCGTACCTGTTTGTTAATGTAGTAGTGATAGTTGACACTGTAGCGCTTCTTCTTGTCAAAGTACTCTTCGGGCGACACCACCAAATCCATCAAACGTGCACCAGGTGGTCCATTTACCACAACGTAAGGCACACGTTCAGCATATCGGGGCTCTGCTCGTGGGTCTTTTCCCATGGCCTTTGCACTGATGAGTGCTGCAGGAGGTGCGCTGTCGATGATCACGTTAACCTGTTAGCTACCCAAACTAAAACGCATGGGTAAAGGTGTCATAGTTTCGTACCTTCCGTTGCTGTACGTCCCCAAGCGTACTTCTTTTGCGAATATGAAGTCTTTCAATGGCACTCGGTTCTCCAGAATGCGTAGCCAGTATTTTTCCAGACCCTCCTTCACTTTAGATAAGTCGGAAGACGCGAAAAGCGTTTCCAAGCAAGCTTGCATTGCGTGTTGGACCACTCCACAGGAATCGCGTCTAACCGTCTCGAGCCCTTTCGATTCAATTACGCCCACTTCTTGCTTCACAGACTCGAACTTGTTGCCCACGTATCGTTTCTTGGAAGCCAAAACGCAACCCATATACACCTTCTCCAGCTTTAGTGTCACCGGCCTATGAATGAATCACAAATACGCATTTCACATGTGAGTTGTCGCTGTGATTTCGAAGTAAATGTTGTAAGGTTTACCTCGGATTCGATGCGGTGACAGCGTCAGCGATTTCCTGCCCAATGCGAAATGCATCAGCTTTGGACCTCCCTTTTAGGAGCACGAAAACACTGTCGGTGTCACCATAGACGACCCTAGCGTTCCAGTCTGCTCGCCCCTCAATCATTCGAACGGCAGCCTCTAATGTGCATCGCCCAGTCTAACGACACAACAATTTCCCCATAACGGTGCAGCCGCGTAAGAAAGCGCTGAGAGTAAAATGGACCTCACAGGTAAGCAAGTTGTACCTGAACAATGGCGTCGGCTAATTGAGCGCACGGCATTCTCCCAGAGAACCCGGCGGCCGTGTATCCGTACGTGACGTTTGAAATCATTTTCAGAGCTAGTTGTCGAGCATTGAGTACCTTCTCCAATCGCTCTTGGTTAGACTCCTTGGCCGACTTCATGGATTTCTTCACCATGATCCGAGTCGACAAAATCTCGTCCAGTATAAGTGGCAGAACTCCGTGTCGATGGTTTTTTGGACAGAACAGTGTGCCATTTGGGGCGATTATTATATCGTCTTTGCATTCCATAATGCCAGAAGCGCTCGGGACGAAGTCGGTTACCCCAAGCGATGTCTCTAGGTCCGGATTCAAGCCATCTTTCAAGCGGCCCATTAAACTCGAATAGCACAAATTATACCCGATCACAAGTGACGGGTACAGGGACTACAGATATGAAAAGTGTTAGCTGAAGTCATGGATGATTAAAAGAAATAGATGACCAAGAGCGTACCTGAAAATCAAGAACGACAACGGGGTCCGGATAAAAGCTTGAATGAGGTTCCATCACCAAAGGGATGCACTCCATCGGCGCTTGACCAGCCACTTGGTTTCTGCTTGGTGAGACTAACAGAAAATTATTTCGCTTTGTCACGCGCAGCATGACGGCTTCAACCCGGTATTGTGATCCTCGGGACAAGACGGAGTAAAAGTCGATTCCAAATAGTCGCGCCATCTCACTAAATCATGGTGGTGGCCACAAATCAACAAGGTAAGATACTCGCCACCACGAAAGTTGATAAAGAATAACACAAAAACTTACCTGGTTCTTGTGATCAGTTGCATCTTCGAGATGATTTGGAGATTGAGTGCTGCTTTCTCCAGACAATAGCGAATCACCTTCCAGCGCATTTGACCACCCTCACGGAACCACGTTGACATGTTTTCAGCTGAGTATACAGGAAATGTCCGTTTAAGAACCGCCCACACTACGTCTTCGAGAGCGTAGCGGGACAGTTTGAGCTGTAATCCACGCCGTGTGTGTTAGAGCAAAACTAACCCATTTACTATTTGGTGCAAGTTAAATAGAAACACTGTACGCACCTCTGAGCGCGTCATTCGCCACAGGTTCAAAATATACCTTCCGTGAAGCCACAATCCGGCAGCCTTGTTCACTCCCCAAGTTGTACCAATCGATGGATCTTTTTGACTTTCTCCTTCTTGTTCTTGGACACTCGTCGTATTTCGAGGATCTATCGGAGCTGACGGAAGCCGAGAAAGCGACTGAATAAAATTAATCTGTCAAGCACAACTTGTCAGCACTGAGAGTTGAGAACAGTCTGTAAAGAGATTCTTACATTCATTTGTGATGCTCGATCAACAAGGTAGCCGATCGATGCTTTTTGCACTTCAAAACCTGCCAAAAAGTCGGGATCCCACCGCCTTACCAGCTCCTCCAGCGAGCGAAACAGATCGTGCTCGTTCGAAGCAATTGTTACCGATGTGTCGCTGCTTTCCACGCATAACCCCACGCTACCAAGTGTTGATTCATCCACATCATCCGGCTTCAATAAAAGAAAACCTCGTTCTTTTGTTTTGGATTCGGTGGGCCCCTCCTGCGCTTCCACAGCGTAACATATCACGTTAACCGGGTCATGAAGAGGATTTGGCAGCATATTGCCGCGAGATGCTGCAAATATCTCGATAGACAATTTTGTGACGTTCGACAGAACGGTGGACGAGCTCGATTTAATCGAGGGGGACGCTGTTGACAGAAGTGACGGCCGGGCACGCTTTCGTCGTACCTTAAGCAGTCCAAAATGAAAAGTTAGTACCGCAACAGGTAACCTTGAGTGTCAGCCAAGTGGTCATTGAAGCACGAACCTTGCTTGGAACACTTTTTCTCACAGCATCGCGTGCCACCCAATCTTTTACAGTTGATGCATCTGGAGGCAATCGTGCAGGCATCCGTAGACGGCGAACCTATCAAAAGACCAACGTCAAATCATACTGCAAATACATGCTGAAACGCCTAACGACGCTTGTACCTTATCTCCTGTGCCCCGAGAAAGATCTGACGACTTCAAGTGCGAAAGTTTGCACCAAGGTGTAGCGCTGTCGCCGACAACATCGCTGCTAATGTCAGTGCGGCCAGCTGGATCTAAAAGCTGTCGTGTTTCAGTGGTATCGAACTCTGGTAGATTGCTCGAGTTTTTTGGAGCAAAGTCGAATTTCTTGCCACCGAATACCATGGCTTTCTCGGGGATATCGGCAGGTTTGCTGTAGTAAGCAGGTTGGTACTATCATACAACACATTTTCCATCAACATCCAAATAGTTCGTAAATCATCCTGAACACCGGCATATTGGTATAATACAAGTGACGTACCTCAATCGGAGCAACTCCAAGGGTTTGAGACGAAGACAGGATCTGAGAGAAGCTAGGAGGCTTTGGATTAAACAACCACAAGCGATCATTTCCCGTTGCTGGCGCCTTAATCCACGGGCTTGCTTGGTGCGGTCGAGGATGTGGTGTCAGAGATAGCTGAATGTTGTCAATGGGTTCCGATTCTTCCTGTGGAGTAAGAAGAATCGGTTCTTGTGGCCGAGGTGGCAAAAGATCCTCAATATCGGCAATCAATGGTAAATCCTCAGGACTGACCCCAAGGCGGCTTGACCCCGTAGCAGTATTCGTAGACGGCTTCACAAAATCTTGTTCAGCTAATATGAAGTGCCACCGAAAATATAAAACGAAGTACTAACCTTATGAGTCCTCCTCTGCGGAGTATGAATGATAACACGAGGACTGCCAAGCTCGCTAAGTGGGCTGGCAATTGGTCGAGTTTCACGCTCAGCAATATTCCACCACCCGGCTTCTTGGCTCGCGATATGTTCTTCGACAAGTTGCTGCGATGCTAAGATATCGTTAATTTCGTCGTACTGATTGCCCCATTTGTTGATGTTATCTTCCTCGTCATTGATCTCGTCGGCCGTGTTGTATCCATCACGCTCTTCTTTTCCTCGCCATTCAGCGTCTTCATGCTCGGGCTCACGCTTGCCCTGCATCGCTAGTAAAATGTTCACAATAGCTTCATCCTCTTCTGCCGATTCCTGCGCAAAATAGCAAGGATATTAGTTTTTCGTGCCAAGCATGTTCAACGTTGTAGAAAGCGCTTTACCTGATCCGAATCATGATTTGTATCATCGTCCTCGTCCACTTGGCTGTAAGAAAACTCGCTTTCAGCGCCAATCGAATTGCCACAGGAGACCACATCCCTTGAAGATAGAGGAAGAGCATCGCTTTCTGTCGCTTGTCCTTCTAACTGTTTCGCTAACTCCTCCACCACTGCGTCAACAGAATCTTGCATCTTCTTTCTGAAAAATGATTGTGATAACAATGACGATGCCGACTGCGCGGGAGTGGCACTCATTGTTGAGCCTTTTGGTGCATCCTCATTGCGTTGTAGACTCAATGACATCGAATGTGTCTCTCTATCCCCGTTTTGAATGCGTCGTAGTTTTTCTTCCTACCACCAGTAGAGCCAAATTAGCTTACAACGATACCGATGCCGTCAAAGTCATTAAAGGTTAACGTGAAACCCACCTCCCAAATGGCAGCCAGCGAAGGCACATTGCGTAATTCTCCTGTTCCCTCCGCCGCTTTTTGCTGGGATTCAAATCGCTTTGGGTTCAAAATGCATGCAGCAGCAGCGTCGGCCTCCAGCGCACAGCTAGACTGCCTGTCAAACCAACATTTGGAGTCCTTTTCAACCGGTGCATACCGCCCTGTCAGCGGAGATGAGCTTTCATCCAACCCGTTGATTTTATCTCTAGGAACGGCTGGGAGAAGAACTGCTTGGTACTCGTCAGACTCTTGTGCCAGACGAAGGTGCTCTTGTGTCACTGGAAGTGGGAACCGGAACTGTGATTTCGAGGTTGGTCAATCTCGCCACACAAACTGCTATCCAAAAAATGTGTACAAGGCCTGATTCAAACGTACCTTCACATGGCTGAAAGCTACACTGTTCATGCCTTCTATATTATAATCCGCAAAAACCTAAATCCAAACATAATTAATTCAACGCATCGCAAACCCAAACAGTAATAGCTAACTTACCTGAAGCAGGAACGGCACGTGCGCTTCGTACGGCTGAAACCTCCTCTCCCCAACGCATCCACTTTCCAGCAACTGCACTACCGACGCCACCACTCGTGGGCTATACAAAAAGATCTGCACAAACAGCTTTGGCTTGGGGTGGTATCCGTAGAACGGCGTGCCTTGCACGATCAGCATCTGCCGTTCAAACAGCAAAATAAACTTCTCAAATCCTCAATTCCCGCCACCTTTCAGCACCACCGCCCACCTTAGCAATAATCTTGCTAGGACTATATTTCGTCGATGAGTTTCCATTGTTTTGGCGCCTCTGCTGCTGTTTTGAAGCGTTGGCAACCTCAAGATCCTTCACCAATCGAGGCAGCAACGCCCGTAGACGCTCTGGATCGTCGAAATCGGCGTCACCTTCCGCTCGGAAGTAGAAATACGGGAAGATCTGGGGTAGGAGCAATAATAACACCAATGAGCAACGCAACAATCGCGCTGGTTTTGCAGAAATTAAAGAAAACGTACGCCGTGGACGTGCACGAGAGCCTTTTGTCCGGCGGGTGTAGCGCCGAAGATACGCACGACTGGGACCTCGCGAGCGCGTAGATAACAAGGAGAGACAGGGAGCTTCTCGATGGCGTTGGCAGGCAGTGGACTACTCATGTAATAGTCCACCACCACGGCCTCGACGCGCAGGTCTTCGGCGTCGTCGTCGTCCATGTCGGATGAAAAATGTTTTAATACGGATGTCTCGAATTTAAATACGAGACTGTTTACTGGAATACGTATTTACGGATTTTAAAAACGGGGTTACAATACCAGCGCAGGTCTGTACATGTAGCTGGTCGAGTTCTGCTGCTTGGAGCCGCTACTGCTACTTGCTCTCTCTGCGACTGTCTTGGCGAACTGTACCCGAGCGCTGCTCGACATGTGCGCAAAGGCCTTGAGCTCCTCGGGCATGTCGGCGAGGTGCTGGATGAACCGCGAACGACTCGCCCGGCTCAACAGCGCCGTGTGATGGTGTAGAAAGTGGGCAATGGCGGCTTGGCACGCCGCCGCGCTCTCCTCCGGCTCATGGACGCGCGCCCAACTCGGACTCTCCGGCAAGAGTTCTTCCTGCTGCTTCTCCAATGCAGCGCTATAATCTGCAGCATCGTCGCTTTCCCGAGGATACTCGGACGAAGTCAGCAGCTCTAGCATCGAGTCGGATCCCGTCGTTGGCGCTTCCAGAATCGCAGTCTCCGCCACCGCAGGAGCAACATCACTGCCACTGCTGCAATTGGTGTCTGCATTGCCTGTTGACGTCGCAGCAGGCTCCAGCGTGAGCCCGAACCTCCTGCAATAGCGATAGTACCATCCGGACGAGGCCTTGAAGTTCCCCATCTGTTCGTACGTCGCCGCCAGCGCTCGTGCCTTCTCTCGGACCTGCACGGGCCGCAGCCGCTCGCCTCTGCTGCGCGTTGCGCAGATCCAATCGTACAGCGCCAGATCGAATTGCCGGGCGCGCTCCGCTTGGCCGCGCCGTCGCTCGTGGCTGCCGCTGGATGCGCAGCGGGCGCGGACTTTGGTGGCGTTGGTCTCTCGCCGCCACTTGCGGATCGTGGACTCGTTCACGTGGTACGTGGCCGCCAGCTCCACGTGCTTCACGTGCGGGTTCTGGCGCGCGAACTCGATGATCTCCAGGCGCTCCCGGTCCGTGAGGCGCCGTCCGCGTCCCTGCTTGCCCATGGCGGACCCAAGTCCCGTAAATAAAACACTTCGGCGCTAGTCGTGCGATATGAAAGTGAGCAGTTTTTCTGCGTTCGCCTGTTTACCCACCGTCCAACATATTGATAGTTCAATATGTTATAGGATGGGTTTCTGACGGTACCGTGCAAATGGTACCACTGTTTTTCGAGGGGGGCCACATTGCTAAACCGCTCGGAAGCCTTTGGGAGACGATGAACCGGCAGACGCTGGCCGAAGCCACAAGTCTGCACGATGGCCCCGTGCCCGTGTACCTCATGGAGGAGATCGCCAGTGCGTTGAGCTCTTGCTGCAACGTAACGATCCTCCCGCAGCTGATCCCTTTGTCTTGTTATTGCTGCAGACGCCACCAAGAGCAACGTGCGCGACGCCGAGAAGGTCGCCGACTACGTGCTGGGACGTCTGAACAAGAGCAACTTAAACGTGAAGCTCAAGGCGCTGCAGATCATCTCGGTGGGGACTTTTTGGTGGTGGGAATAGAGTTCTTCCTAGTGTTTTAACGGGGTTTTGTTGCTTTATCTGCAGTTCTGCATCCGGGAGGGAGGTCCTGCGTTCACGGAAGCGATCCGGGAGGAGGAGCAGGAGCTGTCGGCGTATTTGCGTGCGTGCTGAGCTGGTGGAAACATGTGGAGACGGAGGAATGACGGACTGACGTGGTGGTGCTTGTCGGTCGTTGGTTTGCAGAGTTTTCGGGCCCTCCCGATCCCGTATATGGCGACGAAAAGTACCGCCGCATCCGCGTGGCGTCGCAGGTTGAGAGCGTGGCATTTGGCTGGCGGCGGTCCGGCGTCTTTATCTTGTGATGGTGTGAAGGCTCACTCGTCTTGTCGTTGTTGCTGTAGGAAGCGCTGGTGTGTCTGAATGACGGGTTCCTGTCTCGAAGGAACGAGGAACCTCCTCAGCAACAACAGCAGCAAGCTCCTCAGGGTGGTGCGAATAGCTGGCAGGCGCCGCAGCAGGGAGACAATGCGCCGTCGTATGGCAATGACAACGGTAGTGGCGCTTACAACCAGGGTGGCCAGTCAGAACGACAGCATTCCAGCGTTGGTGGATCGTGGGGACAACCGCAGGCTTCAGGATCGTCGTTTAGACCGCCACCGTATCAAGATACTCCATCTGGAGGCTACACTGGTCCATCTGGAGGTGGTTACAATGCTCCATCCGGGAGTGGCTACAATGGACCCTCTGGAGGGGGTTATAATGGACCCTCTGGCGGAGGCTACAATGGACCTTCAGGTGGAGGCTACAATGGACCTTCAGGTGGAGGTAGCAGCAGCTATGGTGGAGGGAGTAGCGGCTATGGTGGTGGTGGCAACAGCTACGGACAAAATGGCGGCAACTCTGGGAGCTACAGCTACAACCAAAATAGTCAGCAGGGTGGATACGGACAGAACGCCCCACAGCAACAAGCAAGTGGTTTTGATTCGTGGTCATCGTCGTCAGGATCTGGGTTAGCCTCGAAGACCACCGGTGCCGGCGTTTGGAGTAGCACAGGTTACCAAAAGAAGGACCCTGCCATGGACAACGAGCCGCGCTACAATCCCGCTACAAGAAGGGACAACCGGCCCACGGTTCTCGTCGGTCACTCTCTTAATTTCCCTAAGCCGGCGGGTGGGTTTGGCTCTAGCAATACTGGTGCGACATCAGGACTGGGAGGATTTAACAGTGGCACGTACAATCCGAACGCTGTCCGCGGTGCGAGTGCTGGGATTTCCGGCGGTAACTCGTTTAACTCGAATGCCATGGGAGGCAGTGCACGCGGTGGCTTCGGGGGTCAGCAACCGTCTGGCCCTCCGTCTTACGTCGACAACACGAACCGCATGCTCAGCGGTAGTACCCATCGCATCGGGAGCATGGGTCTTCCTGTAAATGGACAGCCTCTCAATGATGCACCGACGACGGCTCTTGGCAAGAAGGCGGAAGTACTGAAGAAAATGGGTACGGCTGCATTGGAGAAGTGGGATCGTCGCAATATGGACAAGTCGATGGCTTCTTCGTTGGCTGACCACGACGAGCTGCGAGCTGGTCCGCAAGTCATTGATCATGGATATTACCAGCCGAACGCCCAACAGGGAGCGGGTGGAGGTGATACCAGCAGGTGCGATAATAGTGATGCGATGATGACTACTTTAGCTTTGCTGACATTTTTTGGTGTTATGATCTAGGGATTATGAGCGTACAATGATTGATAACTTGTGTGCACCCGCGGGACTTTCGCGCGCACCGCCGGCAGATGGATTGAAGCGTTTTGTTGACCTTGCGCAGACGCTGGACGCACAAACAATTGGTGATATTCTGCTTGACAAATTGGAAGATGAAACCTGGCAAGTTCGTCTGAAAGGCTTACACGTGGTACTTGCGCTGCTGGACTCTCCTGCTGCTGCGCAATACCAGGAATTTTTCGAGGAAAACGTGGAAGTCGTTGAGGAGGTTCGTACTGCATGCTTGCATCCGTCTTTGATCTTCTCGCTAAGTGTTGTGACACGTGGTATGCCTGTAACTATCCAGCTGCGAAAGGATGGCAAACCTAGCGTAGTATCGAAGGCTTTGCAGGTCTTACGTGCACTTGGTTATGCTGATGAAGCGGACCAGGCCCCTCCACAGGCAAGCAAGCGCTCGGGTAGCTCTCGTGTGCAACGTGGTAGCCCCACGAAGAACCGTGCGCCGCATCAAGAAGTTGACCTTCTTGGTTTTGGTTCGCTCAGTCTCGAGTCGTCATCCGGCCCTGTTGAGCAAAGCGCGCAGGGTACTGCCGACCTTCTCGGCTCTCCTGTCCGTTCTCAACCACCACCTGCACCTGCACCTTCTCAAGAAATTTCGGTATGTTCGTCGTTCTGTCTGTATACAGTAGTGAGCATTTACCTAACTGTGTGGTTTGCTTGAACGCTTTTAGTTGTTGGACGGTTTTGACACACTAGGAAGCTCCACGTCGTCCAATCCATCTTACACTCAGCAGCCGCCACCACAGCAACAGTTTTACCAGCAGCAGGAGCAAGACGAGCGTGCGAAGGCGTTGAGCCATTTTGGAAAGGACCTTTTCGCGATTGCTAACTCGCCTCGCAGTGCAGGGATGGCAGCAGGCGCAGCACCGCCTCCAGGAGCTGCCGATGCCGCTCGCCTCAGCGGCGGACAGTCAGCATTCAACTTCATGTAGAGTATCGGGTAAAGTCTATCTTCCGTAGGGTTTAGCCAGGAAGTGTTCATACTCGTACGATGAAATGAAACATTCGTCATGAAATGAAGCGCCCTTGCATGGTAGATTTCACTTGCTTCTCAGTATTCTGCGCGTTTGTACATGTAGTCATCTACAAAAACACAAATTGAATTCAAGAGCAACATCGGTGAAAGCCACAATAATATTGTTACGCGCCACATGCATGCACTCACTGTCTGCCAGACAGTGTCTGGGGGCATCGCCATAGCTTCGTGTCGTCTGATGCGAACATGCGTTGTCGGTAGTCAGGACTCCACCTGACTCAGGAGAAGGTGACTTATGTTCGAACACGCTTTGCGGAGGACCCATTGACTGCGCCGCCCGTTTTGCGCTTCGACTGCTTTCCGCGAGCAATAAACTCTTTCGGGTCCCACAATTCTTGCCGAATCATGTTATACGGCCCATTCAGAATAACCATGACCTTGGTGTCGCGGTGGTACGTGAGCCCAGTAATGAGCTTAGGTGTGATGAGGAAATATTGTGGCAGTTTGCTGCCGCACGACGACTTGGTAATGCGTTGGAACACCTTCCGCTCGTTGTACACGTCCATGCCCTGATTAATCTCATCAACCACCCGGAATGGGCACTTGGTGAGACTCTGCAGAGCCATCAAGTACATGATAGTTCCAACGGATTTTTCCTACAACAAATTGATAAGTAAGATGACGAGTACATGAACAGCATATGCATGAATAAGCCTGGCGTACCCCTCCGGATTGCTCTTCCGCGGTCATAGTCGACAACTTGGTGTTCTTACGGAACTGCGCGCGACGTTGAATTCCCCACTTCGCTACGTCCTAAAAAATTGAAAATTCATGACGACGTTAGAATTGATCACATCACCTCCACTATCCATTTGTACTTACTGGATCCTCGTCGTCCAACACAATTTCGCCGACACAACCAATATCCGCGAAAAACTCCTTGAAAGAGGTGTCGATATGATACACAACTTCCTTGAGTTTGGTATGCCATTCTCCCTATATTCATAGTAGCAGGAGCAACGTCAGCTGAGGTTCCACACCAAATACATTGGCAAAACGCACCTTGATTCCGTTGATCTTGTCTTCGCCATGCGTAACGAAACTTTCAAGGTCTGCCAAATGAGCTTCGTCATCTCGGATTTCGTCGCAAACCCGGACGTAAACCTCTCGGATGCTCCTATCGCCGCGGAAACATTCCAGAGCTGCTTTGTTATTTTCAATCTTTCCGTGCAAAGCATCCAGATCATCAGGGAGTTCGTTAAATTGAGCTTCGTAAGTGTCCCATGGGGCCTCTTCTTCAGCCTTGCGCTTCAAATCCATTGCCTTCTTAGCAGTAGTCAGCAGGTTTTCTTTCGCAAGTCTGAACGCCTCCTTATGGTCACTGTAAAAATGTTGCATCAGCACCAGTCCTAGTTCGCAATGAGTCCATAAGCATACATTACTTACCGGAGCGTGGCTTCTGTTTGCTTCAAATATTTCTCGGTGAAGTCAACTCGCACTTGTTGTGTGCCAAGGTGTAATGATAAGCACGCCTCTCGTGCACTAGCCTTGAACAAATCCTTTGAAAGCTGGAGGCAGTGCTTAATCTGTTGTGCTTGTCTAGAAAACAGAAACAACACAACATGTTCGGTCAAATCAAGCACCTATCAATCACTTGTACACAAAACTCCAGCTTACTTGGACGCTTGGTTTTTCAGTTTTCGTGTCAAAGCTTCCTCCTTCCTCGACACATCCTGAAAAGAACGTCATGTATTATGAGCACGCTATGCAAATGATCCCAGAAAGAAACCGCACTTACCTGCGCCAGCTCATTTTTAAGCGAGTAAATTTTGTTATCCCCTTCCGCGATTTTGTCGTCCAAGCGAATAATTGCCTTCCTTTGAGAGCGAATTTCTGTGATACGGTGTTGAACCTTTCTCTTCTCCTCCGCGTACACCTTCTCTTCCTCTTTGAGACTTGTGATCTATGATTGATCGTTGTATCCATTAGCGCATGAAATAATCCTCATAACACTGCAAGAGACCCAATTCTTACCTCTTGTTGGATGTCGCGCTCTCTGGACGACAACTCATCCAGCACTTTCTTCATTTCGTTTTTTTCGTCTTCGTTGGAGGACGAAGCCGCCAGCAAACGGGGGTTCAGCAGATCGTTTGTTCTTGTTGTCACGTTTCGGTTTCCATACTTCGATACTGCATACGCAATGTCAGAAATGAACCATGACTTCAAAAGTAGGTGTGTTGTTACAAACCTGATGTAACGTATTTCTTGTACGGGGTGACGAACGCTGCTTTTCGTTCTGGCGATGCAATCTCGGCGAAAATATGGCCACCTCGGTTGATAATGTCTTCTGTCTGTTGGGAACCAACCATTACGGTGTGGAGGCCTCCGTGGGCTCGAAGAGCTTCGTGCACAATGTCTGGTGCACTCACCAACTGATACGCAAAATGAAATGATACAATGTGGTGAATCAAACCAGTCACTTCTTTCGTGAATGAATCAACGTACCTCATCCAGAAAGCCCTTCATGCCGTATCGTTCGCGATAGTCGTTCATCTGATCAACCGAGTATGGTCGATGAATATCGTGACACTTGCCATTTTCCACGATCAAAATCGAGGCCTTAACACGACGGTCCGAACCATTGTTCAGCTCACGAAGGATCGTGTTGTAATCTTCGTAGCATTCTGTAACCAGGGCCCCAAGAAGCCACTTTGGAAGGGTGTCCTCAACGTACTTTGCGTGAATCGGTTCGTTTAGCTTCATCTGTTCGCAACGCAGCAACATATTGGTTGAACACCTTCAAAACTACTACATGAAATGCAAGACTTTTGCTTACCTCAAGCGCCAGTGGCCCCCAAACGGTCTTTTTCAACTTGTCCTGGTTGTTCTTAACCCACTCGGCAGCACGGATGCAATCTGGGTCCGCCCGTTGCAGTGCTAACCGTCGCTGTACATTCTCATTTTCAAGCTTTTCGAGCTTGCTCTTCACCTTCCTCTTTTTCGGAGTCGACATATGAAATCTCACGCGCCAGAGCCTCTCTCTTACTGCGGATTTCCATTTCCTATGGTGACAGCAATATTATCTACCGTTAGCACCCTGATTAGTTTTAAAGTGTGATGGAATCGTTGTACCTCCAGGTCCTTTGCGCGTTGCTGTGTCTCTAGCTGTTCCTTTTGCGTCTTCAAGTCATCATCGTCAGCCATTCCCTTGCGTTCCTCCCGCCACTAACGTGATGCAAAACAATTCCAAAGTTAAAAAAAATGGCGAGGAAAACAACAGGAACACAGAAGTAATCACAATACCAACCTCATTCACATCACGCTCTAAGCGCTCCAGTTTTCGTCGGGTATAATTGTGTTGGTTACGAAGCTCCTTAACGTCGGACAGAGTTTGACTTTGAGCACTTTCCATGGTGTCAATCTACAAATTATCAACAAAGCACGAATTAGCGTCAACAAAACTAAACGAAATTTTACCTCACCATAATACTCACATGTTTCTTCTCCTGTCTGATCTTTTCGATGAGCTGACGCTTCTCGTTGTCCACCTCCGCTTTCCTAAATGGCACATCCCGCATAATTAGCATACGACATGGATAATATTTAATCAAATGCAAAGTCTAGTGCGTACTCTGTTTTCACATCAGCCAGTCGAATCTTTTCTTTCTGAAGCAGTTCTTCAAGTGGGGCGATCTTGTCTTGACGTTCATTCTGTAAACAACCACAATAAAGAGGTTAGTTTCTGTACGAGTACAATGACATATTAGCGACGCAGGCTCACTTCGATCGCATCCTTGCAGCGTCGCTTTTCTCGTTTCAGTTCCTCAACCTCGCGTTTAACTTCGTCAAACTCGAGCCACAAGCACTTTTTCTCCATTACAGCAGTCTACAGCAGGAACCACTCGAGAGACGTCACCTTTTACCCTCCGCTATCCACTGGTCAGGTACGCACCTCTTCAATACGCGTTTCGTAGTCTTCAATGCGCTCCACCTCCTTCTGTCGTTGGGCGTTCTCACTCTTCTTCAATTCCAGTGCTGCACGCACATGATCAAGTTCCTACGTCACAACAAAGTGCACCGTCAGCTCCACTACAAACACACTCCATACGCTCCAGCAGCTGCTTACTCTTCCTTTGTCCGACATGCTGTGCTGCAGCTCAATGATTTCGTCATGCTTGTCCGCCAAATCGCTGTCAGTGATGGCGTTCTCCGTGGCCTTAAGTAGCTGCACTGCGTTCATGCGAGAGAACTCGCCCACTTTGTCCTGCGGCAGGAACTGGCACAAGTTGTCGATCTGAATCTTGGCCGCCTCCATGATTCCGGCCACGTTCTTGAGCGTCGAGTCCTTGCCATCCACCTGCCACGTGCTCTTGTTGTCTCGGAAGATGTTGCGGCGAATGACCTTGTTGCCTCTCTCGAAGAGCAGCTCGATCTCCGTGAAGCCGCTCTCCTTCTCGTGACGCACAAACTGGCCCACCTTGTCCGCTCGCCCGAGCAGCTGCAGAGCACAGCACCAATAAGAAACGTTAGAAATACTACCACTCCAATAAGAAACGTTTCTATTTGCTACGTACGCGAGTGCTGCCAGCCAAACCGACGCACAGTGCGCACACGATGGAGCTCTTGCCCGTGCCGTTGGGCCCCAGAATCAGATTCAGACGCGGCCCCGGGTAGAACTCGGCGTCTGAGTACGTCAAGAAGTTGTGCAGTTTGACGCGGAAGATGGAGCCGTCCACGTACTCGCCCGAGCCGTGCGCGGCTGCGTCCCCCACAACGTCGCCCATGGCCGAAGGAAATTGCACGTTGTCTGGTTTTCCCGCGAAAAAGTGATTGGTGTGCACCACGTCGGTTACGTGTGCTACACTAAATTGTGTTATGGCTCACATGCGTCTACACATTTTTGCGGAGGTCATGGGACCGAAGCTGGTGGCTCGTGCCGCATGGCGGTCGGCTGCGCTGGCGCGTATTAGCGAGCGCCAGGCGCTGCTGAAGACGGTGCCGATGCGCAGCTGCAACACGCTGTTCGTGCCGCCGCCGCAGACGCCGTTCACGGGCTTCGAGCTGCTGTTCCTGGGCACGAGCGCCGGCTCTCCGTCGGTGCGTCGCAATCCTACGAGCGTTTGTCTGCGTCTAGCGCGCAGCAATTGGATGTTTGACTGTGCGGAGGGAAGTCTGCGACAGCTCATCAAGAGCGTTGTGCGTGTGCCGCTCACCACCAAGTTCTTCGTCTCGCATCTGCATGGCGATCATCTCTACGGACTGCCAGGCATCCTGTGCACACTGGACAACCACAACGCAGAGTACAAGGACCCGCAGACGAAGGAGAAGGCGCCCAGACCCATTGAAGTGTACGGACCGCTGGGACTCTTTGCGTACTTGAACACGGCGTTCCAAACGAGCAACACGAGGCTCACGAACTTGGACATCACGGTGCACGAGCTCGTGTGTCCCGACATGCTCGCCAAGACGACGGCGCATGAAACGCATATGCGCAACGCGCCCAAGCATCCGGTGAGTGAAGGCTGGTAGGTGTACATTGTGTCGGTTGGTGCTGACGAGTAAGTTTCTTGCAGAGCCTTACACGGAAATGGATTCATGCCGAGTCGGACGGCAACGGTGATGTTTGGAACGTGCTGGATGACGGAAAGTGTATCGTGAAAGCTGCGACGTTGAAGCACAAGGTTACGAGTTTTGGGTGTGAAGGTTCTTCGTTATAATTGTTTTGTATGAAGTTTTAACTGGGTATGCGTATTGAACTCGACAGATATGTGATTGAGGAGTATCCTGTTCCCGGTAAATTGAATATGGATGCACTCCGCGCGCGTGGTCTACCTCCTGGCCCGAAATACCGTACTCTTAAGCTTGGTGGAAGTGTCGAACTACCCAACGGTGAAATGCTTCACGCATCTGAGGTTCGTGATTGAAGTAGCAATTTTATTACAATTTTTCCGAAGTAACCATGACGTATACTGCAACAGGTTACCGGGCCTACAGCGCGTGGACGGAAGGTGGCCATCCTCGGCGATTCTGCTGACTCCTCGCGAATGTTTGACATCGCTCAGAACTGCGACGTAAGTCATCGGAGGAGCAATCGTGCACGATTTTAGTTACTTAAGTACGAATCTGTGCGTGCTGCTTGAGCTGTTAACTTACAGGTTTTGGTCCACGAAGCAACTCTTAGCCATGAGATGGTCAAACAGGTACGAAACCGCCAAGCACCTGTGCAGATCTATTACCTCTGTGCCTTACGATTGCTCTCTTATCTCAGGCGGTGCATCGAGGACACTCAACAGCTCGAATGGCGGGATACGCAGCCAAGAAGACGAACGCAACTTTGCTCGCTTTGACCCACTTCAGTCATCGTTTCCGGCATTGGTCCGCGGATTTTAACTCGCGCACAACCCTTCACCTTGCACTGGAGGCTCAAGAATCGTTTGGACGACGAGCAATTGTGCCCGCATCCGATTTCTTACGTATTCCAATCCCGCGCACACCCCACGAATAGAGTATTAGATAGAGTATCACACATAGATATCGGTTTATCCAACCTAGACGGCTAAGCCGGATTTTGTTTTCGTGTCAGTCGTCTTCATCCCTTCCCAAAACCGTGATACCTAACATATCTTCAATAGTAGCCGCGTATTACGTGAAGGGTAAGTGAATCCCTCCGAAGAAACCGTGCTTGGGGCTCGCGTAACCTTGCTTGTCAACCTCGATCACTTTCACTACATTCGTAGACTTGGACACAGAATCGTCTAGCCCGTGAACCAAGATGGCAATGTCCCCGCTCGCAATTAATCCCCGATCCTTCGCGTACGCGATCGCTTTCAGTGTAAGGTTATCTATTCCTTCCATTGTCTCCACCAACAATGCCGATACACCCCTACAAACAGATAACGTGTAAGCAACCTAGGACAAGTGTGTGGACGTCTGCGTTGCACACGGACATACCTAGAGACCCCAGAGAGCTGACGCGCTGCAAGTAACGAGGAAGTGACAGCCAAAATGTTGGCTTTTGGACGATATTTAGCCAGTAACTTGGTACTCGAGCCCGTGTCGGTGATTGAAATGATAAGCTTCACGCCCATGTCGAGCGAAATCTCTACAGCCGAGCTGGCAACCGATTCGCACAAGCTGACGTTTTTACTGTTAGCTTTTCGGTGCAGACGATAAACTTCTGCGTAGTCAAGAGCTTCCTCTGCTTCGACACAAATTTTTGACATAAATTCCACCGCCTCCTTCGGGTACATGCCTTTAGCAGTTTCAGCCGACAACATCATAGCATCGGTGCCGTCCAGTACCGCATTCGCCACGTCAGTACATTCCGCGTTTGACGGAATTGGCTTTTTAGTCATGGATTGCAACATTTGTGTAGAGGTGACTACAGGTTTGCCTGCGCGGTTGGCCTTCCCAATAATCATCTTTTGCGCCAAGAAAACCCGTTCCGGTGAAAGCTCCATGCCAAGGTCGCCACGACTCACGTGAATGCCATCAGCCTCAGCAATGATCTCATCAATATTCATAAGAGCCTCCTGGCTTTCGATCTTCGCGTGAACTCGAATGTGTCGCCCAGCTTCTCCTAGACAATCCCGTATCGCACGAACATTGGCCGCCGAGCGCACAAACGACCCTGACACGATGTCCACTCCATTTGGAATCGCAAAATTCAACAGATCGTCCTCATCCTTCTCCGTAATGCCTGGTATCTGAATTGCCGCTCCTAGACAACACTTCAACTCAGTTCACGGTCTTTCAAGACATCGCACTCTGCAGAGCAACATACCTGGCAGGTTCATGTTTTTCTTTTCCTCCAGGAGGTGGTCATTATGGACTCTCACAATGATGCTCTCCGACAGGCACTCCACCACTGTCATCACGAGACTTCCATCGTCACACAAAATCTTGGCGCCCACTGACACTGAGGTCGGTAATTGTTCGTATGTGCATGCAATGCGACAGCTGTCACCCTCCACACCATAGTCTGTAGTGATCTCCAGCGTTTGCCCAGCCTACCGTCCAACAATACAAAACAATGAGCTGCCAGCGCCTCCCAGATACCTCACCAACCTCGCAAGCAAACCTTCAGCTGGACAGGTCTATGCCCTTTCAGGAATCCACTCCGGATTTCCGGCCCCTTGGTGTCCAGCAACACCGCACAATGGCAACCCGGTCGTGCAGCCATGGCTCGCCTCAAATTCGACAAACTATGTTTGTGCATCTCATGGTCTCCGTGCGAGAAATTCAACCTTGCAACGTTCATCCCAGCGTCCAAAAGTTGTCCTGCCGAAGCAACAATTGCAGCAACCCACAGCATCAGCACCACTCATTCCAGTCACTGCAACTATCTGTCACTGCATACCCAACATCTCGACGGACCAAGAAGCAGGTCCAATTGCACAGATGATCTTGGTCTTGCGTGCACGAGCGCACGTTGGCGTCAAAATCTGCTTGGTCTCGATCCCCACGTGGAAATGCTGCAGCAACCACCAACCACAGTCAGATTTCCACCCATTTCTCCGTTAACGGAGACCGTAGACGAACGTACCGCGGGTTCACGAGCAATGGACGACGCGTCAGAGCTGAACACGTCGTCGAACTCCTGCGACGGCGAGCGATAGCGATGCCAACTGCCGAGTCGTACGGGCGGGAAGCCGCTCACACGCAGTTGGTCGTAGGCCGATGACGGCGTGCGCATGAGCTCGTCGTCCTTGGACCAGCGGCGCGTCACCCCTGGACGCGTCAACGCTCCCATGCGAGGGTTTCTGGCGCCGCCGTGGCGTTCACTCATCGTGCGACGCATTGGCTCTGCACTCAGCGTACGCACAGTATATAGCGACTCGGTGCTGAAAGATTCGATAATGTGGGCTCATGTTGCATTTCTGCCAGCTTTCTTCAACCCTAGCATGGACCCGGGTCAAAACCCTAATTGATGAAACCTAACTGCTAGGAATTGAGCTGCGACTGCTCCTCTGTAGTCGCTGTCCATTGAGATGAGTGAGCCTGCCGGTGTAGAAGCGCGTGGGGTGGAGAACCCGTGGCGGAAAGCGCCGCCGTCGCTGCTGAAGACGCTGCTGGGCAAGGGACAGAGCGCCAAGGACGCGCTGATGCACGACGGGAACAATGCCTCAATTGTGCTGGATGACAAGACGTCGCGGGAGACGCCGTGGACGCCCAAGAGTTTGGGTCGCGCGAAGACGGCGATCATCTACAAGGTGGATCGATGATGTTGTGGTACTGGGGGCTATTGTATTAATTCTGGTATAACTAACAGTTCGCATGTGTTTTTTTATGTTTGGGGCAATGGAGTAGCAAACGCTGAACGACACGCTGCTCGTACTGGAACGCAATATCTTCTTTATCAGTGGGTGGGTGCCATACTTCGTGTCGCTGCAAGAGGACAGCATCCTCATGTTCACCAGTCGCGAGCGGTGGGAGCAAGGACTGAAACCGGACAAGGTGGGTTGCGAAAGCATTGCATTTTAATAAATGGATGATGTCACTGACCTCCTTCTGCTTCTCGTATTGTACTAGGTGATTGAGCTGCACCACATGATGCTGCTTGGGGACATGAAAGTCGATGTGGTTGAGGGGTACACGTCCCTGCAGGACACCGATGGCAGCTTGCGCCTCTTTCGACGCAAGCTTTTAGAAACTGACGAGTTGGATGAGGTAAGTTGAGTCAATTGAAGTGTTGTTGTTCTCATTCACTACAGTACTGGAAGTTGAGTTGCGTATTGATTTTTATTATTTATTTTATGCCTGCAGTGGCTGAATGAAGAGCTCCGGCAAAGTTTGGTGGTGTCCTCAGGTAGTAAAGTGGACAATCTTGCTGTAAATAATCCAAACGCAAGCACTCACAGCATTCTGGAGTTCGGCTCCTACAATCAGAGCACATTTGAGCTGTGGACGAAAGCGATTCGGCACATTCTGACCCTCAAACGAGAATTACACGCCGCCAAGTCACGCAGCAACCAGAGCAAAAATGATACCGATTCTCCGCGATCAAACACAACGAAAAAGAGCTGGGTATCTCCTGGGCAAGACTCGAAAGTGACTCTTCTTCAAAGTGAAATTTGGTGCCACCGTGTTCTATCTGGTGAGAAGGAAAAGGCCGAGTCTGAGATCCGGCGAATAGTGGCGATGGAAAAGTTGGTGGCTCAAGTCACTCACCCGGCAATGGCTTTGTTGGTGTACGAGAAGGTGAGTCGGGTACACGAATTATTCACAGCCAATTGCCGGCGAGAAATAGAGGGGTTCGACGGAAGGGAAAACCCGATGTCGACGGAGGTGCTTAATTTTTTCGCCGACCATCTCAAGAGGAAGTACTCAGTCTTCTTGATCCTTGCACTGGCGTACGGCGTAGAAGAGGAAGAAATTCGGGAGGCTCACGAGCGGATGTGTCAAGAAAATGCTGCTGTGAACGCGGGCGTTGGTGGTGGCAGCGGGGAGCAACAACGGACTGTCGCTTCTTACGGGTTCGAGGACCCTGAAAGCCTCGAACTCTACGAGAAGTACCGCGATGCTGCACTCAATTATCATAAAATGAACTACGGAGACACGGCTGCTGCAGAAGAAGAAGATGCCATAATGCACCTCCCAGTCATGCTGCAAGTCGCGGTCGTTCGACAAGACCTCGAGGAATCAAGCGCGATGCTATCCATCTTGAACACTGTCAAGGTTCGCTTGATGGAGCACTGCGCCCAGGAAAATGACTCCTAGTGCCAATGTGCACCAACGGGACGCTGTAGCTGCTGGTTGCAATTGTACCATGTGCATGTTGAGAATAAAACAAAACAAAAATGTAAGAGTTGCCTTCAACCTACGTTGCTTTGCTGTGTCATTCCTCGCACCTCTCTGGGCTAAGCGTTAGCGATGTAGCCACTACCATCGCCAGCGAGAACCCCATCGATGTGGTCGTGAATATCGTGCACCAACTGCCGGAAGCTTGGGTTGCCCATGTAGTGCCGCACAAGGTCTTCCAACCCGCAATCCGTTTCCATAGCAATTGTCTCGGAATCCTCCACAAGAGGGTCGATATCTGTGTATCAAAAAAAGTGAAGTCCTCCAAACTATCAACGATGTGTGCATTCGACCGCACCCCAGTTCTCCATCATAACTTCTGCAACTCGAAGGGCTTCGTCTTGATCTTTTACACGAACACTGCAAAAAACAACAGCTTAGCCTAGCAAACTGCTGCATCATGATACTCGGTATCATTACGTAAGCTTGTCGCCGTTAGTCACCGCAACTTGCAGCAGCCTGCCTCGAACCCTCACGCTCTTGATGCGACTCTGCGCGATGCTGATCAGGGTCTGCTGCCGCTCAACGGCGACTGTGAGCGGTCCCAACGAAACCCTGAGGCCTCTGTCGCTCACAAATATTGTGAAGCGTCGACGCAGCGCCTGCAGTCCCCCACTCGCTCTCCGCTTCCGCACGATCTGCACCTCGAACATTTTGCTAGTGCGGGCAACTTCAACTTCTTGTTGCGGGTCAAAACCCGTGACCATCACTCCGATGTTGAAGTTGATGACACACGCTGTGCTCCCCATCGCCATTCCGCATTTTCCCTCGTAGGACGAAGAAGCCTCGAGGATGAAAGCTGCCGCATCGCTGCTACGAAAGAAGTGGTGAGGGTGCTATGGGTTTGGTACCGCGTTGGAATTATGTGTGTCTTATGAAGATATCTGTCCGTATCCAGGGACGCCATCGTCGTGGGAGGAGGCCACAACGGACTCGTGGCGGCCGCGTACCTGGCGAAGGTTAATGAATGAACTTCTTGAAAGAACGTAGCTATGAAGGAAAGTGACAAGTAGTGCTCGTTACCCAGGCTGGGAAGAGTGTCTGCGTGCTGGAAAAGAGGCATCTAGTTGGCGGAGCAGCGGTGACGGAGGAAATTTTCCCTGGGTTTAAGTTTTCCCGGGCTTCGTACGTTTTCTCGCTCTTCCGGCCGCAGATTATCAAAGACTTGGATCTGCATCGACACGGTCTAGAAGGTGAATGGGGTCGTGGCTTGGAGGATTTTTTATCGGGAAGTGACGCCTTTTGATGCGCCTCAGTTTTTATTCGGGACCCGTCGTCGTTTACACCGACGCGTGACGGTCGAAGTCTCATTCTTGGAAGTGACATGCAGCAATCGCAAGCCAGCATTGGTGAGGCCAGCGTTATTGATACAGCAAAGCATTGAGCTGACATGTTTGCGTTTATATTGAACGAGCAGCCCAATTTTCAGCAGCAGACGCAGAAGCGTATCCAGAGTACAACAAAATGCTCGAGGTGATGCGCGGTGAAGACCACATTTTCGCTCCTTGGAACGTATCTTACAGACTGAGCATATATTTCTTGCTGCAGGAAATGGTGGATTTCTTCTTACCGATGCTTGATGAGGTCCGTACTAGCCACTCTTGCGGATGTATACGCATTCTGAAATTCTGTTTTCGCTGCCTTTTGATTTCAGCCCCCTCCGGATATTCACACGGCTTTTGACTCGGGCGCTTCTCTTCGGTAAGATGTTATATTTCGTGTATGTTGTGAGGATGTAAATGGTGTAACGTGGTTTGTTTGATATCACGAACTAGTCGGCGTTTGGACGCGGCCAAGGCAATGACGCGCTTGGGCTACCGTTGCGGGAAACTAGGAACCGACTTGACTACTTTTGCCGAATTTATGGCGGCACCCGCGACCAAAATTCTTGATAAGTGGTTCGAGTCAGACGTGCTCAAGGCTACACTTGCTACAGATGCCATTATCGGTGCTAAGGTGAGATGCATATATGCCGATGTTTGCAATGATCGCTCTAAACATGAGAACTCTTTGAACTATGAAGGTTTCCCCTTCAACACCTGGCTCAGCTTACATTCTTTTTCACCACGTCATGGGAGAAGTGAACGGCATTAAGGGCGCGTGGGGTCACGTGAAGGGCGGAATGGGTGGGGTTTCTCAGGCAATTGAGAAGGCAGCCACTGAAGCGGGTGCTGAGATTCACGTAAGCACGCCCGTTAAGTCGATCCATGTCCAGGGTGGCAAAGCTCGAGGTGTCTGTCTTGAAAGTGGAGATATCGTGGAATCTGAGTGCATCTTGTCGAACGCAAGCCCGGTTACAACGATGCTGGACCTCCTTGATCAAAGGGAACTGCCCAAAGAGGTGATCACGCATTTTACTCGAAATTGGAACAGCGAGTCTGCGTCAACCAAGGTAAACTGCTCTTAGTGCCTCATGTATATCGCTTGTGCTAACTAGTTTACCCAGATCAATGTAGCTCTTGATCAGTTGCCCAGCTTTTCATGCTTCCCGAACAAGGGTGATGGTAACACGCCGATGCCGAGCCATTACGGCACCATTCACTTTGAGGACTCGGTGCAGCAGGTACGTACATTCTGTAGGACGACATACCACCAGCTAGCACCTACAGAAAACGTGAACAATTTTTGAACAGATTGAAGATGCCTTTTTGGACGTTCAACGAGGAATCTCCTCAAAAAGACCCATAATTGAGATGAACATTCCGACTTCTTCGGACCCGACCATTGCTCCGCCAGGTAAAGCGTCAGAATTAACCTCGAAGGTTACAGTGAGATCTCTCGAGGCTACTTCTCAACTTTTGCTGTTCCGATTTGAACAGGAAAGCACATCGCTCTACTCTTTGTGCAGTACACGCCGTACGAACCAAAGGTACACAAAACAATGGTTTGCTGAAAATACTAGAGGTGTACTTGAAACTGAAATTGTGTTCAAGGATGGAAAGTGGAGTGATCCAGGCAAGAAAGAACGATTCGCGAACCAGGTTTTCTCGGTTATTGAGGAATACGCTCCCGGCTTCACGAAATCCGTTATCAACTACGATATGCTCACGGTGCGTTTGCTTTATTGTTCACGGTCACTTCTCGTACTCACCTGACAGTATTTAATAACGCTGCGCAGCCTCCGGATCTCGAGGAGATATTTTCGCTTCCGAGGGGCAACATTTTCCACGGCGCTATGGGCTTGGACCAGGTAACTTACTTGTGTGATCCACAGTACGGTATAATCGGAGACTAATAACTCGCGGATGCTCACTCCTGTTTAGCTCTTCTGGATGAGGCCAATGCCTGGGTACTCGAGCTATCGGTCCCCAATTGCTGGTCTCTACTTCTGCTCCGCAGGCACCCACCCAGGAGGAGGAGTCATGGGAGCCTGCGGGCGAAACGCAGCCATGGTTTGTCTTCAGGACAGCAAGTGAGGGCCCACGAAGGTAACGCAAAACGTATTACACGCGTAACCACAAAATAATTTACCTTTAGTAATGTTCTACGTGCATCTGTACCGCGCAGTCTTTTGTTCAATGGCTTTAGGCTTCGCCCGCCAAGGTATGCAGTTGAATGCTGCGACGGCCTGTGAAGGCGGCGTCCAGCATCTCGTCTTCGTCCACAAGAAACGAGTTGGTCGTGTCACTCACGTAGCTGAACTTGCCAAAGGAGTCGTAATCCGCTTCTGATCGAGCTCGGCGGTGACGCGAGTGGGAGCTCTTCCAGGGGAAGATGATGCTGAAGATGTTTCCCGTAGACGCCGTCTTCGACGCTAAGTACTTGTCGAAATTAATGTCAGGGCTCTTCATGCGCTCCTCCTCCATAGACATGGGTGCTGGCACCCATGGCGGGGTGATCTTCTTGCGCAGAACCATGTTCCATCGAATGTCCTTAAAGAACGGGTGTGTGAGAATGTCACTAGTTTGGCGGGCACCGAGACGTTTGTTCGGATCCTTCTCAAGGAGGCCCAAAATAAGGTTGCGAGCATCTGGGTGAATGCCACACTTGGACGGGAACTTCACAGGCTCCTTCTCGATGAGCTTGTACAGCACTGACACGTTCAGGTGATGGAACGGGCGCTTTGCAAGCAGCATCTCATACAACAAAATGCCCAAGCACCACCAGTCCACGGCCTTGCCGTAGTCACGCGAGCGCTTCGGCTTCAGCAACTCAGGGGCAGTGTATGCGGGAGAGCCTGCCATCGTGCGCGCACCCGACATCTGGTTGACGTTTGTCTTGGACAGACCAAAGTCTACCAGCGCAACGTTACCTTCCACGTCAATCATGATGTTGTCAGGCTTCAGGTCACGGTACACGATGTCACAGGCGTGCAGGTGCGACAGCGCCAGCACGATCTGAGCCGCGTAGAACTTCACGCGGTCCATGTCAAGCGGGATCTTGACACGGTGCTCCTTGTTGTTGGAGAAACGATTCATGTGTGTATACAGACTGCCGCCAGGGTAGTACTCCATACCCAAGAAGACGCGCGACTGGCTTTGGAATGAAAAGCGCAGCGGCGCGATGAAAGGGTGGTGCACGTCGCGCAGAATTCGCATTTCAGTCTTCGTGCGCAGCTTGTCGTAGTTCGACATGGAGCTCTTCTCCAAAATCTTCACAGCAAAGATCTCGCCGGTGTTTTTGCGCTCCGCGAGTACCACGGTTCCGAAAGTGCCCTTACCCAACACACGGTTCACGTGAAAGTGCTGGATCGACAGGGACAACACACGCTTTGACGTCGAGGCCTGAAACGCACGCTCCGCTTTGGCCGCCTTCCTTTCGGCGTCCGACATCTGAAAAGCGGCGATATCCACTTCAATTTGCATTTGAAGGTTCAGCACGCGACCGCCTGGGCTAAGCTGGATCTCATCCCGCGTAGTGAACGTAAACTCACGCTTGAGATACTTGTTCCAAATAGTACCGGCAGCCAGCACCTGCAGCACATTGGGGCGCTTAGTGGTCATGTAACGAGACACAGCGAATCGTTTGAAGAGCACGAAACGTGAGAAGCCAAGCACGACATCTACGAGTCCCTCACGTCCGTAGAACATAGTGGACGGCAGGAACTCGCACGGGTAACTGACCGACACGATCATCTCCGGCGAGCAGATTGGGAACAGCGAGATGAGGTTGGCTGCCGAGTCGTCAACTCCCGTCTGCTCAAGGAACTGCGTCGTCCACATGGAGTAGAATTGCTTGATCGTGGCCAGGTTGCGTGCCTTCCAGTCCCCGGACGACCGCACCGTTTGGGACAGCAAGCTGCCCGCTGAAAAGGGCAGGTTGCCGCTGGCCGCCGGGTTCCACTGACTCGCGCGCGCTCTGCAGGTCTGAGTCTCGGCCGTTGGAGGCGCCGCTGAAGCTCTGTCCGGGCTTCTGGCTGTTGGCGTTCTGCACGGCCTGCTGCAGCATCTTGACCCAGATGTCGCACTCGATGCTCGAGCGCGTGTACATGGCGAAGATCTTGTTGATGGTCGTGGTGATGAGCACTCCGTTGGAGCGGTTGGGGTCCCGCGACGCGCCCGTGACGGTCACGCGGCCGCGGAACTTTTCCGTGTCCGTTTTGGCCACGTCCTTGCTCACGTAGTACGAGAAGGTGGTGCCCGAGAGCACCGCGTAGCGGTAGCGCCACGAGCGCACGACATGGCCCTGCTTCCAGATGTAGCCCTCCCAGTCCGTCTCGAAGATGTCCTCGTACGCGCAGCTGAGGTCCGGGGACACGCTGAGGCGCGTGCGGTTCGGGGCGGCGCTGCCGGTGCCGCTGCGCTCCGTCACGGACGAGTAGCTGGCCGAGCCGTCGAAGAAGTCCTCGTTCTCGTGGCCGTAGACGGTCATGCTGGGGCGCATGCTGTACGACTGCGCGCGCTTGTCGAAGCGGCCGCCGCGACTCGAGCTCACCATCATGCTGGAGCGTTCCCGGAGCGCCATGGCGTCTGCGTCTTCGGCTGAGAAGAGAGTGATCCGCTGGCGATGCATGAGCGTGGTCCAACTAGCGCCGCCCGGAGAGGATCAGGGGGGACAAACTGCCGTTTCACTATGGAAATTCTCTCTCGCCTGCAGTCGCCGATAGCGGAATGAACTCGCGGCCGAGCGAAAATTCGGCAGAGCAGTTGGGGCGATCATTCGGACACAAAAGATCTTGAAAACCGTATGCACGAAACCATTCAAGAGAAACGCTAGCTAGCTGCTATAGCCGGGCCGGGAACTGCTTGTCGCGATGGAGGCATCATTTCCGCACACTTTACTTGTTAAATGTATACACTCAGCTGTACACAATGCGAAACCACTCGGAACCCGAACCCCTAGGTGCATCTGACTATTGTATTTTTGGAGAATTACAGAAATAGATCCCATGGCGTCCTCATGGAATGCTAGACGGCGGCGAAACCGAAGGCGAAACGCCCCACTGGCATTGCTTGGTGCTGGACGCCACCTTGGCCGCTTGCCTGGGCAGATAGTATAGCCAGCGGCTGGCGTGTGCATGCCAAAATCCGAGGAGCACCCGATCGGACTATGCACTGCGACACCGGCAGGAAGAGACGGCACGACAGCACGAGCGAGCGAACAGCGCCAACACCCCTTTGGTTAATCCAGAGTTCGCCAGCTGTGCAGGTCGTCACTGTACGCCACGCGCGACGCCATTTTGCAATGGAGGGAGCTCTCCATCTGCGGGCGTTCGGCTGGCGAGCGGAGACTATCCGAGCCACATGCTGCGGGATCAGGTCGAAAAGCCTCTGGCCACGAGCGTGATGGATGGAGGGCATCCTGTTGAGACCAAGCGGGCGTCGTGTGGTTGGAGGGTAAGGCGCGGCATTTCTACCCAGACTGGCAGAAAGCCGAGTGTCTGTCTCCTTTCCTGCTCGACGTTCGCTGCTCGCCGCTGACCACAATTGCTGTTTGTGGCGGACGAGCAAAGTGTTCGCTGCGTCGCGGACGGGATCAGATTGTGTCAACGCATCGGTGGCAAGTTGTTCACTGTATTGTTTCCCATGTACAACATTAGGCAGCAAAGGTTTGTACGAGTTGGTGGTATTAATACATCCCTGGCGGGGAGACGCATGCAGCGAAGTCGGTGACAACCGTTGTTGCCGCTGATCAGAGGCCTCGCGGTTGTACAGGTCGCAAACTGCAGTGGGCAAGTCGTGCCTTGCGACTGTCCCAAGATCGGCGGGACGCTGCGTGCCTGGGATTTGAGACGGAGGCAACGCCGTCCTTATGCACTTCCTGTCATCGTGCGTTGTGCGTTGGCCCCACCGGTCGATCAAAAGCGTCGCCAGTGATCATACCATGCCTGTACAGTACCGCATTTCGCATGTAGAGCGTCACTTAAGGAATACAACCTAGTATCCACCAATCACAAGCCGAGTTGAAAAGTACGCCAAATCGCATGTAGAGAAATACAGCCTGGGGATGGTGACCCAAATTTTGGCAGCTTCGCTGCCACCAGTTCGGCAATGGCGCGGAGGCGCCCACAAGGGAGACCCAGCGTCCGTGGCGTAGCAAGACATGGTCCAGCAGTACCGCCTAGCAGCGGAGTCTGTCGCCAAGAAACTAGCTATTGTTGATTACCTTAAGCAGTGTAAGAAGGTGCGTCAAACAGTGGAGCACTTCTATCCTAACCTCTCTAGGAGCTCGTACAATAGCAAGCGCACAACAATTCTGCGGTGGGCGCGTACTCGCGATCAGCTTAAAGCTGCTGTCGCTGAGGGCAAGGTGACCACAAGAAGCTGCGCAGTCTTGGGACTGCCACAATTCTCTCCAAAGAGGTGGAGGACGAGATTGCTCTGTGGGTGAACGAGTTAAGGGACGATGGCATCCCTGTTTCCACTAAAATGCGGGCGAGCGGGGTGAGAACTGCATCGCATCGGCAGAATTGATCTCTGAACTCGAGAAACTGAAGCTTTTGGAGGGAAGTCCCGTGGATATGAGCCAAGATTTCGTACTGGCCGAGAAACTGTAGTGTAGCCAAATAGATGGACACATGTACCCATTTTTTGGGCCTTACAATTTTTTTGAGCTTGATTGAAGTGATAAACCTAAACCTATATATTAGACAGGTCCTTCTCGTCGAAACGTTGCTGGAGGCGAGGCGATCGGAGGCAACGTCGCCGCCTTGGTTGGTACCAAGTGGTGCAGGAGCTGCTCTAGCTTCCTGTCGAGCTCGTTCATCCTAATCTCCATCTTCTGCTCAACCAAACGCAACTGACCCTCAATCTGCTGCATTTGCAGCGGGGTGCCGCTCGAACTAATATCCAAGGAGCGCTGCGATCTTCGATCGGTTAGACCCAGTACGGCCCTAGGGTTGGCACGTCCAACGAAGTCGTCACCGCCTATTACCGATGTCGAAGACGCTCTCTCATCGGCTGCAGTGTCTTCCGTGATGGGATTCAACGAGGACGAGGACGCCTTCTCCAAGTTCGTGGTTGAGGTGACAGCGGCGGCAGCAGCCGCAGCCGCAGCAACGATTTCATCCTCTACTCGCCCGCTTCCTTGGTCTCCACGAACTTCAGGTGGTGTCACAGTTCCAGTCGCGCTAAGGAGATTCGACAACCGCGGACGGAAGTTGGCGAGGGCTCGCGTTTTGTTCCGAAGCTTCTCCATATTCTTGTAGGCCTGAATGGTCTTCTTCATCTTGGCGTCGGCGAGAGCTGTCATCTTCTCCATGCGCTCGGGGCCATCGTCCTTCCACATTTCGCCAACGCGTTTCACGATCAGCTTCTTCATGGCGGTCGCGAACTCTGGAAACTCGACCAATATTTTGTCAAACCCGTCTCGAGCGAGAACGCAGAGCTCGGCCATGCACTCGGCCTTCACACTGCGCGTGCGCTCGACCTCCATGACCACCCCGATCTCACCAAAGAAGTCGCCCTCACTGAGCAAGATGATTGTTTCGCACTCGGGCTTCTTGCAACCGTTTGGTGGCAGTACGCGCACGATGCCTTTTACAATCATGAACAGCTCCTTGCCGATTTCTCCTTCGGTGATGATGTAGTCGTCTGGCATGTAGATGACCTGGTGCAGTTGCATGCAGATCATGCCCAAAATTGCATCCGTGGCGAGCTGAAAGAATGGGATCTTCAGCAGGTTGTCTTTGAAAAGGTAGATGGCAATTTGTCGGCGCAGCGTCAGCGACATACCCGGATCGTGCAGCAGGTTCAATTGCTCCGACAAAGCCCGATTCTATGGGGTACAATCGCAAAGGTCAAGTTATGAACTAAAGAAGCAGGGGGATGAACGTACGTTGAGCCAAAGGTAGTCGTAGTACGCTGCTACTCGCGCCTATGATTGAGCCATAGCAAAACCGATCGTCAGTCAGAATGGGTTGGACGAAGCTAGTGAAAAGGGCTCGAAGGACAACAACACAGACCCGCAATGGCTTTGGCAAGCTCAACGCGTCCATTTCGTGAGTGACGTGGTCCATTTTCTTCCTAAACGCGTTTTCAGCCCTGTTCCAGCTATCAAATCAAACGAATGCTGAAGTTAGTTTTCTTGCACTCGTAGGATACGCCCCGTTCTAGCTACCTTTGAACGAGGTTGATGATGGTGCCGAACACAATGGCTGTCAAAATGGCGCCGTAGACGGAAACTGCACTGGACCACAGGTAGATAGCAGTGTTCAAGTCGTCACTAGGCAAATGACTGTACCCGCCACTGAGAAAGCGATCGCTGGCTTCGACGTGCGTAGCGGATACACCCAGCATGGACACAATGCCGTGGTGGAAGGCGA
Organism: Phytophthora sansomeana; assembly: GCA_032158285.1. NCBI lineage: Eukaryota > Oomycota > Peronosporomycetes > Peronosporales > Peronosporaceae > Phytophthora > Phytophthora sansomeana. The sequence goes on from JAPDHH010000289.1 coordinate 296,732, forward strand.
CCCAGTACACATCCATCTCTCCACCGTCGTTGCAGTGCGGTCGTGTAGCCTCGACTGCATCAGCGCACGGCTTGAGAATGGCAACCCACAAACAGCCAGCCACGTGAGCAGAGAAAACGACAGCGTTGAGAGTGATGATGACACTTGAGTAGCGTTTGTACCGCCGAAGATACTTGACAAAACGCCCAAGACGCAGCAAACGCGGTAGCTTGATGTACTTGATCATCTTGAACGACTTCCTCGTCGACATACCCGCCGCGCTGTCTTTGAGAAAGTATTCGAAAGGGATCGAGGACGCGAGGTCGATGGGAAACCAAACTGAGCGTACGTATGCTCGACGAATGGTGCGCGGATTCATCACCACCGCTCCGTACTCGATGATCCCTGTCCGAAATCGTAACGCAATATCTAGGAACCCCCACGCGTCCAGCACTTTCATGAGTATCGTGGCGGCCTGAGAGGGTTCATACCAGTCGAAACACAACATAAACGGAATTATCCACGAGTAGTAAACGACGACGAGCGCACTGATGAGGTCCCAGTACGTTTTCAGTGGAGACTGCGGATGCAAGACCCAGCGGTAACGCATCCGCTCGTGGAGCTCAAACAGCGACATTCGAAGCACATTGATGCTGGCGTTGTCCGACGCTGCCATCTTCAGCAAACTCCCGGATGAGCGCGTCCACGTATTGGCTCGTCGTGGTGTTTCCATCGTCGCTTGGCTCCCCGTTTTGCTCTTGAATCTACCAACCCGACCGAGAAGTTTCGGGGTACTCGGAGCTTTGACTGGTTCTTGCCGTGCAGATGCAATTGATCCTGGTTCTTCCGTTGCATCTCCCGCCTCTAGGCTCGTAGCAGCAGCGTCGGCGTCCGTGGCCACAGCCACGACATGTGCGTTGATCGGCCTGCGTCCAGCTCGGTACATGCTGGCGGCAACTTCCTGCAAGACAAGTTGAAGGTCCCTGCGCGGTAGATGCAAGTCACCAGTCGATCTGAATACACTGAGGATAGGAGTTCGTGACGGTCTAAACACAAGCGAGACAACCAAACAGAAATACATTGAAGTAACCAACCTGGTCAAGTTGAAGTGCTCAAATTCGGACCATATCACATATCACAAAATACTATTTCACATAAAACACAAAATGCTATTTCACAAAACACAGAAAAGAACACAATTGCCAGCATGTCGCTCGGGTTCCTGACCGAGTCGGCGCTCGTGCCGTCCAAGGCCAAGGCCATCAATGTGGACACCAAGAGCCTCGTGGACCTCAAGGCCGTCGTGTTCCAGAAGGACCAGGAACGGAAGCATCGACTGCAAGAGGCACTGACGGCCGAGAACGATGACGAGAGCTCCGGAGCGCGGCGACTGCACAAATATGCGCATCTACGAGGCGGCAGCAAGCGCCGCAAGCGCTCGGACGAGGACCGAGTGGGCAAAAAGCACAGAAATAGCGGCGTGGAAGCTCGCAGTCGTCGCGACGAAGAGGCCAAGCAGCGGGAAGCGCCGGACCAAGACGACGACGAAGCGTGGAGTCGCAAGTCGGCCGAGATGCTACGCAAGAAGGCGAAGCTGTACGAGGAAATGGCTCGCGGAGGTGGTGACCGCCGTCTGAAAGCGGAGGTGCTTGTGAATTTTGACGCCAAGAAATACAGTGAAGACAAGAGGGACGTGGAGAGGAGTATGGTGGAGATCACGGACGAGTTCGGACGCTCGAGGAAAGTTGCGACGGACAGCGAGGAGTACGCGGAGTTTTTGCAGACTCAGCAGGGAGAGTCGCGTGACGAAGAGAAGGAGATTCATGAGGAGAGAGATGTGGAAGGGAAGGGTGGTGGCGGTTTTGTCGTCTCGCAGTGGGAGAAGCGGCTGAAAACCACCGAGAAGAACCACCTGAAGGAGATCCATGAGCGAGCGACACTTGCACAGTCGTTGGGCCACTCGTCGTCGGGTGCGGTGGACAGGAAGACGAGGAAGCAACAGCGCTTGGAACGCATTCGCAAACAACGAGAGGAAGCAGCGGCGTTAGGAGGTGGTTCATCGAAGGCTGCGGACACTGCAGCTGCAATAGACTCTGCAGCGTCGGAAAAGGCGACAGACTTCTTGAACAAGTTTTCATTGACGTACTAGACGAAGTACATGTAGTCGCAAATAAAGCATGCCGAGGCTGTCATTGGATTACCCAGGACTGCGTCATGGTGGCGCTACCGCTAGGTCAAATAGTCTACATTACACAAGAATTTACGAGCAATTGGCGCGTGGTGACCCTGATTGTGGCGCTCCCGTAGAGGAGCTTGCATTGCCGACATATTTCAGCGGCGTGAATGGTACGGGACATGCCGAGGGTGCACTCAGGGGAACGATAGGATACATACTCGGTGCATTCTTTCCTACGTTGCCGCCACCTTCAGATTTCAACCTTGATGGGTCAGCCTCGCGAATCATGGCGCGGGCTAGCGCCACCATCGGGTCTATGAGCAGAACGCCAGCGAAGTGCGTCTTGCCAGCAAATACGAACGGAATCTCGGTACAGCCCAGGATGATCACTTCAGCGCCCTGTTCTCGCAAATGCATAGCATAGCGATGAAAATTGACCTCAGAGCGAGGAGACACGGCCGGCGCTGTGCTCTTCACACCCCACTCGCGGTTATATATCGATTCGTGAAGCTCATTCTGCATAGCCCCTGCATTCACTTCCACAACAGTATAGCCACGGGGCTCCAGCAGATCATGGTACACTCGTGAGTTGCGAGTGCCCGTCGTTGACATGAGACCAACTCGTTTACACGACGGCAGCTTCCTTGCAATGAACGCCACCGTCTCCTCCAGCATATGCACATGCTGCACATAGCTGGCATACCCTGTGCGTCGAATAAACTCGTCCCAGATTGGCTGTGCGTGGAACGTGTTACACGGCACGCCCACCACAAGTCGCGCACGTCCCGCCGTCGCGGCCGCGTGCATCATTGCGAACGTGCGGGCCATGCCGCACGCCGGGTTCTCCACCTCCTTGACCGACTCGCTGGTATCACAAGGGACTTCTCCTGTGAATGACCCGCTGTCCGAGTCGGAATCCGTTGCGTCTGCGCTGGAACTCGCCGCGTACACCAAGTACTCGGTGCGGTCTGTCATGTCTTCAGAGCGCGAGAAGTGGCAGACATTGAGGTGTCCTTGGTCCTCTCCAGCGCTGTCCGTGTTCTCCAGTATCAGTTGATGCAGCAGCAGTCCAGCGGCGGGTCCAACGCCGCCGCAGATGCCCAGCATCACTTCCTTGGGCTTCTTGGTCTTGATGTTCTTCACTTTAACCGCCACGGGGGCCTCCATTGACGAGAGATTCGCTGGCATTGACACGTTCATTCACTCAGAGACAACTGGCGGGGGAAGGAGCGACGCGATACAGGCGCATTCCACCTCTGGCCGCGCTCTAGGACGCGTGTAGGGAAGTGCTCTGCCACCCACTTCCGAGTCACGTCACGCAATGAACGCAATAGACGCGCCAGACGAGACCCTAATCAGTGAGTCGTCGGTGATTGGCCCGACGAAGAGCGTCCTCAGATCTGAGAACGGCAGATTGCACCGGAATCGTTGCCATCGATGTGGAGATGGTGGCAACGGTTGCTTGTTCATGTTAGTGGCCTCAGAGGCCCTATTCATGTCAAGAGTGTGGAGCGTTGAGCGATGCAGACTGAAAACCTCGGTAGAACGATCTCCCACGCATACAGAAAGAAGAAACAATACGCAGCAGGTCATATCACCCCTGACCTGCGAGGAAAGCGCGCAACCAGTCGGTAAAGACCTTGTCGTTCGCGTTGACGGATTTTCGGTCGCCTCAGCCACATCTGATCCCGACCACTTCAACGTGCTGCGCATCCTCGCGTTAATTACCTCGAGTTAACTTCAGAACCTCGACTTAACTTCAGAACTCGTTGAATCTTCATAAGAAAGCGCTCACGGCCAATACAACCCCAGCGCTTGCAGGCAAGAGCCGAGAAACAAGGCAAGCTGCAGCAGGAAGCCCAGCCATGGCCATCCGGAGCGCAATCAGCGTGACGGCGCGGGATCATTTTCCCCACTCGCTTTTCATCCACTGGCAGAGCGCCATTCGATGCGACCCTCTCACTGGCCAAAAGTCGACCGTAATCTGAGAAAATGGGCCAAGTGCACACTTTAGGTAGCATTCACTTTCGTTATCTGCCGCTGGGCTGCAAGCCGCTCGCCATTTGCTCGTCCAACTTGAGTAGCCCCACCACGTGGTGCAATTCCCACCAGGCTGCAGCTGGTTAGGGACAAATATATCGACCACTGCCACCAAAGACCGACGCGTGAGGAGGAGAAGCGTCCACGTCGGTTCACAGTCTCCGCTCCGTCTCACTCAAGATGCAAGCGACTGTAGCGCCCCCGATCTCCGTAGCGACGTCCGCTCCAGTACCGCAGGTCAAGTTGGAGCTGCCACGCACCGCCAGTGAGCAGGTGATGCCCATGGTGTTGCAGCCCAAAGCCACGTGGAAGGACTCGGAGCGCATCGCACAGTTCGTGGCCAACGTGACCAGTGCCGTTCTGGTCGTGGCCATCGCCAGCTACTACCTCGTACCGATGGCTGCTCTTGCAATGGTCGAGACCCCGCGTCTTGCAGCTCACGTGCACGATCGTGCAGCGTGGACGGCTGGAAACGCCTCGGCGGTGCTCACGGACGGATGGCAGGCGCTGCAGAAGCTCGACGTCAAACCGACCAGTTCGTTCGTCTCGATCCTGCAACTCGTTTTCAATAGCGCGCAGGTCACTGCGGCACTCACGTTGACAATTGCGTGTCTCGTGCTCATCCGCAAGTACAAAGTCGTCGGGTGGTTCTTGTATCTTCAGGCAGGCGTCACACTGCAATGGGGAATCGCACTCTACCAGTTGGCGCGTATTATCTTCTCCATGTCGTGTTATTTCACTGTGAAGTTTACGAAGGTTGCACTGGTGCTGCTTCGACGCGGGTATGCGAGTATCTTTGGTGTCCGCAACAGGCAGGCGGTGGCGCTTCGAAAGCTCATGAAAACTGCACCTTCACACACAGTATGGGTGGAGATGGCAGAGTACCTGGACACACTGGAGGGGAAAGACCACTGGAAAACTACAATCTCGGACGATGACCTTGAATATTGTGATTTCGTGCAGCTGCGGAAGAACTTCACTGCTTTAAAGCGCGCCATGGATGAAAAGAAACCAAACATCAGAGAGCTTCGATACATGATGGCAGCCTGTGTGATGCGCAACGAGTTAGAGTGGACTCGCCAAGTTTACACCTGGAATGCAAGTCTGGTACTAAGACTGTGATCAACGAGTACAATGATGCTATTGTTCGCGCGTTGGAAATGCTAGGAAATGCGAGCGAGGAAGAGTTTCCACGTGCAGAAAAAATCGAGTTCTTCAAGCACATCAAGCAGTCGTTTGGATCAACCGCGCTGTGTCTGAGTGGTGGCGGTTCAATCGCAATGTACCACAAGGGCATTATCAAAGCCCTTCTCGAGGCAGACTTGATGCCGAATATCGTATCTGGATCCTCTGGAGGTGCCATCACAGCAGCCATGATTGCCTGCAAAACTAACAAAGAGCTGCTTGGCGACATTATCCAGGACGACGTCTCCACGCGATTTATCCCTATGGGTATTCGCTGGTTCCCACCTCTGCTCGACCAGATCACACACTGCATCAAGACGGGCTTTCTTATCGAGTGCTCGATGTTCGAGCGCACAACGCAGCACTACTACGGCGAGCCGCTCAACGATGTGCACAAGACGATGTATTACACCTTTCAGGATGCCTATCTTAAGACAGGTCGTCACGTGTGTATCACTGTCTCGGCTTCGGATGTCAACAGTGCGCACAAAGGTCCTAAGAAGCTGCTCTTGGACCATATCAACTCGCCCCACGTTTTGCTTTGGAGCGCAGTGGCTTGCTCTTGCTCGCTGCCTGGGATTATGAAAAGCAAACAGCTGATGGCGCGTGACTTTGATGGCAACGTGGTGCCGTACAACTCTCTAGGCAAAGAGTGGTGCGACGGAAGTATCCAGCACGACCTTCCCATGGAGACTATGGCTAGCTGCTTCAACGTCACGAACTTCATCGTTTCCCAGGTGAATCCGCACGTTGTTCCGTTCGTAGGTGACGAGATCAACCAACCTGGCTTCCGAAAGAGCATCTTCCACACACTGGAAAGCGTGATTGCTGCTGATGTGCGCCACCGCTTGAAGATGCTGGCGTTCCTGGGACTATTCCCCAAGATTTACGGTCACCAGTTTAGCGCGTACTTCCGACAGAACTTTTCGGGCAATGTGACGCTCGTTCCCGAGTTTTCTTTTCAGGAAGCGATTGGCATCAAGGCCATCCAGAACCCGACGAAACAGGACATGCACGACTACATTGAAGGCGGCCAGCGCACTGCGTGGCCCAAGCTGGCGTACATCCGCCACCTGTGCAGCATCGAGAAATGTCTCGACCGCCAACTCGAGCGTTTACTGGGGCCGTCCGTTGTTCCTTACAGCAACTGGCTGCATCCAGACTCGACTGAGTTGACGCCAAGCCAAAGTACCCCCACCGTATAGATTTTGTGTAGGACAAGACAACAATAATAACGATAGTTAGCAGCAAGTTGAACCGAACTATAACTTGAAGATGAGTTACATGGCTACTTCGTACTTATCGCGATATTTGCATCACCGGATCGAATCCTGTGTTCGGATTGGTCCAAAATGGCTGGGTCGTTGAAGAACACTACGAACGGTCGTACAGATACATATGGAGACTGCAAGCATCATGGACATGGCGACAGCTGCCACACCGCAGAGTTCTCTGGCAATGGACTTGGGCCCATCGAAGTCCACTATGGAAACCACAAGCGTTGAAGCTCCGATGGACCTGGCGCAGCTCGTGGAGACTCTGGAACGGGAGCTGGGACGAAACCCCGAGCTGGCCATTAAGCACAAACCAAAGCTTCAGCAACTGCTCGAGTACGTAGCTTTGTTTTCATTTATTGTAGTTTCACAAGTGTCCACAATGACAATATTTATATTTGATGGTGTTGTCTTGGGCAGGGAGTTCCCAGTGAACATGGAGGAGCTGCAGCGCTTCGCACACTTCGACCCCTCGCGAAACTACACACGCAACCTCATCTCGACCGACAATGAGACGTATGCGCTCATGTTGCTCTGCTGGAACCCTGGCAAGTACAGTCCGGTCCACGACCACCCCACGGACGGCTGCTGGGTCAAGGTCATCCAGGGTCATGTGAACGAAGTTCGCTACGAGAAGCAGGACGAGAAACTCGTTGAGACGTCTAATGTCGTTCTCACGTCGGGTGTCACGTACATGGACGACTCGTTTGGACTGCACAAAGTGGGCAACCCACACGCGGACACGAACGCTATCTCCATGCACCTGTACTCCCCTCCGTACGAGAAGTGCCGTGTTTGGTTTGATACCGAAGATGCCGGCAAGTCGTCTGTGTCCGTGGCCAACTACTATACCGAGTATGGCGAGAAGGTCGAGTACTCGTAGTTTGTTCTCGGAGCTTTGATCGAACGAGAATGCTGCAAAGGTTCATTTCAAATTAGGACACCCGACAGAAGGAAGTTGGGCTTGTAATGGCACATATACTCTAGTTTACACCCTCCTTCTTGTTTCTTATGGGAATCCGCAGACATCGTCTCAAGGATAGCACCATCAGTGTGTTCGATTCGACTTTTCCACGTAGAAATGTTGTTGCGCAGCTCCGAAATGACAGAATCGTACTCGTCGATGGCGAAAACCTGACCGGCCGTATCGAAGAGTGGTGTAGCCACCAATGTGAGGAAGGCGACTTGACTGCGAGGCAGGTTCGCCTGTTTTCGATCACATAGAGGTGAGATTGGCATGTTGTTGTGCTCCTCCGTTTCGCCCTGTCTGAAAAATTCCTCTGAGATACGCTCAGCCCAGCTTTGATGGTATTCAAAAGGCTTTGCGGTGTGCCCAAGATCTGCAAGCATGAGCATCGTCTCCATCAGAAGAGATAGCTCCAGGCCCTGAGCTTCCTCTACCATCGCAAACTTCTTCGTCTTGAGTACTGAAATGCGCTGAAAATGTTTTGCCAGATCCGTGGCGAGAATCATTCCAATGATAATCTTACGAGACTCAGCGCGTTCAGGTGCAGCCATATGACTGAAGACATCGAACGCGTCGTGGGACAAGATACGATACAGCTCTGCAATGTGCATTCGCTCCAGTACCGAGTCATCGCTGTAGGTGATTGCAAGGCTGGACTTGGTAGCGATGAGAAAACCATTCGATACTCCCGGGTGAGAGATGTCATGTGCTGCTGCAGCAACGAGTCCAACAAGAAGTGTGCTGTCGTCAAAATTTAGATGCACTCGACGAAGGTAAAAGTTGATGTCAGCTACCACCGCCGTCGCATGTCTGCAGAAAGCAAATAAACGAAAACTAGTTAGCTCGTTATTTTTCAACGAGATCGTGTGTGTGATCCAAAACTTACAGATGATTGTGATACGGGTTTCGATTGGAGTAGCGTTCTTCGACAGCGGCAGCAAAATGTGCTAGTTTGCTCTCGTCAAGACCAAGCCGTTCAATGAAGCCATTCATTCGTACACATGCCAGAAAAACTGCCTGCAACGGTGCGGGGCATTGTTGTTTCAGGTATAACATGTCAACGAAAAAGTGATTTTGAAGACGCTCCATCAGCCAGCTCGAAAGTTCGTCAGATGCATCCAGCCTCTCAGGGTTTAGAACGCCTTCTATTTGATTTCTGCTGTCAAACACGCGAGCAAGGCCGCCACTGGAGTAGCGGCTCTCGGCATGAATATTCTTGGCACTAAGGCGACGCGATGTTGCTACACGAAGGATATCGTTGGACAAGGAATAATGTCGAGAGTGGCGCCCGTCGCTACCGGGTCCGACAGAAGAGCGTGATTCGTCTCCTGTTGTCGCTGGATGATCTTTGAAGTCCATCATGTGCAGCCAACCTTGCACCTCCTCCTCGTATTCAGGCATCGTCGAGCTCAGGGTCACTTCAAAAAGATCCTGATTGCGAACAAGTGCCTTGATAATCTTGTCAATGTCGTGCTTTTCGGCGGAACTCATCTTCACTTTGATTTGACAAAGAATTCGTAGGATGTCGCCCATTTCGTAATGCAACTGGTAGTTGAGTTTACCAGATAGCTCTTCCTTCATCTCGAGATTAGCACTGCTTAGTCTCCGAGCCTCGGTGACCAAGTGAAATGATGTCAGAAACTCGCGGCGTGTGCTGCGCTCTTGCTCCCGCACGGTGCGAAGCAAAAAGAATAGTAGCAGAAGAAATGCCGCCAAAATCGATAGTCGTCGATTGGGCACAACCGACGTCGTAGGATGCACCCCTGTCGTCACGATCGCTACCAATGAAAGCTCTACCATCACTACGATGGAGTACGTGAACTGCAAGCGCAATAAGCATGTGCACACGCAAGCTGCGAGCAACTCAATTAGGATCAGGCTATCCAAAAAACCCTCACCGAGCAAAACAGACGTAAGTCTCACGTCGTCAATATGAACCACCGCCAATTGCTTTGCCAAGCGACTTTGCTTTTCAATGCCCGCGAAAACAACCAAGAACAGTGGAGCAAGACAGCAGTGGAAGAAGAGTAACAGCATTAGCTGAACCGGATCCAGCCTCACTTGTGGGAAGCGGTACTCGCCTCGTCGTCTCCAAATGTGAAAGCTGCACACCGCTGCAATTGTGAACAGCACCGTCGCGATAGCAGCAAAAGCTCCATCGCTCAGCCAAAGCGCATGCCAAAATTCCGTCGTCGAGAGTAAAGGTGCGTGAGCTCCAGACGAAATGGCTAGTTCGGCAAAAATGGACTCCACATACGCCTCCGTAAGAACGAGCGTCGCCGTATTGGACAACACGTAACACCACGCTGCGGCTGCAACGATCACCGTAACCATGTACCAGACAACGCTAGGCTGCCATTCTCGACGGAAGTACGTCTGGAACTTCTGCTCCACATCTCGGTCTTCAAAGTAGCACAAAATTGGGTGCGTGGGTTGCTGCACGAGCACGACGGCACGCGGCACAGATCGTCTTGGAGCTGAGTCGATGCCTCGCTTCGAAGCGGTTGGATGTATCAACGGCGGTGGCGCCACCGGCTGAACAGGTATCAGCGGCATCACGGCGGCCATGACTGCAAAACTACTGCGGAAGTACCTGACTCGCCGGTCTCAATTGGAGTGTACGTCTATACAAGCAGAAACGGCAGCATTTGAACAAACGCAACATCTTCACGCAGGTTGCCCACTATTAATACAAATGCAAGAGAAACTGCTAGTTGCAGCTAAATGTAGCCATGTTAACCTCCATGGCTACATTTCGTAACTTCATGTCTATGCATACTTTAGTCGTTTCGCGAGGTCAAGGGATCAAAAGCTGACGTGGACTAGTCGGCACTTAGGCGAAGAAGACCATGGCCGAGGCGGACTACTACGCGACGCTGGGCATCGAGAAGACGGCCACAGAGGACGAGATCAAGCGCGCCTACCGCAAGTTGGCCATCCGCTACCACCCAGGTCCCTTCATCTCTCTTTACGCCCCTTAACTGCTGCTCTACACTCTGTTAACCCCCTTATTCTCTGTTTATTTAACATGTTAGACAAGAACTTGGACAACAAAGAGGAAGCGGAAGTAAAATTCAAAGAGATCGGAGAGGTACCGTATCTTGTGCTCAGATGGCACCTCCAGGCAGCTGTCTAACTGTTTTGGTATCTGTTAATTGCAGGCGTACTCGGTGCTCTCGGACGTTGACAAGCGGCGTCAATATGATCGTTTCGGGAAGGCTGGAGTGGGAGGAGCAGCGGGAGGCGGCGGCCCCGGTATGCACCCGTTCCAGGGCCAAGACGCAGAGGAAATTTTCCGCACGTTCTTCGGCGGTCAGGACCCGTTCTCCATGTTCTTCCAGGAAGGAATGCGAGGGGGAGGCGGCATGCACAACTTTGGAGGCTCCCGCGTGCACGTTTCGCAGTTTGGACCGGGGTTCACGTTCACGTCCTTTGGAGGCGCACCCAGGATGGGAATGGGCATGCCTGGCATGCGGATGCATCGTGTGAATCAGAGGCAGCGGTACGTTGAGACGTAGATTGATGCAATGATGTTACTGCAGTGCTGATGAAGTTGTGGTGATTGTACAGTGCACCGCCTGGACAGAATGTTGCGGGGGACAACCGACCTCCTCAGGCGAACGGACGACTCTCGCAGTACCGTATTGGTGGCGGCAACTTGCTGCTCATCTTCTTCCTGCTGTGGATCATGGGCGTGCCCTTCAGCTACCTGTGGATAGCGCTCATGCTCTTCAGTTACCTTGGACTCGTCTAAGCAGATGCCGACGCAGAAGGAGGAAGCACCAAGAACCCTCGTGGCTTCCTGGACTTGAGTTTTCTCTTCTGCAGTCGAAGGAATGTCGGCGTGGTATAACCATCGTCCACAGCTAGGTTGATCGAGCGAACCCGTATATATAATCGCTAGTCTGAATAGATTTTGCTTCAATACAACATGTCCTCCACCGTCCACACCTAAACTACATTTGTACAGCATTCGATCTTACCGCCTTTTCTCTACCTGCTCGCCAACTGTATGCGCATAATCCCTCTTCCCATTCCAATCTGCCCTAGCAGCCGCGGGAATCATGACGTCGCGCGGCTCGGACGCGTCCCTGGAGCGCCGCGCCTTCCTCAATCCTTCGTCTCCACACTCGCAAGACGCGCTGGCTCCCCCTGACGTGCAAACGCGGCCTCGTAAAGCCTCCAACTCGTCTAGAAATCGCCCTTTGCACGTCCTCGCAGCGCTTGTGGCGCTTATTGGACTCGTGCTCGTCGGTGCGCTGCTTTACGCCACAGAAAAGTCGTCCACTGCGTCGCCCCATGACGAGAAGAAGGTGGAGATCCAAGACGCGTTCAATATCCCGCGCCGACTGGCGAAACTCGACGTGGACAAGCGCGTTCTGGACAATCTGGACTATGTGAACGTCACGTTCCAGTATAAAGCGCCCCAGCCCAATTATTTCGGGCGAGACAGAGTGGCTGCGTACTGTGTGAGCTCTGCAGAGGAGCTGGCCAATCGCACGCCCACTGTACATGATTTCATGGACGCTGTGCCGACGGATGGCAAGAGCTCCGGCTTCGTGGAGATCGGGCCTTTGGTCAACATGCGCTGCTCGTGGCTGCTGCGGTTCCTTACGGGGGATGAGCAGGTGCTGGGCGAGACGGAGCTGCTGAGGTTCAAACGGGGTCCGACGCAGCCGTTGCAGATTCATTTGGCGCTGACGGAGAACGCGGACGAGATGAGGGTCAAGTGGGTGAGTGACAATGTCACGGACCCCGTGGTGAAGTTCGGAGAGAAGGAGACAATGGGGAGGTTTGAGAGGGCAACGCAGAGCAGTTATAAGGCGGGAGATATGTGCAATGGACCGGCGACGACGGTGTTTCCCAGAAATTACAGAGACCCGGGACAGATCTTTGATGCTGTTATGACGAAGCTGGAAGCAGGGAAAACGTATTATTACAAGGTGGGGGACGAGAAGGGCGAGATGAGTGAGACTCTGCAGTTTAGAATGCCCCCTGCTGTGGGGAGTAACAGTGCTGGAGGTGATGCGGATGGATCGAGCATGAGCTTCTTTGTGTACGGTGACCTGAACACACCAGTTGGTGCGACCGACAACTTCGCAGAGGATAATGGCAATTGCGGAACTACTATGCAGCTTATCAAAGAGGATATGGAGCAAGCTGCTGCCGACTCAAGTAAACACAGATATGTAGCTGTCATGCACGTTGGTGATCTTGCCTACGCGATGGGTTCCACCTATATCTGGGACCAGTTTGGTCATCTTATTGAATACGCGGCCGCGCGTCTACCGTACATGATCAGCATGGGCAACCATGGTACGTTATGAGCAGCCTCCGAATGATTGAATAGGTAGTGTGCTTGAGCTAACTGGGATTATGTGTGCAACAAGACTATGGATACTTGGAAGGCGTGAATAGGGATCCGATCAAGTGGCCAGCTCATCGGACGTTCGAAGAGGAAGGCACGCACGGCCATGATTCCTATGGTGAATGTGGTGTTCCGTCAGAAAAACGTTTCCACATGCCAGAAAACGGCAATGGCGTGTACTGGTACAGCTTCGACACAGGTCTTGCACACCACACGGTAGTGAGCAGTGAGCACGAGTTCGCGCGGGGCTCGGAGTTGCACAAGTGGCTGGTGAACGACCTCAAGTCTGTTGACCGATCGAAAACACCGTGGCTGTTTGTGTACATTCATCGGCCGCTGTATTGCTCCGTCGCCTACTCCGGCGATTATTATCGATCCCTATTGTTCCGGGACCAGATTGAGCAAGAGCTGGCTGACTATCACGTGGACGTCGTGTTTGCGGGTCATTACCACTCGTATGAGCGCACGTGCGCTGTTTTTGGGGATCGCTGCATTGAGTCCCCGAGCGGGAAGGCAATGGCACCAGTACACCTCATGGTTGGTTCAGGAGGCTACAAAGTAGACGATGCCGGTTTCTACCGTTCTCGCTGGCGCGAACAAGGATTTCTAGAGCATGGATATGGACGAGTGCATATTTACAACTCGACTCATCTCCACTTCGAGTTCGTGTCGGATGTGGAGCGCAGGGTGAAGGACGAAGCGTGGATTGTGTCCACGCACGATTGGCCTAGCAATCGCGAACGGTATCCTCCTGGATACTACCCTCCTCAAGACCTTGCGGGCTATGGTGCAGCTGTGATTTTGGCTTTCCTAGCAATATACGCCGTAATCGTGCCAGCAATATGCCGCGCAAGAAACCAACACTACATGGCCCTGCCACCGATACGATTTTCTTAATAGAGTGGAGAGATCGTTTTGTGGTCATCGTGTTGGGCTTGCTTCGTTGGAATTTTCAACCATGCTTAAGAACATCTCCAGCAGAGGGCTCAAACGCTTGATTTTAGAGTCTAAGTCTTAGACCTGCACTCGACCATTTCATTCCTACTTTTTTCTGGTTTCAAGGATGCAAGACAAACATCGCGATGAGCACTACAATTTCGAGTGTGTAGAACAGCATTCTCCGCGTACGATCAACTCACTCAACACCAACAGCAATGCTCGATGTGCAGGGCTAGCATGCGACGAGGAAGTATTGAGACTCTGGAATTGGAGCACAATCCAAAAACCAGTGTGACGAGTACGGGCGACTTACACGGTGATTGATCTTGCCACGTTGAGCCGGACTTGTATGCTAATCAGATCGAGGAGTATGAATGTGGAGCGTGATAATAATGAGCTCAATTGAGATGAAAACTTGACGATTTTTGCTTTTGTTTCTACAACTCGAATTCCTCTTCGTGTACATCAAAGTTGTGCTCGCCAAAATCAGAGATCGCGTCACCAGTAGCTACCTTGAGAGCTTCAGGACCTGAGATGAATACTCCGATGGTAGTTTTCGCTGAGGTTGCGCTGTGTTTTTCGAGCACTTCTCGCATAATTTCCGCCATGTTCGGGCGCGACCCACAGGTAACACCATACTCCTCCACGATATCCTTAAGAGTCCTGAGACTCGTATTATCTCCATCAAAATCCTGGTTAGCCTCTGTTGGTGATATCGGTCGAATGCTCGAGTAATTGGAATGTGCACTATCATAGGAAATGGCTGGATGCTTGCCAGTACAGTTTTGCGGAGATCGACGCCATCGATTTAACAACAGCAAGACATACGCGACGATCGGGATCAAGAAAACTACTCCAATCTCCACAAAGTTCTGCAACGGCCAAAACTGCGTCTTGTTCCCATGATCCATCAGCAGGCCGTTGTCAAATTCGAGCCATATCACCAGCAACGTGACAGGCACGAACATGGTCACGTACAAAACGATCTTCGCGGCTCGGGAGCGCAGTGGCTCAATGAATGGCGATGGAGTACGCAAACTAGTGAAACGTTTGGGTTCGGCACTGTGAATAATGCTTGATTTCCCTCGCAATCGCTCAAAGTCAATTGGCGTGTCTAGCATCATTTTGCTGGGCGTACGCGTCAAGTTGAATCGAAGCGTGAATCGCTCTCCGTGTGGATCGAGACGTTTGATCTTCGAAAGTGTTGGCAAAATCTCTTCAAGCAGTGTAAGTTCCCGTATGGCCAAGACGAGAAATACATATTGCAGTGGAAGTGACGGATCATGCTTCTCGAGTCGAGCCACCATATCCTCCAGGATGGCAAACAACGGTGTGGATCCGATACCTCCTCCTATCAGACAGACCGTCGAGTGTTCATCGTACGCGGCGAGCGAAGCTCCGTAAAACCCATCTATATACACAACAGGCAGCTCGCTTTTGTCTCGACACTCTTGTGCATGCTCGACAAGATCCTCCGTCCAATCTCCAAGCGATTTTGCAAGGATAGTCAGCGATGTCGGGCTCGTTCGTGGCGAGGAACTGATTGTGAATGCATGCCACTGCAACTTTGAAATGGCAGGAACGTTGAGGTACACGAACTGCCCGATGTCGAACCCGCCCTCGAGTTGATTCGCCGACCGAGCCAGCACAATTTTGACAAGACCTTCGGGCAGTCGAGAAAACTCGATCACTTGTACTGGGAAGAGAGAGTTCCATCGTGAAATTGCTCTACTGGACAAGTAAAGCACAAGCGTCGGAAGCAGCCACCAAACAATGGCGTTAAAGTGCAGTACGGCGAAGACCACAGCAGGAATGTACAAATGGTGCACGTAGTAGAACGTCTCGAAGAGATGACGATGAACCCACGGGTGAGACGTGAACAGAACATCGAGCATGAAGAACAACGAAATCTCTCCAAACACGTTGAACCATTTGGGGTAGCCGATATGCCAGTAGTCAAGTTGGCAGTCGAAGCATGGCAGCGATTGCTGGGCAAGCACACCCTGGCGATACCATAACCAGTAGAACGGAATGGCATGCAGAATAGCACCGTAGATCGCCAACACCTAGCCAGCGATGATACTTGATACCGTTTGCGTACGAAATGTTCAAAACCTCCATCCAAGCGCAGTGACGCGTACACGGGAGGAAGAGGAACGCCATATTAAAGACAGAGCTGTAACCAAATACGACACCACTTAACTCGAGCACCGTGTTGAAATCGTACGGATCACCCGGACGAGGCAACACTCGACGCTGGTTCTTCCAGCCGTAGACAAACAAAACCACGTTTCCAATGACCAAGGACGCGATGAATAGCAGTTCACCGTAGCAAAAGTCCGTCACGTGATGAGCACCAGGAATCCATTTGAAGCGTGGAGGCTTGCGACGCAGCAGTGCCGACACAGAGAGCACATATCGTGCTGTGTGGCGGTGTACGTTGTAGTCTCGAACAAACTCGAAAAACAGCAAACTCCCGAGCAATGGCAGCACAGTGAAAGCCACAAAGAAGGTCGGAGCCAGCATTTCATAGTGGTCGTACGCCTTGAGTGAAGATCCGGCAGGTGGTGGAGTCAATGGCACACCCCAAAACGGACTGATAGCAGTGTTGAAGCTCAACTGGATCGATGGCGACAAGTACATGACTTGACCCCAAATGTAACTGGCCACCGACACCATCAACATCACATGAGCCAGCGTGTTCAGGAACGGCACACGGGCAGGTGGGTTCATTGGTTTGTTTGAGTGCAATGAAGTTTTAGTGTCCACATCGTTGACGTTCAAAAGCGGTCGAAGCACTGTAACTTCCTCGTTAACCTCTCGACTTCCCAAAGGTGGTGAGCGCTGCTCCGTCGGTGGCATCGTCAAAGTGTCGAGTCACTGGAGAAATTCAAAGTGATGACCAAACCGACTTGCGTGTTCGTCCCGATCCATCCGAACCACCGAATTGGAGGTTTATTCTGTTGATACGCTTTCGAGGATGGATGACATGATGCTCCACGATGGTCCAGGAAGCTCTCGAGGCACGAGCTCTGAAGTCATTGACTAGGACGTGCACAGGACGAGCCAGCAGCATGCCTCAGACCAATCAGCAGCATCAATACAGAACCAGTTCAACATGAACACCATGGACAACCTTCCTCAAACGCAATGGACTTCATGTAGCTACTGCATCTCAACGATAACTACTCGACCGACGAACTTTATTCCAAATACGTTTCGAGCTCTCGTCCGCTGTTGAGCCACTGCTGCACACGGATGGGGTGATGCAGATACTCTTGAAGTTCCCTGAAGAGCTGAGCTCGGAACTTCTTCAGCCACGGGAACGGGACGATGGTGCGTCTCAAAAAGAGATATCTCTCGACTTCTTGACGCTGCATCATAGCTCTCCCTTCGTACGGATACCAGGCATCCCGGCACTTGGAGCAGCACACACTCTCTTCGTATGTGCGGTAGATGAGCATCTGACTCTTGAACAGCACGTCGTCGAGCGAGAGGAGTCGACAGCACGGGAAACACTCGGACCCGGGCGACGTCATGGCTTTCAGCGTGAGTTCCCACTTGGACACTTGCACGTGGTCGCAATTGCTTTGGTGGTCGATGAGTTGGGCCTGGGTGGGGAACGCCTCGCTGCACAAACACTTGAGACCTTGCTCCATCTTGTCCGTCGTGACGCTTGATAGGATACTGCTGATGATCGGGGCACGGCGAAATCAGGAGTGGGCGGAGCATCTTCACGCCGTTGGGACCGTTTCTACAGATGACCATCGCGATTGATCCTGCACAACTTCGATGTGAAGTCTCGAAAGTGAAAGCATTTAGTATTAGTTGCTACGGCTTCCGAGGTCCTACAACAATACTTCGAAGTAGTTTGCTTTGGTGGGATTTTCAGTTGAGATGTCTGCTTTTCAAGGTGTGTGGTGGCGTGGTGCTGTGGAGGGGAGAGATGTCTGGCTCAACGCTGTGCACCAGAATGCCGATGCAGTTTGGAGATAGTTCATCTTGGGCTGGAGCTTGGCCTTACCGCAGCGTTCGTCAGCTTGATCGTGGACTGTCGTGATAGTCACAGGAAGTTGGCCTTCGAGTTTGGCTTCGAGTTTGTTACCTGGTCGCTCGTCGGGGAAATCATCGACTGCTTCATTTTACGCGTTGGAAAGGAAGTTGGTAAATGAGAAGCTCCTGGAACTTGACTCACACGACCACAAGAGCTTCCAGCGTCGTCATCGTTCATAATCAATTGGAGGCGTCAACAAAGCAAGTATTGGTCCGATCCACGCGCTCGAATTCAGTTTTTTGAGGGCGATACAGCTACGAGCTAAATTACAAGAAAGTCGGCTTCCTCTTCCAGTTCAAGGCGAAATGACTACGAAAAAGCACCCCGAATGTAAAAACAACACTTGAAATGTCGGTGCAATGTCCTAAAGAATGCCTCCATGATCCCTTCGATCTTTGTGGCCTTCTCTTCAACCGCAAAAAGATTGTCGAGATTCAAAATTACTCGCAGTGTAGCTTGATACTGCCTTCAAAGTCACTACACGAACGCAACAAACTGCTAAGAATCCCAAAGCAAAAAAACTAGTAGTAGTGCTCACCACAACGAACGTCCGCGTAAAGGTCCACCCGCTCCGTTACAGTTTTTTCCATCTACAATTTACGAAGTCCACCTGTAACATTCAGCCCCAGCTTAAGCGCTGCTCGGATCTCATCCACGAGCTCCTCCAGCTCCAATCGCCGCTTGTCTCCATCCGAGAACCGCACGACCCACTTCGTAGGTGTATCCTCACTCGTCACCCACCCGATCACTTGTCCAGTGGTCCACTCCGTCATGAGCTGCTTCGTCTTGTTATCCACGAACACTGTCTTCTTGAGAATGCTCCAAAAGACCGGTCGCCCGGGCAACGCCGCGAAGTCCCTCATCAGCTTCACCTTGTCGAACTGACCGGCTTCTGCGTCTACATCTACATCGGACTCTACGTCGTCACCATTCAGGTCCACCTCGACCATCTCCTCCTCCTGGTTGTTAATGATCTCGTCGATATCATCGTCAGACGACTCCCCCACCATCTCCACCTGCGCTTCCTCCAACGCTTTCAGCACACTCCGTTCGTTCTTCTTCAGCGTCAACAGCCGGTTCTTTAGCTTCTTCTCGTTCGGGATCTTCGCCAACATTGCCGGTTGCTCGGCGAACTTGTCCAGCAAAGCGAGACGACACCTCTTGACCGAGGTGCCTTCCGCCAGCAAGTTGTCCACTTCTCCCCTGATGGCCATGTCAATGCCGTTGCGTTTCTTGTTGGTGCACTTGGTGCCGTGCTGTCCAGCGACATCTAGATTATAAGCTCTCGCAGTGCTCGAGTCGCCCTGCTCCACTGTCGCCGCCGGGATGACACGCAGACGCCGAGGACAGTTGTCGTGCGAAATGCAGCGGTACACTTTGCCCCGGCCGAGCGTGCCGTAGTTGTAGGCGATTTTATACAGCGACGAGTCCAGCGAGTGCAGCGCCACGGTGGCTGCGTCCAGGGACGCGTGCGTCGACACGTGCCGGAAGTCGAGCGACGGACCACGGGGCATTCTCTTCCAGTTGACTTTGATTGTGTTTTCCCGCCAAAATAATACTGTAGTAGATTATTACCTCTAGAAAAGCATAACTTTTGGAAATTGTTATGGGTGGGCCTTGCGCTTTTTGGGCATGGCGCACTCGGTTTTAAGAGTATAGTCGTGGAGATAGTACGACCACAGCTTTTCCACCTTGGAAAGTTCGCAGTAGAGCTCTTCGTCGCAACCGGGAAGTGGTGCTTGGATTTCCTGGATCCAGACGGACACGTAGAACGTGTGGTCGAGTTTACCGCGGTACAGTCGGAAGTCGATATTGGAGGCGGTGGGAGATAGAATCGATGTGCGGAATCCGCGCGAGTTGATTTGCTCGTCTGACCACGATGCCAACAACTTGGTTCGATCGCCATAGCCTAGTAGGGTCATGAGTGGTAGCGTGGTTTCGGCGTGGCCGAAGCGCAAGTTGCCGACGATCGCTGTTTCACCTGCCGTGAATTTTTTCATGTAGGCGTAAATATCCTGCAGCAGGACGGCAGCCATTTCGTAGTTGATCTTGTACCCGGCGCCCTGCTCGTAGAAAGCTTCGAGATCCTCGGCGTAGTCCAATCGGTTCAAAAACGTTTGGTCCATGAGAGAGCACCACTGGTTCGTGATACCGTACACCATGATGTCAAACCTACGAAGACGCAGAAAAAGTATTAGCTGGGAACACGACGCACAATTTAGGAACTTATCGTACGCGCAAGCTGCGAATGCTGCTCGAATATCAGTGACACTAAGTGCCGCACTTTCGGGGAGATTCAGCCTAGTCTTGAGCCACACTTCGCTGGCATTCATTTGACTCGAACTTCCGTAAGCCTTTAACTCAGCAGAGGCGTTTGGGTTGCGCTTGACATCCGATTGGTAGCGGTCGCAAATGTCGTAGAAGCGAATGAGTGGGTCCTAGAACACCATCACCTCATTTTGTCAGCTTTATCCCAATTTGCTGTTCTAAGCTCTTTGGCTAGACGTACTTTTCCCTTGGCATACTCAACGTACTGGACATTGTCGGGGTTGTCGAAAAATGTGCTAGCGAAGCTGGAAACATGGGCAAGAGCACAATACAAATGTTATCACGATCCTGCAGTCTGACAATGCCTTGTATAAGTGCCAGCCTTACGCTTTGGCACTATCACCCGTGCGCGTCTTGAACGTGTGTGCGAGCAAGAACTGTCTCGAGTTGTATGTCGTCGGAAAAGCTAAGCCTACCGACTTTCGAGTACGTTTCCCATACTCTGCAAGCTCATCAAAACCCGTGGCAGATAAGTCCCCTGCTACTGTGAGGTTATAGGGAAGCGAATAATCCTTCAACCACTGCGGGATGACGCTTGAATAATTTGCCTGAAGCTTTTCCAGCAGATCAGCGATTTCTGCCATGGTATTGTCGGTTGGAAACCTGACACAAGAGCCAGCATTAAGAGAGAGAGAGGCCAAAACGCAAAACAATTTCCTCTTCCTTACCTGCTTCCATGACGACTCACTTGTTGAATTTGGAGAAGCTCCAGATCTGATGCTTGAACTCCTGTCGATCTTGCGTTTGACTGCACAAGGCTTGAAGACGAACTGCGCTGATCCCAGTACATCGTCATCGTCCCAAACGAAAGCGGGCTAATGACGCTAGAGTTTACAGGATTTAGACTGTCGGTCTCGACCATGACGACACTCTTGTCTTCATAGCCATTTGTGACAACTAGCAGAACTGTTGCAAGTGCAAATGTGAAGACCAAGAATTGGCCGATCCTTCCAACCGGTAGGGCTGGTGAGGAACCTGGTGGGGACTCTCGGTCGAACGATTCAAAACGCCTTGCCATTACTTCAGCGCTTCTTGCAAGACAAATTCAAACTGGCATTGCTACTTGGCATGATGGCCACCTAGCGTTCTTGTCGGTCGTTTCATTCGTACTCAATTTTAGGGGCAACAGGTTCTGAGAGCACAACGATGAAGTTAATCTGTACCGTGATGCCGGGTATGGACGGTCATCTAAACGGCACAGTCCGACTCGAAGCTGAAGTCGTTGATGTAGTAGCTCCAAATCTCTTCCACCTTGGACAGCTCACAGTACATGGCACCATCGCACCCAGGCAAAGCTGCTTCCACCTCCTGAATCCACACAGAGACGTAGTACCTTAGGTCGGTCTTGCTGCGGTACAGCCGGAAATCAATGTTCGAGGCTGTGGGAGCAAGTGCCGATGAGCGAAAGCCTCGCGAGTCAATCTGCCCATCCGTCCACAAGGCCAAGAGCTTGGTGCGGTCGCCGTATCCCAACAGCGTCATGAGCGGGAGCGTTGTTTCAGCGTGGGCAAAACGAAAGTTGCCCACAATCGTCGTGTCGCCTGTCGTGAAGTTCTTCATGTAGGCGTAAATGTCCTGCAGTAGCACAGCCGACATTTCGTAGTTGATTTTGTATCCAGCACCCTTCTCGTAAAAGGTCTCGAGCTCGGCTGAGTACTCCAAGTAGTTCAGGAATTTTTGATCAACAAGAGAGCACCACTGGTTAGTGATGTTGTAGAGCGCGATGTCGAAGCTGCAGCACAGTTCGTAGCGAATTTAGAACACCGACGGGTAAAACACATTTTGCAGCAATTCTGAACGTACGCGCAAGCGGAGAAGGCGGACGCAGCATCAGTGGCGCTTATGTCAGCAACGCTGGGTAGATTCAGCTGAGACTTCAGAAACACGATGCTTTCGTTCATCTTCGCTGATGTTTGGAATGTGTCAAATTCCTGCAGAGCACTGGAGTTGTCTGCCACCACTGTATTATAACGCTTGCACTCATCGAAGAAACGAAGCAGTGGGTCCTGGGAATGCATCAAAGCGATTGTAAGTAAGGGAATCGGGAATCCTTTTCAGAAGTGGAAAGTAGTAAGCATCTTACACTGCCGTCCGGGTACTCGATATATTCAACATCCTCCGGGTTGCTGAAGAATGTGCTGGCAAACCTTCACCACCAAAATACACGTTGCAGAAGTTAGTTCTGTGGCAACGAATATGTGATTAGAAGGCACGTACGATTGGGCACTCTCCCCAGTGCGGGTGACGCTCGTGTGAGCCAACTTGAACAAACTGGCATTGTACGCCGTTGGGATGGACGACCCAACGGAGTTTCGCGAGCGCGACCCGTACTCCACAAGTTCCGTGAACCCCACTGGCGCGAGCTCACCTGCATCCGTCGAGTTGTACGGCAGCGAATAGTTCTTCAGCCAGTCCGGAATCACGCTCGAGTAGTTCGTCTGCAGCTTCTCAAGCAAGTCGGCGATCTCGCCCATGTTTCCTTTCGTGGGGTATCTGCTTCCATGTCGACTCACTTGCTGCAGCTGCACGAGCTCTAGATCCGCAGCCTGGACAGTCGACTCACTTGCATTTGTAGAGGCCAGTAAGGAGTCACGCTGGTCCCAGTACTTGGTCTTGGTGCCGAACGACTGGAAACTGAAACTTCCGCTAGCATCCACTCCAAGTGATGCAGAGAGGAAGGCGAGAGCTAGTAGGAACTTGTCCAGCATCGTGTCACGAGGAAGTTTATGACCGACGAAGCGAATCTCGAAGTGAGCCCCAACTATCCTCGTCCTGTCCAGCCTGTCCAGAGTTAACCACGCCCTATCTCAGGACTTGTGTCACGTTCATCCATCGATCACTTCCACGTCAACGTCATGATGCATGCCTGAATCTTAGCAGATTCAGATAAAACTATCCTACCGTTATGTATCACACACTAAGATTCAGGATAAAACTATCCATTATGTATCACACACCATTTATCCACGAGATCCGGTTCTGGCCATTCAAGAAAGCGGTCGGAAGCATGGGGGGCCACGAACACCGAGAGGGTCACGGCCGCTCGCGCGCCGGCGCGTGGGAAGGCTTCGAGAAGCTCAAGCAGGCGCTGGAGGGCCTGGCCACCGCCAAGGGCGTGTCGCAGAGCCGCATCGGCGCCGTGGCCAAGCTGGCGGCGCATTATTCCAAGGTAACATGGCTACATTCCTTTGAGGACGTGGAGTGGCGAGTGGCTGACTTGGAGTTTGTATGCTGCAGTTCTACAAACATGTGGTCCACGACATTGAAGTTTTTGTATGGAAGGCCGAGGTGGAGCACCGATTGGCTGGTGCGCGCTTATATTTTCTTTAGTGTAAATCATTTTCTTATTTGTTCTGATTTATTATTTTTTAATTGTTTTAGGGCTTTACGCTATCGACGCCATTATTCGACAGGTGCGTACGCTTTTTATTTTATAGTTTTGCTTATGATGGTAGCTAAGAAAATATTTCTGTGAATATTTTTGCAGGCTCATGCCAAGAACGACCCGAAGGACGCATACGTCAAGCGGTTCCTGATTCGGCTGGCAGATACCATTGAAGCGGTGAAGAAGGTGCCCGAGCAGTCTCAGGTACGAGAGAGATAAAAAGGATGTTGGTGTGGAGGAGCTTACATTTCTAATTGCTGATGGCTTTTGGTTTGATGCTCAGTCTAAAGTTCGACACGTGATCGAAGAGTGGCAGAAGCGTGGAATTTACACAACACAGCAGATTGAAGACGCAGGGGGCGTGAATATCTACAGGCTGGACAAGTAAGAGTTTCTTTTAATTGCTGATGAATGAGTAAAATGGGACGTCTCTAATGTGTGTTGCCCTTGTTCTGATTTCAGGAGGAGCAGTCTGGAAACATTACACCGCGTGCGTCGCCAGGAAAATTGGCGTCGCTGCTGTCGATTATCAAACAAAAGAAGGGGGAGCACGACCACCCTAGCGACCAACAGTCTCGACCAACTTATGATGACTCCGCAAGAGACCGGCGCCAGGAAGCTGCCGTTGGGGGGTATAACCATCGAAGTTACGACGAGCGACGAGCGAGTGACCAGCGCTACGATAGTAGAGATACCGGTGGCATCATGGGTGACGCGCCTGGCGTGCCCGTCGGCAGTGGACGTACTAGGAGAGCCCCTGATGAGCGTCCGAGCGACATGGATGACCGTGATCCAAAGAAGGCTCGGGGGTCCCGATGGGGTCCATCTAGGTCGGACGACAATTCATCAAATGATAGGCCTGCTCCAATTATTACGTCTCTGGGCAGAGAGGGAGATTATCGCCCTGATAGTGCCAGATCTGGTTACGGTTCACCACCGGGGTCATCTCGTCAGGCCCCGCCAAGACATGAAGAGTGGAACAGAAATGCGCCGCCACCTCGTGGCTCTGGAGCTGGGTGGCCACGTAGTGAAGGTGTCCGATCGCCACAGTCTGGAAGTCTAGGTAGACAAAATGCGAGTCCGTACGAGCAGGGCGGCATGCAACGCTCTCCATTTTCCGGATCAGACGACCGACGAAGTCCTGGCAACCGCGTGCCGGGGACCTCAGGAGAAGTTTGCCGTAACTTTTTGGCTGGCCGATGCACCTTTGGCGATCGTTGCTGGTACGGTGTGGTTGTTCGCATTGTATCATCACGACAATGTGTTTCTAACTTTAATTCGTTGATTTACAATAGGCACATCCACGACCAGCAGGCGCAATCAGGAGGTCGCCCAGAAATGACTGAAGCTAGGCGCAAAACTGTGCTGTGCAACAACTTTCCGCTGGGAAAGTGTCGCTTTGGAGATAACTGCAGGTACTACTTGATCAGTAG
Source organism: Phytophthora sansomeana (assembly GCA_032158285.1). NCBI lineage: Eukaryota > Oomycota > Peronosporomycetes > Peronosporales > Peronosporaceae > Phytophthora > Phytophthora sansomeana. The sequence goes on from JAPDHH010000289.1 coordinate 321,860, forward strand.
CTTTGACATTTGCTTTGTTTGCGAGGTCGCAACTTGGTTGCCTTGCCTCTTTTCTTTAATGGACCGTTCTCTGATGATGGACTCCCTTTGTGGGCCCTGTATTTTGCCGTGTTCGTGAATCTCTCTTCAGCTTTGCTCACGGAGAAGATGAACTTGACAAGTCTGCGAGACGACCTCCCGTGCACGGTGAACCAGCTGGAAGCCGCTGGCAATCGTCGCCAAGCACACGACCGAGCGCGGAGCAGTCACGTATTTCGCCTTCAGCTAATGGGTCTGCCGCACCCGCCCAAGCTAGATCTTACGGAGCCCCGCAAGCTGTATATAATGAACCACACGGTGATCGAGGCACTAGAGGAGGTGATTCTTCTGTATCTTATGCTAACGCCGCTGCGCCCTCACCCGGTGGGCGCCGGCTGCCGACCGACGCGCAGCCTGCTTCATCGGCACCTCCACAAGGCTACCCAGGGTCGTACCCGTCAGCTACGTCACCGTACGGCACCACTGCTGGATCAACATATATGAACCAAAGTACGTCTTACCCAAGCGGTGGCGACCAAGGTCGAAGCCGCGTCCCAGGTGGTGCACCAGTGTTACCATCCCCTGCCTCGCAGTCGTACGGTGTCGCTGCTGCTCCAGCCCCAAGTACCAAGGTCCTTGCGGACGACGACGATGGTGATACTGTTGAACCGGAGTTTACTCTGGAGTACGATGACGACGACTAAATGGAGATAATTGAGCACCGCCCGCGTTTGTCCAACAACAAAAAGCAATGGTTCAGTAGGCATGACGAGACGTTCATGCACTTGCACAAGTGTGTCACCCCAAGGTTCCCACAGACGAAGTATCAGGACGAGACAAGATGGAAAAGAACAGCAAGAACCAGTTCGAGGGATGCACTTCTGACACGATATTCAATACACACAAGTCGCGTATTTCATTTTACAATCAAGTGTCTACAAGAGTCCTCCGATGGACACTTCAAATGTATCCATTTCGATTTCATCCAATCATACGCGTTTACGAAGATTCTTCGCACCCATTGGTGGATTCTTATTATCATTTCTGATTACAGCGAACATGAGCAGCTCCGCCGATGCCTCGGGGTCACCACCCCCTCGCTCTTCACCAGCAGCACATCATCTGCTTCAAGGGCTTGCAATAGCTTCACTGGTCCTCCTTGCAGCTGTTACCCAAGTTCCAGCTTCGTTCTCCTTGAGCTCGTCGAGTATTTTTCAATCTCCGGAAGCGCCTCAAAACTACAAATTCGAGCACATGTTCGCGACAAAAACCAAGTATTGGGACCAGCGCAATGGGAAAACAGACGAGAGAGATAACGCAATGATGAGGGCGTTGATTGCTCTCCCCGCTCTTGCAAGTTCGAGCCACAGGGAGCCTCTTAAACAGGAATTGGAGCTTGTTCAGACGCAACTCGTGGCACGTCACGGAATTCGGTGGGTAACCAGCACAATCAGGACGATTTGTATTGGTTTTTGGTGTTAAGTTGTTGCTGAAGTCTCGGTAAAATGTTTTGTTGCAATTTTGTGTTGGTAGGTACCCGACAGGAGGGAATATCCAAAAGATTAACGCTCTGCTGAAGAAATTGCGGCCTTTTGAGAGGTTGCTGCCAGAGTGGATGAAGAATTACACACTGCCGTACAATGCAAGTGTTGCGGGCGAACTGGCAGCGGCTGGAGTGAAGGAGCTTCGGAAATTGGGTGCTCGAAGCCTTGCTAGAAGTGGCCACAAGAGCCGTGTGAAGTACGAGAAGAAGAGGTACCACCTCGCCCACACGCACGTTTCGAGGACTCGAGATTCTGCTATTGCGTACGGCTTTCACGTTTGAAAAGGGTTTGCAGGTATGATAAATTATTACTATTTGCTTACATTTTGTGAGGTGCAGGTTTGCTAGCGAGTACTTTGAAAACGCGGATGAGGTGGATTACATCGAGTATCCGAAAGACAAGGTCACTGATACCTGTACTTTAGACCAGCATTATGGAACACTTCCATACTAATGCCGTTTTGTATGTAGGATACTCTTCTTCGATTCTTTGACCAATGCGCACGATACCAGCGAGAGGTGAAGCAGAACGTAACAGCACTAGAACAGATGCACGTTTACCAGCAGTCAAGCGCCATGGTTGCGAATGCGAAATCGCTGAAAAGATCGCTTGGGTTGGAGGACGAGAACGTCAACTTCTCAGCCACCGACCTATCGTCTGTACAGTCCGCTTGCGCGTAAGTCAGTCTTTTGAATTTATCCATTTGGATCGACACTGAAAGTGATCTCCCTGGACTTTTAACCTGCCTACAGGTTTGATATCGCGATTTACCACCACAAGTACCATTGGTGTTCCTTGTTATCCAACAAATTTCTGCAATCGCTGGAGTATATGGATGATTTGAAGCAGTTCTACTGGATTGGTGGCGGATACAAGATTAACTTCGAAATGGCGGCCGTATTGCTGCGCGAAATCTTCGGCACGATGCGAGCAAAGACGCAGGATGATACTGCACTCGTTGGGAATTTATTTTTCGCTCATGCCGAGACGACTCTTCCGTTGATGACACTAATGGGATACGGCGATCGTACTCTACTGCTTGCAAATGCTTCACGTTCCGACATTGCATCTCGTGGATTTCGGTCATCCATCCTGTCTCCGTTTACAGCAAACATTGAATTTCGGCTGTTCAAGCGGAAGTCAAGCGATGGCCAGTATTACGTGCAAATCCTCATCAACGAGAAGGAAGCTAAGATTCCAGGGTGTGGCTGTGTGTTTTGCAAGTTATCGAAACTGGGGCAGCAATGGCATTTTTACTTGAAGGAATACGACTTCCATGAAGACTGCATGTAGGTTAGTGGCAAGAGACACAATAATGAATATGCCTGTGAATCACAGGCTGTGATAATAAAGCGTTGTATTTAGAGGCGACGATCCGAACTCGGATCGATCGTCGCCTCTTCAAATGTCAAGAAACCAAGTGCCATAATGGCTGCAACGACCACATCCTTCTTACCAGGAGCTGCGCGAGATATTCCAATCGCCCAAGATGAAGCTTTGAACGATGATATTCATGACGAAAACAGCAATGACGATACCGTTCAAGAGTGCAGTATGGCAACTAAAACTACACATGAAAGTATGATGACAGGTTCCCCGTCTTCCACAACGGTGCAGGAATCGCTCTTGAATGTCGAAACACCAATTGCTCTCCCCTTGGGAGCATTCTGGAGATTAAACTGGAGTATATTTGCACAAGTTCGACGGCGGAGTCTGAACGCTTACGTGGATTGGCGTCTTCCTGTAATGAGGTAGGAGAACAACGTGTCATACGTGGACGCATTCAGTTGGCTGGTGGTAACTCTCAACGCTGTGCTATGAACGTTTTCGTACGACCTGACAAAGCTCATTGTGAAAACCAATTATGTGCTAGACTACTTGATGAAAAGGGTGACTCTGGTACTCTTCGTTTTGAACTATGTCCTGACGTGATGACAGACACGTTACCTTTACTTGTGCTTGAGATACGCCCCCGAAAAACTCAAAAGTGGAAAATGTCTCTCTCGACAGCGATATCGTTTGTGCTGAAGATGCTTTCAATAGGAGTGGTGTATGAGTTGAAATTCCCGCTTCTGGATCCAGAAGAACGTGCGTGTGGTTTCCTTTGTGCAAAGTTTCGAGGTGGATTGCAAATTCATTTCCAGAATAGTGATTCGTCGTGGATTACAGTTGTACACAAGCCTAAAGTCTGTCTTCTCAACGTGAAGATTTCATACCTACAAGCTTCAGAAAGCAACAGTGGTGTAAAGTGCTTCGCCAAGATTTGGTCCAGCGCTACAGGCAAAAGCCGTGCCCATATACTGTCTTCTCTAACGTGGAAAAACGGTGGATTTGCTACTGAGCAAGATGAAACGAAGGCTATTTCACTGAAAATCAATGACGCTGACAGTGAGGTGATATTCGTGGGCATCTACCGGTTTAGTGATCTGGAAAGAAACGAGTTAATCGGACTTGGTAGCTTATGCATTTCTCCTATAATGCAAGAGGAGAAACGTTCTGAAAGCCGCGCAATTCAGCAAAGCGTGCTTCTGTACTCAGAAACTCCGAGTGAAAAGAAGGTATGTGGATCAGCAGTATTTACACTCCAGATAACTACCACCAATGAAGAAGAACTAGTCAGTGACGTCTCGCTAGCTGCAACAAGCCTTGGTGGAGTAGCGTATCCCGTTCAAAGTGGAGAAATGAAGTGTTGCTTTGATGTTGGCATTCACAAAGTTATGTGTTTACCAGAAAATGTATCGGAAGGTGATAAAATTACTATCCACCTTCGAATTTCGCAAAGCAACTGGAAAATGGAGCTAGGGCCAGCTAAAGTCCTACTTGATGATAACGGAGCAACAAAATATGCTTTGGTTGGAGACAAGGCGCACGCAGTTGTTTGCTGGTCACCAAAGGACCGAGCATTCCCTGTACTAGAGATTTGTTTGCACGTACAGCCCCAGCGAAAGTCTAGCCGGACAGGGGTTAGTTCCAGTGCATCTATCACACCGAATGCACGGGTTAGGCGCCAAGCAGGCCGCCAAGCTGCGACGCATACCAATGAAGTGCAACAACCTGTACTAATGGCGACTGGTAGTTTGAGCCTATGTTCATTCTTCTCGCAATTGAACGTCTTAGTACACACTCATTTACAGCTGGAGGGAGTGGAATCATCCATGGGCACAGAATCCACCAATGCTGAACATGTTCCTAAAGGCGTGTCCGTGTTAGCTGCAATATGGGCATCATCGCACCATGAAGATGAAGTCAAGTCGACAACCGCTGTGAGCGTTTTGGATACTATGCCCCAGCCTGTTCTGGGGGATGTTTGCATTCACCTGCTACAAGCTACGGGTAGTATCTTGAAAAAGGCTAACTGTACGTCTACATACTACGTGATAATTTCTTCTGGTGCGCAGCAGGAAACTAGCAGGTACGGCGTTTGTGCGTGTTTGCAAACGATATGGATGAAGTACTAAGTATTGTCAATTTTGTTGTATAGCTGCTGCTCCGTCGATGATGCACAAACACTTACTTGGAATCAGCAGCTAGCACTTCCAGTCGCATGCTCTGCTCCTCCTCTTATCTGTCTTACACTGTACCAGCGTGCAAATGGCCGTGCTAACGCAGAACAATTAAACCTGCCTAGCGGTGATCAAGTCGTTGGGTATCTAACATTGCCCATGTTTCCTGCGGTTCTTGAAGAGGACCATCTCCTACAGCTTGAGATACCTTTTGGAATGCCTATCGACACAGCAAATGCTGGTTCTGTGAAACAAAATGAAGTCTCATGCTACCACAAACGGGGAATGATCACATTAGAAGTGCAATTTCTACCGAATCAGCAGCCCAAAACTTCTTCGTTGGAGTCGGCAGAACAGTTCGAATTGGCGATTCATCGAGTGAGGGGGAATCTAAATGACCACGGTCTGAATTCTGGCTCTACGAAGAATTTTGTCATGGAGATTGGTCTTATGATAGAACGTGGTGGTAAATCAGAGGAGCTTGCAGTGGGTTCAACTGGGGTTATAACGCTATCGGCATCAGGAATAACGGAAGTCGGTCAGGTGATCGACTTCAGTAACCCAACAATTTCAACGGCTCTAGCTTACGACACGAGTTGTGTGATTGTTGGGGAAATCAGAAACTTGAGTGGGAACTATTACGGCCGTGTGCATCTTCCACTTCGTCGAGACTGGAGAGAACGGCTGGTTAGCCGAAAAAGCAAGTGTGGTGCCCAGTTTGTATTGAGGCAAGCAATACTGATGTAACACCAACAAAAGATGCTGTTTTAATGAGCCTCCAAAATCTTAAACGAAAGCTCCCAGCTCCACCTTCAAATATTTCCGGCAAGTTTTATGTCAGTGTTTCTGAGGTGATCATTGACTGCGCGTTTGGACTTGAAAATTCTAGTTTGCTAAAACTGGGAAAGTATGGCGGGGCCAATGTGGAGTTAGTGTATTCCTCAAACGATTCCAGTAATGAAACTCGGTACCGTACAAAACAAGCTACTAATCAGGATAATAGTCATCACTGGCGCTGGAAAAATGAGTGGTTTGCATTTACGCATACAGACGAGTCAAGAGCATCGCAAGAGCTACAACTATCCTTGAGTATTGGAGCGCAGTTAAGCCAGCCAAAGTTTATCGGAACGCTGAACCTTTCTTCAATAACTGACGAAGCTAAACTAAATCGCCTAAACCAGTGGGTAACTTTGACAAACCAGCTTGAAAATGGCGAAGAAAATGTGGTGGCTCATCTTCAAGTTGTGGTCTGCTACATTCCTACGGTAATTGGTAATTTTTGCTTAGAATTCAGCGAGGGGTACACCTTTTCGGAGTCTGTGCGCGTGCTTCATATTGAGCATACATTTTATGATTGCGTTTTGCAAGAAACTACCTACAGAAGCACTGTCGAGACGCACGACCATCCCGAGATTGAAGCAGAGTGCCAACAACTACGACTGCCATACGACTCCACATTAGACACATCAAATATGATGCCGGAATTTATCATTCGACAAGTTGGACTCACCAAAACACTTGGAGAAATCTGTTTGGGGACGCTGTCGATGGATCTCTTGGGTATTTCTCGCCTGGAGTCGAAAACTTCAGCTATCGACAGCCGAAAACTATTTTCCTGGGTCGAGTTTGGTGACCAACGTGATCGAACCAAAACAACTGGGGTCGCGAAACTACGAGTGGAGTTTCAGCCTACAGCACTTCTTCGACAGTGTCTAAACTCCGAGATACTGAAAACTCTGGAGAAGCGCGTTGCAGCGGCTGAAGTTTTTACAATTTGGAAAAAGTTCTTTTACGTGCTTGACCAGAACAGGAATGGTTATATTGATCGCACTGAGTTCACAAACATTTTTATGAATCATCTCGACGGTAGGCACTAATTCATTCACATGCTCTTGACTCTGATCTAACACACTTGCTACTCGTAGATATGATGGAAACGTCCGATGGCCAAAAGCTGTTGCAGCTGCTATTCAGTGATCATAGCTACCAAGATATTACTCAGGATAATAGAACTGCACCTTCACTGCAGCAAATTTCGGCACTGTTTGCCCTGATGGACTCAAATCGCGACAACGTAAGTTCGAGTTCCTCCACTAAGTCAATTCTCTTGGTTTCTTACATGAATGTTTTGCTCTGATGCCTAGGAGATTGAGTGGGCTGAGTATCTTCGGTTTCTACAGCAGAAACAACAGCAGGTTGTAGCAACAACAAAGCAAGATGAAAGCCTAGTAAATCAACCGGAAGTGGCGTCTCCACAAGTTGAGCAGAAGAGAGAGCTCCGAAGGAAAAATCGAGAAGATCGTCGGGAACCACAACCAGTCAATGGAGCTGCAAGCTCTAACCAGAGTGACCTATCGCCAGAACAAGCGCGAGAAGATAATTCACGAAGTCTATTGAAGCAGACTCCATCAGAACCAAAGCGTCCAAGTAAGACGTCTTCATCTGAAGAAAAACGATTGGGATTCCAGTATTCAAGCCAAGAGCAGCGGCGCTTACAGCAACAAATATCGTCGTTGGAATCGATTCTCGCATTAGAGCGAAAGCGATACGCAGAGCTTGCGGCAGACCGTCAAGCATTAATGCGATCGTATCAGCAGTTGCATCTTAAACACCAGAATGAACTCATCCAGGAGCAAACCAAGGCAAAGTGGATGAAGCAGACGATTGAGCGCCAGCAACAACAGCTTGAGGAACGAGAAACCCTTCGTCACAATCAAAACCAAGCCTCCATTGTATTGCAGTCAACAGTTCGATCCCGACTGGAGCAAAAGCGGTACCAAGGATTAAAACTCCAGCGCGCTAACGCTGTCATCGCAATTCAATGCATGACAAGACGAGTAATTGCGAAGAAAAAGCTACGAGTTCTTCAGGAAGCAGATCGAATTGCAACGCTACGCGGACGTGCTGCTTCAAGACTTCAGATATTTTCCAGATTTCATTTACACCGAAAAGAACGCGCTTTGTTACTGGAAGCCAGGAATTTATCAGCGACCATTTTGCAGAAGAATGCTCGCAGGATGCTAGTCTCTGGGACTTGGAAACGTCAAAAGACTGCGGCATTGAAGGTTCAGTGCTGGATTCGCCAGCGAATTGCGGTTCGACTTGTGGCTCGAACTCGGAATGCTACGAGTGTTGTGAAAATCGCAGTACTGGGGTGGTTTAACCGTTGGCAGTGTGAAAAGAAAAAGAAAAGTACGCGAAAGCTACAACGGTGGTGGCGTCGAGCAAGTAGGGAACGATCAGCATTTCATGAAGTACTGGAGGCAGCCCTTTGCATCCAGTCGGCATGGAAGCGGAGAAGTGCGAGGAAGTGGTTTGAGCGAGAATGGCAACGCCAAGAAAAGTTTTTGTCGGAGTTGGAGGCGTCAATTTATATCCAGGCAGCGTGGCGAGGACGGCATCAACGCCGACTAAGTCAATCACAACAGGCAACCCCACGACTTGATGACGAAAGCGCGGTCGAAGCTTTGCTTTACAGCATTGTAGCAACCATTGAAGCTGGAGCCGTCGATTTCGTACTCAGCGATCTCTCGCAAGGAGTACCGAGTGAAACTACAGTGTGTTCGGCGATAGGAAACAATCTCGATGAAACGAGCAGCGCTGATAAAGAATTATATGCCGATCGCCCTCACGAAGCCGAGTGTACCTCTGGTGGTGACGACGTTGGCGAGGAAGACGACATTAAACAGGTCACTGCAGATCTAGTTGAAGCCGTGATCAAATTAAATGGCCGTGACGCACTAGGACTGGTGGATGGAGATAACGCAAGCTTTGATCAGGTTGATGTGGATTCAATTCGTGGTAGCGTAAGTGCAGAGTGCCCTTCGGTCAGCTATGAACAACTAGAACAAAACAACACTGTACCTGATGAGGTCGAACTCCGTTCATCGATCGACAACCTCGCTGAACATGTCAGTAATTCCCAAGCAGAATGTGGTGTTGGAGACCTCATCAACATCGACAATTGGGAGCTCGATGTCATCCGAGCTGTGCTGGACACTATCCAAGACCAGGTTGTATTACTAGCAGAAAAAGAAGACAATGCATCGGTTCAAGTCTGGACTCGTGCGACTGGCGTTAGTAAACACCACGACATACTGAACTATTCATCTCAAGACGAGTCCAACGAAGCCGGAGGTACGGCATCGACAGCCAAACAAGACACTATCGCTGAAGAGGACAACACAAGCTCCAATAACCTGCAAGAAGTAGCTGGTTCAGGTGAAAATTCGCTTCCAGATGACCAAGAACGACAGCATTCAACAGCTTGTGAAACACCCGCGACACTCGTCGACCGGGAAGAATCAAGTATTGCCTCTGACTGGCAAGCCAACGATGCCAATGCTGAAGTTGTCACGGTCTCTGCAGATGAGAAGCTGATTAATCCAAGACAAGACTGTGACGCTGCTGATTCTAATGCAATCACCAATTCAGATCATCCTCCAGATAAACTTCCTGATTCTATTGAAGAAGACGATGCGCTGCATAATGCGCTTGAAGAAGGTCGAGGCAGTGAATCGGAGTCGACACCAGAAAATGCCGATAAGCCAAATGAGGAAGTTGATCATGACGAACAGCTACCAGGATCCCAACAGCAATCTGAAGTGTTTGACCCTCTTGCTGTAAGTATCGACACTGATCGACCTCATGCTGAATTTGAAGTGGAAAACAATGTTGGGGATTCGAGCAATTTGAATGGTAGTGATGCAGCGTCCGAGCTCGAGATTGTAGAATCAAACACCGAACTTCCCGATGCAACGGCACTTTTTGACACGGAAACAACAACAGGAGACTTCATGATGCCGAGCGACAGCGAGTCCGATGAACCAGAAAATAAAAGTGATGCAGACGGTAGCAGTATGGATTCCGCAGACTTGATGATGGAGGCCGACGAAATGGCAATTTTGCCAGACACCGACTCCGATAACCATCTCATCGTAGACAGCCGAGCAACGCACCGCAAAACGGAGCGTTTGAACAGTGTGACGCTACTATCCGACCTCGACCAACTCAATGCACAAAGCAGCAAGTTCCAATAAACCTTTGAGCGACTAGAGTAGATCAGTAGTTCCTACTCAAATAAATGTAAAACGAGTCTCAATGAGGAACCTGGCGATGTCTTTGAGGAGACGGTGACCGTTCATACAAGATTTCATTTCTTCATTCTCGGTAGAAGTTGATACGTCCGCCATTGAAACATGTCGGTGGATGCTACAGTTCGTCACGTCTTCGGGTACGATGGAAGTGCCGGGGACTCGCCACTTCTGCAACTCGCAGACGAAAACACGTTGGTGTACGTGAGCGGCCACACTCTGCACTTTACGTCCACGACAACTCGTAGTCAACATTTCCTGCTACGTCCCCAACCTCGGAAGATCATAGCGTTCGACTTCAATTGGAAGACGTCGACGTTCGCCATCACTTCTCGAGAACCACAAGCCACCATCGCGTTGTATTCGTACCCGGACAAGAAGCCCAAGGCACAACTCGAATTTCAAGGAACTTCGGACAAAATCTTTGAGTATTCGTTCATCAAGTTTTCTCGCTGTGGTCGTCGGCTGCTAAGCATTCGACCAGCTCCACCAAATATCGAGACAATCGGAGACAATACCAAGGCAACCGAAGTTCGAGAACCTTTGCTCTGTGTGTGGGATGTGGAGACGTTGGCACCGGTTCCAGGGTGTGAACATTCCAGTGTCCTAGGACCTGTACGGTTCGCGTCCTTCGATCCTGTCAATATGGACCAGTTCGTTGTTGGTGGAGACAACGGACTGCAGGTCTGGAAAGTGTACACGGGTAAGACCTCTGCTTCCAGTTTGCTGCGAGCCGAATCGGTATCAATGCTCTCAGTCTCGAACGGGGGTACTATTGAGCTACCTAGCGATCCTGCGGACGTCGTCGAGTGGGAAGAGAAGCGGAAACAGTTTAGCTGTCACGCGTGGCTTCCTCGAAGTCACCTTCTTGGTGCCAACCAAGCAGGTGACCTGCTTCTCGTGGATGTCGCCGACGCTAAAGTACTGCAGCACATTAAGATGGCAGTTCGGCCAGATCGCTGCCCCATTGCAGGAATCGTCGTGACTTTAGAGACCGTGGTTGTTGCCTATTCCGACGGAGCTCTAGCGTGGCTCCAGATTGAAAATTGGGAGCTGCTGAACACGGGTAGTCTGCCTGACGGGTTCACGGCTCCTATTGTCACGGTCATGGCACCGACGCCAACGTACGCGAAAGCTTACGTGGGCACTCGCAATGGGAAAATCTTTGAGGTTCGCACGAGTGTCATGCAAGACGACGACGAAGACGCTGAGAATGAAGACGACGATGAAATCGTACGCCGCTCTGCCAGTAGGCAGTCTAGTCATGCAGGAAGCGATGAATCTTCGTTGATATCTCCGTGTGCGAGCTTCCCGACCGGTCCGGCGTGTGATAGCGCAGTGCTCACTCCGTTTGGCGGTGCATTTGCCACTGACGCTTTAATCGCCACAGGAGGCATGAATGGGTATTTGGCACTCTGGAGTCTACGTGAATGCCGTTCCGTTGCCGAAGTCAACATCGCTGCCCTCTTTGCACAAGATCCAACCACGATCGGAGCCACGGCAGATGCTAATTCTCGACCAGGTACAGCTAGTGCTGCCTCTCAAGACATTAGTGCTGCAACAGCAAGTCCTCCGTCACCAGTAGTGATCACAGCATTGGCTTCACGACCTGCCGATCCGATTGTAATGGTCGGCGATCATCAGGGAAGGCTTCGATCGCTGTGTGCTGCGAAAGTGGTGGGTGGTGCTGGAAAAGTGGAGATTTTACCACAGCACTCGGTGCAGTTGCTGCCACTTGATGCGCCGCTCGATATTTTATCGGTTCATCCGACGCAAGCAGTGCTCATGGTCTCATCGACGCACAGTGGTGCGGTGTTTCTGCTGTCCATGGATCACGAAAGACGATTCCCTGTCCTGGCATTCTTGACATTACGCGAACCAAGCGAACGTGTCGTGGACATTCAATGGAATGTGACGGGCGGCAGTACAAGCAGCTCACTTACGCTGACATGTTTCTCTTCGCGTGGCTTGTTTTACAGCGCAAGGTACAACGCACCACCACAAGAAGATGTTTCAGTTGGTAGTGCTGCATCGGGACGTCGTGATGTATCTCCCAGAGGCGCTTTACAAATCATCCCAAAGGTGATTGCATTCGGCGAAGCGGTTCTGCCCATGTGTGCACGATTGCGCTTCCTAGCTGGTCCTTCGAGCAGTATGATGATCGCTACGTCTCCAAGTCGCCCGGAACTCACACTATTGAAGAACCGTGAAGTCGTACGCGAATCGACGGAGGAGATCAGCATTCTCTCAAAAATGCTGACCAAGCGAGCCCATGCTCGTGGAGTATCGGCAGTAGCTGTTTTCCCGCGGGTACTCGACGGAGGCGTAGCGCTCCTCGTGACGGGTGGAATGGACGGCACAGTCACATTTTGGACACTTGCCACAGCTTCAGCGGTCAACGCTCGTCGACAACCGAAGATGACAACCGAGGGTGACATGGAGTCAAAAGAACCAGTGTCTGGTAGTGACGGCGAGCTTGACGAAATGCAAGCAACCAAGAAGCGAACACTGGTGACGCACGCAGGACCGGTGACAACTCTGCGTTTTGTCCTCACGCGAGGTGGAACCTCAGCAGAAAGCGGTGGTGCGGCGAACATCCAACTGATCTCAACGGGAGTGGATGGCTGTGTGTTCTTGATGGACGTGCGGCTGTCACCTGAGCTGTACGGGGACTCGATCGGCCTGAATGGAGTACAGGGCTCCGATCCCATCATGAATCCGCTCTACATGAATGTCTTGTCGACTGCGAAATACGACGATGTCTTCCAACCTGAGCGAGAGCAAGAGCGCACGCCATTTCTCGAGGCAAGAACCCGCGCTGAAGCGATGGCAGCACGCGATCGATTCGATCGAGGAAAAGATGGCACGCGCACCAAGCTGCGCGAGATTGAAGGACGGCTCAAAGCCATGCTGGCCGATAACGAACTACTACCCGAGAGTGAGCAGCTAGCGCGTGAAGAATTTGTCTTGAACGTAGCCTGGCGTGATAACCTCTTGAGCCAACATGCAGCACGGGCACAACGAGTACGTGAAGGAATCGCGCGTGATCTTGCACGAATGGCTATCGTGCGAGAACGGATGAAGCGCGAATTCTGGGATGTGGCCGAAGTTCCTGGCGTTCGCCTGACAGCTCTCTTACCTCCGGTTACTAGCACCGTTAATGGCACTACTGCAGTGCCAAATGGTCAACAACCTCAACAAATACCAGCAGCATCGACAACATCTACAGGGCAACCGGCACCGCTCTTCGTGTACAACTTCCCGCTGCGACGGCAAACGCCACGTGAGCAAAAGCTTGCCAAACAAATCGCCACACTTCGACTTGTCGAGTTCGCACACCAACAACAAGAAGACCATGAAGGTCATTCGTCGGACGCTCGCGCTCAATTTCAAGAAACTGTTCCCAGTGACTTGCAGTGGATCTTGAACGCTGGAACGCTGCATCCGAAAGCACAACAAACTGCCACCAGCAACGATACTCCTGCATCACCAGATATCGCCGACTACGCCAAAATGCCGAGCTATAACTTCGTGTATCACCCAGCTTCGGTGCGAGCTCGCAAGCAGGCATGTGTACAAATGCATCTGCTTGAGACGTATGCCCGATCACTTCAGACTACGTTCAATGCCGAGTTCCAAGAGCTTGTGCGGCACAAGGAAAGCACCATGGAGCAAATCGATGCTAAGAACGCTCGCATCATGGAGATAACAGCTGAGGTCAACGCTGGGGGCACTGCGTCAGACCTGTTCCGTCCGCAGTGGGCACCCGAAGAGAAGGCCGACTCGATACTCAAAGTTTCGCCCGAAGAAATGACGCAGAAGCCGTACGAGACTGCAGAGCGCCGCACACAGCGTGAGCGTGAAGCACACGAAGCAGACGAAAGAGAGAAAGCGCGCAAGAAAGATGATGTCGGTGGCCGAGCGCTGATAGATATGATGGACGGCACTCTGGAGGTGAAAAAGGATCCACTGGCAGCTCAGGAACTGGTCAAAGAGGCTTGGATGCTGACGATTCCACCCGAGGAGATGACAGCAGAGCAGAAGAAACTCGTTGCTCAGTTTGAGGCTGCACAGGCCAAATTTGAAGAGGAGCGTGAGAAGTATCGGAAGAGCTTGGACTTGGAGCTGCGTAAAACTCGAGGCGAGGTGATTGACCTCTGCCGAGCGTTCGACGACAAGCTGCGCGCTTTGCGTGATCGCTACATGGCCACACGTCGAGGCGTTCTAGCTCAAGAACTTTACGAGCTACGTTTGGCTGTGGAGCTCATGACACGTGAACAAATGGAGCTTGAAATCGAACGGCTTGAAGATGAAGCGCGCACGATGCAAGACACTGAGGCTCGCGCTCAAAGTGAAAGCGATCGATTCGCAGCCCAGCTTGAAGCCTGTCGCGAAGACTTGCACCGCGCCACTGAAGAAGACAAATTGCTTGAAAAGAGCTTCGTTCGTGACTTGGAGGAGATAGTTCACAGCAGTGGTGGAGGTGGCAGCGGAAGTACGACAACTGCGAGCACAAGTCAATTGGACTCCCCGGAGTTCATCAAGCAGCTTGTTGAATTGTACCGCAGACGCAAGCCTGAAGACCTTGTGCTAGCTCGTGACGGAATTTCTGGACACGATACGATGAAGCGCACGAACTCTGGTGGAGTTACTGCCAGTCGTGCTAAAGGCAATGCCAAGCAGCGTTTACTAGCTGAAAGACAAAGCGGCGAAGGATCCAAACGCTCCCTGCTATTGAAGCAGGCGTCCAGCAAGAGCAATGTAGTCGAACCGGAAGCCAACCTGGATCCGTTTCAGCACCTTGATAACCAGCACAATGACCATTCTCGGCGTGGAAGTATCACCGCGGCAGGGTCCGGCACCCAAACGTTTGTGGTTGTGCCACTGGACTACGTTGCGGATCGTCCGGAAGGTGTGTTGATCGAGGATCGTATCTGGCGAGCCTTGAACGCTCTTCGCAGCAAGAAGATTTTGACGGAGCACGCCGTTCGGGAAAAAACCGAGCTGCAAGCGCTTGCGAAGACCGTCAGCGATGAGCTCCATTCCAGGTTGTCGGACTTGCAGTATCGACGTCGGAAGCAGCAACGCCAACGCGATTCATTGTTGCAGCGCCGAAAGGAGTTAACGGAGAGCGCTCCTTTGCTGGTACGCATCAAGCAGGGCCAAGACGAAACTCCAGTCGGCGGCAGCGGCAGTGAAGACGCACTCCTGGTAGCACGGACCAGCGTTGAAGCTTTGAACGACGTGATCCAGTTGCACGGCAAAGACCAAGTCGGGATCCTTGGCCGTATCAAGGACTTCCGCAAGAGTATTAACGTCATGGAATGGGAGCACTCACTGCTAGAACTTCAGGCACGCGACATGGACGAACGATACACAGACATCCAATTGCTGCGCGTGACTAAAGACCTCCAAGAGCTCTTCCACACGGGAGACACTTCTCACAAGCAGAAACGCGAAGCAGCTATGCTGGAAGCCAAGTTGGCACATTTGGGTCGCCATCACCAGACCACTTTGCTCAAACTCGAACGCACTGGGTCTCAACTGGAACGTCAACTTCATGAACGCGAGCGCGAGAACCGGAACTTCCAGCAACAAGTAGCCCAACTTGAAACACAAGTGCAGATTCGTGAAGACATTTTGGCGAGTCGAATAAGCGCCGCAATACGCCAACAAGCAGGCGGTGGAGGTGTCCGTGGTGACGAAGCCAGACTTAAGGCCATCGCTGTGAGGCGCAAACTGGTGGACCTGGCCAAGGCTCAAACCGACGAAATTGAGTATCTGCGTCTTGAGCTCGACAAAATGCGGCGCCGCACGTTCCCAAGCTTTGCCCAGGCACACGCTCGGGAGTATCACGATGTCGACTGAAGCATTTGATCCACAAATGTTCTTGCTTCGATGTCCTCGTATCTCGGAAGCTATAGGAAGCAGATAACAATCGTCAGTGTTTGGAAGAAGAGAGTACGTACCGATGCATACAAAAATTGCGGCTCAGGTCACCAGGGTGTACATGAAAACAGGTTTCGTCTATTGAGATAATCCAGCCTTAGCGCTGTCGCAATCACCTTCTTGAGTCATACTTCCGTCTAGATCAGTGCTGGGGAATAAGCAAAAGAGCTATCAGCACTTAGCACGAGCTGCTTCAGAGTTGGGAGTTGGTCCAAAACAATCTTGAGTTGCTTTAAAGCACGTTTTGCTCGTCGCTGCTGCGTCAAAGCTGCGGGTTTGCTGGTGACAAGGATGGCGGCCACTTGACGCAGCAAACTTGCCCAGTCAGGAAAACGAAGCTTCAGTGCCTCGTGATGGTTTTGCTGCAACAGCCATCGAGAAAGGTTATTCGCCACCATCTCGGCACAATCCAGAGCACTCGCGTTTCCAGTGACCGGAGGCTGCTGCACCACTTCAAGGGCCTTCTGTAAGAGCTGGAGAGAACACACAGCGCCGGCGCGGCGAACAACCAATTCAGCCACAATGGCAACCTTAGCCACAATCACCTGATCACTTTTTGAGGTTGAACGACGAGCGCCAATAGCAGGCTGCAGGGACGCAAACGCGTTCACTGCCTGCAAAGCTGCCGCGTGCTGCTGGGTGGTGTCAAGCTCATTCCAAACACTGTCTTGCATGGTTTCTTCCAAAAGTGTCATCAAGGGAAGCAGCAGTGCAGATGACGCCGTTCGCATTGATCCGGACGATTTATCACCGCGCGTTTTCACCAAGAATGATGCAGCTCCATGCCTCAAAAACTGATCTGCTAGCCATTCCAGCAATGTTCCCTTGGTCACCACATAGACGCCTCCCGATGGTGTTCGAAGCGCTGCCAGCAGAATGCTTGTGATCAACGGCTGCGTGTGTGTATCTGCCAGCTCTGACGTGAAGAAGCTCAGCAGCATCGGAAGTACGTGGCGGCGCACAAGCAGCGCCACATCGTCGTCGCTGCGTACACCACGGCGAAGTGTGTGCAGCAGCCATGAACGCTCTTGACGGTAGGTCAGCGGTGCCCGACTGTTAAACAGCGAGTAGAACATCGGGACATCCGCTAGATCCATCGCGGGGCGTGCCAGCAAGAAGTGGTTAACTTGAGGATACAGAACATGCGTCGGTCGAGTCAACACTGCAAGAGCGTCGTTCAGGAATACGGAGACCACCGATGGTACCAGCTCCAGAGGGTCTTCCACTCCACGACGGAAGACATCCAGCAGTAGGTGCACCTGACGGCCCGCCTTAAATTCACTTGTAGTCTCGTTTGTAGCCTGCAGAGATTCGTGCAGGTGTGCAAGAATGCCATATGCGTACTCACGGATACTCTCAGCATCCGACGACGTGGCACGGATGGCAATGCCCAACAAGCCTTGCTGTACGATGCCACCGTCGGGCAAATCCGATGAGGAAATGAAGTGCGATAGCATTGGCAGGAGGAACGCAGG
This sequence comes from Phytophthora sansomeana, assembly GCA_032158285.1. Taxonomy (NCBI): domain Eukaryota; phylum Oomycota; class Peronosporomycetes; order Peronosporales; family Peronosporaceae; genus Phytophthora; species Phytophthora sansomeana. Next base: position 339,442 of record JAPDHH010000289.1, read on the forward strand.
GTCGTACGCTTCTGATTCCTTCTCATCATGGGTTTTTGAGATAGTCTGCGTCACATTGGCGATAGACTCATCCGAAAGCTCTTCGTCAAGATTCAAAAGAGAGACATCACTGGCTGTCGACAGCTCGCGGTCCAAGGGGAAATGGTCAATGGTGACACGAACACGGTTTTGCTCAAGCCCTCCGCCAAGAACCCAAGCAGAGTCATCCACGAGGTCATTGTGCGAGCGCTTCAATGATCCCGTCGTAGTTGTTGCCGACGGAGAAATTGTTGACGATGCACCGAAACGAAAGCCCATGCTCACGAGCGTCAGCTCTTCACCCATAGTAGATCCATGAGCCTCAAACTCTTCGAAGAGCACGCGCAAACTGCGATCGAACGAAGACAGTGACATTGAATACGAGCTCAGCAGTGTCTGCAAGAGCGATCGCGTATAATTCCCCGTGAGTCGAGCGAGCCGCGCAACAACGCGAACAATCAGCAGTCGCACATCATCGTTGTTCATGTTCTGCAAGCTCTGCACAAAACATGGGTGGTTCACAATAACATCGAAATGGGCTTCAAAGTCGTAGTCTACTGCGCTTGTGTCGTTTCCAGCTAGGCGAAGAAGAGCCCGCAGTCATACTTACAAATGCCTCAAACGCAGGCTGTGCAGCTTCACGGATGATCTCACGCATTTCGGCGTAAAGCGAAAGCACAGTTTTCAGAGCAATCACTCGTTTCTCTTGATTCTGCTGCACGAGGGATGCAACAGCACTCTCCATCATAAGCACAATCGACTCATACGTGTTCTTCTCAGTTTGTGTAGTCTTTAGAGCAAGTAGACCACTTCGAACCAGAACCAGCAGCAAGCTTAACGCTGTGCTTTCGTTGCTGCCACTGCGCAAAAGAAAAAGTAATCCCAGGAGTTGTGAAGACGTCAACATCTCTTCACTCTCCGACATTGCTAGTTTTTTCACGATCGCACTAGTAGAAACACTCAATGCTTCGGGATCGGCACTCCCACAGTCATCCACAGACACATATCGCAGCAGCGCAAGCTCTGGTGCGCAGTTTTTCCGCGATCCCAACAGCACACGCCCATAGCAGTCCAAAGCCAACTTGCTCGCGAAGTTGCGGAGAACAGGGTTGGCGATGAGTGCAAATACGTTGTAAACTGCCCCCACCACCTCACACTGCACCCGCTTATCTTTCTCGCGCCGAAGTCGCTTCATCAAATGCTCCTGAAATTCCATCGGGAAAGCAGCAGCATCATTGCCTGCCCGAATCGCACTGACAATTGATCGAAGAACCTTAGAGCAGTAACTCCCGTTTGCACTTGGTAGCTCGCGTGCACTTCGCATTACAAGAGATGACAATGAACTCTCGATAGATGCCATAGCAGTGGCGGCATCAATGCCGCCAAGACGACCGAGAACGGTAAATCCAGCTGTGAAAAACGGCAGTTGCCGTCCGAGACTTTGATCGCCTTGGCTATTCAGAAGCTGCCAGAGTTTTCGCGTGAGCAACTTTGCACGCTTGTATTCCGAAAAGGATGAGTAGTGCTCTTGTTCTTGGGAGTACGTTTCAAGTGAACCGAGCACTCGCTCGACAAGCACCAAACGTGGGGAATGGGGAGTTACCGTGCTGGAATCGCTGAGAAGACTATCGAGCATTGGAGTACGAGCTCTCGGGGGAATACGAGAAGCAAGCACAGCCACGAGTGGGACGCCTGCACGCAGGAACATGCCGTCAAAATCGCATAGCGCCGTTACATCTGCTTCAGACTTAATGCCGGAGTAAACACGCAGTGCAACAATCTCGGCAGCAGAAAGCAATCGCCACAAGGCATCATTCGAAGTACTCGAAACCACTGCCCGCAACTTGAAGAATACACGCCATAGCACACCAAAAGCTGGAGCATTCTCACCCGAGACGATAACAACCGTCAGCAGCAGGAGTAGTAACTCACAAAGCTGAGCAAGTCCGTCGTCCGAGAAACCGAGATGGCTTGACGAAAAGAAGAACAGTAGTTGTTCGCACATGCGTGCTGCACTCATCGTTTCCAATCGATGGTCAGTCACCCGACGTTTTACCCAACTCGTCACCGCTGCAATCGCTAACTTTTGCTGTTTGGGTTCTTTACTAGCAATCGTGAAAAGAATGTGCTGGAGAACAACGTGCGCAGGGACCACCTTTGAAAACTCTTCAGCGGCGGCGGATTTGGGAGAAACCTTACTCTGCTGCTTCGTTTTCGCTGATGGTGACGACGCTGGGTTCAGCAGCGTCAAAATATCCACATCTCCACGGGCTGACAAATAGTGAAGTACCGGGTCAAACGTGTCCGCTACATCCGCGCAGTTGCTGATGACATGCTCCCAGCTTGAAATAAAGTCATCAGGTTTCATCGCGACTAGAGCAGCAGTTAAAGCATTGGGGTCACTGAAGCGGTACCACTTAGTACTAGCTGCTCGCGCCTTCTTCTTCGGAGTGGAAACACTGCTAGAGCCCCGCTTTCCCGACGCCAGCGCTTCACAATGAGCTTTAAGCCACACGTAAGCATCACATTCGTGCTCAATTTCATCGGAGCTCACCGGACGCTTTCTTTTCTTGCAATTCGAATCGTCACTGGACGCTCCACTGTTTTCATCTTGATTTATCGCACTTCCATTCGTGTCAGTGAAGGCATCGTTGCTAGCAATCAGCGCGACTAACTGGTGAGGATATTTGCTCGTTGGTATCAGTCCCAGGAGAATGCGCACGGCAAATGCTACGACACTTGAATCAGCACGATAAGCTGACAGATCGAATTTCTCTGTCTGGGTTCCATCCCCAGTAAGTGCATTCAGAAATCCCACCAGGGCCACAGTTATTGGGCTGAGCGAAGATGAAGCATCGGTTACTACGCGCCTGCCAATTGCGACGTACAGCAGGGGATCCGTCATCACGGCACGCGTGATTTGTTCAGTGAACTCGGCACAAATTCTGCCTCCGCTTTGGCGCAAACTTTCTAGCCAGAATGTGACTTCTTCATCCGCACGTCCATTAAGTGTTTCTTGTCCGAAAATGTCCGAAGCCAGCAAAGTCCGTTGGAGCACTTGTCCTGCGAACTTCTGCACAGCACGACTAGGACTCGACACGTACAACAAAAGCATCTGGTGGACCCTCGACCGGTTACCAGAAGCGCCACTTGTAAACAGGAAACCCAGGCGAGGAGTGTCCACGGCAAGCAAGAAGCGCAGCATTTCACCAACAATCAAACTTTGCATTGGTGACGGCAGAGTATCATCAGAATTATCAGCGGCGGGAACGTCCAAGTAGCGCCAAGCCAACGTTTTAGTAAAATCAACCTTCACCTCACGCATTGTCTGAGGAAGGCATTCCAAATACAGGCGGAACACGGTGAGGGCACGCACGTAGACAAGAGCAATGCTCCGATCTTCCGAAGCACACAATTTGAGAAGCAACGAGACGAGCGCTTCTGGACTGGGAACCAGAAAGCGAAGCTCTGATTGCACTTCCGAAGCAAGTCCCAATGATTCGAGCGACGGTGCTAGACGCACATATCGCTTCAGCGTGGCCTCAATCACTCCAAGTGACGAGTAGATAACCAAATTGTTGTTGTGCTGGATACTGCGGGAAAGCTCCTTCCGGTAGTTGCCTGGTGCAATGAGTCGAGACGCAAGAGCCTGCGCTGAGCACCATGACGAAAGCGCTTCTCCATTTTGAGTCGTAGGAAGTCCAGTTGTCACTGCATTCAGCGAGCAAGCAAGTAGTTTTTGCACAAGTGATGCAACACAGAACCAGCGGTACACTGGTTTGGGCTCTAGCTGCACTGCCAGTGCAGCGAGATATTCGGACAAAAGTCCCGGGTATGCGGCAAGGAACCGCACCACCAGCGTCTGGGCCTGTGTACTGCGCAGCATCTCGTTCACGCCAATTGTCACGACTGCGTTGCGGATCACCTTGACAGCATACGCCTGGTCCGATGTGATCGCTTCTTCGTCCTGCGCACCCGAAGCTTTAGATTTCAACAAAAAGAGTCGCAGTGCCTGCTTCTGCGGAACAACATACAGCGCGCTGTCCTCAAAGAACAGTGCGTTGAGCACTCCGAGCGCCGTATCCCGCACACCTTCTTCATCCTCGACTTGCAGCAGCGCCAGCAGTTGGTGCACGCACATGCCGTTGAACACCACGAGCTTGCTCTTGCGCTCCACCTCCTTATTATAAAGCACCAACTGTCCGAGCTTGTCAAAAATCTCGCCCAGCATCTCGGCCGAGTCTCCATCCATGCTCTTGAACAACGAAGCTGTCACGCCTCCCTCCTTCATGGCGAAGCGGTACACGCTCTTGTCCGGACACGCCGTGAGCGCCAGCACGAGGTCCACGTACGCCGCTCTCAGCTGGAACGGCGCTTGCTTGACCTCTTCCTCCTCTGCGTCCTCCACGACCTCAGGCTTCTTCCATCGTCTCGTAGCGAGCTTCACAAAGGCCGAACACTGGAAATTAAACAGCCGCACGAGCTCTCGGGCCGTGACGCCGCTGACCTTCGCCACTTGTCCCAGCAGCTGCAGCGCGCGGAACTCGATGAGCGGCTTGTCGCTCCAGCTCAGCAGCTTCTCGAGCTGCGCCGCCTTCTCACGCACCACACGAAGCGCACAGGCTTCGGCTTGGGCGGCGTCTCGCTGCGTTTGGAACTGCAGCAGGTGCGTCACCACGTGCAGAAACGTTGCAAAGCTCTCGCGCTTCTCCCAGCGGCTGCCGACGCCGTGTTGCTCGGGCCAGACGCGCAGCAGGAGCTCTCCTTGGGGGTGTACGGCCAGGAACTGGTCGCGTAGAGCCGCCGCCTCGCTCTCAGAAGCGGGCGCTTGGTCATCCGCAGGGTCCGAGAGACGCAGCGAGCGGGAGAAGGACAGGAAGGCGTCGTCCAGCGGCTGCCGGTCGCGCTCCGCTGCCAGCAGCAGCTCGCGCAGCGCCATCGGATGTCGAATGATACACTGGCTGATTGGTCCACGTCGTTTGGTGGAATAGTCCTGGTCAAACCGTTTGCGACGGACTATTTCGAGGGATTTGTAACATGGCTACAAAGCATGTGAGCCGAGTGAGTGTGTTGGGGGCGCTGGGCGTCGCTGTGTCGATCTATGGGGTGTTTGTGAAGAACCAGAAGGTGGCGTTACAAGGGGAATATGTGGCGTTATGTGACTCGGAGAGCTTCTCCTGCACGGAGGTTGGTTTTGAAGGTAGTGGGGGCTTAATGGAAATGCACTGATTTAGGATCGATTTTTGTGCATGAAGGTGCTGACGAGCAAGTACAGCAATTTGGCGGCGCACTGGGGGCTGGTGGAGAAGAACTCAGTGCTTGACGTGTCGAACGCGCATTTAGGTGCGTTTTCAATGGTTGGTTGTGAAAAAATTAATGTTGAAGGCTGATGGTGTTTGTGTAGGGGTCCTGGTCTACTTGCTGTTCATGCTGTACCCGTTGGTTCGGAAAATTCCTTACCATGAGGAGTTCTACGTTGCAGTGTCGTGCTGCGCAACGGTGAGCTGTGGTAGCAGAGGTATTGATATTGCGATGCAAAGTATCTCACGCTTATTACTGTTGCAGGTGGTGATGCTGTACTTGGCCTACATTTTGGCGTTCGTACTGCGAGACTTCTGTGTGGTGTGCGTCGCGACGTACATCATCACCGATGGCTTGCTATGGAGCTCGTTGGCACTCGTTCGTGCTAAGAAAAGTTGTTCGTCATCAATGAAGGCTAAAAGGGAGTAGGGATCTGGTACCCAATGCGTTGGTGGTGGTGCTTCACCTTCCCGAATCAGTGCAAACAACTTCAATCTGTTCAATACCCTGATGCCCGATCGACGTACAAACTTGAATTCCAATGTTAAACAAGGCTCACTAGCAGGCTTGTCTGTTCGGCTCTTCAAACTTCCAAATTATCACAATACTTTTGATGGTGATTGCTTCTGAGTGGCGCCGCGAGCAATTCCGTCTATTGTCTCTTGGATCGATACCAAAATACGTTCGATGTTGAAGTAATTCTAGCGTAGCCCGCTTCGAAGTCCCGACGGATGTCACTCCGCTTTCTTAGTCGACACGTTTTGCTCAGGCAATGGATCCCCGTAGACAGCGGTGGGAATCAAGATTTGCGAATCCTGCGAGCTAGGCTCCTCCGTAGGGGGAGGTTCGGAAAATACTCCGGTGACAGGTGGTTCTCGCCAGCCTCGATCCTGAATTCTGCGACGTTGGACTCATTTTTCCTGTACGGGTGTCTGTACTTGCGCCAGCCCCACGGTCGTCTTCGAAGAAAACGCCGGAATGTGTCTTGGAGACCCCGTTCAATTAGCTCATAGAACTTGAGCTCACGCGGTGAGCGCCGTAGCGTGCCAATGATGTCATCCATCGGAACGAAGCACCACCGAACGCATTTATACAAACGAATCACGTCCTTCGCACGACCATTATAATCATGAGCCGTTTGGTTAGCGCTCCCAAGGTAGCTGAAGCTGTTGCCGAATACCAGCTTGTTCAAGCATCGTAAAAGTGTACGTTCTCCCTCGGGAATACGTAAGCGGTCGCTGCGCAGCACAAGCACCAGTGTCTCCAATGGCAAACGCTGCATTTCAGAAACGACCATCAGGTCAGAGAGCTCGGTTGAGGCATCGTGCGGAGCCGAGTAGAAAAGCGTTGTTTGAAGCAGAAAGTGATACATGCTGCATACCGGATTCCCCCATACATAAAACTTGCCATGAAAGTGTACTTTTCCGACGTAGTCAGACTGGATCGCGAAGATTGTTGAAACGACTGGGGCCATGGACGACGGAGACGGCGGCACAAGATCACACCACTGACTGTATTGCTGGTAGCAATGTTGGTACTCAAGTGTCACCTCCTGTGCTACTTTCGCACTATTTGCTTGGGCTCGCCAGTACTTGACTTTCATCTGCCCACGTATCCAGAACTCTGGGTCATCTCTTAGATCATCCGATCCATTTAGCTTGTCAGAGTCGGCAGTTAAGAGCTGAGGTGAAGAGGACCTGATGATTCGCCACACGATAGGCATTTCATCGGTAATGTCAATCCGCACTTGAAGCTGAAATTTGCCAAACTCGAGTAATGTGAACATATTGCCCTCACCAGGTCTCACAGCGAGTTCCACAGGGTCTATCTCCATGTACGGTTTCCACTCCGGAGCGTAATAGCGGTGAATTGCGCGGAGTGATGGTGGCTGTGGTGTTTGGAAGCTGTAGCACAGCCATTTGCTAACCGCATCCAGTAAATTCCTCCAGAACTCAAGAAGCCTAACGCTGTTCAGAAGACCTATCACAGCTTCAATCAGAATATCACGGTGCTTGAGCCGGCTGATGTAAGCTGTTCGCATGTCCGTCAGCACCTGATAATATTGTTCAGGCTTGAGTGACTTGACGTACTTCACCAACAAGTCGCACAAAATGTGGCGCATCACTTTGTCGTCCAGCGTCGACGCTGCCAGGAGCATTTCCATCCAAGTCTTCATCGTAACATGTCGAATTGCCAGCACGAGGCAATAATACAGCATCGTTTTCCTCACATTGAGCCACTGGCCCAGCTTGACCGCCTCCATGGCGTTACGCGTATCGATCATCCGCACCTTGAACCTGTAAATGTATTCCACGGCCGTCACCAGAGCCTCAAAAGTGGTGCCTTCAATCTTCACATGCAGAACGTTGCGCTGCTGGTCCTCCCACTGCTTGTCCAGCCTCGCAAGCGCCATGGCCGTCAATCCTTCGTCCTCGTTGAACAAGCTCCTGGCACGTCTGGGCTTCTGCACCACGTTCTGTGCACTTGGCGGCTGGTTCTCGTCTCCAGTAATTGCAAGCGCCGCCTCCGGGTCCTGTCGCAGCCGTTTCCTTCTCGGAGTTATCACCGGACTGTCCTGCAGTGAGCGAGAGCGTCCTCCAGTGTCTACCGTCTTCCGTCGTCCACAATGGACAGCACAACGCACGTAATCCAATCGTAGAGCCTGGACATCTCTAAGTGGACACTTGACAGCGTCCTCCGGATTGTCCTCCAGCTGTTGACGCTCCTCCTCGTCCAGTAGTTGCAGTGTGATGGCTCCGTCCTTGGCCAGCGGCGTGTGACGCAGCAGACGCAGCTGCTTGTAGAGCCACGGACAGCGCAACTGCAGCACCGGAAGATGTAGCGCCACTGCGCACCCGTCGGCGTGCAGCATGACGTCGGGCGCGTCACTTTCCGAGGGTGAAATGGCCGACGAGTTCTTATTCTTGGTGGTCGTTTGGGGCTTGGTGCGGGGCTGCTCGGGCTCTGGACGGGTCCTTGGCGGGTCGACAGCCTTGGGGGCACTAGCACTGAGGCTGGGGCTGGGCCCAGCGTCCGCATTCGGGTCCGGGGTGTCGAGCGGCAGCACGCAGCGCGCGCTGTCGTCCACGCGGTACATGGCCATCGAGGCCTCTCGGATGCGGAATGAAAAGTGAACGGGGATGGGTGAAAACGTGACTTGCAAAAAGTATGGACAAGTGCAAGTGTTTCGACACATGGCTACATTTACGATTGGGTTGAAGAGAGAGTGATGGTTGGCGCTGCCATCTTCATTGAAAACGCGCATTTGTTTGCACATTCTACAGCGCAACAACTGCAATTGGCTCTGCAGGAATCTACATGTTCGTCCTTAACTTGGTAGCGAGCATTTAGGTTGAAATGCGTCGAGTGAGCCAGCCCAGCGGCCTGCAAACATCACAAAAGCATTATTCGTACCAGTTAGATCGCGAACTTGGTATAATACATGTACCAGTCTATAGTCAGCAACGTACGCATCAACTTTCCACAGCGCCGGGATCTTCGGGAACACAATGTGCGAGTCGTTGTTCACAGTGAACGCTTCATTGCCGACAAAACCAATGGGCTGATTGGCAGGGATACGCTGGAAGTTTTCCTCTCCGACGCCATCCGCCCAGCGAAACCCTTCACAGGTCAACTTGAACACCTGCGTGATCTCGTACACGTCGCGCGAAGGGGTCTCAGTCTCGTCGACGCCAACACTCTCACTGCTGCGAACCTGTCCCTCAGCATTCACAAATTCGATCGAGTCCATGTCCAGCTGCAGAATCCGCAGCACACTTTGCGTGATGCTGTCGATCTTTGCTTGTGACAAATCGCTCGCCACGCCGCTCTCGTAACAGACGCCCATGCCTCCATGTACACCTACAAACTCGTCCGTCAGAGCCACTTGGCCGTCTCCAATGAGATGTTTCGGGTCAAGCAGCAACATGTTCGTCGGAAGGCGTCCCGAGATCTGCAAAAGCTGCGACGGCACGTGGTGATACCCCGACAGCCTCACAAATGGAGGCGACGGTTTGTTCGTCGAGTGCAAGTCCACCAACAAGTCGCTCGTTGCAAACAACGGCGCCAACTCCTTCGCTCGCTGCTGTTCGTATCCCAATTCAAGTTGCGACTCGGACAGTTCCAGTAGATCCCGTGGGAAGCAGCGGTTCAGATCTGCATGAGGTTCACTTCCTCTCTTGCCAATACGTTGAGCTCTCGGATTCCCATACACGAGCGTCAACGAGCCTTTCGTGACGCGTGGGAAGAGGTTGTTGGCAGTGGACAGCGGGGCAGCACGCAGCAGAGCGAGTCGCAATGCGTCCAGCACCTCCACGCCAATGCGCTCGTTGCCGTGCACTCCACCCACTATAATCACATTGGGTCCAGCACTGGAGCTGGCATTGCCACCTCGAGAGAAGCGGAATACCCCTTCGTGAAGACGCGTGAAGGTGTTGAATGCTCGACCCATTTTTTAAACGTGCGGTGAAAAATGCAGAATACAATTCTAAAGATAACTGTGTTGGAAAGATAGCAGCTAATCCTTTCTGGGAAGCATTTTTCAGGATCGTCAGTTGTTGATACGAGGAGGGAGACATGCATTTAATGGGGATTCTGCTGCTGCTAGCCGCTTTTTCTGTTGTAGTCGACGCTGCAGGAGAAGAGCGTGAAGTTCTACGCTCGCATATGTCCACCAAGACGCTGTACGTGCCGCCACCGCCGTCCGAATCAGAAGTTCCGGATACGTGCACCCCCGTGCAGCTCAACTTTGCCATTCGCCATGGTACCAGGAACCCCACAATGAAACACATCACTCAGATCAATACTACACATTCCAGACTATTGGCAGCTCAATCCGAGACGAGCCCTTCATGGCTGAAGAGCTGGAAGAACCCGTACCCAGAGGAGACAGCAGCCTGGCTTGCAGGTCCGGGAGTCCGTGAACTTATCGAGATTGGGCAACGTCTACGTGCTCGACTTTCTCCCTTGCCGGTGCATTATTATGATGCTAACAAATTTGTGTTTGAACACACGTGGAAGATCCGAACGCTGCAGAGTGCAGAGGCCTTTGCCTTTGGCTTCTTTGACGGACTACAGCCAGTGTTTTATCACAGTGACCCGATGGGAGATGATAAAGTGCTCCGGTTTTATGATAACTGCCCAGTGTTTGAGGCGCAGATTGATAAGAACAAAAGTTCTACCATTGAACACAGCAAGTATCGTGAGAGTGAACAGATGCACAAGAACCTGGCCAAGTTTCGGGTGCTGTCAGGGTTTTCGGAGGCCACCCAAAAGGATATGGAGGCCGCATACGCCGGTTGCGCATTTGACGTGGCAGTTCTGGATGTGTTTGATCAGTGGTGCTCGTTTTTCGATGACGAGATGCTACTTTCGATGGACTACTTTCAAGATCTCAAACACTTTTACAGGAAGAGCCATGGCAACGCAATGTCGACTGAGATTGCAGCGCCGCTGCTGCAAGACATTTTCCGCACAATGAAGCAACGTGTGGATGGAAACACCAACGTCGAAGGATACTTCCGATTTGCTCACGCAGAGACCATCATACCATTAGCTTCGCTGATGAATATCAGCTACTTTGATCGACACGCTAGCGATCGTGAGGGACATTTCCGTGCAGACACACCACTGGATCTAGCCCTTCAGCGAAAGTTCAAAAGCTCCGAGTTGGCCCCATTTGCTGCCAACATTGGGTTTGTTCTTTACGAGTGCAAGGATGGGAATGGAGGGTCGCAATTCAAAGCGATGACACTTCTCAACGAGCATGAAGTGGCTTTTGACGAGTGTGACGGTCAAGCACTTTGTGCATTCAACGTACTTGAGGACATTTTTCGCCGTTGGATTTACGAGTTTGACTTCCGTGAGCAATGTACTCTAGCATAACAATTCAATGATTTCATGCTGGAAAGTAACAAGTGAGCAAATTGCGTTTATCGGTTGTACCAGTCCTGTATGGATCATGCACATGCACAGCGAATGTGAGCTAGTCCAGTTCATTGACGTCTGTGTGGGCGGGCGGAGGTGGGGGAAGAAGTATGTGAACATCTTCCTCAGCTTGTCCGGTCTGTTCGGTCGAAGTCAGTGGTGGGGGAGACGGGGGAAGTAGGAAACTCGTTGCCGAATCTACGTCAAGAGGAGGCGTGAGCTGATCTTGGGTCGAGGCCTGTATGTCACTTTCTCCGGTGGGGTATGCTACAGGTGTGTTGCTCGTCGTGGGTGGGTTTTGTAGCGCAGCAATTACCGGAGCTGGAGGCGGCATCGCCACTGCGGGAGGCAATGGAAGAGCTTCATCAGCATTAACCGGTGCAGCTTCGTTGATATAATCGGGTTTGCTTGGATCGACCCCAGCATACGCCGTTGCATCGTCCTGAGTAATCTCAGTGCTGGTAGCCGAAACCAGCGCAGCAGCAGGCTGTACGGTGCCGCTTCCTGCTCGGGATACTTGAAATGATGCGTTTACGAATTGATCTTTGCCAGAAGCACCCGCAGCTCCCACAGTCGCACATTGATGCAAGACTTCCATGCGCCGTTCGTCAACTAAAATCGCTCCAGCTGATGCAGATGCGTCTTGCTCATACTGTTGGTTATCTTCCTTAGGTTCATTGTTTCCGCCAAAATCGTGTTCATCGGGGGCATTGACCACATCTTCCCAGCGTTTTTCGCGTTCTTGCTGCAAGAAGGCGCACTCTTGCATTGGGACGATCTTTTCGCCGGAGAACGGGTTAATCTCCTCTTCTGTTTGCTCTGCGTCACCCTCCGGTGTTTCTGCGTTGCGTTTCCGCTCTTCCTCTTCGCGTCGTTTGCGCCGGCCTTCGATCATCATCTGCTCGAAGTACAAGAAGTTTTGCTCGTCGCGCTCCTTCTTTTCACGGCGGATTGTGTCCATTTCCACGCGTTCGGCTTCTTGTGCTGCTTTCATATCCCCGTTAGACGCCTCCAGTGCCTTACCCCACGCTTCAACTCGACGTCGCTCATCGTCGAAAACGGGTCGGTCGTCCAGGTACTTGAGCTTACGACAGCGGTACACCATCGTCTTGCGATACTGCTTGATATGCTTGACCACCTCGTTGCCTTGCAAATACAACACCTTGAGGTTGGGAAGCTGGGCGAGGATATCGACAATATCAACATCGTTGATGCGGTTGCTCTGAATATCCAGCACTGACAGGCTAGGCAGCTCCAAAATGTGAGCGATATCCTTCGCAGTGGTGAGGTAGTTGGACTTGAGGGCTAGACTCGTCAATTGTTTGAGGTGTCCGAGGTTCTCGATACACGAGATCTGGTTCTGAGAGAGGTTGAGCGTGTCCAGCAGCAGCTGCGACTCCAGTCCTTCGATCTTGTGGATCAGGTTCTCGTGCAGGTAGAGCGTGCGAAGCTCCTTCTGGTTCTCCAGTCCTTCAATACGTGGCAGGCCATTGCCTTCGAGCCATAATACCTTGAGTCCCGTGTACTCTTCCAGGTTCTTGATACTGCGGAAGCCCTTGTAATGCAGATACAACTTGTCGTTGATGGACGGCGTCACGTACAGGTCGTTGTCACGACAGATTTTCTTCAGTAGCTTCTTTTCCATCTCCATATTGAGCACGATATCTTGAGCAGTGAACTTGGATCTGCAGCTGAAGATGCTCAGCAAGGGACGCTCGTTGCGTCCCTTCAAGATACATATGTAGAAAACACTAATATAATGTGTGCCACGCAATCGTACCGGTATCTGCGTACTTGATCCCTTGCGATTTGCACCTCCGGTGTGCCTCGCCATTGCGATCCGCAGCATTGCCCTTGGCCTCGGCGAGGTCGCCCCAGTGCAGCCGCCGCATCCCAAGGACGTACGTACCTCGCCAATGCAGATCACGCCAACTCCGTCGTCGCATAGCTGCTAGAGTCATGCAACGTAGAAATCTCGGCTACGACATGGCCACGTACATGTCTGCACCTGCTGCCCCGGTTGTGCATTTTTCAGTGTGCAAGCGAAGCAAAGGCGCTTTGGATCAAGCCTGGTCCGTTCAGGATGGGAAGCAATCGCCGTCGCCGACAGCGCACAGACATGTTCAACGATCACTGGCGCTCAGTATGCCCAGCACTCTTGCTCGCAGCTCCGCGATGACGTGGGCACCTCAATGGCGACAGCAATTGAATCTTCATCAACTCTGTCATGTCCTTTGCCTTGGTCGCTTTCCAAGACGCAGTCTACCTCCATCACCCACGCGTCTCGTCCTGCATCGCACTGCAAAAAGATCCTCCCACTCATCACCACATACCAGCATCTGCCTATCCTTGGATCGCTCGCTGTCTGATGTCTCGACTTGCACTGCCTTGCTTTACTTTACCTCACCACTTGTCTGCGTACTGCCACCTGCTGCCACTGCCTTCAGAAGAAACTGCAGCCAAACATTTGTGGGGGATCCTCCCTTGCGGGAAGGAGATTTATTTGCTATTACATGGGGAAAGATCGCTGCTGGCCGGCAGAAACACGCCAGCCGCAGCCGATACTCACGCCGGAACGACTACCAGTACTCCGCCGAGGCTGCAACTGCTTACAGCACGTTCACGCAGTTCAGGTTGTGGTACGCCTGGTGCAGACGAGCGATCATCGACTCCTCCGACTTGCGCACCCACACACGCGGGTCGTAGTACTTCTTGTTGGGCGAGTCCTCGCCCTCGGGGTTGCCGATCTGGCCCTGCAGGTAGCCCTTCTTGTCCTCGTAGAACTTGCGGAGGCCGTCCCAGTACGCCCACTGCGTGTCCGTGTCGATGTTCATCTTGACCACACCGTTGCCTACGGCCGTCTGGATCTCCTGGGCCGTCGAGCCCGAGCCGCCGTGGAACACGAAGAACACGGGCTTGTCCGACGCGATCGACTTCTCCTTGGCCACGTACTTCTGGAAGTCGCCCAGGATCTCCGGGTGGAGCTTCACGTTGCCCGGCTTGTACACGCCGTGCACGTTGCCGAACGCAGCGGCGATCGTGAAGTACGGCGACACCGAGCCCAGCTCGTTGTACGCCAGCAGGATGTCCTCGGGCTGCGAGTACAGCGACGCGTTGTCCACCTCGCTGTTGTCCACGCCGTCCTCCTCGCCACCCGTCAGGCCCAGCTCCACCTCCAGGATCAGACCCATCTTGGCCATGCGCTGGAAGTACTTCTTGCTGATGGCCACGTTCTCCTCCATCGGCTCCTCCGACAGGTCGAGCATGTGCGAGCTCCACAGAGGGATGCCGTGCTCCGCGAAGTACTTCTCGTCGGCCTCCAGCATGCCGTCGAACCACGGCAGCAGCTTCTTGGCGCAGTGGTCCGAGTGGAGGATCACGGGCACGCCGTAGTGCTTGGCCATGGCGCGCACGTGGTACGCGGCGGCGATGGCACCGAGCACCGAACCGTTCTGGTTCTTGTTGTCAATGCCCTTGCCGGCGTAGAAGGCGGCGCCGCCGTTCGACGTCTGGATGATGATGGGCGACTTGATGTCGCGGGCGGCCTGCAGCGCCGCGTTGGCCGTCGACGACGACGTCACGTTCACGGCCGGGATGGCGAAGTTGTGCTCCTGGGCGTACTTGTACACCTTCATCACGTCCTCACCGTTGAGGACGCCGGGCTGCACGATGTCGAGAAGACCCATCTTGAGTCGGTTGGGGGGTGGTTGGTTGGGGGCTTGGGGGGTTCGAAGCGAGATTCGAAATGAGCTCCTGGAGCGAGCCAACCAAGGCAAAAGCGAGCTTTGGCTGCTTGGTGTGGCTCGCGGGGGCATAGATAGGGATCCAGGCCGATCTTAACGAAACCCGTTTTGCAAAGTCCGACCCACCCGTGTGCAATCAAAACTTCGAATAATTTGAGGTATATGTGTATGAAAAGGGACAAAACCGCGTTGGATGGGCATTGGGAGGGCAACGCAGCATTTGGCGATATTGACGTGTTTCCAGCACGTCATCGCAAGCTACTTACTTGCAGTAGTACTGTGACTGCACTAAGAAGGGTAGACTTGTCGATAATACGCTTTATTTGTGGATCTGCTTCGCTCTATGGGGTGATGAAACAGCACACGCATCTACCGACGATTCGATCGGAAGGGTTACAGGAGGTTGGCGCGTGAGTCCGCAAAACAAGTTGGTCCACCCGGGAGTACTCTGGGGGGAACCTTGTGAGTTCGACTATTATGCCGACTACAGTCATGGCATGAAAACCTAGATGTCACACGCACAGCAACTTGATAGCAAGCACGAGTACATGTAACACTGCAGACGTGGTACTCATGCTTGTCATTAAGTCGCTGCATGTAGTATCTGCACGTCTTTGGCTGCGCTTTTGTATGCGTCCTGCGATCGAGGCAATTCGTACGTCGACAATCAGACGCAACCCGAGCACTCAGGCTGCATTGCCAGCTATTGGCCGGACAGCCTGCTTTATGCGGGCTGGCCACTATCGTTAGCATCATCCTGGTGAATCGATGTATATATTTCGAGTCACTCTGATTGCCACACGCCCATCGGGGAACGTGAGAACAAAGTGCAAAATTCAGCCTTTACATCTACTCGATTCCATCCTACTGCGCTGAAAGATATGAGTCAAGACACTATGCAGTGACGGCTGCTGCTGCTGAGCGCGGCACTGGGAGTAGGCGGCCGACATAACCGCAATAAATTCAAATTCAAATTCAAATATGCAGTGACGGCTAAAACGGTGGTGGAGCTACCAGTAGAGGATTTAAAGTGGCACATGCATTGCCCGATGAACGTACAGTATCGACGCATTCATATTCTAGTGTGGTCCTGTTCTTAAAATACAGCATTGCTATCCGATAGCTAGTAAAATGCTCGCTCAATCCGATGAAATTAGCGAAGCCGAGCTTCTTTACTCTTTTCAGGTTACAAGCAATTGATGGATATTTAGTATGCATGGGAGCTCGAAAACCAACGCGCCAGCGCTGTGGAGGAGGGCGGGTGAGGACTCCGGCCGACCACGCAGCCGCGGGCGATGTCCGAGTTAAGACTAACAGCCAGGACGTTGAAAAGTCATTGATCTGGCAACAACTACAGTAGCAGTGGATTTACAGTGTGGCAACAGTGTGACGGCTCCGTCTAGGTCTTAGGCACTCCTCGTAGCTGCTGGAGTTCATCTCGAGCGGCAGCGCGCCGATGTCATCTGAGAGCTGTCTAGCATCGCCGTTTCATGGTTAGCGTGAGTGTTGGGGGCCATACTGGAGCACAGCAACTGGGTGTACCGTAGCAATGCTAGTGTAGACCCATGCGCATGGCCCAAGTACGAACTTTGCAGCTTTTACGTGGGGTTATCACTGGATCTATGGCTGTACCTTCTGCATGCGATCACAACTAGGGCATTGAGCCTGATAAGAAGTTGCATTATTGACTCGCGCAGGCGCCATATAAATACAGGATTGCGAGCGACTGGTACATGTAGTGTCGTGTTTGTTGCCGCAACGAAAGCATTCATATCAACTTGTGTTTGCTGTTTGCTGGCGCGATCCTCCTGTCCTCATACATCGCCGTCGAAAATACTATAACATGCCATGTTAGCCGACCAGCTACCTGCGTCCATCCGAGACTCCTGCAAGGTCTGGTGGTGACCTTTTTGCTGAACCTTCAAAACTGGGGTCGCAGAGCTCGCAACTGGTGTCGAGCAATGGAGATCATGGTCAACGGAGCAGCCTCGCTGTTCGTCGCGGCGTCCTCACGACCCTGTCTATTTGAGGCGGGTTGAGCCAGCCTCATCGGGCCCGAGCCCACAGGCGCAAACCCGTTCGAGGGAGCTGACAAGGCTTTGTCACACGAACCCATTCGGGTTGAAGAAAAATGCGCGCATAGTGAACGCAAGTGTAAACCATTGACGCGAAGCACCGGCGCGTTTTTCTGTAAAACGCGATCCGGCTGCTGGGGGACCTTGCTCGGCGGCCGAGGTGCTGGCCGCGGCAATCGCGGCAAGCCGAGCAGATGTGTGTGTGCATGCAAGCTGGCGGGGCAAGCGACACTAAGTGGCCGTGTTTCTTTTCCCCGGAGTGGCCGCGTCCAGCGCTTTCGGCTGGGTTTAACAGGTCGAAAGTTGGGACACCTCGCCCGGGCAAAGATCGCATTAGTCGCCGCAGGTCGATTAAAAGTGCGAGGGGCAACATCCAGCGGACAGCCTACGGCGATCGCGTGTTTCTCGACGCCCAGGGCATGCAGCAGCCTCAACGCAGGTGCAAAACATGCACCAGACTCTGGCAATGCGATACCGCGTTGGTTCCGGCGACGGGTTTGTTTTGCGTCTACCCATGCTCGATTGCTGTGCCGCATCCGCCTTGACGTGCACCGAGCTCTGATATAAATTGTTGCAGGTTATGTACTACCAGAAGCTTTAGATACCCCGACTGACGTAGACCCCATGACGCGCAAAACGCAGCAAAGACAGCTCACGTTTTGCCTTGGTTGGCTCGCTCCAGGAGCTCATTTCGAATCTCGCTTCGAACCCCCCAAGCCCCCAACCAACCACCCCCCAACCGACTCAAGATGGGTCTTCTCGACATCGTGCAGCCCGGCGTCCTCAACGGTGAGGACGTGATGAAGGTGTACAAGTACGCCCAGGAGCACAACTTCGCCATCCCGGCCGTGAACGTGACGTCGTCGTCGACGGCCAACGCGGCGCTGCAGGCCGCCCGCGACATCAAGTCGCCCATCATCATCCAGACGTCGAACGGCGGCGCCGCCTTCTACGCCGGCAAGGGCATTGACAACAAGAACCAGAACGGTTCGGTGCTCGGTGCCATCGCCGCCGCGTACCACGTGCGCGCCATGGCCAAGCACTACGGC
Source organism: Phytophthora sansomeana (assembly GCA_032158285.1). Lineage (NCBI taxonomy): Eukaryota > Oomycota > Peronosporomycetes > Peronosporales > Peronosporaceae > Phytophthora > Phytophthora sansomeana. Next base: position 357,553 of record JAPDHH010000289.1, read on the forward strand.
GTGCCCGTGATCCTCCACTCGGACCACTGCGCCAAGAAGCTGCTGCCGTGGTTCGACGGCATGCTGGAGGCCGACGAGAAGTACTTCGCGGAGCACGGCATCCCTCTGTGGAGCTCGCACATGCTCGACCTGTCGGAGGAGCCGATGGAGGAGAACGTGGCCATCAGCAAGAAGTACTTCCAGCGCATGGCCAAGATGGGTCTGATCCTGGAGGTGGAGCTGGGCCTGACGGGTGGCGAGGAGGACGGCGTGGACAACAGCGAGGTGGACAACGCGTCGCTGTACTCGCAGCCCGAGGACATCCTGCTGGCGTACAACGAGCTGGGCTCGGTGTCGCCGTACTTCACGATCGCCGCTGCGTTCGGCAACGTGCACGGCGTGTACAAGCCGGGCAACGTGAAGCTCCACCCGGAGATCCTGGGCGACTTCCAGAAGTACGTGGCCAAGGAGAAGTCGATCGCGTCGGACAAGCCCGTGTTCTTCGTGTTCCACGGCGGCTCGGGCTCGACGGCCCAGGAGATCCAGACGGCCGTGGGCAACGGTGTGGTCAAGATGAACATCGACACGGACACGCAGTGGGCGTACTGGGACGGCCTCCGCAAGTTCTACGAGGACAAGAAGGGCTACCTGCAGGGCCAGATCGGCAACCCCGAGGGCGAGGACTCGCCCAACAAGAAGTACTACGACCCGCGTGTGTGGGTGCGCAAGTCGGAGGAGTCGATGATCGCTCGTCTGCACCAGGCGTACCACAACCTGAACTGCGTGAACGTGCTGTAAGCAGTTGCAGCCTCGGCGGAGTACTGGTAGTCGTTCCGGCGTGAGTATCGGCTGCGGCTGGCGTGTTTCTGCCGGCCAGCAGCGATCTTTCCCCATGTAATAGCAAATAAATCTCCTTCCCGCAAGGGAGGATCCCCCACAAATGTTTGGCTGCAGTTTCTTCTGAAGGCAGTGGCAGCAGGTGGCAGTACGCAGACAAGTGGTGAGGTAAAGTAAAGCAAGGCAGTGCAAGTCGAGACATCAGACAGCGAGCGATCCAAGGATAGGCAGATGCTGGTATGTGGTGATGAGTGGGAGGATCTTTTTGCAGTGCGATGCAGGACGAGACGCGTGGGTGATGGAGGTAGACTGCGTCTTGGAAAGCGACCAAGGCAAAGGACATGACAGAGTTGATGAAGATTCAATTGCTGTCGCCATTGAGGTGCCCACGTCATCGCGGAGCTGCGAGCAAGAGTGCTGGGCATACTGAGCGCCAGTGATCGTTGAACATGTCTGTGCGCTGTCGGCGACGGCGATTGCTTCCCATCCTGAACGGACCAGGCTTGATCCAAAGCGCCTTTGCTTCGCTTGCACACTGAAAAATGCACAGCCTCGGCGACGACACCATGGCGGTGGTCTCGTGCATGATGGTGGTGTGACAATGGCGATCTTCCTGGCATGCTCACTAAGTGAGTCACTTGCAGTACCGGTAGACGTGTCCAAAAAAGATTGCTCGAAATGATGTAGGTCATACATCAATTGGTGTAGTCTTTTCATAACGTTTTGGCGTGTTGTTTGGTGCAGGATTCGCCGGATGCAGGACGCGCGAAAAGCCTCGCCTTGGACGAGGGTGGACTGGAAGCTGGAGGTGGTGGAATAGCTCTTGCACGAGAGGGAGCTTTAAACATACCCGCCGAATGTCACCTGCCTCTTTTGAGCGACTGTGCAGGATGTTGCGCACACTTGGGCGACTGTGACCGTGGCGAACAAGCTCCAGATAATGACTCGCTTCCTCTGCGGAGGAATACCGGTAGTCGACGATTTACGGAGGGATACCGAGGGAGATCGTTCCTAATGCAACGGATAACCGGATAATCAAGGGCGTGATGCGCGCAATTGTGGAGATCCCAGCGCTGCAGATATCGTTTCCTGTGGCTCCAACCGAGCGAGAATCGGCGGCAGCCGCATTTCCGGCGAGGAGCAAGGAGCAAGTCATGAATATTTGTGTGGCTGCAAAGGACGGGTGGCTGTGTAATATTCAGGTGCCGTCAGGGGCCACTACATGCGCCCCGGAATTAATGTGTAGGCATGATGCGATGCCTTGAGCCGCTTCGTTTTCGTGGAAGCAGCACATCCCGGTGGAGTGAACGATTCAAGAGCTTACGATGACAGCGGGATTCCTCGTGGGATTGAACATCTGGAGCGAAGTTTGTACGTTGTACCTGATGCTGCGAACACCGCCACGAGCCACATCCTAACGCCATTTACAGCACTTCAGCTGGATGAGGTATTTAACTATCATCTTTCCCAGATTCGCATCCGCATCGAAATGGCATTCGGGTTGTTAACACGCAAATGGGGCATATTCACCACTCCCTTCAGCTTCATTTGGCTACAGCTACGTTAGTGATCAAATGCGCAGCAACCCCACCCAAATTCTGCATTAATGAGCGTCTGAAGATAGCAGAGACCCAATTTTGGAGAAGTTCCGAGAGATACAATGCGACCAGAGACGTTCTCTTAGATCTTAGACATTTGATCACGACTGACTATTGGAAGACCGACACTTAGTTTCGTTGAAAGATGGATTGGTAGAAAAACTTTGCAGACGGCAATTACAGCGAGCAATCGAAAGCTATTGCATCTTCCTATTGCTCCCTTAATTGCTGTCCATTTCCGCCATCCAGCGCTGAACGAGTCCATCGACCTTTTGCTCAGCCGCTTGTATCGTGGCGAGACGCGCATGACTCTCATTGAGCATTTTCAATGTTGTTAAAGCACTTGGACCGCAGTAGATGCTCTGGTTATCAACTCGTAGCTTGACTATCGCTCCGCGACCTCTTCTTTGTGCTCGAGCTCCAGTACGTTTGCGATTCGTTCTCCTGGACTAAGGCGACGACGCTTCTTTCCATCGGAATTTGCGCTGCCTGACGATGAGTTCTCATCACTCTCCACAGACCCCTGCAGCGTGGACATTTGAACTCTCTTTGCGATCCGCCCTCCCGTCCCTTCTAATTGATTCGGCCGCAGTTGAAGCCAATCGTAGAGGTAAAGAAGATCGATGCGACGTTGGCAATAACAGAAGAAATCACGCTTGCTGTGTCCCGAAAGGTTTGACTGGCCACACACTACGGCGTAGCGCGCAGTAAGCTTCTTCCACATATCCAACAGCTTGGCGCTGGAGTGTTTGGCGGCTAGCGATGGCTGAATGTCCTGATATTGAGGCCGATCCCTCTGCTCTAAACCATTGTAGTTCTCCCTGTCCTCGTTGTAAGCCCGAGCCACTTCCAGCCAGTACTGACCGTTTCGTTGATAGAGTTCATTGCTCTGTCTTGGTTCCTGTCCGCCTCGAACATGCGATCAACAAATTGGGGGCTAATCAAAACGTTCATCAGACGACATACATCATGCGGCTCCACCCGAGGCTCACGCTGCGTCGTCCGTGGTTCTTCCTCCCCAACTACCTCAACTCCCCGTTCTTCGGTAGGTCCGAGCCCCGCTTCCGCTTTATCGGACCGATACTTGCACAGGAGATTAATGTAGCCGGCCTTGTTGTCGACGACAGACGAGCGGCGTTGTGGGTTTAACTTCAGCTTTACACACGCAGTGCGCAACTGCTACGAGAGGTATGGCTCGAGAAGAGCACGCAAAGCCGCCTCCTCGCCGTGTGCAGGGAAGACGTTAACGAGATCGATGATCACCTTGTCCATTTTGCTGTCACCGTACGTGGGGTGGGGCAGGACGCCGGACGTTGGTTGAGAAGCCAAAAACCTGCAGGACCCCAACTATCCGGATACAAGACGGGTGCTATTGCAACCGACTAGTCGGGCGCGCAGTGTATGCTGTATCATGGTTCATGGTTCCACGTACCGTTCCGAGTAGAAGCCCTGCACATCATCAGCATGATGTGTCTCACACCACTACGTCGAGTTCGCTCAAGGCAAACCAGAAGTCGAGAAGAGCGAGGACTTGCACCCCAAGAACCCCCTCGCTCGTCCGCCACCATGCCGCTGCACATGCCGTATCACTCCACGATGGACAAGGAGATCGTCAAGGCCGCCGCCATCTTGGACTCGTGTTTCCAGTCCACGGTGGACGCCGACTCGGCCATCCCCGCCGAGATGATCCAGAACGCCGCCGGTCTCGCCTTCCTCACGGTCATCAAGGCCGGATTAATCTGGACGGGCAAGATGGGCACGGGCGTGGTCATTGCCCGCCTGGAAGACGGCTCCTGGTCGCCGCCCTCGGGCATCGGCACGGCCGGATTGGGCTTCGGCGCTGAAATTGGAGGAGAGATCATCGACTTCCTCATTGTTTTGGGCTCCCCCAGTGCCGTCAAGACCTTCAAGAAGGGCACACAGGTCTCAGTGGGTGCGGGCCTGGATCTGGCTGTGGGGCCCGTCGGTCGCACCGCTGGGGCGAGTGTCAATGCTGGAGGAGGGGGCGTCAGCGGCAATTATACGTACAGCCACGCCAAGGGCGCGTTCGCCGGCGTGGGACTCCACGGCTCGACGTTCATGGTGCGCGGAGAGATGAACAGCCAGTTCTACGGCCGCAAGGTGACTCCCAATGAGATTCTGAGCGGACAGGTGTCCCCGCCTCCGGGAGCGTGCGACGTGCTGTTTGACGCCATTCGTCGTGCGAGCAGTCAGCAAGGACTTGGCGTGGAACCCAACCCGAACTCGTTCGGATCGGGCCGCACGAGCACGAGCAACAGTTACCATAGCAACGGCACTCCTGATGCTGCGGACCATGCGGCGGCTGCGCGTGCGTCGTTCTCAGGAACTGGTACCTCGTCGTTCTCGAACTCTAACCGTCAGCTGCGGACGTCGTCGTCCTCAACGAGCTCGTCGCTCCCTGCACCATCTACGGTGCAGGCGGACCCGAATGACCCACGGCTACGACGATACAGCTCGTACAAGTCGGAGCGAGAACTGTACGCACAGTTTGAGCAACGGAAGAGCGGAGTCGCACCTCCTGTTCCAGCAGAGTCGACGCACTCTCACCCGACCAATCCGTCGTTGAAGTACAAGTCGTACCCGGCGCCGGCACCTAACGTGGCGTACACTGCACCCCCACAAGCGCAAGCGATGTATAACTCTTTTGTGCAGCCTTCTGCGCCAAAGGCTCCGCAGCAGGCTGTGCCCCCTCTTCCGTCTTCAGTAAAAGGCGCAGAGATGAAGCAAGTGTATTCGGAAGTGATGAACTTCGTGCAGACCAAGTGCCCGTACGCAAATCTGCAGGTGTTCAAGGACAACTGCCGTCTCTTCGGCCAAGACGCCATGTCCCTCGATGCTTTCTTTAGCTATTTGCTGTCGATTTGCTCGCACCCGCAGATGAAGGAGCTTGTGCCGCAACTTGTGCGTCTGCTGCCCACGCAGGAGAAGCGTGAACGCCTCTGGGTACGTTTATTGTGTTGGTGTTGTTGAAGTTGCCTACGCGTGCTGACTCACACTTGATTTACCATGCGTTTTGACAGACGTTGTACGTGCGCGAAATCCTGCTGATCAAAATCTAAGAGAGGCGCGAGGATAATTTTCAACTCAAGCCCAGCGAGTTAACCTCACACAAGCGGTGATTTATGGGCCGCATTCGCGAGGGACCAAGACAAAGTCGTGCTGTACTGTGTCACGATGTATTTGGCGCGCTGCTCGGAGTTATCTTGATTACAAGTGACTACGGTTTTCAATTTTCATGTTCATGTTCATGCGGCTCTTGTTTTAGTTGCGTTGCTGTTTTTGTAGATTGAAGCGTCGCGGCACGAAGTATTATTCAGCCTGCTATTGAGATCGTGGCGCAGCGGTATGATTCTTACGCAGGAAGAAATTGACGCGTGCCGCGAGTCATTTGTGCACTTCGATAAAGATGGAAGTGGCACAATCGACAAGTACGAGCTGTCCAAGGTGCTGGAAGCGATGGGCCAGAAGCCGACAGACGAGGAATTGTTCCAGATGATCGCCGAGGTTGATAACGATCATAGTGGAGAAATCGAATTTGCCGAGTTCCTGCAGGTGATCGAAGCGCAGAAGCTTCGCGCTGCTCAGTTTGACGACGAGTCCGACTTCATTGATGCTTTCGTGGCGTGTGGGGGCAATGCCGACAAAACTGGTCACGTAGAGCGAAAAATGCTGGTACAGCTCATCAAGAAGGACTTCGGCTTACCTATTGACATTGACCGCATGCTAGACGAGCTGGACACGGACGGCAGCGGAGAGATCGAGTACGAAGAGTTCAAGGCTTTGTTGTCTTGAGGTGATAAGCTCACGGAGAAGACGAGTAGTATTGGCATGTATTCAACAAAAAGTAAACGAGAGGAGAGATCAAACTGAAGTCTATGACAGAGATATTTTGCTTTGAAAATGCATCTTCTTGCGAAGGCGCTTCTTGGCAGGAGTGGCCTCATAACCGCACGCTTCACACTGCTGGCATGCCGCCTCGTTGATTAATGTACACCTTGAACATTGCCACTCACTGGCAGCAGTCTCACCCCCTGCGCCTTCAGCACTCACGTCAATCGAGTCATCTCCTGTTGAGTCGGTACCATCGTTACTTCGAGCATGCTTGCCCAAGCTCTCGCGCTTTCTCCTTCCTCCTGCTGACTCCTCCTCTTCCTCCTGGCCATCGTCCCCTTCATTCTCGGAAATGACGATTTCTTCTGTTGCACTCTGGAACTCTGAAGTTGCATCAGGCGAAGCAAATGCAGGAGCGATTGCCCGCTTTGCCTTGGCCTTGGCTTTCAACGGAGTCACGGTCTTGGCGGCACCTACTGATTCCCTCTCAGCCACAGCGCGCGCGACGCCACCCAGGTCGTCATAGCGGTTTGCTGGTGATTGCTCCTGAACGAGTGGCGACGGCAACTCCACGCGAATTTCATGCGTCACCGAGTTGACGTAGAACTCCTGTTTGATGCTCGTGTCCAGCGCGCAAAAGTGACGCCACACGCCTACAGATCCTGAATCTCCCTGGCCAGCGCTCGGCGACTTGGATGGAGTTGTGGTTGAGGATTTATCCGTCGCTGGCGTGGGCGGCCGCTTCCCAGCTTTCCTGTCGGCGATATCCCGTCTAAGTTTCTCAAAGTTGGCGCGCATCTGCACGGAGACGCCCGAGGCCGGCGACGCCGCGTTCCCGCTTCCAGCATTTTCCGCGCCACTAGTCCGCTTCATGGCGTCCGACTTGGCCTTCTGCTGTACTCTGGCGTAGTGATTCCGCACCACTTCCTCTCTTAGCTGCGCTGTGCTCTTCGGGTTCACCGAATCCGCTTGTGCATTGGACAGCAACACATACTAAACAAAAATAAATTCCCCAACAACAGCAAAAAAACAATGAGAAACAACTCTAAAACCTCCTACAACTCCGCTGCCCCACCTCTTTGTGAATTTGAATGATCTCGTCTCGGTTCTTCGTGGGTACTCGGACGTTGATGGAGTCGAGCAGTTTCCGCACTTCCTTGTCCCGCATGACACTGTACGACATGAGAGGCAGTCGTTCCAGTTTCTCCTGCTTGCTCTTGCTCTTGCTGCGGGTCTTGCCGCCCTCGGTATTGGGCGTGGACGTGGCAGAGCTCGGTACTGATACCGTGCCCTGCAGTCGCTGGAGCAGCTCCGGCTTGGCCTTCTCGAACAGCAGCGCCACCTGCTCCAGCGCCCGGTTCGGGACCAAGTTCTGCGACGTACAGGGCTGTTTACAGCTCGGACAGAAGCCATGCGCGCCCTTGGACTGCAGGAAGCGACGGATGCACGTGGAGCAGAAGGTGTGCGAGCAGGGCAACAGCACGGGCCCGTGGAAGAAGTCGCCGCAGATCTGGCAGCGCAAGTGGCTCTCCATGTCGCGCTGGGCCTTGCAGTCCGCGGGCCACTCCCACTCGTCCAGCATGTCGTCCCCCAGCCCCATCATTTGCATCGTGCGTACCGGTTCAGAGAAGGAGTGCCGATGGCCAACTGCAAACTTCCCGCGCAATGTGTCTAGACGGTATACCGGTATCCACGTCACTGACACGCGACCCAAAGTAGTGGCCGTGCGACCTAAAATACACCATTTACACCAATTGGCATGGAATGATTACTGTATTTGGTAGGATTGGGTCTGTGGATATTGGTAATTTAGGCGCAAAGTCCCTTGGCGAGCATTTCTCGGACATCAGCGATGGCGACGTTCCTCACGGCGTTCGATGCGCAGCTCCGCAAGTATCTGGAGCAGCTGGAGACGCTACAGCAACGCAACCAGACACAGGGAGCCTTCCAGCCCACGTTCTGGCTGCAGCAGGCGGATTTTGACGTCGCTCGCGAGGTTTTCGTGGCGGTACGGACGGTTTTGTCGATGCATTTTATGGCATTTTTCCGCATCTTACCCATTTTTGCCGTTGTTGTTGCATTTTTCAGGCCGCAGGTGCCGTGGGCCACACGGTGACGAAGTTTTCGCTCGTGTACAGCAAGACGCCGGGCCAGGTAGAAGCCGCCAGTATCTGCCAGGCGCTGGACAAGCCCTGCGAACAGCTGCTGGCCGCCACCAACGTTGCGCTATTCTGCGGCGCTGGGCCGTCGCTCGCGACGGAAATTATCAATGATGCAATGTATGTAAAGTGGCGTGGCAATGATGCACTAAATGCAATGGTGGAGACTTATGCAATCGTGCAATGATGCAGACGGTTGATCAAGAGCGTGCATGATTTGGCGCAGACGATCGAGAAAGGAGAGTTGGCTCGTGTGCCGCAGCTCACAGGCCGCGTGTGGGAGTACTCGACCGCACGAGTATCCAAGTCCAACTGCGTCGCATCGAAGCGCAGCATGCTGCAGGTTTGGTCTAGTGTTTGCTGGATGAAATGGTGTTTGTTGTTGACATTCCGTCTACCTCTTTGTCGTGCAGAGCATTACGATGCTGAACTCAACGGTTGACGAGCTGAAGGAGTTCTTGGCGGAACAGGAGGAAGATGACAGCGCTCCGGCGTTGGATGAAGTGGAGCAGGACGACGAGCTTGGCTTTGACTCGAGCTTGACCGAGGAGGAGCGCGAGCTGTTTCAGAGCGGTCTCAAGCTTCTGTCAATGTGTGCCGCTGTTATGAAGCGCGGCGTGCTTACAATCAAGGAATTGACCATCACGAACGACCAGGACGCACTTCTGAAGTGGACGGCCAAACTGGACGTGACCTACTCGGCCGTACAGGACGCGATCGTGGACTTTGGCGCGGCGTTGTACCCTCCCATTGGCACAGACGAGCTGTCCGAGGCTGTGAATGAACTGGAGTCCTCGGCGACGGCCATTTTCGGGCTGTCTAAAGGAGCAACCGGAGCTAGCAGATACGGAGGAGCACGCCCTGACCGTGGGCGGGGCCGCCTTCGCCAAGCAGCTTGCGACCGTGAAGAGCCAACTCGAGACTTCTCAGTAAATTACAGTTTTTGGCCATCACCTTTTGTTGTTTCTGTTTGTTGCTTGCATCGCGGTAGCATGCTTGATGAGTATATATATCTTTCCGTCTTGTGACTACTCGCCGTTGTTGCGTCAATGCGTTATCCGTTTTTCAAAGTCAAAATTGAATGCATTGATAATACATTAGCCCCGTCCTACTTGTTTGCTGTTGAACCTACACATTGTCGCTGAAAAACTGCAGCGAAGGCGATGGAGAAGAACCCGGTGCTGACGGTGCCGGTGAAGCGTTTCGGTCTGTCAAGAACGAATCGCCGAGCATGCCCATGTCACTCGGCTGCGTTCCAACCATCTTCGAGTGCGTCATACACATGCCTTGACGCTGAGCCCACTTATCGCAGCCAGTGATGCAGCACTTGGCACCACCTCCGTGCTTGCGGCACAATCGCTTCAAATGAGCCTTCTTCTCGCACCCTGCTACAATACATGGGCGCCCACCGCCGTGCATCTTGCACCTGCCGTGGCTCTGTGACGCTCGACCACAACCAACTTCTTGACAACGCGAACCACCTCCGTGACGGATGCACAATCCGCGACTTTGAACACTCTTCGTACAGCCCGGACTTGAACAACGCTTCGATCCACCGTGACGTTTGCAGCGGTTAAAGGCTCGAGCTTGGCTCTTGCAGCCTTCCACACAGCACAACTTGCGTTTATCCGGCGAGAACTTGGGTTCTAGTATGGTGGCCATCTCCGTGAAAGGTGCACCGAGCTCACGCCCGCGTTTATCGCTGCTAGGAAGCTCAAGCCTTGGTGGGTATTCTGAAGGTGTGTTAATGCTCGGGGTCTGGAAATCCGCGTACTTGTCCATCGAAATTGTGGGCAGCGTCTGCAACGACGTTGCCGAACCTGTTGGCGTCGCGGGCAAAGCCTCATCAATACTACTACCAAAACGTTCGCTTCGGTCTTCCAGTATGGCCTGCGGTTGCTGTTGCAAGGACCCAAATGTCGACGGTAGCGTTGGTACTGGGTAGTGAGTGCTGTGTAAGGTTGGAATACCAGTGCCTACAACCAAGATACAAAGTTAGTTTTTCTTCAGAACAACCTCCAGAGAGCTGCCTAGCTTACCTTCAGAATAGTAGTCCATGGAAGTCCGAGTAGCAGCAAGCATTGACGTCGGAGCAGGTGGCGTCAATGGTGGATAATACGTCGCCATGGCCGATGGAAACTGAGAAAACTGCGCCGACAACTGCGGCGATAACTGGTTATGCTCTTGCACTTGTAGTGGGTGTGGTTGGCTCTCCGAAAGGTAGGCCGAGTCTGCGCTCGGCGTCGAGAAGAATGGCTGGAACTCCGTCGACTCCTCGAGTTGTGGCATGTTGAGTGAGGTCAGTGACTGGAGCACTGTACTGCTGCCATTACCACTGATCATTCCCGATGACTCCATCTTGAGTGACGGAATCACAGGAGGAGATGGTGGTGCAGTGTTGCGACCGGTATAGCGATCAAATTGCAGCGTGGTGTTGCTCCGTCGGAGCTCTGAGACCTCTTCGTCACCTTCATCTTCGTAGTACCAAGGTTGAGCCGACCCATGCGTTTGCTGCGCGAATGTCGACTGGTTTGGGAGTTGGTACGAGCGCGGGTTGTTCCAATCCATAACCAACCGCTGGGCGGGGACGAAGGCGTAACGCAAGGCTGCACTGTTCCCAGATCCGAGAGAACCGTTTGATCTACTGTGACGGAACTCGAACCTACGAGACCTGGCAGGGCAATTGGGAATGACACGATGCGATGCACGGGAGGGGGGTCGAGAATTCCAACCATCGCTCTCGACGTGAAATTGCTCTCAATTCAGGACCCTTAAGTCTCCCGTCCCACAAAACAGCAACTTGACAGCCTGCGACCAAGGCGAGCCAAAACCACTTCAACTTGGTCGATCTCCACCAATCAGGCGCATGGAACGTTCAACTTTCACGAAAACAATCTTCATTGTCATTTTTTTAAACTTTCGTGCGGTGGACGTGACCATGGCTGCCCGACTGCTGCTCTCGGGGCGTCCTCGTGCCCTGTCGTCCGCTCTCCACGTGTCCTTCTCCTCTGCATCGACTAGAAAAGTTTACAGGTTGGCAGGTTCAGCGTCCACCGTCGTCCACCCGTCCGCCCGTCGCGTCCCCTTCGCGTCCACTCCATTCCAGACTTCATGGCTCAATACGTCCACTTCGCCCAAGTCGAGCACCAAGACGGAGGACAATACGTCCACTAACCCATCAGTTTCGCAACCCAAGGTGGACGTTTTCAGCAATGAGAAGGACACGTGGGCCGAACGTCACTGCCCCGAGTGGATGGTGCCGTACATCCAGATCTCCCGTATTAACCGACCTGCAGGGACGTTCATGCTGCTGTGGCCGTGCTTCTGGAGCATCTCCATGGCCGCTCCTGCTGGCCAATTGCCGGACGCGTCGCTGCTCGCGCTGTTTGGAACTGGGGCCTTCATCATGCGTAGTGCCGGCTGTACCATCAACGACATGTGGGACAAGGACTTTGACAATCAGGTCGAGCGGACGAACAAGAGACCACTCGCGGCTGGCAAACTCACGTACCCGCAAGCGTGGGGGTTCCTGGCGGGGCAATTGTCGGCGGGCTTGGCGGTGTTGTTGCAGCTCAACTGGTACAGTGTCGCGATGGGGGCGTCTTCGCTTGCTTTGGTGGCAGCGTACCCGACGATGAAGCGGTTTACGTACTGGCCGCAGGCGTTCTTAGGCCTCACATTTAACTACGGTGCGCCGTTGGGTTGGGCAGCGGTGCACGGGTCCTGCGAGTGGCCAGTCGTGCTGCCGCTTTACGCCGGCGGCGTGGCCTGGACGCTGGTGTACGACACGCTGTACGCCCACCAGGACAAGAAAGACGACATCAAGATTGGCGTGCGATCCACGGCGCTGCTGTTCGGTGACAACACGAAGCCGATCCTGAACGCGTTTTCCGCCGCTGCGATCGCGGGCTTTGGTACTGCTGGGTATATGGCGGGCCTGGACTGGCCGTTCTTCGTTGGCCTTACAGGAGGAGCTGCCCAGTTGGCGTGGCAGGTGAACACGGCCAAGCTTGACGACCCCGTCAACCTGCAGACGCGGTTCGCGTCCAACAAGTGGTTTGGCGCGCTGATGTTCGCGTCGATTGTGGCTGGAAACGTCGTATAGAGGAAGTTGTGGTAGACTTTTGCAAGCGACAGCGAGAAGCAAATGGAATTAGACGTGGTGAAGCTGCTCGATTTGTGAACATGACTGGGGTCTACTACGCTACAGCACATTCCACTGAAAACCTGTAAATTGGCTTCGTTTGCATTGGCTTCGCCTGGACCAACGCAAACCCCCAAATGAAAACTCGCCCAGATCTCATGCATTCTTCAAAGATCTCCAGTTTCAAGAAAGCCTTGTCGAGGAACAGTACATGTGGCTAGTTGTTCGGAAGGAGGATGCTTGACATGTAACATGTATTACATTGTACATGCTCGGAGCAGCCATCGGCTGTGGTGGCATCGCTGAGTACATCCGACTTTTGCCTCACGATGAAGAAATGTCCCGGTTCATCTGTGGCTTTCCACTTGAGTTCCTGTCCGCCATCGTAGGAATGCGTCCGGAAATGATTGATCACGCCCAAGACCTCATCTGGGACGCACTTGGCTCGCGCTGCATGCTGACAGTCACCAATAAACGACACTGGGAGTTCTTCTCTTACCCGGACAAGCAGATAGACACGATCCGTGGCATCTTCGTCCAAGTCGCCCGAGCTCTTCGATGTGAGGAGGAGCAAGACCTTGAAGATGAAGCAGTGTCCCAAGCCTCCCAGTATCGCCGCGAGGCGATGGAGAGTAGCGAGCAAATTCGAATCTTCCAGCACCTGCAGTAAGCTCCGATGTTGTTGACCCTACGACTAGTAGACCTCACTCTCCGCCAAGTCGAAATCCAACACGAAGCGGACGCCATTCACGAACAGAGGAACGTCATCCACGACCGCTTGGATATCATCAACGAGGAGATGAAGATTTTACTGGCACAGCGACAAGTTAATCGGACGCAGTTGGAGATCAATCAGGAGCCAACGGAAGCGATCGAGCGGCTCTTGGAAGCAGTTCAGGTGGAGCATCGTGCAATTGAATCGTTCCGAGCTCAACAGGATGCAGCAGGCGCCAATGCCGCGGACCCCATCGACGCTGACAACCTCAGCGACGACTAATAACAAACATTTCATACCAAAACACTCCATTATTAACTCAACAAAACACAATCGTGATCCAGTTTACATGCAAGCATCTTACCCTGGACAGTTCATGTAAAAAATACGTTTTGCAGTTTTTGATTCGCTTGAATTTGAAGATGCTAGCGGGGGACTCGCAGGACCTCGTGGCGGGGTTCTCCATCTGGGCTGTGCCGGAGCAGTCGGCGGCGCAGGAGCTGGAGGGCGTGATCAAGACGTACGCGATTCGCCTGCAGACGCCTCCGTTCCTGCCGCACATGACGGTCCTCTCAGGCGTGAAAGTGGGTGATTAGGGACGAAAGTATGCTACAAAATGCACGAGACTGACAAACAGTTACGAGTAACGATTGAAGGGCTTGTCGACGACGGAGGTAGCGACCAAGTTGCCGGAGCTGGCGGACACGATGCGCAGTCTGGACGTGGAGATTCAGACGGTGACGTTCAAGGTGAGTGGACATTTGGACTGCTGCTGCGAGCTTCGGGAGCTGATACCTGCTGCTGCCTGCAGGACGAGCTGTACTTCCAGTGCGTCTTCGGGCTACTGAAGCTCACGAACGAGCTGAGCCACGCACACGAGAGCGCAAAGGAGGTAAGTCGACGGTCGAACTGTAGAAGAAGTGATCTCGCAAGACTTACTTCGGTTTGGTAACTTTCATGTAGATCTACGCGGTTGAGCGGAACGAGGCGTTCATGCCTCACGTGAGGTGGGTACTTAACGAGGACGGACCACACATCAAGGACGACGAAAAGCAGTGCATTAGCTGCCGCAGAGTGTCACTGACTGCTTCTTGCGTGTGCAGTTTCATCTACGGGGATCTCGGGAGCGAGGCACGAGCGGCACTGGCGAAAGAATTACAGCCGCGGCTGGATGGGAAGCGCATGAAGGTGAGGCTATGAAGCTTCGATGTTCTAGCTGGCGAAGACTGGGAGTCGGCCTGACATTTTCGTCCCGATCTGATGCCGCAGATGAATGCGCTGCAGCTGTGGCGCACGGTCGGACCCGTGGAGTCGTGGGAGCTGGTGGCCGAGTTGCCGTTGCAGCAGTAGATTCGTGAGATGCATTGAAGCCTGCGACGAAATGCCATTCCAGATGGTTCATGCAGCAAACAGTGGGCAATATACATGCAAAGAGCAACCATGCAAGTCGCGGACAACCTGCATTCTTGTACAAGTCGATAACCTATAATACACCGAGTTTAACGGGTTTTGTGAATGCAATCTCTCCGATTTATGGTACGATTTATCTAATTTGGCCACAATTTACCTAATTCGGGGCTGGGCAAAGATGCTGCATCGGCGAAAAGTATTGCATCCGATCCCATGCGATCACTACAAACGCGCCAAAAGCGGGGGCAACGGACCCGCACAATATCAATAGCATGGGAACAGCCTCTGAAACGGGCTGAATTGCGATGAAACAGAGGCCAAAGCGCGCTGCGATGCTGGCGAAAAATGTCATCTAGCCTCGAGCTCGAGTCCATGTCTTTATGACGGTCAGAGACACGGTGCCGACGCACGGCTTTACGGGATGCGACGTGTGGACCACGCCAGCCCCAAGACAAGAGCAAATCCTAGCAGAAGCCACGGCCGTCATCTCGCTCAGCCCGCTGACACCGTCGGGAAGCAAGGCGGCCGACCGCTTTTTCGGCGCGCTTGCTCGTTTGACACCTCGCATGATGCCCAGGACAATGCGCGACAGCCGTGCTGTCTGCCGGTGGGCATTTAACAAAACCGCCGCGGCTAGCAATCAACCACGAGGGTACGAGCGCCATGCGGTCGTTAGGCCGGCGGACTGTCATATCGGATGCGTTCTCGCACTTGATATCTGTTTTCGGCACTTTCACCTCTAAATTGTATTCTTCCGACCTGTCTCATCCGTTAAACCCCGTACAACGCATGGCTCGGCCGGGCAGTCGGCAGTCCAATTACGCGGTTGCCACATTCGGGGGTCGACCGCTCCCGCTTTGTATAGCTGACGTTGCTACTTTCGGGTGTCTTTCGCACCTTGTTCCGCCACTTCGCCCTACCTTGTTTTGCCACCGGCTGGCTTGCAGGCGCCATGGAAATGCACTCGGTTCCAGCAGACAATGGACACGCGCCGCCACAATCGCCTATACTGAGCCGCAGTCTCCAGGCCTTCCTCGGTACGTACGTAACTTTTTAAGCCTCCCAGCGAAGGAAGGAGGTGATAAAGCGGCCCGCCCCCCATCTTGCGGTGGCTGCACTCTCGAACCCTCCGCCCTTCTCCCAAACAGGAAGCGAGGGTGTGTGCCAAAGCGCCCAAGAAGAGGAAGCGCCCCGCGCTCGACGAGCAGAGGCGGCCGCCGTCCCTCACTGACGCTATGGCCAAGTCTCACGCTCTTTCTGCTCCTCACAGCAGCGCGCCCGCCACCCGCGCGGTCCAGTCCAAGCAGTCGCAGCCCCTTCCCACGCGACACAAGGGCGACGTCGGCAAGCTCGTGTATTGCTTCCTACGCGAGTACCCGAGCCCGTCCGCACACAAGTCGGAACCTGGCGGCTTCCCGCTCGCCCGAGAGCCACAAGCGGAGCCCACCACGGCCTCGTACGACCCGAGTCACCACTACAACGGCGTCGTGCGACGTCATCCCCAGCCGCTTTCGCTCCGTCAGAGACCCAGGAACCGTCACGTCATGCCCCGACAGAAAGATACCAAGCGCATCGACCCCACGCGCGCGCGCAACCCAGGGGATCCCACGGCCGACGCCGAGTCCCATAATGTGTTCAAGGTGAGCGGCAGCCCCATCATCAGCCCCAGGTCCATCCGCCACTGCCTCGAGGAGCCCGAGTACGGACTCGACGGCAAGCCGCGGAAACACTCGAACGGCGGCGTGGCGCTGCCCAATCCGCCCATTTCAGAGGAGGACGCGCTCGTGGCGGCCGCAGCCGCCGCGGTGCAGGCCAAGGAGGCGCAGAAGGCGCTCGAGGCGGAACAGGCCGCCAACGCCAGCTTACAGGGACTCTCGGGCGTTCAGCTCGTGGTGCAGCAGATGCTGGCCACGCACACGCACACGCTGTCGATGCTGGGCGTCGAGAGGGCCGAGTTCCCCAACACGAGATTGTCGCTCAAACAGGTCGAGACGATGCTGAGCCCCGTCGTGACGCTCTGCAACGCGCTGCGCGCCGACCACTTCGGCATCCACGTGCCGACCCCGCAGATCGCGAGTACGATGAACGACGTGCACTACTGGAAGCTCTGGGAGTCGGACACGATTGATATCGGCATCTTCTTTATGCCGCCGAACAGCTCCATCCCGCTGCACAACCACCCAGGCATGAGTGTCGTCACCAGAGTGTAAGATGATGCTTTGGTTGATGGAGAATTTGAAGTGTTGGGGCTAATAATCTTGGGCTGATGTTGACATCTACAGGTTGTATGGCGCTGCGACCGTGACGTCGTACGATATCCTATCGGATACCGAGGTTCAGAAACTGGAAGCGGGGAGCGAGATCACGTACGAGGATGCCACCTTCAGCTCTGAGTACGTTGCTTGGTCACGATATTGAGAGGTGTCTCGTTGCCGGATGCTGACTATCTGCTGTGTGCTGTGCTTGCAGTGCCGTTAACCCCGAAAAAGGGTCGGTCTCGTGGGCTCGTGTTAGTCGCCAGGGCGAGTTCGGACAGGAAACGACGACGTGGTTGGACCCACGTCGGTTCAACCTGCACAACATCCAGGCCAGCTCGGAGATTGGTTGCGCGATGCTGGATATTATGGTGCCCCCTTATGACAAGTACGTCATGAATTTATTGCAGTGCCACTTTAAGAACCTCGTATTCACCTTCTCTACCTACTGCAGTGCCAACCGTGATTGCCACCATTTCCAAGTTTTGGAACGAAAGACGGTGCGGGAGGAGCGTATCGTCAAAATGCTGGAGTCTATTAAACCGGACAACCACATGGACCCCTACCTCGAACGGCACGGCAAACTCGTCGCCAGTGTCCTCTTGAGCTGACAATTTTCTCTTGACCGCGAAGAGGTTGTATCCAGTTTTGACCCGTCTTCGAAGTCAGCATTGTGCGGTAGCTGTATTGGCAAGTGTGACAGTTTGGCCGTGTTCGCCGGATAGGTATGATCCTGTCCAGTTTACTGTGCCGTGCATGTCAGGCTAGAAGCACTAAGAAGACGAAGAATCAAATTTTGAACGGCGCGATAGAGGTCGAAGGGCAGCAGGGCGGACCGGCACAAGTCAGCAAGCGAACGTCCAAGGCGTATTGGTATTATTATTATTGGCTTTTTGGTCTGGATGTCCCTCGTTGTTAGTGTTGATTCCTTCATCCTGCACAAACTCAATTGTGAAGGATTGACAGTGGATGAGAGAGGAAGTGCCAACCGAACCAGTAACTAAAGCATGTAAATGAAGCCTTGGTCACCGTCTGTGCGTTCGCTGTGAGTGTTTACAGATGCATGCCGACCAACAAAATGTAGGTGTTGAAATGAACGCTTTGATTCATACACTTGCAATCGTCTACTGCAGCTAAAGACGCACAATTTACCGCGTCGGTCATCTGGTGACGAGGTCTAGAATCATAAATATACAGTCGGCAGCTCCACCAGTGGAGAATACGTTGCAGCACGCTAGAGTTGAGTCATCCCGCCTCCTTCTTCTTCGGCCGCATTGGTACCTTCAGTGTCCTCGAATGCTTCTGGTCAACAACTCTCGTCTTCCACCAGCGAGGTCTTGGGCGTGTACTTGAACGAGCGGTACTTGGTATGCAGAGGGGTATCATCAAGGCCTAACGCGCTAATCACCTGCAGCTGGAGCTTTTCGTCCATGAACCCCAGCAGCTTGCGCACGCAGTCAGTTGCGGAAGCATCAGCAGTGCGCTCACCAGTTCTCGCTCTTGCGGCTCCACTAAAATCATGGCGATACCACTCGAACACGCGCGGCAGCATGATAGTGTTAGAGTCCTCTTTCATTTCCAGGTGCCCTTGAATAGCGCTTCGTTTCAACAGGGATCGAAGAACGGTGTTCAGCTGGTCGTGCACGCTCTCGGGTTCAAATACTACTATCTCGTCGCTGCCTGCGTGATTCATTACCAGAGCCAAACTAAGGCGGAAATCAGGGTGAGCGATCCCAAGGTCACGCAGTCGATTCGCTGCATTCATAACGCTGTTAACGCTCAAATGTGGTAGCTCGGCTCGGGGCAAGCGAGCCCGTAAAATCACGTGTTCGATCTCTGCCAGCGATACACTCACTTGCTCGCCTCCTGGGCCTCGACTCAGAGCGTAGCACGTACGCATGAGAAAGTGACTCCACTGACCCTTGCCGCGGGGGAAGCCTTGAGCGATCATTGCGTGCGCGAGCACCGTGTGATACAGATTAAGATAGAAAGCAACTTGCTCTTCGTGCGAACCGGAATTCTGCAGCAGCTGCAAGTCCACGGCTCGAAGTTCGCTGGCATCGTCCAAGAACTCCAGCACGTCGGTCACTGAAAGGTGCTGAACATTGTTGAGGATATGCACAGCACGCTTCAAAGTTCGTTTCACCAGCTGCAGCGCGCCAGGGACCGTATCCGTTAAAATGGTGTCGACGCCCTCTTGGTTGCTGGCAACATCGCTCGCGGATATCTGACGCTTCAGCTGTGGAAAAAGTAGTCGCGAGTTGAGCTCGACCCGGTTCGCAGGTCTGAGTGCGGTGGTGGCAGCAAATCCGATGTACATTTCGCCTTGAAGTGCGCGATCGAAGTTGGCCTTGGGATTGCAATACTGCAGCACACCGCGCACCCATGCATCTCGAGTGGAAGCCTTGCCCACGCACAGCACGATTTCCTCAGCAAACGTGCTGATCTGTAGCGCAAAAGCTCCGTTTGTCTCGTTTACGCTGATGTGAAAGGCAGCACATGAAGGGATTTCGACAGCGCGTGCGCCGATAACGTGTGCGCACGGTACTTGCTTTTCAGGGCTGGAGGAGTACGAGCGGTAAAATTGTAGCGAGTCCTTCGTAAGCAGCAGCACCTCCTGACGAAGCAGCTCAGCGGCGTAGTACCGGTACGCAACGCCTTCGAAGACGACGCCCATGTCTTCGCGGTCGCGGCGACTAAGATTCACGCCGATTCGTGATGGTGACAGCTTCGTCCGGGGTGTGTACGATTCTTGCAATCTCTGGCGCTTCATGAGGCACTTGTAAAGTGCTGCCTGGGCTGCAACGAGTCGACCATCGTCGACAGTCTTTCTGTCGTCCCCAGCAGGTAGTCCATCCAACGTATCAGTATCGCTTGGGCAATCGCTGGAGTACGAAGGAAGTGCAGACGCCGGAACTTGTTCTGCAGCGAGACTTTGCAGGTGCATCACGACTTGATGCGCTTCAGCCGAAATCGTGCTGTAGCTACCAATACGAGATCGACTATGAAAGCGCATCTTGGCTAACTCTTCAGCAGCCTTGCCGCCTTTGTGGCTGTGACGACCTTGAAGCATGTTTCGCAGCTCATAGCTGCTCACGATGGCAAGACGATAGTTGTGCTGCGGTCTATCTAGTTCGTCGTCCCCACCAAGCACGCCTTCGTCGTATTCATCTACCTTGTCCTTCACTACAAAGACGTAATGCACACGACGCACATCAGAAGCCACGTCCACTTCCTCCATCCAGCACAAATAGGAAAAACAGAGCTGCCCGAGCCGCCGAGCGTGCTCGAGACGCAAGAATGCAGCGTGTTCCTGTGCCAGTACAGGGTCCTCTTCTGTCAGCGAGCTGGCATCGCTCAGCGTCGTGCTCATGGTGCTCATCTCCGAGCCCAGCAGACTCAATCCCGTGCCAGATACACTCGAGACTCTGCCACCGGCTCGTCCAGCTCTCTCTCTCATGGCCTCCTCAGTCGTCATGAGCTCGTAGTCGTTGTGCAAATGGCGCCGGCGCTTGTCGTACTTGACCTCAAACGAGAACAGGTAGTCCTTATCTCGCTGGAGATGGCTGTCGGACCGTTCCGCCGCCGCAGCCTTGACGTCGTACGCCACGAGACGCAGTGGCAGCGAGTCAAAGAAGCTCGCGAGATCCATTGCGTTCAGTCCGCCAGGCAAGTTGGCCGTCTCCCACCTGGTCAAGTCCACATACATGGTATGGAAGTCGAACGTGTACGTGGGTCCCACCGCGTACTTCTCGGCGCCCAGCGGCGTGTGTCGTCTCTTCCTGCGCTGCTCTTCACTCTCTCCAAAGTCTCCGGTGCCCAATTCGGGCGGCGTCTCTCCTTCAGGCGTCTCCACGAACTGGTCCACCGACTGGTACAACGGGAACGCCACGGCGGGCAGTTCGTCCGAGTTGTCACTGTCTGCGTCGCCTCCAAAGCTGAAGCTCACGCGCCCCACGAGTCTCCTTATGAGCCCCATGATCACGAGCGCGATGCTGCGCGTGAAGACCCCGGGGGCGATCCGCGCCGGCAGCTCTCCGCCCAGATACACGGGTCCCTGCGGCGCCTTCTTGAAGCGTCCCTGCACCTGAATCCAGAACATGCGGCGCTTGCCGGCGAAGAGCGCGGCGTAGTGCGGATCTTCTGGCTGCGTCCGCACGAGGAACAACGCGCGGCCCTGGAACAGCTGCGTCTCGAAGCTCACGGGCGTGCGCGCGTTCATCTGCAGCTCGTCGGGCGGGGCGACGACGCTGGCCACGTCGCTCACCACGAGGCTGGCCGTGTGCTGCCTGGCCGCGCGCTGGCGGCGCTGGAGCTCCTCGTCCTGCTCCTGTTCGTCCGGCGGCTGCGGCGCGTCGTCTTCGGGAGCGTCCGCGGGCCGCAGGTCGTCGTCGCCCTCAGTGGACGCGTCGTCCTCCGGAGTGGACGGCGTCCGCTCGTCCGCGTCCACCGTCTTGGCCAGCGGCAGCGAGAGCGCCGCCCCGTGCTCCAGCAGCACGAAGAGCAGCAGCGCGCCCAGCAGGCCGTAGATGCCCAGCACGTAGTGCACGGCCACGCTGAGCGACGCGAGCGCCGCCAGGTCCGGCAGCCAGTCCGCTTCGTCCGCCATGCGTTCGCCCGCGAGTGAAAGCTGAAGTGGAGCGAGGGGTTCTCGCGGTAAGGTAACCCTCGAGGTACCGGCTGGCAGGCTGGCAGATTGCGCTTTGATGCTTCGGCTTTTCCGGTTGTGAGCAAAGCGACTAAACGAGCGGCTTGCCTGGTACCGGTAACGGAAACCAATTGGTCCTGATATCTAGCGAAAAGATTGCGACCCCATTTTTTGGGTTTCGCAACTGATTTTGGGCGCGTCACGCCGTGGGACGAGCCGACTCAGACGACGCCACGCTGGCAAATGGGGAGGATAGACGCTGGTCAAGCCTCGGCGCTAGTGTATCGCCGTTGATTGCTTGGGGCATGTGCTGCTGGTGCTGCTATGGCCCAAGTTGAAGCGCTCCGGTCGTTGCCCTCAAGATCCAAACGACGTGGCGACGGCCTTCAGACAGAAGCGGCAGAGGCAATCGCACTTTGCATGGTCTATTCACCACACCACTCGCACTCCATCACGACCCGCCCCGCTTAGTTCCGAGCGCTGCCACCAGTGGACCGACCTGTCACGTCTCCACAATACCAAATCCACCGGCTAGAGACCTCCATCTACCTCTCCTCCATCCACGCCCTCTATGAAGCTCCGTGACGCCGCCTTCGTGGTGGACCATCGGCGCCAGCTCAGCGGCGGAGCGGCGGCCACCCACGCGCCGCGCCGAGACGACGACAAGGCCAAGAAGAAACGCCAGCACAAGGCCGCCAGCTTCCAACAGCAGAAGCAGCAGCAGCCTCCTACGCAGCACTACAAGGCCCCAGCACCTGCTACACCTGCGTCCAGTCAATTGACCAGCGAAAAAATCCAAGAAACAGGCCAAGAAGAAGGAGAACAAGACCAGCAAACAGCCACAAGACGCAGCCGACCTCTTACGCCAGGACAGTGTCAAAAGCCGCAACCACAAGCTTGTGCTAGCCCCCGCCACGGTCCCCACGGCCTTCACAGTGTCCAACAACTTCCCCAGCTGGGGAGCCAAGAAGAAGGAGGTTTTGACGCCTTCGCGCGCCAGTCGTGCGGTAACGGACGCTCTCCATGAGGAGATCTTGGAATATACCAAGTACACCAAGTCTACAGTGGACAAGATGGCTGTGCATATTGAGCAGATGATTGCTAATGTACGTGCGAGTGTATTGTCGCTCTGGCCGCAGTCGAAAGTCGAGGCGTTTGGCTCGTACTCGACGGGTATTTGGCTCCCGAGCAGCGATGTGGATCTTGTGATCCTGGACGTAGTGGAGGTGAATGATTCCAATTTGACGGCCAAGCACCTAAGAGAGCTGGCGAAGGTACTGAAGAAGAAGAAGTGGGTTGAGTCCCTGCTTGTGCTGGATACCGCCAAGGTGCCTGTGCTCAAGCTTGTCAGCGCTGAAACCTCGGTGCCCATTGATATCACGTTCGAGTCTGCTGCTACGCACAGCGGACTGCTCGCGCGTGATCTCATCAAACGCTATGCGGACAGCATGCCGGAGCTCTACCCACTAGCCATTGTTTTCAAGCAGCTTCTACGTGAGCGCGACTTGAACGACGCCTACACGGGCGGACTCAGTTCGTACTCGGTGGTTCTAATGATTATTCACTTCTCGCAGCTATGGAGGAACGGAGATTCGTGCTTCGAAGCAGCTTCTATCTACGCGTCAGGATCGCTACCGCCGGCGCCGTCGACACTTGCAGCGAAAAACCAGGCACAGAAAGCAGGGCGGATACAGGCAGATTCACCAGTGTCCGCAATGAACGGTAGTAGTAAAGGCAGCAGCGAGTCTAATGCTCTCGAGGCATCACCTTCGAAGGCACAACGTTCGGCTAATAGCCCTCTGAAGAAGTCAGCCTCGTTGCCGTTGTCAACTCCAACCTCATCTTACGCAGCTATCGTGGCTCGTGCGAAACAGCAGACTACGATAGATGATTCTTCGCGTGAAACTTCAACAGAGCCGCGATTCAGCTATGCTGCGGTTGCGGCGGGCATAGCCAAAGTGTCGGAGAAGAAAAAGCCGTCCGGACCTCCGTCAAGTTACGCTGCAGCTGTATCTGCACCACCAGGATCATCATCCTCCGCATCAAAACGCAAAAGTGTTACAGCCAGCAACACGCAGGCAAAGGACGCACATCATCTGGACGCGGTTAGTGTGTCCAGCAGCAGCGCGGACACGGAAGACTCTAGCTCGTCGTGCAGTCATTCCTCGTCGACGGATAGTGACGATGAATCGGCTAAGGCCCAGCCTCAGCAGCCTGTGTCGCTTGGTGAGCACACGATGATGATTCTTGAATTCTTTGGCATTATTTTCGACTACCGCAAGAACGGGCTTTCTGTGCGGGACGGAGGATACATCTACAGGCTCGCGGAGAACCATCGCTCACATATCGGCAAACCAGCGCTGGTAATTGAGGACCCTATCCACCCGGACCGCAATGTGAGTGCCAGCAGCTTCGCGTTTTCGAAAGTTGTGGCTTTGTTCGAGGATTCCTACTACGCTCTGAAGTACTTCCGAGCATCCAAGTTTACGCCGTCAGCGCTGAGCTGTCTCCTCAGTACCCTGGGCCATACAAGCCATACGAACCACAGCCACGGTAAGGTGCAGGCTGTTCGGTCATAGCATCACAGTGATTCCAGTCCAGCAAGCTTAAGCGTTTGCCGCGATGAAGGGAAGGAGGGGAGGGTGCGGCCATCCATGTTGTACAAGATTTGTGAGCCACGTTGGAGCATGCAAGGGAAAAACAAGTAGTTAGTAAATTGTAGTCTAGCAAGTAGGAGAAACAAAGTAAATACAACGAGAGAGTGAGTGCGTTATGCAGGTGTTCGTGAGCTTCTTCGGTGACTTGGTGGCAAACTAAAGACTACACGAAATATTTAACAAGTGCGAGAAGCTGTTTGTTCAGATTCTATTGAGAATGATCCATCTTGGAGCGCTGCTGGATTAATTTACGTGAGCCCGACCGCGACGAGAGATTCCGATCGCGAGTACAGCAACCGAAGCTCCAAGCAGAGCCAGCCCAATCACTTGCTGGTGCTCATCAATAAAGTCATTGGCACGGGCAAGCCAAGACGCAGCAGTGGACGTAGGAACGGAAGAAGCATCAGCGCTCTCGCTGTCTGATGACGTCGAAGGTTTCTTGTTCTTGCGCGGACTCTTCGTTCGCCGAGGGCCAAGGTCTTCAATATCGCGCTGCGCAGCGTTGCCATCAGGCTTGTTCTTCAGCGCCAACTGACCGCATGCACCATCGATGTCAGTGCCGTGGTTTTCGCGAATCGTAGCCTTAAGATTGTACGGGTCACGCAGCACAGCGTGGAAAGCGCGGATATCCTCCGGGGACGGCGAGTGAAATTGGGCACCGACATCAGTGGTGTTGTACGGGATGAGGTTCACGTGCACCGACCGGTTCTGCAGCAGCTTCCCCAGGATATGGGCAGTCTCGATCGAGTCGTTCACACCAGCCAGCATGCAGTACTCCACCATCACCAAACGGTCCTTCCTGCAACACACAAACACCACAGATTCACAAGTTAGAAACAAAGCTCAGCAACCATCTCCACCAAACAACAGTCACGTACTTCATCGCAAGGTGGTCGTCAATAGCTGCCATGAGCTTGTCGAGCGGGTAGGCTGTCGACGTGGGCACAATCTCGCTGCGCATCTCCTGGGTGGGCGCGTGAAGCGACAGCGCCAACCGCACCAGCGGCGCGTCGTGCGACAGCTGACGGATGCGGTGAATCACACCAACAGTGGACAGCGTGATGTATTTGGGCGCGAGTCCGAAGACCTTGGTCATAGCTCGGATAGCAGCCAGCACGGCGTCGTAGTTGTTGAGCGGCTCGCCCATGCCCATGAACACGACGTTGCGGATGGGCGCGACGCGGTTGGCGTGCGCCAACTGCTCCAGGATCTCTCCGCTGCACAGGTCGGCGATGATGCCGAGCGTCCCGGTGGCGCAGAACGTGCAGCCCATTTGGCAGCCCACTTGCGAGCTCACGCAGAGCGTGTTGCGGCCCTTGTGACGCATGATAACAGCCTCGATCTCGTGTCCGTCCTGCAATTTCAGCAACAGCTTCACGGTGCCATCTGCCGAGCGCTGCTCCGTGGTCACGGACGTGGTGAAGTGCGCAAAGTGCTCGGCCAACAGCGAGCGCAGCGTCTTGGGGATGCCGGGGATGTCGGCGAACGAGGCCTCTGGGTTCTGCGCCAGGAAGCGCCAGATCGTGAGCACGTGCAGCTCCTTGAAGCCGTGCGTCTGCAGGAACTCGGGCAGCGCCTTCTGGTCGAAGGCCGGCAGCGGCGACAGCGTGCGCTTCTTGACCATGGCGACGGGAGGAGCTCGGTGACGCTTGGGTGACTGACGTACGCCAGTCAAAGCGTCGATTGCAAGTTAGGGTAGATAGAAAATGGGTTTGTAACGGGGAGGTACAGTGTACCGGTGTACGGTAGTGGTGCAGATTCAGAGCGGCTGTCAAATCGGAACAGTCGGAGTTTGGACCGAGTGCGGACTCAACTGAATTATTTGCGTGAGTGCGAGTGTGTGGAGGTTGCTTCACTCCATGCAGGCTGCATTGCAGCTCTTTGGGCGTGCCATCGCTGGAGTCGGCGAAATGCCAGTGCGTGTCTTGTGTTCAACGTAGCCATGTATCGGCTCGCCATCTGGCTCGAAGCTGTAAAAAAAGTCGGGAAAAGTTCATCCTGAGAAAAGCTCGATAGCCTTGGACCAAGGTGGCTTGGGGCTCGGCCTGGGGACAGTGCGGGCTGCAGGAAGGCAACTGCATGGCTGGATTCAAGACCCGCCACCAGTTTGCGCGGCTCGGGGGATGCCAGCGCCGGCGGACCGAACACTCGTTGCCAGTGCTGACTAGAGATACATTAGCTCGCATCGATGTATTTTCCGCCAAAGTATCTTCAGTTACCGCCTCGGTTTCGCACGAGGCTCAAGTGAACATTCCTCGACACTTCAAGACGCCAAGATCGCTGCCACCAAATGGTTTGCGGCTGGCAGCGCCTCGTACCGCTCTCGTAGCTTAGACCTTCAGCCAGCCAGCGCTTCCGCGTCATGCTTGCAGCTGGCCCACTTTCAGCTGGACAAGTCAGACTTGTACGCACGCGCAATACACCGCCGACAAGTTTTGCTTGGTCTCCAGTGCCAGAGCCAGTGGCACTTCCCCGAGCAGCTTCGCATTGAGGGTCGCTGCACTTTTGAGTCAAGTTGCCACCTCCATCGTCGCAAAAAAGCAAATTTCTCGGCCCCGGCTCTGTGCAGCATACAAATCTCTATATAGTTGCCGCCTTCTTCCGTCCAGGAGGAAGTGGCGTTTAACCAGGCCGACCTCATTCCCCAAGAGACTCGCGCGCGACAGCTTCCGTCTCCAGCAGCAGCCGTCGGCCCCTCGGTCGCCGCCATGGACGTGGGCACGCACGTGTGGGTCAAGACCAAGGACGCCGCCGTCTGGGCGCCCGGCGAGGTGCTCGAGGCCCAGGACGCTGGCGGCCTCGTGCACGTGCGACGGCTCGACACGGACGACGTGGTCATGCGTACGTATTTGTTTGCTCCAATTGATAGGGAAGTGAGTGCGCACTCCCTCCATCTCCCCACTGCGGAATGCGGAATTCCTATCTACCCTTATCACCCTTTCCTAACGTGCATTTCTACCATTAACAGGCCGCTACCCGGGTTTCGACGACGAGTTGTGTTTGCGTAACATGTCGACCGACTTCCCGACCATGGCCAGTCTCACGAGTCTCGAGCACTTGCACGAAGCCGCGCTCCTGCAGGCGCTGAGCGAGCGCTTCGACCACGACCAGATCTACACTTCTATCGGGGACATCCTCGTGGCGCTCAACCCGCTCAAGCCGCTGCCGCATCTCTACGCGCAGTCCCAATTGGACGCCTACAAGCAGGCCATGACTCGCTCCAATGCGGCTGGAACTCTGCCTCCTCATGTCTTTGCAATTGGTGGCAAAGCTTTTGGAGGGTTATTGAAGCAGGAGAGACGCAATCAGAGCATTCTAGTGAGCGGAGAGAGTGGCAGCGGCAAAACCGAGAGCACCAAGTTCCTCATGCAGTTCCTCACCAGTGTGGGGCGCGACCAGTCCCGGTCCGAGAAGGAAACGAGCGGCGCTGTGGAGATCGGCCGACGCATCTTGCAGACCAATCCGATCCTGGAGAGCTTCGGCAATGCACAGACAATCCGGAACGACAATTCCAGTCGCTTCGGCAAGTTTATCAAGATCCAGTTCGGTGAAAAGAACGAGATCGTCGGCGCGCAGATCGTGAGTTACTTGTTGGAGAAGGTGAGACTCCTGCACCAGAACCCGGAGGAACGCAGTTTCCATATTTTCTATGAGCTGCTCGAAGGAGCGGACAAGGAGCTGCTGGACACGCTGGGACTGCAGAAGGGAGGCAAATATGAACTGCTCAATTCGTACGGACCGAGCTTTGCGCGGAAACGAGCAGTGGCCGACAAGTACGCGCAGCTGTACGTGGAAACAGTCAGGGCGTTTGAGGATACGGGGGTCGGTCAGCAGGAACGACTCGATATTTTCAAGATTTTGGCGGCGCTGCTGCATCTCGGAAACGTTAATTTTGATGCTGCTGGAGGACATGAGGATGGCACTGCGATTACGGCGGAGTCGCGATTTCATTTGGAAAAGTGTGCAGAACTTATGGGCGTTGATGTGGATAAACTGGAGACACTGCTTAGCAGTCGAGAAATCAAGGCTGGCGTGGAGGTCATGGTGTTAAAGCTGAACCCAGAGCAGGCCAAAGAGATCTGTGGATCGCTGGCGAAATCGATTTACGGTCGTCTATTCACGTGGCTGGTGCGTCGTCTGAGTGACGAGATTAATTATTATGACTCCGCCATATCGATCTCGGACGAAGATGAGGATCTGGCAACGATCGGCATTTTGGATATATTTGGTTTTGAGAGCTTGAACCGCAATGGATTCGAGCAGTTATGTATCAACTACGCTAACGAGCGACTGCAGGCGCAGTTCAATGAGTTTGTATTCGTTCGGGAGCAGCAGGTTTACATCGCGGAGGGAATTGACTGGAGGAACATCTCTTACCCGAGCAATGCAGCGTGTCTGGCGCTTTTTGATGACAAAAGCAACGGACTCTTTTCGTTGTTGGATCAGGAATGCCTGATGCCGAAAGGTTCAAACCAAGCATTGAGTACTAAGTTCTATAGGTACCACGGTGGAGACGGCTCTGCCGAGTCTGCAGGGCTTCTTCAGCAGCCACAGCTCGCACAGAACACGCTACCGCTTCTTATGTCGTCATTTACCCGGTACCTTCACCGCGCTGGGTCGCATGAGGAGCCAGCCCCCAGGACACCACGAAA
Source organism: Phytophthora sansomeana (assembly GCA_032158285.1). Taxonomy (NCBI): domain Eukaryota; phylum Oomycota; class Peronosporomycetes; order Peronosporales; family Peronosporaceae; genus Phytophthora; species Phytophthora sansomeana. Next base: position 386,459 of record JAPDHH010000289.1, read on the forward strand.
CACCCGTTCTCGGCTTCCAAGATGGAGCGCGTGAAGCATCAGTTTGTGGTGCACCATTTTGCTGGACGTGTGTGTTACAACGTCGAGCAGTTTGTCGAGAAGAACACGGACGCGCTCCCCGCGGACGCAAGTATTATTCTGTCATCTTCCGATAACGAGGTAGTGGTAGCAATCGGGGCAGATGAGAACGTGGATTCGGGTGCTGAGAACGGAACATCTGGGCGACGACGCTACTCAATGCTGCGTGCGCCTAGCGTGTCAGCGCAGTTCAAGAGCCAGCTAGACCGCCTAATTGTCCAAATCGGGCGCACGGAGGCGCATTATGTTCGTTGTCTCAAGCCTAACGAGGTCAAGAAGCCTGGTATTTTCGATCGCGAGAGGATGGTTGAGCAAATGCGATCAGTCGGTGTGCTTGAAGCCGTTCGAATTGCGCGGCATGGATACTCTGTGCGTCTTGCGCACGCAAGCTTCATCGAGTTGTTTTCCGGGTTTAAGTGCTTCTTGAGTGCACGCGAAAGAGCTACGAAAATGAATTACCACGATCTAGCAAAGGCGCTAGTGAATGTTTTGATGGACAAAGTGCTGATTGAAGACGGTGTGGAGCGTGAAGAAAAGAACCCTGGTGCAATTGCAGCAGTAACCGATGATGGCAGTGGTACGGCATTTGAAAATGATATCCGACGGAAGGACGTACAAGTGGGCAAGACGCTTGTGTTTTGCAAGTCGAGCACCTACAATCGGTTCTCTCGATACCGCCTTGAATTGCGGAGCCACTACGCGACGGTGCTGCAGAAGCATTACCGTGGGTATCGCCGGCGTGTAGCGTTCCAAGAACTACGTAACTTTGTGGTGCACGTGCAAGCGATTGTTCGGGGATTCCTGGGAAGAAGACGAGTAGACAAATTGCGCCAACTTCGTCGTGAAAATGCTGCTACTCGAATCCAGTCGTGCTGGAAACGTTTCGTGGCCCAACGCAAGCTTGCAGAAATGCTCAAGTACAAGCGTCAAATTGCTGCGGCCATTCTGATTCAAGCACACTTCAGGCGTTTGGTGGCTCAGCGGAAGCTGGCAGAAATGATTAAGTACAAACGTCAAGTTGCTTCAGCCATTCTGATTCAAGCGCACTTCAGGCGTTTGGTGGCACAGCGGAAGCTTGCAGTAATGTTGAAGGACAAACTTCAGCTAGCTGCTGCCATTCGCATCCAAGCGAGCTGCCGGCGTTGGCTAGCACAGCGGCAACTTGCCAAACTTCGTAAGCAGAAGCTCCAGATTGCGTCTGCGGTTCGAATTCAAGCACAGTGTCGGCGCTTCTTAGCACAGCGTAAACGTGAGGCGCTGCTAAAGCTGAAGGTTCAAACGTTTGCCGCTACTCGAATTCAAACTCAGATCAGACGAGTCCTAGCCCAACACAAGCATGAGGCTTTGATCAGAGAAAAGCTTGAATGCTCTGCGGCTACCATCATCCAACAGCAATGCAGACGATGGCTCGAGCAGAACAGCCTTGTGACGGAGAAGCTTAAGCGTTTCCGCTTATCCAAGGCGTTTGGCAAGTTCAGTCGTGCGTGTCTGGTGTCACATGCTGCGGCTGAAATGGAGGCTGAACCTTCACCGAGTGATGATTCAACCGCAGGCCGAGCGAAACGACGTGCAGTAAAGTCGATTCCACTTCCGTTGACGCAGTCCAGCTCGGAACAGGAAGATAGCTCCGCCAGCGACGACAGAATGGAGCCCCCACTTCCTATTACCGCTCCGACCCACCGCCGTACCAATAGCAGACAGCGTAGTCGCGCGAACAGCAGGCAGCGCAGTCGGGCTGGTAGCAATCATGCTGCTGATCGGAATTCGCTACTGGAGAACGAGATCTTGCGCTTACAGCAAATGCTCGTGGAACAGCAGAATGGACGCCCTTCGCACGATCATAGGCGCCGATCGTCGACAACTGCCCGTCCGCCTCGCAGTGCTCCACTTAACTTACAGACCGCTCGTGCACAGCGTTCGCGTTCAGGCCGTCGACGTTATTCGGTTGACGGAGCTCTATCCGATGATGAAGACGGGGGCAAAATGGATGACGATGTGTCCCTGCCCCCGCCGCGCCGCGCTCGAAGTGTCATGCCTGGCCAGCAGGTCGATCACGTGTCCATGCTGTCCCAAAAGATCGAGGAGCTGGACGCAAAGTGCAAGTTCTTGGAACAACTCGTGGCACGCAAGAACTATGAGGACGCCGCAAGAGAGTCATTTGCGTACGGCCGAGGGTCGATGGGCGGCAGGGAGCGTTTTTCCTCTGCGGATGGCTCATTGTACGGCGACGTCCCTCCGAGCGAGGCAGGCTCGGAAGTGGACTCGATCATCTTCAACATTCAAAGCCAGATGAGCATGCTGCGGCAATCGATCGCTGTGAAAGAGCAGGCGCTCCAGACGTCTCGCAAGTCGCACACAACGTCATTCTCGTCCAGCACGCGGCCGACTAGATCCTCTTCGGTGGCATCGTCTACGTCGTTTGCCCATGGCGAGGCTCCACCCAGTCTGCCATCGCTTCCGCTATCAGAGTCACAGCTTTCTGCTGGTGGGTCCTCGCATGGCAATGCCCCGCGCAGTGGTGGTAGCTCTCTTGGATTGCCTCCTACGCCGACATCTTCGATTGCGTCCTCGTTTTATCAAGGTCCACCTCGTTCGTCACCTGCACATTTTGGTGGACGAGGAATGCCTCGCATTGTGAAATGGGCTCGCTCCACCAACTGCTACGAGTGCGAGGAGCCGTTCAACTTCTTCGTGCGACGCCACCACTGTCGAATGTGTGGTAACTCGTTCTGCCACGAGCACTCGAGCCGACGTGTGTCCGTCTTCGGGATTGGCTTCGACGACGAACCCGTCCGCGTGTGTGACAACTGCTTCGCCGAGTATTATGCAGCGTCGCAGGAACCGCACACTCCCCCGTATCCCTCCCAGTTCGGCTTCAGCTCCGGCCCGCTGTCTACATCATCTCGGCTCAGCGGATTGTAGTTTGTTGCTGGCTAGAGACCAGTAGTGGTCTTCGTAGAATAGTTTGTAGTTTTTGGTAGAATTGTTTTGAATTGAGAAGTAGGTTACAGTCTGATGCTCGTTCACCCTCGCTGTTACCTGCACCACATCGTAGCATGCAGAATTAACCAGAAAAAAAGCATTAGTGTCAAGTCAACGCGTTTTGAGTTACCATTAGTCTAGGAGAAATGGCAACGCTGTCAGTACGAAATCAATGTGCACTTTGCCGAGAGCTCTTAAGCCAAGACCTCTCAAAGCCCTTACGAGAGTTAGGCCTTGGATTCTTGGATGGCAGTGTGTTCAAGAAGGTAGGCGTCGTCGTTTAGCTCGTCCTTGCTCGGGGGCGTCATCAACGACACGCCCACCGTCACAACCGGCGGGATGACAAGCGTCAAGATGAAGGTGATCATGCTGTTCTGTGAGTACAGACCTTCGGGCAAGATGAACCAGTTGAAGCCGCCAACGAAATTGCCTTGCGCGATCACACCATAGACGAAGACAGTGAGCAACCCAGCAGCATTGCCAGCTAGCGCACCCGCGCGAGTCGCACGCTTCCACGTGCCAAGCAGCATCGGCCCCACCGCAATCGTGCACAGCAAGTCGGCAATCAGATAGAGAGTCAGGATGTTGTACTGTTGATATCCGATCGCAATGGCCGGCGCATTGAGAAGCACTACACAAAACGAGTAAAGTATGGTTAGCGAGGAAGCAAAGGGTTGGGATAAGTATCAGATACTTACCACAAATGATGCGCGCCTGCAGCAGAGTGAGCTTGGGAAAACACGTCGTGAGTTCGGCGGCAATGCCGACCTGAAGGGAGTCGGACACTCCACTCGACAGCATGGCGATGACGATGATGATCAGCACTTGCCAGCCACGACCCATGTCAATCAGGATCGCGAAGAACAGGTCTCCATCCGGGTACGCCAAGTACGACACCATTCCGGCCATCGCGAGCGCCACCGTGAACACCGACAGGATGATGCTGGCAAAGAATGCAGCCTTGTACAGCGTTCGGTCGTCATTGGCGGCGTACACCCGCTGCCAAAAGCCCGTGAAGAAGAGATTGGATGCCGTCACCGCAATAACCAACGTCACGAGCGTCTCGAAACCTGCAGTCGTAAATGCAGCCACGTTCGTTCTCGCCCACGCTCCGTCAGGAATCGATACGTGGAAGAACATGGCGATGCACACGAGTGCAACGAGTGCCACCACACCGATGCCCTGCCACACATCCGTGGCCAAACTAGCACGCAGTCCACCGATGGTCAGGTACAGGTTCGTCAGGAACGCCACGAGGAGGATCGTGACGATCGGGTGCGCGTTGGGAGACATCATCGTCGTGAGCTGTGCGATGCACGTATACTCGGACGCGAGGCAGATGAACTGGTAGAAGACCGAGATGAATCCAATGTATAGCCGCATGATGTTGCCAAAACGGCGAGAGATCACGTCCGTCATGGTGACGTTCTCACCCACCGCAGCGCGCATGTAGGGGCCCACAACAGCCAGCACAATCATGCCAGTGATACCCGAGAGGGTGTAACCGATGACACCCCAAGACCCCGCGTCAACTCCGATCTCCGGGAACGCGAAGAGTGATCCAGCACCGATTCCAGCCGAGAAGAAGCACCACCCCAGACGCAGGGTACTTGTCGAGTTCCTCGCACTGTATCAACCAAATGAACGAGATACTGAACGTGAGACTCCCTACTAAAGTATGCCTCTGGCAATGTAAACACTGAAACTCACCTGACAAAGTTCTTGACCGTGTTGACTTCCATGTGACGACTCACGATAATGGCGTAAGTGGCCACCGCAATCAAAGTGGCGGCCATCACCCCATAGGTGACTCCATCGGCCAGCATCTTGAGCAGTCTTGGTCGAAATACACAAATGGTAATCATAGAACACAATACTCAAATGTTTAGCTTTGAAAAAGTTGATCCCACGAGTTGACTCCCGAAACGTACACAGTTGAGTTCTAGACATGGTCGGGCGTAGAGCAGGAGATATAATACAAGCATCGTCAAAACAACAAGAATTACAGCAGTTCCTCCGCCGGTGCGAACCGGATCAGGTTCTAAGGGTCTAATCTCAGCCGGTCAACGCATGGAACTGGTCCATGGCTGGCAACGGCACCCCTCGCTGATTGAATGTCAGTACACGCAACCTCACAGGAAGAGGATTGGAAAGAGCAAATTGAAACAACAGAGTCGGTAAGTACCGTAACGGACGGACGCTTGAGAGACTTGAAGCGAATTCGCAAATGAGACCAGAGAGTACTGAGTCCAGCCACCCGTTGTAGTGGTGGGTACGATAGCGACCAACGAGTCGTTGAACGACCGTCGGTCGTGTTGGGTGTATGTTTACAATCGCAGGTGATTGGAAGCAGCACGTGTACGTGATCCTTGCGTGGTAAACGCGGGCGCGATTGCTACTTTTGACTGACAACACAGCGCGTGACTAACTCGTCTAATGACTCATTAGACGAGTTAGTCACGCGCTGTAGTAATGAGTCGCAAGGAGCTTCGCTTTGGCGTCAGAAATTATAGGAAGTTGTCGACGGAAACGACATGGAGCCGGATGTTGCTACAGATGAGGAACGCATTGTCGGCGGCTCGGACGGCAACCCTGGGAATTACCCCTATTTGGCCAGTCTTCAGAGTGGTGGGCCCCAGCCAGCATGGAGGCGCTCTACATTGCCCCCCAGTACGTTCTTACAACTGGGCACTGCTTCGAATACGATCTGCACGCGTCTTTCGGAATGCGGCATGCTTTTGGCAAGGGCACTCCGAAGTCCGAGAAGATCCGAGTCTCGGAGCTTTTCAGCCACCCAAACTTTCGCAGCAACACTGAAGACCGTCGACGTCAAGATTTTCACCGATGAGTGTGCACAAGCGAGCGGCAACACTGCAACCAATACTACGCTGTGTGCTGGAATTGGAAATGGCAAGGACGTGTGCGGGGGTGACTCTGTCGGTCCACATATCGCTAACGATGCTGTGGTAGGTAGTGGACCCAAGAAGTGTGGCACTTCAGCTGGCTACTACACTTGGGTCTCGAGCCTTCTGGGCTACATCCACGACATCCTCAACAGTGATTCCGCGGGCAATGTCACGGAGTTTTTGGTGATACCTTATAATTACAGCTACGATCCTTGCCTATTGCCTGCTGTCGGGTCAGTAAGAATGGCACGTGAAAATCGGTAACGAGAGATTACAAGCTCTGCGCATTACTAGTAGAGGACGAGCATTCCAATACACAGTAATTTTCTCACCGCAAGCTTCAGCCCAAGCAGTACCAATACTTGCCGCATAGAAGCATCCAAATACACGGCAAGTATTGTGCCTACACAATCCATGGGCGATCACGGAAATTTACAAAAGTTTAGCATCATTAAATGCCATTGCACCAGCACGACCAGATACACTCACGCTAAAGAGCTTCTGCAACTGACACCGCTGAGTGCTTTCAAGGGTTTCCTGTATTTTCATCTGTGGTCGTGTGTCTTGCCGTGTCGTTACAGCTACCTGATAGTTACATGTAGCTAGCCAGCAACTACTACGGCCCTCCTTCATAATACCCTTCGCCTTCGTAAGCACCTCGAGGGCTGTGTACTGCTGTATCGGCTTAGTTCTTGATGTCCGGTTCAAAAGTGTCCAAAGTGTACTCTCCCAGCTCGCCCTCAGAAATACCCTCGTTGCCAGCCTTGGCAGCAACACGAGCCGCCTCCTTGTTATTCTGCTTCTGGATGTTACCAAAGATGGAGAGCGCCGACGCCACCATGCTCGAAGGATCGTTGGTGTTTGCTGGCAGCAGCACAGTCGTGCCTTCCTTGGCGATGTTGCCAAAGGCGTCCACATACTTCTCCGCCACTTGCAGTGCAACAGCATCGCGGCCACCTGTCTCTTGAATGGCGTGAGAAAGGCGTTGAATAGCATCCGCCGACGCGTTCGCCTTGGCCAAAATGGCAGCAGCCGCACCTTCCGCCTCCAACACGGCAGCCCGCTTCTTACCCTCGGCCACATTAATGTACGCCTGACGTTCACCCTCCGAGTCCAGGATCTCGGCGCGTTTCCTACGCTCTGCCTCGGCCTGCATGTCCATGGCCGCCTTGACGCTGCGGGGCGGGGCAATATCACGGATCTCGTAACGCAGACACTTGATACCCCAGGCCTCAGACGCCTGGTTGATGGCCTCCACAATGCTCAAGTTGAGCGACTCGCGCTCTTCGAACGTCTTGTCCAGCGTGATCTTACCCAGCTCGGAGCGCATGGTGGTCTGCGCGAGCTGCGTGACGGCGTACAGCGGGTCCTCCACGCCGTAGCTGGCGTTGTACGGGTCAATGATCTTGACGTACAGCACACCATCGATGCTGATGGTCACATTGTCCCGGGTGATGGCCGTCTGGCCCGGAATCTTGATAGCTTCTTCCTTGAGCGAGTGCACGTAGGCGATCCGGTCCACGAGCGGGATGAGGAAGTGCAGTCCGGGCGTCAGCACGTCGTGGAACTTGCCGAAGCGCTCCACGACCCACGCGCGCTGCTGCGGCACGATCAGCACGCCCTGCAACACCATGAAGCATCAATAATTATTGCATCATTGGCAATTATTGTCCATATCTTTCAATACTAAAATATTGTCCATTCCAGTAGCAAAACGTACGATATTGGCAGGCGTGTCTTGCAGGCGAGGCGTCCCGCTGTCGTCAAAGGACGAGGCCAGCGTCGGGCGCGAACTGTGCAGCAGTCGCGTGGCCGTCGGCTGCAGGAACGGGCTGGCAGCATGCGCCACAAGCAGCTGCGGACGCGTCTGGCGGCCGGCGGCGCGCAGGAGCTTCACGGCGAGCATCACGAGCGGCGGGGAAGGGCAAATGACCACCTCTCTGTACCGTGGAATTCAATGTATTTGGAATTCAATACCCTGTCATACCCGATACCCTGTCCTCCTTCCATGCAACCATACTTATCCAGTGAAATCACTATATACCTGTGATTTGAAATATCTATACATTGATTCATGATCAAAAGTAGTGCACCTCAAGACCCGCCTTTGATTGGCTGAAAAGCCGTTGCCGCTGCCATTGCGGCCATTTGCCGCTTTTCGCTGGAAGGCCGAGCTCCCTGCAGCTTCTCTCGTCCCCATGAGTCGACGCGCAGGCGGATCGGACGAGTGCAGCCCCCGCGAGCGCAGCGACAGCGTCAGCAGCGGCGGCGGCAGCTCCAGCGCGGCGCCGGCGGCCTCTCCGCAGTTCGCGACGCTCCATTCGAGGGTTGGCTGGCGCTACCAGGCCACGATCCCAGAGCTGCTGGCGGCCCCGGACGACGCGGGCGAGCTGCTGTACAAGAAACAGGCGCTCCAGCAGCCCAGGCCCCAATACTGCCCCGACAGGGCCGAAGGTGCGGCCCTCCAGCTCCCAAATATTGTTCTTCGGAATTATTTTGTGTGGTTTTGTGCCTTATTTTGACAATTATATTGTTTTTCTAATGCTGATAATTATTATTGCAGCGCTGGGCGAGGAGCTGGACAAGTACCTGAAGCTGGCCAGGTCGCTGCGGGACGGCGCGACCTTTGACACGCAGGAGCAGGTGACGACCCTGGCGCTGCAGCATCTGCACCGCTTCGACTACAACGCGACGGACGCGGCGTGCTCGTTGTATGCGAGACACAGCATCGAGCTGCCGAGGACGACGAACCCGACCTCGACCAAGACTACAGCTGCAGAGGAAGCCAAGAAGTGGCTCCTGGTCTTTTATCGCTGCATGCGACGCTCGACCATTGATGGACAAGTGCTGGAGCAAATGTGCGAGCTGCACGAGAGGGCGAAGGCTAGCAGAGACGCCATGCCACCTACGGAAACTGGCGTGCTAGCGCGGCTTGTGACGAGGATTTCGACGTGGAAAGAACAATGTGAAGTTGCTAGCAGCAAAAAAGTGGACCGCGCGCAGCTACTGCAGCTATTGCACCAAGCAGAGGATATGCAAGTGGATTTGCCGGAGAAAGATGCTGTCGTGGCCAGGTTACGAGCCTTTGACACTGCTCGGACGCAGCTCAAGGAAACGTTGGAACGAAGTAGCAAACGCAACCACAGCAAAAAAGTGGAGTTGGACGAACTTAACGCACTTTTCGAAGCGGTCATGGCACCGCGAATCGTCTTCGCGGAAGAAAGCCGATTCCGTGAAACAGTAGATGAGGTGATGGACCTCAAGGCCACTATGGAGAAAATGCTGGCAGAAGATAAGGTGAGTTTGCCTGTTATACGTGATGTGTTGGCCAAGATTGAGCTGGTGCCAGTGAATTTCGAAAAAGAGGTCGAGCAATTTCAAAGCAAGATGCTCAGTGCGCAGACGTGGCTTGCCAAGGCGCGCAAATGCATGCCTAATCGCCGAGCAACGCGTCGAGCGGGTAGTGGAAACACAAAGAAAATGGACGTCGAAGCGATTCGCGCGCTTGTGGTGGACGCGCCATGTGAAAGCAGTACTGAAATGTTTGAAATGCAAGACCTTCTTGAGTGTGCAGATGAATGGGCTGTCAAAGTGAAAGAGGCCATCGATGGTGGTGCTGACGTGACGCTTACACAATTAAAGGCTCTATTGGACGAGGCAAGAGAAATTCCTGTGGTCATGGAGGAGCAAAAATTCTTAGAAGCCGAGATTGCTGCACGTGAATGGTGCACGACAGCTGCGTCAAAGCTGGCCGCTCGCAAGTCTATAGAGGAGATGGAGGATTTGATTGCGCAGGCAAAAACTATACGGGAACGTATCCATCCAAAGAAACAGTCGCGTTGGAAACCCCAAGTGGAGCGCGACATTCACGCCGCAATGGATCAGGCGCGCAAGTGGATTAACGAGCTTCGAGACAATCTTGGCGTCCCAGGTTTTGACAAGCTGTTCTCTTCGTTGTCGTCGTATATTCCTTCTGCTCATTCGTCCAGAGTATCGTCTTCGTTAACCAGTGCCGATAGATCGAAGAAAAAACCCTTGGATGCAATTGGGAAGTTGATTGAGAAATCGCAGGCACTTACGATTGGTGTATCCTCGTACACTACACCCTTGAACGACCTGCTTCTGAAGGGTGTTGAAGCGCAAGCTGAAGCAAGCGCTATTTTGATGGGCATTGGTTGTCTGTCGGATACTCTAGACTCCGATGTTGGAAGTAATAGTGTCGAAGCGAGCAGCATGGAGATGGACACCATGCCTCGGGAGCTTGGCGATCTAGCGCAGGCCTTTACTCTTTTGGAGCGAATCGATTCATTTCCGTTTACGTTTGAGGAGGGATTAACTCTTGCCAGCATCGTTGAAGGCGAGAAGGAGTGGGCAGCGCGCGTTCGAGATTGCATCCCCCCACGACAGTCAAGAAAAACGTCTTGCCAACGATTCATTTACTATGGAGCAACTACACGAGTTACTGAATGAGTCGAAGAAACTCCGTTTTCTGTTTCGTGATGAACTGCGTATCCTGTCAAAAGAGCTTAACGATCTCTCTGTGTGGCGTGCAAAGGCACACGGGGTTATCGATGGTGAAATGAGTTCATCTATCCGACATGTGGTTGAACGACTACGAGCATTTGATCTACGTGTTTATGAAAAACTGCAAAGGGCGAAAAAGAAGCTTCATATTGGTGATTCCGTTTCTACTGATGCTGGTAAAAAAGAGATCAATGTCGATATAGAAGTATCATCAGCACCAAAGGCTGTCGTAAAAGATGAAGAAGACAAGGTTTGTCCTATGGATGTCGATGGAGAAGAGTCAGAGAATAATAATGCAGTATCAGCGGAGAAGCTGCCGGCAGAGGATTGTAACCAAGAAAATCCAAAGTCTGAAGCTGCCATCTCTGATGGTGCGAGCAGCAGTGCGGAGAAAGAAGTTCAAACACCGACTGTGGTTGGCACGAAGTCTATGGGCACGATTAACTCGAATAGTGTTACCAATGCGAGCACGGAAGGGCTAGATATACATGCTGATTCGATAATGACGCAAGTAAGAATGGAAAGTGGCTGCATGCAAAAGTCAAAAGCTTCCAAGACCAAGGAGGACGATGCTGAAAATGCGAAAACATCATGGATATCGAAAAATGGGCGGGAACTTTTGGAACCTGTGCTGGAAATGGCCGAGGAGAGCTTTAACGCAGTTGATAGCCTGGAGCTGAAAGAAGCCGAGGCGCGGCAGACGGTCGAACGACTTGTTCTGGCGGGTGAAGATGCCGATATCACTGAGAACATTACAGATGAATCAGTGCGAGAATTGGAGGCACGGAGGCAACAGCTCTTGCACATGCTAGAAGAAAGCGATGTGCTCAGCGTTACAGCCCCCGAACAGCATGTTCTTAGTCTCATTGTATCACTTTTGGAGTGGTTGCAAGCCTCTAGGTCTCTCTTTTATGATGAAATTCTCCCCCTCCAAGACCTTGTCGCCAAAGGCGACAAGATTGACGAAGATCTGGAAGCCATAAAGCCTCTGGAATTTCTGAAAACAGAAACGTTTGAGACTCTTAAGCGAATGCTTTGGCCACTACCATACTTAAAAGCTCACGAAAAGGTGGTGCTTGAGTGGACGGAACGTGTAAATAAGTGTGTAGCTGATAAACATGCGCGCGTAAACGAGCTTCAAGCCCTGCTCGACAGTGGAAGTGGGCTGCTGCTAGAGCAAGGTACCTTCAAGATTGTGATGGACGAAGCCAAGAAAGCAAGACTTTGGCTTTCGAAACTGAAGAAGCGCCTGAGGGCTCTGATGACGAAGGGTGTAGGCCGAATGAGTATAAGTGCCGCTCGTTCACTCGTTGAAGAAGGAGAAGAGATCGCGATCGACATGCCTGTGTTTGACTTTTTGAAGGAACATCTAGAGATTGCAAGTGACTGGGAAAATCGTGTTTTGGCGTCTGGTATTGAGAACGGTCAGGCACGAGTGGCGAACTTGCTCGCGTTACTCAACGAATATGAGTGCGCCCGGCTGGTGATCGACCTGGATATGCACCGGGATGTTCTGAAGACTGCCACTGAGCGTTACTGCATTTGTCGCCAACCTTTTGATGGATTGATGATCGGGTGTGATCACTGTGATGATTGGTTTCACGACAGCTGCATTGGCATGTCGAAGGAAAAAGCTGAAAAGGTAGAGCACTACACATGTCCATCGTGTACCATTTTGCAAGAGCTTGCAGCAATGCTTCAACATGCGAAGGCAGCTGGACAGCAAAGCAGTTTGTGGGATATGCACGAGTACGCCAAGGCTTTTGATAAGCACCAGGCTAGTGCATTGCGAAAAGTGAAGCGTGAGGAGAAAACTGTCGAGCGCACGGAGATGCTGTTATTCAGCTGCAACAATCAGATGAACCAGTTGCGAGCACGAATCGACGATATTGAGCGGGCAAAAGCATGTTTGTCCTTGAATCCTCTCGCAGGAAAGGGCGCCCAGGGGCAGCAGCGTGCTTCAACGGTAGCGACATCAGTGAAGTCAGCTACTGGTCAACCTTCAGTTTTGGCATCTTCATCATCATCCGATGCAGCTCGTGTAACAACTGGTACACCCATGATAACCACCAAAGCGAGTGCACCGACCTCTGTCACCGTTGGTACAAATGCTCTTCTGCTCGCCGCTGCTGCCGCATCTACCGCTGCTGCAGCTACAACGATTACCAAAAGCACAGCAACTATGGGTGCAGTGACATCAACATTGGCTTCGGCGTTGAACCGTCATCAGTACCCAAGCATTTTGATTCCTCCTGTGCGCGCCGCTGCTAATGCAGACAAGACTGTGCCGCCGAAGGTAGAGCCCGTGCTCAAGGTACCTGCAACGACCACTGGAGTTAGTACAGCTAATGTCAATGGTGTGAAGAGTTCGGGTGGCCTGGCGAACAACTCTTTGAAGACGACTGTATCGCCATCAACGACCCTTTCCTTGACCAGTGTACCTGCCAGTACTCCTACGACAACAATCCAGAAAGCAGTTACCACTACAACCACCTCGACAGCACCCTCTTCAACACCAGGTATGCAATCGGTTCCAGCGCCACCACTACTGAACCCGATGGCAGCTACTCTGATGGGTAGTACAGAGCGGTTAGCAGCACTGGTGGTTGCGGGCGGTGTGGAGCAGCAGATCGCAAAGATGAAAAGCGAGCATACAGAGGCGAGTAAACAAGTGCTAGAGCTGCAAAACTCGTTACGTCTGAGCCGTGATCGGCTGGCAACTGCCCAAAAGTCTCTTCGTGAGATCTCCGACATGTTCCACGCGCGGCATCAAATGCTCCCGTACGCGCAAGCCTGGGCGCGGAAAGCTGTGACACTGCTGAATTCGACGACGTTGTTGTCTCGTGCTAATGTCGATTTCTCGGAATTTCTACCACGACAGTACGCAGTAGCTCTGACAGAAATGAGTCGCCCTTCCACAGATTCATCTGAAAGTACGACGTCAGCCCCGGTATCCGCCACGAGTATCGATAAGCTGTTTCCTGCTGTCGATATGCTCGCGCGATTGATGCGCGCCGTCTCATGGAGTCAAGTTGTGGTATCGCTCTTGCAAGAACGGCCGTCGCGAAGTGAGATCAGTAACGCCATTGTATATGCAACGGAATACGGTTTGTGGGAAGACAAGAAAACGCTGCTGCCGTTGCGGAGTTTGATCGGTCGTGTAGATGCATGGGTCTCTCGCGCTCACAAGTGTATGACCAAAGCTGCGAGCAAGACACAGCAAGTGTCGCGACTGAAGGTGCTGATGAACGAATATTCGAAGCTGCCACTGACGTCCGCGAAAACGGCAGATCCTTTGGACACCTACGTGAAACTTTTAACTGGCGTTGGGGTGAAGAGCAGCATTAAGGACATCACGCCCGAGGCGGCAGAAGCTGCTGCTATCAAGGCACTAGATGAAGCGATGGTCGGATTGTCTGCATCGTCGGCTGCGTCTGGAGCAAGTTTCACTGGTATTGGCGTGATGAAGAAACAGGCTCCGCGGAAGCGTAAGGCGTACACTCGGAAAGAAAAAGCTCCAGCTCGCTCTACTAAAAAGATCAAGAAGCCACAGGATGGAGCAAGTGCCGCGGATAAGGTTCCATCGTCAACTAACCCCGGCGCTGTTAAGATCGCAAACGTGGGTCCGACAGTCAAGACAATTCAGGCCGGCGCCGTTGCCCCTCAAAACGGTTCGACGTGATGCACATCAATCGGGCTCATCATGAAGTATGAGGACTCTGTATAAAGGCAGACCAGAATGTAGAAAGTAGACCCCTGTGTGCTTTGCTCACGCAGAACGCCCCTCGAGACAAGTTGGCAGAAAGCTCACCAAATGCAACCCTATTGTGAACAACATTTGGAGAATGGGCGAGGTATACATGCTGCCCAGGAGTTTGAGAGAGGTGAGCACTGCAAGCGTTTGTGCCAACTAACTGTGTTGTGTTCTAGCAGCATGGACCGTTACTGGTGATCCTAACTTCGGGGCGCCTCATAGATGCCTACAGCGCAACTTCATCAGATATGCCAGAAGAACTTAACGGTGAAGCAACCGAGACAGAAGAGCAGCAATCGGGTGTTAGTGGTGCGACCGATGAGATTGGAGACGAAGGACTCGCCGTGATTGAGGATGAAAGCGATACAGTAACTGAGGAAAACAGTGATGTTGATGGTGAAGATGAGATTATTGAGGAGAAAGCCGCCGCATCGTGTGGGGAGGAAGAAGTTGAAGCCTCTGAAATGACGCCATGGAGTGAGAGTCAAGAGGTTGGCAAAGGTGTGGAAGATGACACCGATGCTGAGGAAGGAGATTCGTGGGAGTGGCAGCTTCGAGTTGTGCAACGCGTGAGCGAAAGTTTGCTGGATCTCAGCTTGTTCACGTCGGGTGGTTTTGACTTCGTTGTGGTGCTCAATGTGCAACAAAATGCCTTGAGGGACTTGGAGCCGATCGTGGGGATGGCTCGGACGTTGCGCGTGCTAAATGCTTCGCAGAACGAAATGGCTACGTTGCCCGGTGTAGACTTCTGGGTGCAGTTCCGGTGCTTGAGTTTGTGCTTCCTTTCCCAAAACATGCTAAGAACGTGGGCAGACGTACAGGGGATTGAAGGCTGTGCATGGTCCTTGATTTGGCTCACTCTGGCCAACAACCCCCTCATGGCGCTAAGGAATGCGCGAAGCTTCATGGTAAATAAGCTTCCCTTTCTGAAGGCTCTGGACAACTACGTCATAACCGACCAAGAAGTTATTCAGCATGCTCGTCCCAGCGCTCGCTTTAACGCATTGGCACCGCGGCTTTGCATTTCTCATCTTCAAATGCCTCTGGAGTTCGAGACGGACAATGCTGCTCTTCTCTACGTTGGAGAAACGGAGACGGCAGTAGCCAGCATATTTGCCGACAACAGCCCTAGCGTCCGTGCACAAAAGCTTGTGCGGGGCTTCCTTTCAAGACGTGCCAACTTCCCTCGCTTCCGAAATGTGCGTGAGCTCATAATTCACGTTCAGAAGCACATTCGCGGATTCCTGTTGCGCCAGCTCATCAAGCGTCAGATTTGCGAGTTGGTCGCAGCGAACGGCGAGTCAAAGCTGCTGATGGCGCCTGTCGCGGCAGGCCACGGAAATTTGTCACCTTTAGCACGGCGGTCGTTTGAAAAGATGCTTCCAATGATACGTCGTTGGCGAGTGCACTACCAAGCTAGAAAGCGCGCTGTGGCTATCAAGAAGATCCGCTTTTGGTGTCAGATGGTGTATCAGCGGCATGCGCGTCGCACACGCCAACTTTTACGAGACCAGCAAGAAATTTGGATTTACTACACGCCGGAGTTCGAGCAAGAGCTTCTTACACTTGCAGCGCGAGTTGCTCGTCGCGATCCGTATCTCATGATGTTGTCTCGCGAAGATCGTCTCGAGCTGTTGAGCGAGCGCTGCGCTAGATCTGGCATTAGCGTTTTACGTGGACCAAAACCAAACTCCAATGTCGTACGACATGCTTCAACCCCCAACGGGAGGTCTCCGACTCCTGTACGACCAAGCCAACTGCAGCGTGAAGAAGACGAAGGGTATCGGTTGCTGCGAATGGCCCGAGATGCACAATCTACACTAGACGAGAACTCACAAAATGACTCGTATTTACGCCGTGCAGCTACTGTTGGATGGCCCGCACTGATCCGCGCTTTTCCTAGCGACACCGGTCTAGAAAACCAATTGCTTGTCTCGGAAAAGCGATTTTTACAACTAGATCTGGAGCGAATTGCATCCATCCAGAGTCAGCACCGGCAGGCTGCTGCCCAGAGTGAATCGAATGGAGGTAAGAGCCCAACAAGACTGCAGATGATGATGAAGCACCAGTCACGTGCGGTGCTACTCCACCTCACGCAACTAACGCGAGAGATTCGACAACGCTTGGTCATTTGCAACCGAAAAATACTAAATGCTTGTGTGAAGCAGCAGCAACGTCAGCGCAAGCAACTGGATAATGCCGCACATTTTTCACTGACAAAGGCGAAGTTACGAGCTCGAGGACATGCTCCCACTCGATGGGAACGGAAACGGCTCGTGACTTCATTGTCGGAAAACTTCCGTGACTACAGGAAGATGAAAGTGTTCATTCCGTGGACCATCGACATGTACCTGCACATCGTAACCAGTCTTGATCGCGCTGTCTCCATGTGCTCTGTGGGACCGGCCAAGGCATTTGCGCTGCCGTACGAAGAAGCAAGGCGTGCCAATGCAGCTTTGCTAATTCAATCGGCATGGCGTGCATCAATGTGTCACTCGCGGCGAAATGCCCTTGAGGTTACCATTGCTCGTGCTGTCGTGTGCATACAACGGTGGTGGCGCTTTCGTATCGGATTGCGACGTCGCCTTGATGTTCTTCGGGCGTGTCTTCTCGTTGGAGCGAGCATTAACTCTCGAACTCTTTTCATGGAGGTCAATGTTTACCAAGCACTTGTTGAGACTTGGCCGGCCGTACAGGCTGTTGTGACACGGCATCGATGTCTCGAACACCGTCTTCACTGCCGTATTGTTTCGGGTGCGCACATTGAGCTCACACTAACCCCAGGACAACTATTGCTTTACAACGCAAGTCAAGAAGAACGCTCCATTTTACTTCCGCAACCTCAATATCATCAGGTATCGTCGGTGGCCTCAGCTCATGTGAGTTCCTCGAAGATTGAGCTCTGGTCGAGTCAACGGTGCAGTGCCTATTTGCCTGTTTGGATGCCGGGTGTACCTGATCCAGAGCAAGAGAGCATGAGCTCTCGGTTCGAGGACGCTGCATCTTTGCTGCTAGTCGATGGTGTTCAGGTCGAACCTACACTCATGGAGCGCGAACTCATGCTGGGGGTCACCCAGCCGCCAGTAGCGGAAATGTTCACACAAATGAACCCGTTCCGTGATTTCCTGATGTGCCAGCGTGTTGTCGACTCAGCAACGCGTGTGATGGACCTTGCTCGGCGTTTATCTGGTCACAAATCGACAAGAAACTGGCAGCTGGAGCCTTCACAAACAGCAATGGATGCAACATCCTTTGTGCGCCTGACCTTTGACTCGATTGATGAAGCGCGGAAGCGCGCGCTGGTGTTGCTGTGCAAAACGTTCGATCCCGTCACCAAGACGTACGCGCGGATGTTTTCGTTGGAAGCTCTTCTCGGTGCGGCATTTCGTCACCACCAGGTGAGCTTCATAGTTATTCACATGAGTTTCTGCTCAACAGGAATGCTGACTTGTGCTGTCGTATTCGTATCAGTGGGCATTGAGTCAAGCTGCAACGCGAGAAGAGTTTAGCGCCATTCTCGATGAGTCTCGCGTATGGCTACAGGACGAGTTCCCGTCTCGCTGGTGGATCAACACAGAACGTAAGCTCGAGACACTGCGCGCCGCTGTCGAGGTGCACGGTGCTTCTCAGTCTGTCTTGAAAACCGCGAAAGCACCGCCAGATTTTCACGTACAGCAGATCCCGCCAAGAGAGCCCCAGACTCTGGAGCCTGTAAGACCATCTGAGCATGAACCTCGCGGCCCACCTCGAGTGTTTCCAAGACCCTCTCCACCAGGATCAGCAACTGGTAACAGTCCATCTCCAGCTCTTCTTCACATTGTGGAGACCGCTCTGCCTGCCGATGCTGAGCGACACCGAAGTGATCATATGAAGGTTCAAGTTGGAACAGTGCAACCGGTTGTACCTCAGGCACCGTCCCGTGCTGCTTCCCCTTCGACTCCTTTGGGAAGCAGTCGTCACCAAATGTTGGTCGACCGCCTAGGGAAGCCGTGCTACGCTTGTGTGGAGGATCAGCAGTACCAAGAGCAGCAGGTGCGCGAGCATCATGTCCGAGATCTACGTGAAGAGGGTGAACGAGCCATGGAGGCTCTCATTGTGGATCGGCGGATGCTTCAGCGAGAAAAAGCAACCGTAGTGGCTGGTATCAAGCTGGACATTGACGTGAATTTGCAGCGCTTGCGCTTCGAGCATGAACTCGATCAGATACACAACCGAGAGCTCCTGGAGCAGCAGCGACATACCACACGACGTCGAAAACTGACACGGAAATTTGAAAAGAGTTTCGTCGCTCAATCTGGGGCTCTCATGCGACGCGCAGCACGAGCTTCCGTTGCAAACAGCCTCAAGGCCGAAGAACAAGAGCAGCAGCGCCTGGCTACCGCAGTTAGAGTCCGAGAGGCGGAAGCACTCGAGCGGCGTCGTGACGCCAAAAGTTTCTGGTTTGTGCGAAATCGGCAGGAGAAGCAAGACATGGAGGCCGTACGGCAACTTCATTCGGCTGAAGCGGACAAGGCAGACCAGAGACGGCTCGCAGCTCGGCAGAAGCGGATGAAGGAGGATAAAGACATTAAAAAGCTGCTACGCCTGATATGAGCGTAGGTTTTCAAGATCACTGATTGCTCTTTGTTGTCGAACTTCACACCATTGCAATTGAAGGACGGTGTTGTGTTGGATGAGAGGAGCCTTATGACCGCAATGCAAACTTTCGATATCAGTCGATGTTTGCAAGTGGGATCACGTTTTTGGCTATCAAAGGTTCCAAGACATGACCCATCAATAAAAGGCGACTGCGGAACCTTTTCTATCAGACATACCTACCTTCTTGAAGCCCACCTACGTCGAACGCAACCGCCCTGGCAAATTGATCACAAGAAGTTTTTTTGTTTGCTGAGTACAGTGCAACAGCTTAGTCACGCTCGCTTTGGTGTGTACGCATTCAACATCGGCGTAAGAAAATACAAGCAACAAGATACATTTGTCACGATTGGAGAACCACCGACGTATACACCATGATAGGATGCAAACCTTTGCCACTGGTAAACACACTCATAATAATACAACTTTCTGTTTATTAAGGCGAGCTTCAACCCATTCAAGTTGCACGACTACAAAGTATTTGGTAGTAAACCACTCGTTTACACAAAGAACTTGACAGGTGCAAGGCTCTGAATACAATTGTTGGTTCCGTCTCCTGTAGATGCTGCTGGTGATCTTCATTTTGCCTCGTAGCTCACTTTCAATTTTCCTCCGACCCGAGCACTACAACAACAATCGTCCGTACCTTCGACTTGATGGTTCCTTTTGGCCGCATAGCGACTTTGTGCGCTGTCACCGTCACCGTCGCTGCTACGCTGGCAAACGCCGCTACTCGCTACGAGTACAAGACGCTGGACGTCGACTAAGGCTTTGATGAGAATGAAGAAGTGCCGCGCAGTCTCATCATGATGATTCCGGATGGCACGGGCCCGAACGTCTTCACGTTAGCTCGCACTGTGCTCGACCCGAGTTTGCAAACGCGTCTGCACATCGACCCGTACGTCATGGACACAATCCAAACGCACTCGTCGACGAGCTACATCACGGACTCAGCGGCGGCTGCTACAGCGTACGCAACGGGGTTCAAAACGTACGATAACGCCATCGCTGTGGACACGTTTGAACAGCCATTGGGTACTGTGCTGGAGGCGGCCAAGGCTCGAGGCATGGTGACCGGCATGATTGTCACGTGCCGCGTGACGCACGCTACCCCGGCTTCATTTGCTGCCCACGTGGTCGACCGCGACTCGGAAGACGACATCGCTGCGCAGTACGTCGCTAACAAGAACTTGGATTTCATGCTAGGCGGTGGCAGGAAACATTTCAATGAGTCGATGCTGGAGGAGTTGGAGGCCAGCGGCTACACGATTGCCAACAACTACCAAGACTTGGTGGACTACCAGTCTGCGAATGCCGACACTAGTGCGCTTCGACTGTTTGGTCTCTTCAAAGACAGTCACATGACGTACGAGGTTGATCGACTGCGTGAACTGAGTGGAAACGACACGACTGCACGTGAACCGAGTCTGCAGGAGATGGTGGATATCGTCTTGAGCTTGTTACGGAAGAATGAACAGGCGAGGAAGAACGGATACTTTATCATGATTGAAGGTTCTCGTGTCGATCATGCCGGTCACTCGAACGATCCGGGTACCATGGCCAAGGAGGCGATCGCGTTCGATGAGACTGTCGCGGTGGTACTCGACCACATCGAGCAAACCCCCAACACGGCCATGCTGTCAGCAGCCGACCACGGCACTGGCGGCCTAACTCTCGGTCGCAGCGGCATGGAATACCCGTATCCGTGGTACCCGACGCAGCTTCAGATGCAGAACATGTCGACGGAAGTCATGCAGGAGCACCTTGACAGTATTTTGGCGAGTGACGAGTGCGCTGCGGGTGCCAACGAAACGTGTAAGGCAGCCCTGCTCGAATCGGCCAAGGCAATGCTGGCTACGTACACGAACGTGACATCCGTCACCGAGAACGGCGTAGCGCAGCTTCGGACGGATATCTCCACTGCGGTTGACGAGACGCGTGATCCGTATTTCGTTCTGGTCGAGTTGGGCCACATTATCAGCGCCCCAGCTTGGGTTGACTGGACCACTGTCGGTCACGTCGGCACCGATGTTAACTTATACTGCAAAGGTCCTCTGGTCTTCGAACGTATGTGCAAGGGTGTGCACGAGAACACCTACCTGAACAAACTCATGACGACGTTCTTGGGTCTGGAGCATCTGCAGGAGTTGGAGACGATGAAGCACCGCAACATCACCGTGTTGGAGGAACCGTTGGCGTTCTAAAGTAGGGCATTCACTTCCCAGCAGTGCTCTTGGGAAAAAATATGGTCGATTTTAAAGTAGAAAGGTTCTGTTCCTAACTGCTAGTTAATATGCGTGATCGAACCACTAAGCCAATGTACTTTCGTCGAAAGGCGCCACCTTTTAAGGTTTTGCATGTACGGCATGCCACAGAAGATAGTAGAATGATAAACCGTTTACCAGAATGGCAAGCAGTGAGGCCCATACACCAACGTGAGCGAGCTTCATTGTAGGTAGTGGGTGGGTGCTTGCTCGTTGAGTCTTGCGCAGCGGAAAGGCAAATGAGCTTGATCAAACGCCAACCGATCTAATGGTCAAGTCTGCGGTAACTATGTAGGTTGCTGTTGAATCCTGGCTGTGTGTTTATGACTGCTTACTTGCCAGATAACAGTAATCTTTAGTCTGTGACACTATCCAAAAGCTTCATCTGCGACATGTGTTAGCCTGAAATTTGTATGTATGTCTTAGACGACAATCCAAATATGCATTTCATGAAGAAGGGCAAAATGTGTGGATATGCAAGTGGTCCACAGGAATGCAAAATAGTTCTGAGCTGTGAATGCATTGGAGGCACTGGTGACCGTGATACATCGTTTTTATCACAAATTGCGCATACCAACAAGTATAAATGTCTATCGAAGAGCAGCTGACGTCTTTTGTTCAGGTGTGGTGGAAATTCTTCCAAGTAGGAAGACAAGAACCGACAAGATTTTTGCGTAGTTGAGGGGGTCATATTGTTGCGAGAAAAGAGAACGACTTCATGTGGGCTGAACTCGGATGAAGGTCTGAAACTTATCGATCAATGGTCGAGCGCCCGTTTGGATCGGTTCAAACATTTTTTCGCCTAATGTATCTTGTGTGGTGACCTCCCGCGTAGTACAATTGCTTTACCCACAGATGTCACGCCGGCTCCAGCACACCGGGAAATGACCATAGTGCCGAATCCATGTACCGAAGGCAATAAGCAGATTTGGCCGTATTGCTCAAGCTGCGCTTCCTTCCTCTTCCCTTTTTACCTGTAAACAAACAGAGCACAATGACGTCGTAATATGTTGTTCGTCGTAATCGCGCCAGTGACCCAGATTACGCGGATCGAATCTTCCTGTCGCCGTCACTTACAGCACCGACTCAAGGCACGCCAAAGAGTTGGCCCAATTCTCATTAATGCATTTGCTGACTCCTATTGGTTTTGGCAACTTTACTTTACTTGCAAACCGCTATCACAACGGAGGGTAACGATATCTCAAGAGTGTCTATACGGCCAACACTGCGATTGCCAAGCGTATTTGTGGCACGTGATTCCACCTGTCACGTACGAAAAGGTTAATAAGAAGAGTATGGCCGGGTGGATGCTGGTAAACTATCAATATGCGGGTATGGCCAACGTTGATGAAGATGTCGGAATGTGTTCAAAAACTGTCAATCAGAAAGGTAAAATACACCACAACGCACAACGAACCAGCCAACCACATACATATGTACATGTACAGGAAAAAAATCCAGGACGAGGCACGACATATTGTCTCGTCATAATCATTTGGGCGGAACGGGATACATAATCAAGTAGATTTGCCAGGTCTAGGCCCTGGTAGTGTGTCATTCTCGTGTCATTCTCGAATTATCGTCGGCCTCAGCATTCTCCACTCTCACCTGCTACGTAGTTATGACGAATAACCCGCTTGACTCGCCCCAGACGCTAAAGTTTGAACGCGCTCCCGTCATGGAACACTTCAAGCAGTCAGGATCAACCAGACAATTGAACACTCAACCAAGTTTGCCGATGCTGGGAACCGAGAGCAAACAGAATTTCATGGATACGCTGCAATGGGAACAACAACATCCTGAACCTTCGACCAGCTACGTGGATGGTGCTCAGATCACCCAGACTCGTTCAAATGACGTAGACACAGTTCAATCGGCTGTACTCAGAAAGATCACGTTCCTCCTGTGCTGCTGCAGGCGATAGGTCTCTCGAACTCGAGGGAAAATTATGTACTTTTACTCACCTGAACCCCGTGCTTTCCCCATCTCACTGTTCTCGTCTTCATTTTCTGTTGGCACCAACTAATCTGTGACCTCGTTCTTCAGGCGATACACCGACTTGCTCTCGCCAATGTGCATCACGAACGCGCCCCGACAATAGCCCCATTATCTGTAGTTGACGGGGTTAAAAAATCTGCGAAGGCAACCAAGCTCGTTGAAGGCACTGAATTATTAACCGGCTACGATCATGAGCTAGGCCACGTCACGTTCCTGCGTTTCTGCGAGACGATGGCAGAACGCGGAAGGGATTGGTACCATATTAGTCGATAAGATTCCCCACGCATATCCACACGAGCTATTTTGCGGAGCATGAAAGCCGCTATTCCCGTCGAGCATCTCAATATTTGCATCTTTCTTTTCCAAGACTTGCGCATCAAGTTCATTTTCAACCAGCAGTAAGTCATCCGATGGCTTCGTTAGCTCCCGATTCGTGTGTGCTTCTCGACTCAGCTGCACTTGTCTTTCCACCATGCGCCGCGTTTGAAAGGCCCTACGACGTGGGCATCGTAAGAAGAATTGTCGAGCGTGAGGGCTGCCTTGAGGCCATGCAGCAGCTGCTAGAGACTGCGAAAAAGCCACAGCAACCGCGAATATCTGGGATTTCAAAGGCGCCGATTGTTTTTCAGAGCATAATCAACCAGCTACGTTCAGTCAGTGTGCAGATTGTCGAGGATATTGATCAGTGGCAGCAACAGCAAAAGGCGAAAGCACAGGCCACCATTTTCCGGTGGCGTGGGGTCAACTACTTGCTCAAGATGACAGTTGACCTCGATTTTCTCATTTCATTCCGAGGTATGCCGCTCCTTGAGTCGCTGCAGGTACTTCGGTTGACGCAGAATCCGTTTCTTGCTCAACTTCACTTAGACCATCCAGCACTTCGTGAATCGGATCTTGACTCAGCACTTCGTCTGTTTGGCAACTGGGTCGGTGATGTCAGCATGCGGCGCGTCTTCCCTGCATCGAGGTTATTACTGCGCGAACGTGAAGCTGAAGCTAGTCGACGACAAATTCGACTTCAGCAATCCACGGACAATCCTGACGCAGCGAATAGCGCTCATCCAGCAAGCGAATCTCAAAGTAATCCAGTCGCTGCCGTCGCCCCGTTTGATCCAGCAGCCATACATCAACAACAACGAACTGCCGCATCACGAGGAAAAGTTCAATTCGCCGACCAAAATGAAAATCACGCTCTGACAGGTACCGTTGCTTTCACACCCAATCCTCGAGAAACTGCCATGCGAGAAGATATTGCCCTGAGCCGGGAGCTGATCTTGCAGATGGAACACGAGCTGGGTGCAATGCGTGACGAGCTAGCGGCACTACAAGAGCGCCTCAAAGATGCGCTACTCCCCGATAAACGCCGCCGATTGCAAACTCGCATTGGCACTCTAGTGAATATTCTCAAATTTCGTTCAGGAGACCTGTATCAGCGCAAGAACGAGCTCAAACGCAAAGAAGCCATCTATCGCTCAACCAAAGACCAACACCGACTCGGTAGTAACTCTAAAAAGTCAAGATTTGTTCCCGATTCTGCTCAGCCCGAGTCAATGCGCCGCGACCATAAAGACAAAGTGTACTCATCACTGTTCGAGACGACGTTGCTGGAAGACGAGCAGGTCCGCAACGATCTCGTACTGCGCGTGAACGCGTCACTGTCCAAAGCTCGAGCCGAAGAGCGCAAGTCTATCGGACTACCCACTCCAAGTCGACGACAACAAAAACCCAACGCAGTTTCTAGTGAAGATCTACAGAACCAGTCGGTCGAGGGTCAAGGTGACTTCATACAGCAGTGGGGAGTGCGTGAGGTGCAGAACTTTTTGGACTCGTTGGGGCTCGACAATGGCAGCTACGGCGCCACTTTACGCGCTCAAGGTATTGATGGAGCTCTGTTAGTACAAGCCACTGACCGCGATCTCGAAGAGCTTGGTGTTACTATTCGACTACATCGTGTTCGCATTTTAGCCGAGTGCAAGGCAAAGGTAAGTTGAAGTGGTCATTTATTTTTCGGTAATTAAAATACAACAACATAATATACAAAATAAATTACCTCAATAATATTTTTCGTGGAAATGGAGGCTCGAGGCAGCGGTCTGGGCGTCCCGAAGGCGTCTCTGGCAGGCTTCGTGTCCACGTCCGTCCTCACCTCATCTGATGGGGTGCGTCACCAACCTCCATAGTAATGATTCGTTGCTTTCCGGTTAGTTATAACGCCTTAATTACTGTGTTACGCGCTGGTTCTAGCTCTTTGGTGACAACGTGGAGGAAAAGCGCGTATCGGAGGCGCCGGCCCCTCGAGCAGAGGACACAACAGGCTACAAACCACTGTACGAGCAACTGCAGGAGCGGAAAGACCAGAAAGACAGCGAGTGGAAGGAAAAGAACAACCCTTTCGGTGGGTAGCAGCGTGGGATCTGTGGCTGGGATGCAGACCCTCTCGTCAACGCTGACTATTAATTGCGGACGTTTCATGACGGTGCAGCACCTCCAAAGGGTCTCGATGACGAGGAGTTTGAGTATATTCAGGACCTGGAGAGCAAGAAAGGGGACGTTGAGCGGAGACGCCAAGCGCAACATGAGGAAGACCTCGCACAATTTTGTAAGACTACAGAGCTGTTGATTAGTTTGGTGTAGGTGGTTGACGGTGATTTGCTTTGGATACGCGCTTAGTGGTGGCGCGTGGTGCTCCTAAGGCTACTGGAGTGGGATTGACTGCGCAGCACTTGCAAAAGTATCCGGCAAAAGATGACGCGAAGAAAGCAAACAAAAAGACGACGCCAGTTGTCGTGGTGCGGGCTAAGCGAAAGGTTGAGAAGGACAAGTCGCGCACGGATGACACAAAGGAAGTACCGGACAAGAAGAAGCAGAAAATCGAGGCAAAAGAAGTCAGTAAACCTTCTGCAGTCAAAGAGAAGCCGAATACGGCAGCGCTGGGACTGGTGGGGTATGGTAGCGACAGTGACAGCGATTCGAGCTAGAAGCGGCAACGCAATGCAGCTGTACTTAGAAGTCCTCGTTGTCTATAATCTAATCGCTATACCGAAGAGTATGCATCGTCACCGGAAAAGAGGCGGCGGGTTGGAACCTGGTCGCGTCGACTTGGGCTGAAGAAGACGAGGCGCAGCGGCCCCAGTTGGCTTGCGCAGCGGAGGAGATGCTTCGACCAGCACTCGTCTCGTAGTTCGTGCTGCCATTCGTTTTGGCCTGTCCGGAGTACGCATGACAACCGATGAAGTGGTTACTGAACGCCGTAGTGCAGACCCAGGTGCTACAGGAGATTGGTTTTTGCCGGCTGCAGCAACACCTGCAACTTGCCCAGCGACAGACCCTGACGATGAACCTGTTGATGCTTGGCGACCATAGAAGTGCGAGCGCTCCGACATCGCACGTTGGAGCAAGGGGGCAGCAGGTCCCCTCGATGCGGATGGATTAGCGGCACGACGCAACAAGTCCGTATCACTTGGCTGTCTAGCCCCTGAAGCTAAGCGAGCTTTCTCATACGAAGCAGCTTTGTCCGCAAAATTCAGAGTTCTTGGCGGGTGTGATGATTTTGCGCCAACGGCAGCGCGCAGCAGCGAGTCCTGGCTGCTTCTGGCGCTGCTGCTTTTGGTTGCGTCATCGCCATGGCTTTTAGAGACTCGTCTTGACTTACGAGGGCGGGCCTGCTTCTGCTTTTGTGTCCGCTGCAAATGTTGTGGGAGAGTAACTTCCTTGAACAGCTCACTCGTTTCCGGGCGACCGCGCTTCGATGGGCGTTCTTGGCGTAATGCAGACAAAATACTACCATTGTCAGTGGCAGCAGAAGTGGGCAATTCAGCAGGGGGCTGCGGAGGCTTCACGACCGGTTGCAACTGTATACACACCGAAGCAAGTCAACACAACACACCATACGTCGACCACAGAGATACAGCGATACTCACAGTAGGCAGCAACATGCTCAACGCGTCCTTCGCGTCTTCGTCGGACTTGGTCTCTTTCTCGTCTTCCAACTCATACGCCTTCAGCAGATACTGCATCAACTCAGGTAACAACACACCCAGTCTGGGCGCGAGTTGCTGCTGCAAAAACTTCTGGAACGGCGAGCGTTCGTCCGCGTCTTCATCCGCCAAGGAGGGCGGGTTCGCCGCGTCCAGCAGCAGCGCCACTCGATCCAGCAGCCCTCGGATCTCCTTCTTCATCTTCTTTCTCTCGACTTTCTTCTTCTTGCTCAGCACTGCATAGCACAACAGGCGGCACACGAGTTGCAGCTGCAGCACACGCACTTTGGCCGAACGCGGCGTCTCCTTGCTGTTCACGGACGCGTTCAACTCCGGTAGGGGCATCACCAGCGTCTTCCCCACTGCAGCCAACTTCTTCTTCATCGTCTGGAGCTGCTTCTTGTCTTCTTGGTCCAGTAAGTTGCCTTTTTGACCATCACTCCTGATCGCCGCTCGCTTAGTCTTCCTCTGGAGCTTGGGGAACCATTCGCCGCCTTCCTGTGCCAGTAACAGGTCCACAAACGCCAGCACTTGGTCCACAGGCGTCGTGGACGTCTGCTGCGCCCCAGAAACGTCCCCAGACGCCTCTGCGTCCTCCAGACCCGCCGCCTTCACGTACTCCGCTCGCCAATCCGTCTCCATTACTGCCGCAATTCGAAAGTGTCCGAGGTCAAGAGACGCGTCAGATGCGTCTTAGGAAAAATACAGCATATCCAAACAGCACATCTCCTAAGATATACGTCACTTCAACTCGGACACACAAAAGCGCGGGAAAGCGTCCGCAATTAGCGCGGGGTTTGACCTTCACTCTTGAAACCATTCCGCATCCTGCGAGCTTCGAGTGAGACCATGGAGGAAGAGGACGCGACCGTGGAGCTGCTGGACGTGGCGCCGGCCGAGATGGCGCTGCAGATCCGTAACGAGAAGCACCTGAAGCAGGTGGGCGTGGCAGTGCGGCGTCCGCGCGTGCGAGCGTCGTGCGTCAAGGGCCAAGCGGACGAAGACACCAAGCAGTGGGAGCTCGTGCTTTATTCCTTCTCGGATTCGAGCGAACTGGCCGACCTGGAGTCGCTTCTGGTGCAGCTGGCGCCCTCTACGTGCTACCTGTCGGCGGAGCTGGAACAGACGCAGAGCGTGGGCGACAGCAAGAAGCTGCACGCGCTGCTGCAGACCCACGACGTGGCTAAAGTTTACATGAAGAAGCAGCACTTTAGCGACGCCAGCGGCCTTGAAACGAACGTCTCCAGACTGCTAGGAGCCAATACGATGGCCGAGTACCAGGACGTGCTTTCGTCCAAGCTGGCGGCGGGCTCGCTGGCCTGTCTGATCGAAGCGCTGGGCGTCATGACGGACGCAGACGCCTTTGGCTGCTACACGCTGAGTCAGGGCAACTTGTCATCGGTCATGCAACTTGACAGCGCCGCCATCTGGTCGCTGAACTTGCTGCCCGAGCCGAGTGCGACTACTACGGGTGTGCCGAGGTTTGGAGGCAGCGTGCTGGAGATTTTGAACCGCGGCAAGACGCCCATGGGTCGACGACTGCTGGAACGCTGGATCCGACAGCCGCTGCTGGATGTGAAGCAGATCGAGACGAGACAGAGTCTGGTGCAGCTCTTTGTGGATGACTCGTCGCTGAGGATGGAGCTGCTGGACGAGTGCATGAAGGCGCTGCCGGACTTGGGTCGACTGGCTGTCAGTCTTGAACGCAAGAAACATGCCAAGATCACAGACCTTGTGAGTGTATATGACGCTGCTGTCGGAGTTATGCCGCGAGTTCTGAAGCTGTTGAAGGCTACGGATGCAGGTGGAGATGAGACTGTGGCTGCTCTTGTCAACGAGAAGTTTGCCACCCCATTGGAGAAGGAGCTGGCGGATCTGCAGGGCTATACGGAGCTGGTGAAGGAGGTTGTCGACCTGGACAGCCGCCCAACTCTAGTAGTGAACCCAAAGCATGACAAGGACCTGCAGGCTCTCCGCGAGGAGTGGGATGGCATCCTGGCGGACATCGAAGAGGAACATCGCAATGCACTCGATACCATTAGTGATGAAATCAAGTGCGAGAAGGACAAGGTTCGCGGATTTGCATTCCGTATTATTGACAAGAAGCAGGAAGCACGGTTATCCAAGTTGCCGGACGTTCATATCTGCCAGGTACTTGTAAGCGGAGTCCAATTCACTACCACGACGCTAAAGCACTTGGCATCTGAGTTCCGCCGCGTGCGCGGCGAATACGAAGAGCGTCAAGCCCATTTACTGAATGCCGCCATTGATGTGGCTAGCACGTACGTTCCTGTACTTGAAGCCGCGACAGCAACACTGGCGGAACTGGACGTGCTACTTGGTTTTGCCCACGCCGCCTGCCATGCTGGCTCGGGATACTGCCGCCCCACCATGGAAGACAGCATCGTACTCACCGGCGCGCGCCACCCGTGTGTGGAACTGCAGGATGGCGTTGACTTCATTCCAAACAACTACAACTTTGACCGCGAGAAATCACGCTTCCAACTCGTCACTGGGCCGAACATGGGCGGTAAGAGTACCTACATTCGTCAGTTGGGCACGATTGCAGTCATGGCACAAATCGGTAGCTTTGTACCTGCGGAAGTTGCGCAGCTACCAGTGTTCGACAAGCTCCTGGTGCGTGTTGGCGCGGGAGACCTTCAGCAGCGGGGTGTTTCTACGTTCATGCTAGAAATGCTAGAAGCCTCAGCTATTTTACACAAGGCCACGGAGCGCTCGCTGGTGATTATCGATGAGCTGGGCCGAGGTACTTCCACGTACGATGGATTCGGCTTGGCATGGGCTATATCAGAGTACCTGCTCACCAAGTCGCGGTCCATGTGTCTTTTCGCGACACACTTTCACGAGTTGACAGCGCTGCACCAAGAGCACCCACAAGGCTTTGCGAACAAGCACGTCACCGCCGTGGCCACTGACAAGGAGATCACGATGGTGTACCAAGTTCGCGACGGTCCCTGCATGGAAAGTTTCGGCGTGCACGTAGCGTCAATGGCTGGCTTCCCTGCTTCAGTGATTGAATGTGCTCGCCGGAAGAGCCGCGAGCTCGAGGGTTTCGAGCGCGCCGTCGGCAGTCAACAGACGTCAAGCAAACGATCCGCAGACGGCGCGTCACTTCCTGGTAGCGAATCCCCAACGAAGAAAGCTGCAGTGGACAAGAGCTTTCTGACTGCATTCGCAGCGCTGCCTCTCAACCAAATGGCACCTGCAGAGGTCCTTGCCGCCGTCCGAAAGCTTGTTCCCCAGTAAGAACCAACCCAAATGCCAAGAGTGCATGTCAATCAAAAAAGGCAACTATCATCCTATTGGTCAAAACTGCGTCATCGCCCCGTCTCTGTCCACTCTGCTACACCACCAACAATTGATTGGAAGCTGGCCGCTCTTACCGTCGTCACTATCAAAAACCGCAGCTCCATCGCCAGCCATGGAGGGTCCGTCGCCGGCCAAGAAGAGGCGCCACCGCTTCCAGAAGGTCGAGGAGCGTGTGAGCAACTTGCAGACGGAGCTCACGTTGCATGCCAAGACCACGGGCGCCGTGGACGAGGCCTCGACGCTGTCGTTCAAGGAGGAGCTGAGTCTGCAGGCGGAGCTCACGACGCTCGACAGTTTCCAGCTGCTCTTCCGCTCGCTGCAGCCGCTCGTGACCACCACTCCTCAGCTC
Source organism: Phytophthora sansomeana (assembly GCA_032158285.1). Lineage (NCBI taxonomy): Eukaryota > Oomycota > Peronosporomycetes > Peronosporales > Peronosporaceae > Phytophthora > Phytophthora sansomeana. The sequence goes on from JAPDHH010000289.1 coordinate 417,256, forward strand.
CTGCATCATCTCTCCAAGGTGGTCAAAAGACTGCAGAAAGAGCTCCAAGACGCGCGAGATGACAGCGCAGATGCTGTCGTGCAGCGCCAACGGCTCGTGCCAGTGCTGAAGCTCGTGACGGCGCTGGCGAGAGAGCTGGGCAAGGAGTTTTACCCCCATTTCGCTGGCGTTTTGCCTCTTGTGGTGGCTGTGATCGACACAAAGGACCCAGAGCTCAGTACTCAAGTGTTCAAGACGCTGACCATGCTCTTCAGCTACCTGCGCGTGCAGCTGCTGGCCGATATGGACGCCGTGCACAAGTGCTACTTCCCGTTGCTGGGACACCCGAGAGAGTTCGTCCGTAATTTCGCGGCGCAGACGCTGGCGGTACTGCTGAGACGCATCGAGTCGCCAAAGGCCATGCGCAAGTACCTGCGTGCGTACTTGACGGCGCTCGTGAAGGGCTCTGGATGCAGCAACGAGGTTCTTAGGGACGGATCTGCAAAGTTGTTCTTTGCGCTCGTGCGCAATGTGAACCATGGGTTTCACTCACGTATGCGTGAGGTCCTGCTGTTTTTACTGGGGTCGTTCAGACCGAAGGATTCAGAGAGCGAGAAGACGCAGGAACAGAGCGAGCAGCAGGAAGCTGTGTTTGAGATTGTCTACCAGACGTGTGGACAGATGATGAAGCACACAGATGCTGACCATTCCGGTGAGATGCTTGAATGTCTTGTGCTGGTGGTGAACAAGGTCGCGAATATGCGCCACGAGAAGGAAGACACCCCTTCCGACGCGGATGATCTGTATTTGAGTCGCGTACTGAGCATTCTACTTGGCTTCTTGATTTCACGAATGGGTAAATTGTTGACTGAAGCCAGCGATGCGTACGAGGTTCGCGTTCCGAGCGTGCACAAGGTGTGTGCGGCTCTCCTCTCTCCTGAAAACAAGGTTTTGACGTCACACAGCAACGCTTTGCGAGACGTACTCATGCAAACATTTGAGGCTGTGTGGCGGCTTTTCCCTGCTGAAGACGACGTGATCTCCGCCCAAGTAAAGGCGATTTTTACTGTGGCATCGAAAAAAGATGAGCAGGAGTACTGGCGCCAGAAACTTTTGGCTTTCGTTGATCAAGAGCTGCACAACAGCCACGTTGATGTGGGCTTTGTCGTGGAATTTTTGCTGCCGAACGCCATGGAATTTGCTTTGAAAACACTAGTGAACACCGATGTCGGTGCTCTTAGCACGCTGTTGTGCCAGCTGGGAGACTATGTGACAGAAAACGCTGGAGAAATTAACGACGGTCAGAGTGCTTACATAGTGCGCTCGACAAACTCTAGTCGGTACTGGTTGCTTTCACTCAAAGAGATCGACAGTAACGCTGAAAAATCACTCTTCGAGGCTGGAAAGAAGCTGTTTGGAAACAGTAAGGACACTCAGAATCTCGCAGTTTGCTGGAAATTTTGCAAGGCGCTGGAGCTGTTGCAGCTGAATAATGATAAGATGATCGGCTTCACCACACCTTTGATATCAAAGCTGGACAAACGGATGAAAACTGAGTCAGGCACATCGAGCACAAAAATTGACTCGGTGCGTGCTGAATTGTGGCAGCTGCAGCAGATTGCCAAGCACCAGACGAATGCCAAGGGTACGGCATTGACTGCGAAGTATGTGAAGCAAGCAATTCTTGGCAACGAGTCGTCTTTTAAGACCTTGTCAACATTGCTGACGCTAATCGAAATGGAGCCAGAGGACAAGCAACACACAATTCTTACGACTGACGAGCTGCCTCAGTTGGCTAATTGCCTGCTCGCGACACTTCGCTCGCCCGCACACGAACTGCGCTTGGTGGCATTGCAGTTGCTTGCTAGAGTAAAGCGGTTGGATTTTATCGATTCTGACAGCGGCTCTCTAAATGGACCATGCGATCTTCCGGACATCTGCGTCAACCTTGAGCTCGCATGCAAAAATATTAGTGTGGCAACCGAACGAGAAGTTGTGCGGTTGCTGACCCGAGTGAAGATCCTTTGTCGTTCGCCGCAGACCCCGGAGCTTTACAAGAAAATCGCCTTGAATCAGTTGCTGGGTTTATACCACGTCAAGTTCTCTACGATCTGGTCACACGTTGCGGATGCGGTGGAGACAGCAGTGCGACAGCACTTTAACGATTTTTGGTCATGCGTCAGTGCAGACCTTCTTGCGGCCTCACTCAGACACGAAGACTCGAACGAAAAACAGGACAGCAAATCAAGCGCGTCTGACAATGAAAGCGACGTTGTCGAGGAGTTTGAGGGCGTCTGTATGCTGGAACAGGGCAAAGTGCCTCCAGCCAGTATCACAGATGCTCCAACTCACCATTCGCTATTGTGGAAGGGACTCATGAAGTTCACGGACATTGTTGAGGCCAAAACCAAATTCATGGTGCCGCTGTTCCTCACTTTTCTTCGTGACCAGTACAGAACTATTTACACGGATGAATTGGATGCCAAACGACTTGAGGAAATCGACCAAGCCCTGACCAAGCTGGAAGATACAAATGGTTCGAATGATACGGCATCTCCAAACTGGCGCAAAGCGATTGAGTTCCAAGGTTTGACCACTAAGGATGTGCGTGGCAAGTTTGTTGACCAGCTGAAGCTGTTTGCTGCCTTCCGCAATATGAAGGGTGCCTACGCGCAGCAGCTGCTGCATGATCTTTTTTTTGATCTGCTGATGAAATCGGATGAAGTGGTCTCGAAGCTTGCTTTGCAGTGCCTCTACGCGTTTGGAAACAAGGCCGTTGTTACCTACAAAACGCAGTTGAATCGACTGACAGACTCATCTTCGTTCCGCGAAGAGCTGGCTAGCTTTAAGCTGGGCGATGGTGAAGGAGTGGTGCTTCGAGAGCACCGCCCTGAGTTACTTCCTGTGTTACTACGCGTGTTGTATTCAAAGTGCGTGAGCAAGAAGGGTCGTAACAATGGTGACACGGTCGCAGCGCGTCGTGCGGCTATCTTGGCATACTTGGCAGCGCTGGAGGCGCCTGAGCTTGCTAGTTTTGTGGAACTAGTGGTCCGCGCGTTTGATGTCATGATTGAAGCTCCCGACACTGTTGCCCAAGAAGCTGTTATTAGCTCTGAAGAGGTGAAGCCTGTGGCGGCTGTCTCCACTGTGCAGCCTTCACGAATCCTTGGCTTTTTGAATTTGCTCGAAGATCTTATCAATCAACTTGGCGTAAAGCTGGCAGCTTTCGTGCCTCGGCTTGCGGATGTGCTACTGGCGATTCTTCAGATCAGCACAACTTCTGGCGAAGATGAAGAAGAGACCGCTACTACTGCTGATAACGAGGAGGACAGCGAGAACGCAGTGGCTGTTGGCTCAAAGCGAAAAGTTGAGGAAACTTTATCAACGGTTGAAATCCTAGCGACATCTGCTTCAATGAAGAAGCAGATTCGAATGCTGACATATCGTCGTCTTGCCGAGCTCATCGACATGGTACGGAGCTTTGCTTTTGGATCTTTCTGTTCTTTACTAATTCTCATATTATGTTATGATGCAGTTTGACACTCTTGTCCGACTCAAACCGTGGGTTGAAGCAGTGCTCGAGACCTCGCGCAATGCCATTACGCACCTATCAAATGCTGTTGTTGGTGCTGACAAGGCATCCGCCCTTCTGGAGTTGCTTGTTGCATTGGGTCGCGCCGACAGAGCACGTCAGTGGGTCCCAGAACCGCTAGTCCTCAATGTTATCTCCTGCTTGTCTGCTGGATTGACGTCATCGAGCACTACGTCTGCAGCTAATCGTGGAATTTCGCCCGAGATTTTGGACTCAATCCTGCAGTTTATGGATTCTTTGCTGGATGGAGACGAGCGTGTGTTGACCGAAGACGAGTCAATGACTACCACTGACAAGGATGCTAAGTTGCTGTTGGTGAACCACATCCCGTTTGTGCTGGAGCAATTTGTGCAGCGGTTCCAAGCCAAGGCTGCACGTTACGCAAGTGACAAATATGCTGGTTCTTCGAAGAAAGAGCTGACTTTCCTTTGCAGACTCTCGCATCACCTTGAGGCTTCTGAAGGAGACGTAGCGACTGCTGCTCACGATTTGTTCCAGCTGCTGTTGCCGTTCTTACTGCGCAACCATCAGACTTCGCCCAAGGACAAGGAAAATTTACTGGTGGTTCTTGCACACTTGGTGCCAAAGCTGTCGGAGCCGAAAAAGCACGTGCTCGCCCTAGCACGCCTGTTGGCCCCAGGTCCGAATTGTATTGCCGATCGAGATACCCGTCTGAAACTTGTTTTGGTGTTTAAAGCTTTGGGTGCACACCCTGCACTTCAAGAGCTGGCACCGGTGGCTGAGTTGCTTGATGAACTCAACGCGTACGACGCTAAGCGTATCGAGGAAACTGATTACGAGCGTCGCCTGATTGCGCTGAACCGCCTGAATACGTCACGGTTTGACGGGTTTACACACGAGACTCATTTGCTTGCACCTCTCGTGGCGCAGTGCTTGCAGTCCATGCATGACTCTGAATTCTCAGTGCGAAGCGCTGCGCTTGCCACTCTTACGATGTTCCTCGGACTTGCAGCAGATATTTCAGCCGAACAGGGCAAGCAAGAAGATGTCGCGAAGTCTCCTGTTATCAATGCGCTGGAGTCGCTAGTGATGCCATGCGTCCGAGCAAGTTTACGCTCGACCGATGAAAACACTCGACGGGGTTTTGTTACCCTGTTGGGATCGCTGGCGGACCAGCACAAGGCATTTAGACAGTTTACTTTCATCCCAGCAGATCTTGTTCTGGCGCGCAACCAAGAAGACCCGGAGGCCGACTTTTTCTACAACATTACCCATATTCAGGCTCACCGTAGGCGTCGCGCGCTGCAGCGCCTCAGTGCTTTGATGGACTCCATGGCTGATCGCGTAAAGGATCAAGTTGATGGTGAAGAAAGTGCGGATCCTGTGTGCTTTTCGAACTCGACAGTGAACGGTGTTATTCTTCCTTTGGTGCTTCACTTTGTCTACGAGACCCACTCGAAGAGTCAGGAGTCTCTACGTGCCGAAGCTGCAGCATGTGTGGGTAGTGCTGCTGGTCTATTGGGATGGTCTCACTACCTTTCACTGCTGCGCAGACTCTTGAAGTCAATCGATGGTCACGTTGAGATGGAGGGTGCTATCATCATGTCCATTTGCGCAGTGATTGACCACTTCCACTTTGAGGCACCAGGTGCGGCTACTCAGTGGCAGTCGTCGACGACACCTACCAACAAGGTGAACAGTGACGACAAACCGTCTGAGCCTGAGAGTGAAGATACAGAATCGTCTTCTAAGGTCCAGGACAACATGGAGACGCAGGTCCTCCCGATGCTCTACTCGTATCTGTTTAAGAGCGCAGGCTCGAAAAAGAGCTCGAAGAAGCAGGACAACGAAGCGGAGTCATCTTCACTCTTGGATGAATCTGTTTCTGTCCGTGTGCCTCTCGCGCTGGCTGTTGTGAAGGTACTCCGGCGGCTGCGGGCTGAGACTTTTCAGCGCGAATTGCCCAAGCTTTTGCTGCGTTTCGCAAATTTGCTGAAGAATAAGGATGAGGCTGTTCGTGTTTCGGCTCGTACAACACTGGTTAGGATCGCTGTGGAACTTGGTGCACGCTTCCTGTTGCCGATTGTGGAGGAACTTCGCCACACTCTGCGCGACGGATACATGGTTCATGTGTTGTCTTTTACGGTGCATGCCCTGTTGGAGAAGCTCCCAGAAATCATGCAGGCTGATGGACATGGTGGTCCGGTTGTGAAACCTAAATCGTTGCTGCTTACTCAAGACAAGAAGCAAGAGGCCGAGCGTGAAGCCGAGTTTGCATCCCCGCTGGATGCATGTGTGCCAAGCTTGATGGAAATCCTCGCTGCGGAATTATTCCAGGGTATGACTACTATCGGCGAAGCTGCAGAGGCAGCTGCGGGAGGTGTCGAACGGAAATCTGCTCAAAAGTCCAAGATGAAGGAGGCACGCTTCAGTAGTGGGCGAAGTTTGGACTCACTGGAGTTACTGGCAAGATCATTGCCCTTCTTGCCCAATGCAAGCATTCACGAGGTAGTGAGCGCTCTCGTGAAGCGCTTCCAGGCTACGGACGCTGGTGCTCAAGCCACGGCCGCTCTGCAAGAGGCACTGAAGCGCGTGGCGATTGGGCTTGCGAAGAATCCTTCTGTAGAGTCATCCTACATGTTCCTCTATGCTTACAATGTGCTTAACTCGAGCCTTGAGAGTTTGCGCCCGACTTCAGAGAGGGAAAGGGAGCAATACGAAGCCGCCGGCAGCAGCACAGCACTGGTGACCTCCTGGCTTGTATCGGAGAAGAGTGCGGCAGCCACTAAACTGCTTGCTGCCCGAGTGAAAGCCCGAGACACGGTTAGGGTCACGATGCAGCAGCAGGTTACGGGCTTTGACAAGCTGCGTCAGCAACAGCAAAGCAAGACCAAGAAGCAAAAGCGCGAGGCAATTGCTGCTTTACTCGCTGAGAGCACAGCTCATTTAAGAGAACTCCTCAACTTTGGTGTTTTCCTGGTATTCACCTTCATGCGCAAGAGCGGCAGCTCTAAGGACCATGATGGGGAAAAGATTTCAAACGCTCCGGCCCAGCTTGTCGACCCGCTTGTACCCCTGCTGATGCGTTGCGCTGGCGAGTCAAAGAACGACCGAGCTGTTATTAATGCACTAAAGTGCTTGGGCTCGTTGCTTCCTCGACAAGAAGAACTCCCAGCTTTGCGCGTGGCACGCACACCTCTTCTTGACCGCCTCTTTAAGATTTTGCAGCAGGCTGGAGCTGCTACTCGAAATGAGATGGTGCAGACATGCTACCGCACACTCACTGCACTACTCCGACAGCAGCAAGGATTGGAACTTGCGCAGGAGAATGGTAACGCTTCGAAGGATTCCAAGAGCGAGGCACTTCGTCTGACGGAGCCGCAGCTTCGGGTGCTGCTGAGCTTCCTGCGGGCTGATCTTGACGAACAAGACCACCAGAACGCGACATTTGCTCTTTTGAAGGCCATTGTGAACTCTCGTCTTGTGGTGAGCGAGGTGTATGACGTGATGCTGCGTGTTGGTGAACTTCTTGTCCAGAGTGACGCCCCGGGAGCGCGTCTGAATTGTGCCACAATCTACCAGACATTCCTGCTCGAGTACCCTCTTGGAAGCAAGCGATTATCCCGCCATCTGAAGTTTTTGGTTGACAACTTGAGCTATGGACATGCTACGGGCCGCTCTGCTGTTCTTGAAGCATTTCGATCCCTTCTCTCTAAGCTCCCTCAAGACCTGGTGAATGCTCGCTCCCAGTTCTTCTTCTTGCCGCTTGTGCTGCGTCTAGCTAACGATGAGGCTTCGGAGTGCCGTGACTTGGCTCGTGCTGCTCTCACAACTCTCGTGCGTCGTCTTGGCAACAAGGAACTCAATGAGAGCATTTTGTTGGTGAGCACGTGGTGGACGCAAGCAGCGAACTCGAACACTGCAGATGCTGTGAAGTTGCTTGGGGCTGCAGCGCAGGTGACAACGCTTGTGCTCGAAACTCGACCCGAATTCCTTGAGCGCAGCGCGCCTCAGATATTGGTGGCGACCCGCACAGCTCTGGAGCGCAGTCTGCGTGAGCTTCAGACAGTTGAATACAGCAACCAGGTCCGATGGCAGCCTGCGTACCATGTTTGTGTCGCGCTTGCGGCCTTCAGTGACCATCTTTCAGGCCCCTACGAGCTATGGCTGGAGGATGCGAAGGCGACGAATAATTTCCTGGATGTTGTTGTGCTGCCTTTGCTTCAATACCCACACGCCTGGGTGCGTCTAGGCGCAACCAAGCTGCTAACGTCATACTTGCGCCGACGCCAGGCAAACACCCTTGCCTTTGCGGCTCCGGTGAAGCGCCTATCTGGAGATGCCCTCGAGCGCCTTGAGAACGGAGCGCTGTATCTGCAGCGTCCAGGCCGCCTTTTTGCCTGGGCTAGTGCTTTCTGCAAGCTGCTGGAGAGTCCGGCGCTGAACGATGATCTTGCTACCGAGATTCTTACGGCGCTGCCATTCTTGTGCGAAGCTCTGGAGGCCACTGACATTCCGCAGGATGTGACGGCGGCTGCTGCTGACGCCGTGAAGGATGACGAGGTTAACGCCGATGCTAGCGTTGAAGCTGAGGTTGAAAACGAAGACGCTGAGGACGAGGTGGACGCCGACAATGAAAAGACTGAGGAAGAGGAGGACAATGCCGAGCTCCAGCGTCGTGAAGAGGAGGAGAAGACCGAGGAGCGTGCGAAGGCGCGTACGCCAATGGGTTGGTTGCTTACACGTCTGTCGTACGTTGCGCGCGGTTCCAACTGCAGTAACGAGGTGCAGGCTGTGGTGTTTAAGCTGTTTGCCGCTCTGCTGCACAACCACGACAGTGCGTTCGCCGAGAAGTACGTTGTTCAAATCATCAACCCGCTGTACCGTGCCTCGAGCAAATTGGAGGAATTGCAAGCTCAGCAGGAACAGGTGAAGCTGCAGCAACAACAGCGCAACCGCAACAAATTCCGGAGGAGCGGTCCTGTGCCGGAGCCTGTAACACCGCCGGAGAGCGCGTTAATGGCGCAGGAGGTGCTGCAGCTTCTGGAACGCAAGCTGGGCTCAACGCCGTTCCTGGAGGCGTACTCGTTTGTGCAGAGGAAGATGGCGTCTCGTCGCGCTGCACGTAAACTGCAGCGCCGCACCGAAGCTGTGTCGGACCCGCAGCGTGCAGCTCAGCGCCGCATGCAAAAGAACGAGCAAAAGCGTCGTACGAAGCAGTTGCGTAAGCGCAAACACGCTGTGCTCAAGGGTTCTACCTCTGCAGCAGTACGTCCTACCAAGGTGCTTCGTCCTGGTGCCGAGTAAACGTTCCCGACTGCAAGAGATACAACCTAGATAGAGATAGTTTTCTACGCTTTGAAATGTTTGTTGCTACTGTAGTCTATTTCCCATCCATTGTTCATGCAAACTGCATTCGTGCAATAGGGACTTGCTCAAGAAGACCAAATGTAAATACCAAAACGGATACTTAGTACTAGTTGGTCCGTTTCATCCGATCTGTTTGTGCTCTTGCCTGAAGCTCGAGAGACTCAAGACGAAGTCGTGTTCCAATCTGCAATGACCAACAACAATCACGAAGAAGATCGCCACTTCAGTCGCTTGTTGTCATCAACATCTCCACTTCCTCCAGCACCTTCGGCTGTAAATGCCAAAACCCAAACTTTGCTTCGTCGTCGTCGTCGAGTTCCTCCTCGAGACGTCCAGCAACACGAACCATGGCTATTCCAGAGCACCAACGTCCGACCTCTTCCTGTGATGCCTCTAGCTCCTCCAAGTCTTTCGCTTTCAACTAGCGACAACTCGCTTTTCTACTTGGATCTCAATAGTTTGAAAAGTTTGTTGCCACCTCCTGATCCACGACGTCGTCCAAGTAGTAGTGAAGATGACTACGGCAGTTCGATTAGTTTCCGAAATCCCCGTGGCTCATCAAGTCAAGGACGTCTAGCGCCACCTGCAAGACTCGAGGCGTTGAATCTCAGCACTAGCAAAGTGATGGACAAGAAACATCATCGGAAACGGAGGCGACAAATAGGTTTGGTGTCCAAGCACAAGCTTCGAAGAAAAGCTTTACGTCTTGACTCGGCCAAGGTGCGGCCATCCTCGAAAGAAATGCTCGACGCGGATGTTGCTGCTGTTTATCGGTCCCCGACCAAACATGGTCAAGGTAAAGCTAGGAAAAATATCACGCTACAACATGTCGGAGAGAACCGTCGCGAAATGAGACGTCGACCAGCAATGCATTATGCATTTGACTATGATTCGGATGACCAAGATCGAGCTGACAGGCCCGTGACTCCGCTTGAAGATCTTGATGAAGAGCAACGACAGAAGACGATCATCGCTACTCACTTGAATTTGACGCTGGAGGAATACGAACGGTTGGATGCTGCCTTCGGTAACAACTCAGAACCTAGCGTTGAATCTGAAGACGGTCGATCCATGACAGAAAGGTATTATGAAGAGTTCCAAGAGTTTGATGTCGATGATAGCGGCTCGATTTCTCCTGATGAATTGCGACAACTACTGATCGCTTCTGGTGAAGAAATGGATGACGCTGAGCTCGCCTCTGTGATTCAGCAAGCGGACAAGGATCACGACGGTGAAATCAACTTTGACGAATTTATCGACCTGATGCGCGCTCGAAAGCGACTGCTACAGGTTGCTAACCAAATGGGAGTGAATGGAAATGGTCCCACAACACCAAACACCACCGTCAGTCCAGCCCTGGCGAGAAATATAGCTGCTCCTGGGCATGTTTTGCCACCTTTGAAACTCGCAGCGCGACAAGCTAAGCGGCACCTCCAGCCTCAAAAGCGTTCGGGTGTCGTTGCTCGACCAACACCGTCATGTCTTCGCCCAGGCTCGAAAGTGGACATTGGAGACCTACGACGAGAACTTGCACTCTCCGAATATGGAATTCAGGAGCTCAACTCGAAGGTGCGTGAAGGTTTGCAGTGGGTCCAGCAGCATTGTCCCGTGAGATCGCTCAAAGCTCAGGTTTTCTGCCATCGGTGGGGCATGGAGAAGGTGCACCAACTTTTCTTGCGTCTTCAGTCTCAACATCTCTCACGTGCATTTCGGAAGTGGTCAGCATTCCTCATGTTCGAGCGCAACAAGGCTAAGGCGAATATGTTTCTCAAGTGCAAGGGCAGTCAGAAGATGACGGCGATCATGAACAAATGGAGACGGAAAGTCACGCGACGCAAGTTTGCACGTTGGAAGACCGAGTGCATTCTAGACGCCCGCAACGAGCTTCATTCAGCAGCTATTGAGATTCAACGTATCGTACGAGGAGACCTTGCACGCTTACTTCGACTTCGTTTGCAAGAGGAAGTCGCAGTGATCCACATTCAAGCACTCATTCGAGGCCGAATTGCAAGAACTTTTGTCAGTCGAATGCGTCAAGACAAGTTGGAACATGAAGCTGCAAGTCTTCTGCAGCGTTGTTATCGAGGATACACGGGTAAACGACTAGCTCGAGCTCTTTTCAAAGCTCAAAGAGAAACCCTCGCAGCATGTCGTATCCAGCGCACGTTCCGCAACTTCCAGCGACGTGAGCTGCTACGCGTGATTCAGCTGACCAAGCTTGAGAATGACAGCGCGATCGTAATTCAGTGCTGCATTCGTAGTTATCTCGCGCGAAAGGAACGTAAACGCCGAGCTCTCTGCCGATTGCGAGAGCGTAGCTCAGTGATTCTTCAACGATACACCAGGGGATATCTTGCTCGATGCCGTGTACTCAAGTTACGTCAGCAGATTCATGCAGCGTTGACCATACAGTGCTTCTTCCGAGTGAACCGGTCACGACGGCGAGTACACATGTTGAGAACCGAGAAACAGTTCAAGGAGCGACAAGCACTTGAACGCAAGGCAGCAACAATAATTCAGGCGCGATGGCGCTGTGCTAGCACTCGAAAACGCTATTTGCTTGATAAGCAACGTCGTGTCGAAGCTCAAAAGCTTGAAAGGTTCCGAAGACTTACCAGTGCTGTGGTTATCCAGTCGTTGTTCCGAGGGTACATAGCTCGTCGTCGAGCTCAGCGTGCTCGCCATGAACGATTGAAATGGATGAACTTCACGCTCATGAACAGCAGCGCGCTGAAGGTCCAGGCCTTTTGGCGAGGTTATCATGGTCGGTTAGCTACACATCTACGGCTTCAAGCCGAAAAAGCTCAACAACATCAAGAGAACGAGGCAGCCAAGCGTATTCAGGTCATTGCTAGAGGAAAACTAGCTCGAGAAGAACGCCGAAAACTCGACCAAGAGCGTGCTAAACTAGCATCACAACAGCGTACTCGAGTGAGAGCCGCTCTTCGCATTCAAAAAGTGTTCCGAGGAAAGCAAGCTCGAAAGATGGTTCAAGAAATTCAACGGAAGCACCACGAGGAAGCTCGACTCGCACTCGAACGATTGGTGTACCAAACGAAGACGCGTGCTGCGACGAAAATTCAATCTTGTGCTCGGCGCTTCCTAGCACGCTGTCACTATCTCCACCGCAAGCGCGAAATGGAAATCCGTAGGCAGCAGGAGGAACTCCGGATCACTCAAAACCATGCCGCGATCGTGATTCAATGTGCAATGCGGCGTGCTGGGGCTAAACGAATTCTTTTACAGCGACGGCGAGAGTTTGAGAAGCGAATTTCGATGATGGCCTCCGAGAAAGCTCACGACGAGATCGAGAGGCTGCGCCAGGAACAAGAAGAGGAATTGCTTAAGCTAAAGATGCAGTTGATGTTCCAAGCGAGTTCGGCCAACGAGGAGGCTGCGAAATTGCGCGATGAATTGGTTCGCCAACGTGAAGAAGAGGAAGAGCGTCACCGAGAGGAAGCCCAAGAGCTAGCACGTCTTCGTATCGAGACACTCATGCAACAGCGCGAAATTGACACTCGAATCGAGCAAGACCAGCAGAAAAAACTGGAGGCGCAGCGACTTCGTGAAAGACTCGAGATGGAGAAGCAAGCTCAGCTAGAGAAAGAAGCTGCCATGCGTACGCAGGAGAACGAGGAGTTAGCTGCGATGAAAATGGCAACGATGCTACCAACCAGACCAACGAGCAAACAGAAAGAGCAAGAGCAGGAAGACCGGACGCTACAACAAGAAGCCGAGCACTTGAAACAAGCTGCCCTAGCACTCAAGAAGGACCAAGCTCGCATGAAAATCCAAGCTGTATGCTTGAAGCACATTGCACGTAAACGGCTCGCCAAACTACAACAAGCTCAGTTGGCAGCTATGGACGCTATACAAGATGAGGAACAGTGCTTGAGACTCAAGGCCGAACAGCAAAAAAGAGCTGGCACTAGCAAGACTCAAAGCCATGATGGACGATGAAGCTCGAGCTCGAGAGCAGGAAATCAAAGAGCTGGAAGCTCAAATGCTCGAGCGCGCTCGGAAGGAGAAGGAGCGAATCGCTCTGCGCAATGCATCAGCGAGGAAGATCCAGTCTCGTGCTCGAGGATACTTGGCTCGACAGCGCGTGAAAGCTATCCAAAGTAAAATTGACAAGGAGCGCGAAGACCGCGCCAAAGCAATGCAGGAGACCATTGAAGCGGCTGAAGCGGAGGTGGCTGAAGCTCTGATCGAAGCCGGTGAAGCTGAGACGGATGCAACCGAAACTTCAGAGGAGGCCAAGGCTGAGGAATGGGTCGAGTACTGGGACGAGAATGCTCAAGCGTCATACTTCTACAACATTCGTACACAGGAGGCAAGTTGGACTCGTCCAGTGTCAACTCCATCAGCAAAAACTATGGGCATTGTGATGGCAGCAACAGGTCTCACCGACGAGCGTGAACAGGAAGCAGCAGCTGGGTATAGCGACTATGCTGCCACCGAACAAGTTGATGCTAATGGTTATCCGGTCGCGGCATCTACAGCTCAAAGCTACGCAGACGAGTACGGGTACTATGATCAATACGGTCAGTACCATTACTACGAACAGAACAATGCTGCGTATTATGGTACGCAGGCTTTCGGACAGAGATATCCTCAAATGATGCAACCCAACTACGCGGTGGCAGCGGCAGCCAACTATGCGTATCAAGCAGCAGCAGCTATGGCATTTAATCAAGCTATGATGTACGGCGCGCCGTTGATGGGGTATGCTAACGCTGCGATGACTCAACCAGTTCAGCAATATCCTCAAGTTGCAGCTGTACCAGCTACAGAACCAGTAACGGGAAACGTTGAAGATGCAGTGCCGCCGGATCCGTGGGAAAAGTTCTTCGACCAGTACACCGGAGCAGCATATTACTACAACAACATCACTGGAGAGCAATATTGGGCATAGAAAAGTTGAGACTCGAAGTCGTAGCTGCAGCGTTCGAGCTCTACTGTTGAGTATTATCTCTACATCGTTCGTGTAGTGTTCAGTCTTCGTCAACGTTCATAATGGAGCTATCATCGGAGAAATCCAAACTCGAGCAGGCTACGGATTGCCTACTGCGTTCAATGCTGCTGTAAGATTGGTCAAGGCGGCGAGAAAGCTGTGCGTTGCCGTCTAGACCTGCCGTCCGGTGAGCTGTAAGCGCGGCACTCATTGGGGTGAGGCCACTCGTCTTGGGGGCATTCTTCGGTGGGGGTTCTGCGAATTCGGGGAATGACCCAGGACCACCAGACAACGATTCCTCGAATGCCACAGTGATCATGGATCCCGCAAGTGTATCTTCAGGAGCGTACGCAAGTGCCTACGCCACAAGCAAAGTTGTATAATGTTAGAATTCACAACGAGTGCAATGAAGGCGTTGAATACGAGTGCATCAATCCCTTACCGCATGATAGTTCTCAATTGCTTGCTCAAGGTTGCCCTTCATATGATAGGTGAAACCGAGTGCAGCCAGAATTGATGCCTTCAAGGGATAAAAAACAAAGCTCGTTAAACAATGCTTATGCCCTTGGATATTGCAATGGAGCGTACATTTCGCGGTGATATCCGAAGTGCGCTTTGGAAGTAGTGTATCGCCTGGTCAAATTTTCTGTTCATATCGAAAGCGTAATGTTCAGTACAGTATCTAGCCATCACGCCCGTCTAAACAACACCTCCAAACACTCACCGTAGTTTGCGGTACGAGTATCCGAGGTTGAACAGAGTAGGTTCCCACGTCTCCATGAGTCGCTACAAGCAGAGCACAGCAACAAATAAGACTCTTTAAATTCGCGCCAGACAGACCCCAACGCTCACCTCGGGTAGACCCTTGCATAGTTGCAACGCCTTCGTGAACATCTCTATTGCCTGGGGGTAATCTTTCTGCTTGTAAAATACGCTGCCCAACTCGTTGTAGACCAGCGGGTCCGTGGGACAGATTACGCTCGCCTGTCGTATAAATTCCTGTGCTTGGACTAAGTTGTTGGTTCGAAGGTATTCCATTCCAATGTACAAAGGCGGCAAATGCGAACCAGGAAAAAGACTGGAGGCTGTCCGATACGATGACATAGCCTGGTCACTTTCATCCTGTGCCGCAAAGGAATTTCCGAACCCGATCCATGCAGGTGCATAGCTCGGCTCTAGCGATGTTGCTTTGCTACACAGCACACAAACCAATTAGTGTAACAATTTACCAATATCCTTGCCCCCTTCGTACTCGCGATGGTAATGCAGACACAATTCACGTACTGAAAATATCGCTGTGCAGCTTCATACTTCTGAATCAAGAGGTAGTAGCAGCCAACAGTGTACCAAGCTGATGCCTTAGTCGGATAAACATCCACCTAGAAAAAACAGCACATGGGTTAGTCTTGTAAAGCAAGCCGATCTGCACATCGGCGCCGTTATGATCAAATTGAATAAAATAGTTACTTACCATTTGGTGTGCGTAGTGGTACAACTCTCGTTTCTTTCCGAGTGCTACTAGCGTGCCCACATATACTGAAATCACGCGAAAATTGAACGGATCTCGCTCACGAACACTGACTCATTCACATGCGCATGGTCAATTAACCGAAACTACATGGAGTAAAAGAAAGCGTCTGTACCTTTCACAAATTTCGTGTGCCTGCTGAATATCGTGCTGATAATAATACGTTTCGGCTCTTGTAACATTCTGCATGAATATGACTCGTTAGTCCTCTGTTTTACTCCGTGGCAGGAACGAGGTAATATTTCTTCAACGTACCAGTTCTAAATTGTCCATCAGCCCGAATTCCTGTTCAACCTCAGTAAATTTCTCCTCAACTGACGGCGTTGAGTCGTACTACAGAAGATATAGATTGTCGATAATGTTACCCAGCAAGATTTCCATACCACATTAATAGTTTTTCGCACCTTTCCGACGTATGTGTGGTACAAAAGCTGCAGCAACTGCATTTCATCCGTCGAGAAGTCCAGCGACGCCACCAGCTCTTTCTCTTCTTGAGCCGACAGCATTTGCTTATCAAAGAGATGGGAGAACGCCTCTGAGCAGTGCACATCACACCGCAGTGCAATGCGAAAGTAGACGGCCGCATTTTCGCGGTTGCCGATCGCATCAAATGTCTCGCCCATGAGCAGCGCCAACGACGACACCACATTAATGCCCTCGGCATACTCATCCCTCGCCGACAGCTGCACCTTCTTGGCGAACAGCACCACCTCATGCTCTCGTTCGGGCAGCACCGTCCCGAGCAGCTCGAGACACTCCTCCTTCTGCTTGATCGCGAGCTACAGCAAGACACCCACCAATTAATCCCCACAACCTTCTGCAAAAATCCCATCCACGTACCATGCACTTGCCCAGCAGCAGCGCCGCCCTCAGCGTGCTATGACTCGGCGTCGTCCCTCGACTCCCTCCCAGTTCCACTAGTTTCGCCTTCTTGATGGCGTGTATTGCGCGATGGAACTCTCGGTTCAGATAGCAGGCATCTGCAAACAGCAGCACATCGTCCTCGTCCTTCGAAGACATGGACACCAGCTTGTCCGCGTAGAAGAGCGCGGCTGCCGCGTGGTGTTGGCGACTGCAGCTCTTCACCAGACTCCGGAGCTTCTGAACGACCTGGTGATGGGCGTTTTGCACCGGGAGGACGTCGGTGGACGTCTGCAGCGTCTTCTGATGGGTCAGCGGAGGCTTCACACTCTCTGTAGTGTCCTCCGAGTGTCCTCCAGACAGCGTCGGATGTCTCACTGCGTCCTCCGCCGTCTTGAGCGTCCGCATGGCGTCGTCCTCCTGTTCTGCGTCCTCCTGCTCCGTGTCCAGCGGCCTGCGCGCCGTAATGAAAGCGGCGGCTTGGGCCACGCGGCGGCGGCGCTTCCTGGCGCGCGCTGAGGCTTCGTCCGCTGCGCTGGAGGCCGCCGAGTCGAAGGCGAGCGTTCGTGTGGTGCACTCGGGCGTCTGGACGGGCGACGGTTGCCGCCACGAGCCACGAATAGAAGGGGCGGGCGGCCGCAGCGGCGTCGGAGGAGGAGCCATCGACAGCAGAGAAGGAGGAGGAGGCAAAGGGCGAGAAAGGCGGCGGCGCAGGAAGGCAGGAAGAGCGAGGCTGCGCTTGGTTGCTTAGGTGATGGCAATTACAATGCAATTGTGCCATTTTAGTAGAATGGTGTGGTCCACACCTGGATTATCGTATTTTATCCATGAAGTAGTTTGTTGGGATGCTTTTATCCCGAAAATTGGAAACGGTAATTGTGGCATTCTGGTAAGGTGGATCAAACGCGAACCTGAAGACGAGTTTTGTGGCTGCAAGGGTTGTCGCCGCTGTTAGTGAACGGCTGACGTAAGCCAAACAAGTGTTTACTTCGATTCGTAGCGTGATCTCCATTGCCAGCTAAACGTTTACTTTTGTTTGTACCGTCAGCATATTACGAGACGATTCGTCTGGTAATGCCCCGTAAAATGGCTAGATACACGTAGTTAGTTTTGTTCGTCAACTGGCTCAAGCGCGAAATCTCAAGGCTGCCATTGTATGATGAAGACCGATTAAGTAACCTCTGGACCAATGTGTTCTTGTACAAACCTAGCACGCTGACACCTTGCCAGTTTTGCAGCTCCTCATTTGCAAACTTGCCGTCTTCGACTCAACACTCTCCCAAGCATGCAACTTTTTGCACCGCTCCTTGCGGCTTTTGCCTTCCTGTCTTCTAGCGTCGCAGCCAAGTACGAGGCTGGCGAGGAATCCAAGACCATTGACCAACTGTACGCCGATGCTGTAGCCGAAGGTGGCAACCTCATCATGTACCACGGCGGTGACACTCCCACGCAGCAAGACAACCTGTACGCTGCCTTCTCAAAGCGCTTCCCGAAGATCAACTTCACCATGAGCATCGACTACAGCAAATACCACGATGTGCGCATCGACAACCAACTGGAGACCGATACGCTCGTGCCCGACGTGGTGGCGCTGCAGACACTGCAAGACTTCACTCGGTGGGCCAAAGAGGGAGTGCTCCTCCCTTACAAACCCAACGGGTTTTCCCAGATCCACGATTCGTTGAAAGACAGCTCCGGTGCTTGGATGGCGTACACTATCTACACCTTCGGATACATCTACGACCCCAGAGCGCTCAATGGTGAAGCGTGCTCTTGCCACCCCCACAGATCTGACGGATCCGAAATGGGCCGGCAAGATCGCTTCATCGTACCCTCATGACGACGACGCGGTGCTGTTCCTCTTTGCGCGTTTCGTTGAAAAGTACGGTTGGGACTGGGCTGCCAAGATGGCGCAGCAGAACATTGCCTTCAACCGCGGATCCAATGTCGCCACGGAGCTTGTGAGCTCGGGCAAGAAGGTGGTTGGTCTCGGTGCCATGGCGGGTAGCCCCCCGATCGAGTTTGTCGGCGGGAACGGTACCGACTTCCTCAGCAGGGGTCAGCGTGTTGGCATCCTGAAGAAAGCGAAGCACCCCGCGTCTGCCAAACTATTCATGAACTGGGTCATCTCAGAGGAAGTGCAGGCGGAGGTGGTCTCCTCCAGCGTGCGTACTGACATCAGTAAGAACAATCCTTGGGATATTCTTGAGGCAAACATGGCTGACTTCCCAGTGTTCATGGAGGACCGCGCCAAGGTGGAGATGTGGAAGCAAACGTTTGCGTTGTACTTCGGCGAAGTGCAAGGTGAGCCAAGCCCCGGGGTCCTTGGTCTGCACCCTGGTCTGTAAAGCCCCCTCCTCCGCGCAGACTGTAACGCATTAACGCTGGGTGCCCTTGCGGGAACCTTCAATGGAGACTTTCCTTTTCAATAGTAGACAAGCAGAATTAGTCTACAAGCTGTAACCAACCAAACATGACTCAAACGAGTGCTGCTGCAGTGACATTTGAATATCATCGAGCTGGAACATGTTCTACCGTATCGTATCGTTGTTTACTTAGTGTTATCGTTTGTAGTTCTAGTCTGATGTAAGGCCGACTGAAGACTTCTTTCTGACACAATGGCGTGAGTTGGCAACAGCGAGAACAATGTTGCAGCTACATCGTTGTTTTGTGCAGCGCTTACAGCAGCTCCTTGGACACTTGAGCGTCGAGACTGTCCTTGCCGTTCTCCAGCAGCGGCTCCAAGGCCTCCCCGAACGCCTTGGATGCCGGGTTCGCACGGTTCTCTTCCAGACTCTGATTGACAGAACGGCAGTAGTCGACGAAACCGCGGAAATCAAAGCAGAGAAGAGGGCAACGAATACAACACAGACGGTCAGCACAGACGGTCAGTATTTCAGGACTCTACAACGCACGGGCAAGAGAACTACCAAGCGCAAGCAAGAGGTCAAGTACATGTACGTACGCTCTCGTCGTCGTAGCGGTGAATGACCGTCCATTTGCGCGGGTCCGTGGTGCTCTGCATGGGGTACCAGCCGAGGATGCCGGGGTTCGCGGTAGACTTGTTGGCGGCCTCGATGAGCATGGCACGCACTTGGTCTTCGACGTCCTTGCCGGCCTTGGTGTACAGGTTGATGATGATCGTGAAGGCCATGGTGTCTTGGTGGTGGAAGGTGTTGCTTGCGAAGTCGCGAGTGAATTCGGAAGTGAGAGAGGTGGGTGACGGTGACCGGAAATTGCTGCTCGCGTTGGTTGAGCCATGCGAGGCAAAGAGAGCCCAGGGCGAGGACACGTGCGTCACTCGGTCCTTCTGGATAGTGCCATCCTGAGTTGCCAAGGATCCGGCGCTTCAATTTGTCTGTTGTTGCTACCGATTACGGCGACGCCATGAAGCGGAGTTGTTGGTACAAGTAATCTTCCACGAATCTCCTGTCTAATAAATACCTAAGACCAACTACATGTATTATGCCAGATGGAGACAATCCAACGGGTCAAGCACAGCAGCAGCAACGATAAAGTGGCGCTAGCACGTGACGATTTGCACCACCGAAGCAGCGGCAATGAGGCTGTGAATCCTGCTAGTGGACTTTAACGTCGAAATTCTTAGGTGGCAAATTGCGAGTTTCTGTGTATTTTTTAGAATACACAATACCAGTCAGAAATGGCTCATTTCAGTATGAACAAACAACAACTTGGTGGAAGCATGAGTTGCTATTGAATTCATTGGCTAGCGCCACAACGCTGCACAGAAACATACTTTAGTCCGGGGTAGCAAGCCTACATAAGCTGAGAAGCCGATCATCAAAGTGAAGTCGAAGTGCACCAGTGCAATGCATCTTATTGTGGGCGCCAACCGTTCAGGAACGACTTGTAGCCTGTGTAGAGATTCGCGTACGTCTGGCCGAAGGACCCGTTGGGGTCGCCACCAATCTTTTCCGCCACACGGCTTGTCGATACATATTTGTCGGACCAGCGCTTGAACAGCCGCACCATCTTGCTGTTGCTGTTTAGTGCAGCGTTAAGCCTTCCCTTATCGAAGAGCGGCTTGACTCTCTCCTCCTCGCTGAAATAATCGGCGCCATCAGTGTCGTCCACGCTGTCTTCGTTGTCATCTTCATTGATTGCATGGTGACTGCGCAGGAATCGACCGCTGGCCTCATTGACGGCTAGAATCGAATCGGCCGAGTTCAGCTTCGACAGCAACGTCTGGCTCGAGACGGTGGCTGCCTCGCTGCCAGCGAAGAGGGTGGCTGCGCCACTAGCATGATGTATCATGGGACGCATGTTGGCTTGGCTTGGGTGTTCTTGAAAGGGAACTAGCGTGCGGAACTAGCAGGGTCTTGGTATGGTATGTTCCGGTAACTTGCGAACCATCGTTTTCGATATCTGCTTGTACTCCTGGCTGGCTACGCCCCGCGAAATGGGAGTAGAAACCAGTTGCGTGTAACCCTTTTGAAAAACCGGACACCTTTAAAGAAACCTCTTTTCGGTCGTGGCTAGATGCCATCCCTTTGCCTGAGGGGCGGAGCTTTACAAGCAAGCGCTCCCCACTTAGGCTAGACTTACACGGAAGCCCCCTCCCACATCACAAATCTATACCAAAACCCTTTTTCGTGTGTACTCGTCGATCATACTATTAATAGTGCCGACGAGCACAGACCCTCAGTGCTGCTGCATGTAGATCTCTTTTCTCAGTGAGGTACATTGGTGTCACTTAGTTCTTCGATAACGACTTCCTATGTCCGTCCCAGCGGATGTCCCTACGCCATCCACTAGCTTTAATCCCAGCACCCTTCCGGTGCTTCCCTCCCCCGGAGCCCGAAGACTCCGTTGCGGGATTGGATCATCGAACAAGTTCTTCAGAGCGCAACCTCCTAAGACTGTTCCATGTCCACGTCAGTCCACGCTGACTGCAGTTTGCATCTTCCGCGGGCGTCAATCCGCGAGCAGAATGAAGGCCTCTCGCAAAGCGATTACCTCCATGGCGACTGAACGCCTTCTTGACCATTTTGAGCTTCATCGCGGTTGTCACACGCGAGCTTGAACCATTACAGCGACCTTCTTCGGAAAGCCGCCCATATCGACCGTAGAGCTTGATCGTGATTGTCAAGTGAGGAGAAGCGAGACTCCCGACCCACCGACGACGGCAGCGGCCAATTGCACGCTACCAAGTTGCCTTCTAGAGGCTGATAAGTGACACTTGATCACGGGTGTCACTTCGCGACCTTGAGTAGTAGTAGTGAGAGGCGAACCTCAACACCACCGACGGTGGCGGCCATTTGCGCGCGACCGGGTGCCTTCTTGAGGCTGACAATAGATCTTGATCACGGGTGTCACTTCGTGAGCCGAGCGGCCACTTGGGCCTGGTGCCGACATCTCTGGTGCCGGCGTCCACGTCGTACTGTAGCAGGTTTCGTCGCCATGCTCCTTCCAGGGCCCACAGAGGGGGCTCCCTACCCGGGAAGGCCATCGACCGAGAGATCTTTGGGGGGGGCGACCCTTGCTTGAGCGCGACGTGTCGTTGTGGGAACTTGGTGTTGGTCTTGATCTCATACAGGGGTCACCGCGCCCCGCATGGTGCAGCGTTAGTGATGATTTTGTTGGCAAACGCCGAGCACGCCGCCGCCGCTTACGGGCTCGGCGCACAGGAAACACCCCATGCTGTCATTCTAGTGGCCCCACTTGGCGTAGGGACTTCGCGTCCGAGAAGAGAGTCCTCCGAAGAGGCGCTGGAGGTGTCCCTTGAACCACTTGTACCAAACGGCGCGACATTGCGAGAACTGATGCATGTAGATCTCGGATCGGAGCGTATTTGCGACGAAAGCAAAAGTACATCGCGAAATCGCGAAGCACTCGCTGAATCGACTGGCAGTGGTTTTACTAGTACATGCAATAGTGGTAAACGGCTATGGGTGCTGGCAAGGGGCAACAAGAGATCGGCGGCGAGCTTGCAGCCCGCAAAAGCTCGAAGCATCTCGTAAATCTTCATTCTGCTATTTACCTCGCGCACAGCACCGGAAATCTCCATACCAAGACCCTGCTAGTTCCGCACGCTAGTTCCCTTTCAAGAACACCCAAGCCAAGCCAACATGCGTCCCATGATACATCATGCTAGTGGCGCAGCCACCCTCTTCGCTGGCAGCGAGGCAGCCACCGTCTCGAGCCAGACGTTGCTGTCGAAGCTGAACTCGGCCGATTCGATTCTAGCCGTCAATGAGGCCAGCGGTCGATTCCTGCGCAGTCACCATGCAATCAATGAAGATGACAACGAAGACAGCGTGGACGACACTGATGGCGCCGATTATTTCAGCGAGGAGGAGAGAGTCAAGCCGCTCTTCGATAAGGGAAGGCTTAACGCTGCACTAAACAGCAACAGCAAGATGGCGCGGCTGTTCAAGCGCTGGTCCGACAAATATGTATCGACAAGCCGTGTGGCGGAAAAGATTGGTGGCGACCCCAACGGGTCCTTCGGCCAGACGTACGCGAATCTCTACACAGGCTACAAGTCGTTCCTGAACGGTTGGCGCCCACAATAAGATGCATTGCACTGGTGCACTTCGACTTCACTTTGATGATCGGCTTCTCAGCTTATGTAGGCTTGCTACCCCGGACTAAAGTATGTTTCTGTGCAGCGTTGTGGCGCTAGCCAATGAATTCAATAGCAACTCATGCTTCCACCAAGTTGTTGTTTGTTCATACTGAAATGAGCCATTTCTGACTGGTATTGTGTATTCTAAAAAATACACAGAAACTCGCAATTTGCCACCTAAGAATTTCGACGTTAAAGTCCACTAGCAGGATTCACAGCCTCATTACCGCTGCTTCGGTGGTGCAAATCGTCACGTGCTAGCGCCACTTTATCGTTGCTGCTGCTGTGCTTGACCCGTTGGATTGTCTCCATCTGGCATAATACATGTAGTTGGTCTTAGGTATTTATTAGACAGGAGATTCGTGGAAGATTACTTGTACCAACAACTCCGCTTCATGGCGTCGCCGTAATCGGTAGCAACAACAGACAAATTGAAGCGCCGGATCCTTGGCAACTCAGGATGGCACTATCCAGAAGGACCGAGTGACGCACGTGTCCTCGCCCTGGGCTCTCTTTGCCTCGCATGGCTCAACCAACGCGAGCAGCAATTTCCGGTCACCGTCACCCACCTCTCTCACTTCCGAATTCACTCGCGACTTCGCAAGCAACACCTTCCACCACCAAGACACCATGGCCTTCACGATCATCATCAACCTGTACACCAAGGCCGGCAAGGACGTCGAAGACCAAGTGCGTGCCATGCTCATCGAGGCCGCCAACAAGTCTACCGCGAACCCCGGCATCCTCGGCTGGTACCCCATGCAGAGCACCACGGACCCGCGCAAATGGACGGTCATTCACCGCTACGACGACGAGAGCGTACGTACATGTACTTGACCTCTTGCTTGCGCTTGGTAGTTCTCTTGCCCGTGCGTTGTAGAGTCCTGAAATACTGACCGTCTGTGCTGACCGTCTGTGTTGTATTCGTTGCCCTCTTCTCTGCTTTGATTTCCGCGGTTTCGTCGACTACTGCCGTTCTGTCAATCAGAGTCTGGAAGAGAACCGTGCGAACCCGGCATCCAAGGCGTTCGGGGAGGCCTTGGAGCCGCTGCTGGAGAACGGCAAGGACAGTCTCGACGCTCAAGTGTCCAAGGAGCTGCTGTAAGCGCGACCAAGAAATGGCCCCACCACGGACACGCGTCTTGTCCAATTACCAGCACAAACGCTCTGTCATAGCAACGCTCACCATGTAGCTGAACTACGAACACAACAAAATAATCCAACAAAACCACGTTTTGCAGAGTCAAAACCTGTTTACTTTTCAAAGCTCAGCAAAATAGTTTTTGGCGTCTCTTCGGCGCAGACGGGGCACGCAGGCATACAAACTCCCATACAACAGCCGTTACTTTTCCTCTTGCAGCCTTGAGTCAAGACCGGAACCTTCTTGTCCGTCATGGCGCCGCGCTCTTCTCCCTGTCGCCGCGTGCTGGCCTTGCCGAGGGCGCTCGTGTCCCAGAACAAGCGCCGCTTCCAGCAGGACGGCTTCGACCTCGATCTGGGCTACGTGCACCCGCGAATCATCGTCATGGGTCTGTAACAAATAACTGATACCATGCCTATAGTTTCTTTTAGAATCAGCCAGCTAAGAAAATATGTGACGTGGTGCACAGGGTACCCGGCTGTCGGTGTGGAGTTCCTGTTCCGGAACCCGCGGTCGGAAGTGCAGCAGTTCCTGGAGGAACGTCACGCAGGCGACTACTTCGTGTTCAACTTCTGCGACGAATCCAATCGATGGTCCGTAAACTTTACCACTTCGAAGAATTGTGAATCCGGACTGATTGGTCGTGTGATGGTGCAGCTACTCTCCAAGTATCTTTGACGGACGTGCCAAGAGCTTCCCAATTGAAGATCACAATGTCCCAACGTTCCAGATGATGTGCGTATCAAAAAGAAGACACGGTGTCAGCTTCAGCACTCACTGCTAAACTATTTGTGGTAGGTTGGAATTTTGTGAAGAAGCGGCTGCGTGGCTCAATGCAAACGAGAAGCATGTCGTGGCGCTTCACTGCAAGGTACTGCTACCTATTGCGTACGATTTTCATTTCAGTGATTGGTTTGCAAGTTGACATTAGACTACAAACTACCAGGCCGGGAAGGGACGAGCTGGAATGATGGCGTGCATGCTCCTCTTGCGAATGGGCTTTGCGTCTTCTGCGACTGGAGCAATCGGTCAGTACAATCGCGAGCGCGTCCACGATCAACGCGGACTCACTGTTGTCAGCCAAAAGAATTGGGTGAACTACTACGCTGCTCTGCATGCACAGTCTTCTGTGCCAGGACAAGCTGTCCTGGAGCCGACATTCGCGATTCAGAAATTAACGTTGTGCAACATGCTCACCGCAGCCAAGTTGCCCGCGTTAAGACTGCGCATCTTCACGCTGAAACCTGACGGGTCTTCCAAGACGCTGCTCCACCAAGAGATCGGCTGCAATGAGTTCGAGTTGCATTTGGAGATCCGTGGATGTATCCTGCTCGAGTTCTACCGTGAGCGCGTCAATGGATGCATGCGCGCCAAGCACTTCAAGATCTGGTTCAACACCTACTTCCTCAAGCCCGGTACGAAGTGTAGTCCTAGTATCTAAAAAATGTGCTAGTGCTAATCTATCTATCTTGGTAGACAAGGAGACTGGATGCGTGGTGTTTTCGCGCTCCGAGATGGACTGGGCAGCTCGAGACAAAAAGTATCGCCGCCTACCTGCAGCTTTCGAGCTGGAGATGGTCGTTGCACGCTCAGATCACTTGTAGGACAAAAGTTTGGCCTCATCATTCGGCTACACAAAACCTGAGTGAGTCGTGTCGATGACCTGCTTTGCGAAAGAATTTACGATTGAAGCACCATACGCCATACCAAACTCGGAAGAAGATGTAATGTATTATACGTATGTGTTGCATTCATTTACAGCGGTGGATTAAAAGTAACCTTACTTCGGTCTGAAGGGCACCGCAGTGAAGGTGTCGCTGAAGCGCTTGAACTCTGGGTGATAGTCGAAGTTCTCCATGAGCACAATAATACCTTGAGCGTGACGTAGCTTGGCGTCGTCGTACTGCCCTTGCATACTGTCCGTTGTCTCCGAGTACTTGCCTGCAAGAGGCTTGATTTTTCTTTCAAAGAGCTCGGTCCATTCACGACACTCTCGCAATTTGGAATCCAAGTCTTTCCGCCGCTCATTCAGTCGAAAGAGCTGTTCGTCGTAGTCCTTTTTGCCCTTTTCATCGGCTTTGATCTCACGTGTCAGCATCTCGATTCGCATTTGGACGCTTTCCAAGGCTCCACCGATGCCGCTGGTCACCCGATTCATCTTGGCCGCATCTTTTGTCAACGTTAGTTGCTGGGAGGCTGCTGGTGTGTATTTCAGCCGAGGCAGACCTCGACCCGATGGGACTGTAGTCATGGCGATGCAGTCACTCCAAAACTATAGTGACACACGACAAACCTGCAATGCAGGACAAGATGCAGAAGCAGCTCTATGAGCTCTAAAATTGGTGAACACCAAGTGTTTCCAGCAAGGACAAGTGACACAGGAAGGAGTCTTAGTGTTCAGTACATATAGTGATACCGAAAAGGTAGTTTATTGGGTAAAGGTTCTGCGAAGTTCACTGAAACATCCTTAAGTTTTAATATGTAAGTACTCGGATTCATCACGTAAGGTGTCAATGAGTGATTGGGTTTGCACGCCTGCTTCCGACGCTCTCGTAGTACTGACCGTCTTCGCAAAAAGTCACAGACCGACGCATGTCCATTTCCTTTCCTTTGTCTTTGCTGAAAGAGCTAGGAGCAGAATAGTCACCCGTCTGCGCAAGCTTGGTGAAGAAGTCAAGCAGACCAGGAGATGACACAAACCCACTGTCGCCTGCATCCACGTTGCTTGCCACGAATTGTTGCTCATGCAAATCGAGATCAAGCCCTAAGCGGTAGCAGACGTGCTTAATATCGCTGGCTCGGCACATCGATTCGAACTCGCCGTTGTCGATGGGCACAACCATTTCGCGCGGAGCCAACCCCTTAAATGCGTGCCTAACAAGAACTGCAGCACTCTGAAGACCGCAGTCAGAACTCAGGAGATCCTTTAGTCTGCTGTCCTGGAGCAGCTTGCGCCGAACGGTTGTCGCGCTTCCAGCAAATACGTCTGGGTTCGGGAACGAGGAGGGTTTAGAAAATAACCCTGTCGTCGTTGGTAGCACCGAGCTGTGAATGTCGAGGCTCGCATTCAACCTCCGTCCACTTGGCCGGTGGGGTTGCTGGTACGGGTTTGTTGAAAAGGTGGATGGCGGTCCATTGCCGGATGACAGTGGCGCCAAGGCCAATTCCTTTGTGACCTCGCCGAGAAGCTCACTAATGCGACGCAAGACATCTAAGAACCCCAGACCGCTCTCTGGTCGGAGCGAAGGGTACAGCTCGTCCACAAGCTCTTGCGCCGCAGGAGCACCAGCCGGGAAATGAAGATTTAATCGAGAGGTGAGCAAGATCTCCACGAGGTCCTTCTTGGTGACTTGGCCGCGAGCATCAGCTCGGCGATGCAAATCAAGGGCAGTCTTCAAGTCACTACGCCGCTCCAGTAAATCCTGTAAGACTCCAACGAGAGCAATGCGGTGTCTTCGCTCCTGCCGCGACTTTGCATCTTCAACTGCTGTGGATCTCCTTGGTGGTTCGATCGCTGTCTGATTGTCCTCAGAGTTATTTATCTCGTCAGCAATTCGGATCGATGATCTGGCGGCGGGGTGATCTTGGACCAGACGTCGCCGAGGACAATTCCAAAGAGCATCGTTTGAGTGCGGGTCTTTTTGATTCACCGACGGTGTAACCTCTCGGAGCTGAGTGCGATCTTCGTAGGGAGCCAACAGCACCGAGGTAGTGGAAAGATGTTTCTTCCTCTTCTTCGGCGAAAGTAAGTCGCTACAGATCGCACCAAGGCGTTCTTCAAGCGAACGGTACAGAATTTGATCAGGTGATGCACCGTCTTGCGACTGGGATCGATCGCGAGCAAGAGCTTCAAGAGCATCATGCTTGTCCGCGATAGAGGCCATGATACCTAATTCGTGAGTTGCCTGGAGCATTTCAGTCATAGAGACCATACCTGTCTGATTGACATCCATCCGTTCGCAAATTGCCAGCAGGCGTGGCAACTCCACCAACATTTTCTCGAGAACTTTTTGCACTGAGCGTGGGAGCCGGTGATGGTGCGCAGATACATCAATTGACAGACCTGGTAGCTGTTGTGATGCTGTGTGCTGAGTAGCAAACCTGTTAAGGTGATCATAGAAATCCTGTGCTGTAATATATCCTCGACCTTGAGTATCCAATGTCCAAAACAGCGCTTCAACGTCAGCATACCGCACCAGCAGATTCAAATGCACCAGACTCTGACGAAATTGTCCACGTGAAATGTGACCAAAACGATCTCCTGGAAATACGCTCTGTGGTGACGATGATGACAATTGGCCGAGCTGCTTCAATTGATGCAACTTGGCTAAAATCCGCGCTTCAAGCGCTGGAGGTGGCTTGCCCGTGGAAAAAAATGGATCTTGACGACGATGCTGATGTTCAAGATAAGCGTCGCTGTCTCCACTGTTTACTGCACGCGGGCTTGTAGTTGCTGTAGGAAAGTGGAGCTCGCTCTCCCTTCTGCGATCGTCACATATCTTGACAATGGTGCGGCTCGCCTCAGCATTCCTAAAGTAAAACAAGTAGCACTTAGAACCACCATAAAATGCCGCTAATGGATAGGAATATGCCAGACGCACCTCTCTTGTGTAGATTTCCCTGCTGGGTAAGGTGAGTTGTCATTATTGACGGGACTATACAACGTTGGTTGTACTGTTTTCCGTCCCAGGCGAATTGGGGACAAACCCACGTATCCAACTGAGGTACCCGGTACTCCTGGCGATGCCTTTGACTTCATAGTAGTGCGATCGGCTGCCTTTAGGGCCTCAAGGAAGGGGGCTACTCCGATCGTACCAGAAGCAGAATCGCTGGGCAAAACACAAATCATCTCAGGTAAGTATTCACCAAGAACGAACTATCCCAGGCACATGCTAGTGTCGGTACGTACGAAAACGGCAAGAGGCGAACACGTAAAGCTGCGAAGTCAGCGTTGCTCAACGTAATACCACAGCGCAGCAAACAATCGCGGAAGGTTTCTGGAGATAGATAATATTGCCCAATTCGCCCATACTGCAGGAAAAGAGGTTGTAATTTATCAAATGCGGCCACGAGCAAGTCCCAAAATCGAGCGTTGCCGACGCCCACAACCGGAGGAGAAACTTGGCGAGAGTTTGAAGGGAGTGCTTGCACTCGGAGATCAATCCCATCTTTATCTTGAAACAATAGGAGAAATTCAGCATATTTGATGGCAAACGCGTTTCCGTTTCCACCCCGACCACGCCATCGCCCATTACTGGCACTATCGCGTGTGTACTCCTTCACTCCATCGCCCAGCCCCGAATACAGCTTTTCGTACTCGCGCGTGGTAAGGAACACGCCTATATGGCTAAGTGCTAACTCCAGTTCCTCTGGGCTGATCTTTCCGGAGCTCATGACATCCATCTTCAAAAAAATCTGACGAAGTTTCTCGCTGTTGTGTACAATAGAGGTCGAAAGCCGCTGCCACAGCGCTTCGCCTTCCATCAGCCGGGGTCCTCGACCGCTAGAATCGGTGTCACCTTCTCTTTGATCCCAGTTATCGCTACTACTTGCATGACTGGTTTTCAGGGTAGCTTGCGTTGCGTAGGGTGTCGCCAAGGGTGCATGGGGAGACGAGTACTGAATGCGTTTGTCAATCGCCATTGAAGACATTGACGACGTCATTTGCGCCGTCTGATCTCGCTGATAACTTGCTCGCATGAGTTGTAAAGACCACTCAGTCATGATACGGCAGAAAAGATCGATGTCTGAATAAAGCACACAGGCAAAACAAATTAATACAGTCATGCCGATGGATACTTTCGCCACAACAACGTACCTAGCTTGCGAGTTTGTGAAGGACAAAACACCAGGTAGAGTTTCCTTGCCCTCTCTAGATCACGTTCGTACTGCGATTCCTTATAAGACTCGTCTGGCTGCCGAGATGATGAAGAAACTATCTCCAGACGAGTGACGGCTAGCTGAAACTCGCGAAGGTCGAGGTGGCCATCGCCGTTGAGACTGAATCGACGCAGCACATCGTCGGGCTTCATAGGGGACCGCGAAAAGCGGTGCACCTCGTCTGCGAAATACTTCATGAGCTGCTGGTTGGACAGCAGCTGATGGTACTGCTGCCAGTCTGCGCAATTTACGCATCAGTATTCCAGTTAGCAAAAGAGCGAACTCGACGATTGATCCCGTATATATTACGTACCGGCAGTGCTCATTTGGTCGATCTTGTTCCGTGACTTGGACATCCTGTCGGTTTAGTATCGTTTGCAAGAAGTTGATCCTCACCGCCACACCACTACGCAGGCTAGGAGGCGACGCGTCGAAAGGAGTCTCGAGCGCAACGAACCACCTCGCCAAGCATTGTCGCTGCTAATTTTAAGGGCGAAACCCCTGGGGAAGCTGCGTGAGCACCATCCCGATAACTCCACATCAACCATAACGCTGACAGCAGCTTCTTCACCACTAGCAGCCCAATCACAATCCACTCTCTGTTTAGCCCGCTTCAACTGGTTTGGTGCAAATTAAATCTTCCGTTCAGACTGAATCTCCAGCTTCCTCTACATTGGCGCCACGTAGCAAGACAACCACCGCAACCTCCCTCTTGATCACTGGGAGACAGCAACAAGCCACCACGACAAGTAAAATAGTCACGTGTTAGTTATCCTAGCATCCTCACCTATGACGCGCCTCTTCCAACAGCAATGGCCCTCTGCTCAGCGTTTCCTGGACACGCGCAGCTTGGCGGCCGTCTTGGAATAAATAGTGCTCATGAGGCTCGAGAGGTGCGAGGGCCTCTCCATGAGGAACTGCTCGTAGTCGTCCTCCGAGTAGAACAGGTCGGCCGGGTCGTAGGCCTCGTGGGGCAGCACGCGCACCTGCGGCTCGTCCTGGAACGACACGCTCTTCTTGCGCGTCTCGGGCAACGCGTCTTTGCTATACCTCTGTGTGTCTCGGTCCTTCTGCTCCACCTCGAGGCTCTGGTAGTAGAGCGCCGTGACCCAGCGCACGATCTCCTTGCGCTGGTGGATGCGCAGCGCCACGACGCGGCCCGAGTCCTTGGCGCGCACGTAGAGGCACTCGTGGTCGAAGCCGAAGACGCTCTCGTTGGGCGCCGCGGGCTGCATCTGCAGCGCCAGCTGGTCCAGCGGCGGCGTCTTGCGCTTGTAGTCGGTGCGGCG
Organism: Phytophthora sansomeana; assembly: GCA_032158285.1. Classification (NCBI taxonomy): domain Eukaryota; phylum Oomycota; class Peronosporomycetes; order Peronosporales; family Peronosporaceae; genus Phytophthora; species Phytophthora sansomeana. The sequence continues at coordinate 448,400 of JAPDHH010000289.1, forward strand.
CCAGTAGAGCAGCAGCGTGTCGCCGCGCAGGACGCCGTAGAGCCAGCGGGAGAACACTTTGGTGCTGGCGCTGGCGCGGCCCTCGGGCGTGGCCACGGAGCAGGGCGAGGACGCCGACAGCGAGCGCTTGCGCTGCTTCTCTCCGTCCTCCTCCACGCGCACGAAGCCGGCCATGAGCGAGTGCGGCGTGGACGAGGTAGAGGACTTTTTGAGCACCATGGTATACAATACTAGGGTCTGGCGTGGGGAGAAACCCTAGCGACGGAATTAGGGTTCAGCGACTTACGCGGCACTCGGCAGATTGCGAAGTGAGTCTTGCGGCGGCGGATGGCTGGATGGCTTGTTTCTTACCCACACTCGAGTCGCCTCTGTCTCAGTTGGTTTGTATCAAAAGCTCAGCGGTTCCCTAATGGAAGGCCGAGGCAGCCACGAGAACGGAGTGCAGTGGGACGGAAAACGGAGGAGCAAACGGCTGCGCTGGAGGAGCGGTGAGCCGAGCCGACGCCTGGTTTGGAATTGATGGCAAGAAGCCTCCCTTGGTCAATGGTTTTATTGCCCGAAGCTGCCTAGCGTCGCGAGGTTGCTGCGCCGTCGCAGGGGACTCGCCCTGCTTTCGTCCGCAGACGCAAGATTCAGCGTCCGTTTTGCTTATTAAGCGCATCATGTTCCGCCACCGTCAACGACGAGAGATGGGGATTCACCCACGGGACGGACGCGTGGTTGCTTCAAAGCACTGGTCGAGAATGAGTCTTGCACGCAGATCATTGCCACGGCTGAGTCGCTGGTTGACGCGACGCGGGCGTTGCAGGTCAACTATGATATACCTCGTGAATGCAATCAGCGTCCGGATGGATTTTTTGGCTCGCACGCTACATCTGCTTCAACTCCCGGGCTTTGCCTGTCAAACGAGTGTGTTGCTTCTCTCAAGGATATTCGCACGCGAGTGGGGCAGATCTGCACGAGAGAAGCTTTCACCTAACAGGTAAAGCTGTCGAGAGTCCCATTCGACGTTCACTGCTCTCTCCCCACGAGCTGCGCAACGAGCTTTGCGTTGGTAGTTTACGCCCGTAAAGCTGCCAACAACTTGTCAAGACCTGGGACTAAATTGCATTCCAATCCATTCCTTTCAACACCTGCAAGTGCTTCGTATGCATCTGTATCGAAAAGACTGCACCTCCTGATTTTCCACCAATAGCCGCCCACCTGACGAAAAGCTCCCCCCGGTCGAAAATGGAGCAGCGCAAGTGGCACGTGCAGCTGAACGACGGGCGCGAGAGCGACCTGCCGCACCGATTAGAGCCCGTGGGCTACTGCAGGGGCGTCTCGGCCGGCAAGGTGCATCTCCCTACGTCTTCCCTCCCTCTCTCGACCCCCCTCTCTAACTCGTTTCTCCTTCAGGACTCGAACGGAGCCGTCGCCAAGACCGCCACCAACACGTCGGAGCTCAAGAAGAAGGTAATGAGAGTGATGGTCATTTCTAAAGGATAGAAATTGATTGCGTTATTTCTATTGGGGCTTGGTTCTGCCATTGTGCAGCGCGCGATGGAGATCGGAATGGGTCCGTTCAAGAGCCTCCTGCAGACGGGTTTCATGATGTGGATGAGCGGTAACTCCATCAACATCTTCAGCATCATGATCACGGCCATGATCATCATGAACACGGCCAAGTCGCTCTTCAACATGAACAACGGTACGCTGTCCACAACAGCAGCTTCACCTTCAAAAGTCAAACTGACTTTTATTTTGTGGACTGCTGCAGCTTTTACGCCGGTGAACGACGGTATCATCGACCTGACGCAGCCCAAGGCCGTGTACATGGCGGGCAGTTTGGTGGGTGCAGCTATGGGGGTCTACAAGTGCTCCAACATGGGGCTGCTGCCTACCACGAGCGCCGACTGGACGTGGCTGCTGCCGATCAAGCACGCGGTGGAGACGTCGTCGTTCGCCTACAGCCTCGGCGAGTAACGACAGCCTCGTTCTTTAGACTGCAATGGCAAGCGCGTTCTTTTGCGATGTTTAGCAATACTCATGTGGGGTTTTCAATTAGTACACGTTACTGCAGTACGGAGGAAGGAACCTGCCCGCCGACAACACGCAAAAATCCTCAAAAATCGGCGGGCTCGAGCTACCGTTCCCCATCAAACACTACAACAACAGCCTAGCTGCACGCTTATAATCCTCTGCGACCACAACGTCCCTCAGCCAGCTGATGATGAGCTCCAGACGCCACAGCTTCCGTGTTTCGCTGGATAACTTGAAAATTGGTCCTCTCTTGTGAGGAGAGAGGGAAAATCTACGACACGTTGCGACCACTTGTCTGCGGTGGACAGCGATACTCCTCGGGGAGAAGCGACCGCTGCAGTGCGTTGAACGCAAATACTCTCCGGCCGGTATTCTTCAGCGCGTTTTCAATACGTACACCCTCGGAACGCATGACCGACACAATACCTGCCTTCTTCTGCTCACGCAGCCCGTGGTGTTGTACCAGAATACGGCCCTGCTCCAGCGTGACCGACATGCCTGTTCGGTCCTTGGCAGACTTGCACACCGTCACACGCCCACCGGATATGCCGCGGCACAGATCCGAACTCAGCTGCAAAATCTCCGGGCGCTTCTTTCGTGCCTGCCTTCCAGCCGTTCCGATCAACTTATCCAGCTCGCCCAGGATGCGGTGCACTTCGTCGCGTGAAGGGCCCAACAGAGGAACGATTGCACTCGACCCAGCAGGTCGACGACCTTCGATCGAGCTGTCTTGTTTTCGCTCCTGCTTCTGCATCGCTTGCATCTGACGGATTGACGTGTAGTTGCAATATCGGTCGCAGTAGCTGCGAAGTATCTTAAGGCTGTTAGCGTTGATCACATCCTGTAGCCTTGTCACGGAAGAGCCCGTGTTGTTGGCTAATGTCTGCTTCTCATTGATACCCTGCGTGAACAGTACAGGACACACCTTGATGGGTCCGCCGTGACGAAAGCGATTTCGTCAACTTCACCTTACCGGACCGCAATTTGACGCGAATCACCAGGTTAGTGAACTGGAACAGCTTATCCACAGATGCAGGTGCCAGCGACTGCACATTGTCCCAGTTGCCACCGGGTCCGCCAAGTAGCCGATGGTTACGCGCTTTGATGAACGTACTCAGCAGCCGCTGACCAACACCGCTGAATGACGACTGAGATGACAAGAGGGTGTCTCTGGACGAAGGTCCTTCATCGCTAGTCTCGGAATCACCAGCGTTAGCTGAGCTTGTCTCTGAAAGCGCATCATCGATACTCGTGAACACGTCGACATCGATAACACCGCCGATGCCTGTCGAGTTCGTCGAATTGGTCGAGTTGGATGACGCCGCGGACTCGAGAGATTCCAGGTGCATGGACTGACGCTGTTTCACCTTCATCTCGAGACGCTTTTCGTCTCCATCGCTGTTAGCAGCACCACGACTGCTACCACTAGCCTCTGAAGGATCCGAGGACGGGCTGTGCTTTGATTCCTCTTCGATGTGGAACGACAAAGAGTGAGGCGATTTGACACCGCTGGCCTCTTCGTCCATTCCATTGATTTCCTCTTGTTCATCCACCAATACGAAGCGAATGTTGCGCAGCTCATTCACAGCACCCGCCATGTCTTCCAGCATTCCTGCTTCGTTACCATGCGTCGACACCAAACTTTCCACGTCGAACAGAAAGCCCAGTTTGCTTAGCTGTTCCAACATTGCCTGGCCCTGTTCCGGGCATGCGTTCTGTAGTGCCAAGTCGACCTTGCGAGTGAAAGCAGTCACCAGCGCTGCTACAGCCTGAGGGAAGCACACATCCATCCGCTTCCCCAATATCCACTCCAGATCATCAGCTTTTTGCTCATCTTCCGTCCAAAGCGGGACTTGGTGGTGCGCTGCAGCTGATCCTTGCGGTTCACGTATGCGCGGCTTAAGTTTTGAATGCTGCTCCTCAAGTCCGAAAATGCCACCGTTCTTAAACTTATAGACGTGAGCTGCCATGGCTCCGACAGTCACGATGTCATACACTGCAGCGCCGGCATTCACATCCGTTGCACCACTGCCGCTGCCAATGCTAGTTTGAGCAACAGTTTCGGCGTTGCCAACCCACATTTCCTGCAGGTGCAGGTTAATCGGCAGGAATCGCAGCTGTGAGTTCTTTTTCTCTGTACTAGCCTTGAAGAACATTTTCCGCTGGTCGCGAATCACGTACACGCGGCGCAATTGACGAAGCAGCTCTACGTACTCCTTGCGTTCGTGGCACCGCTGCAGCATCCATTCACGGCATCGGTTTAAGTCGCCATCGTCCTGGATCTGCTGGATCAAATTCTCGTAGATGCCACGATCGGAACCCTTTTGTCGTTGACGGTCATACGCTTCCAAACGCGCGAGGTCGTTCTCGGCAATCAGAAGCTCCTTTGTGCGGTATCGGATGATGATCTCTAGGATTTGGCGCGGGATCCAGTTGCTGAATCTGCTCTCAGTCAGGTCCTCTACAACCAACAAGCCCTGCTCACGAATGTGATACTGCTTGCTAATCGCCGGTGCTGCAGCGTGGATGCCACCTTCAACACCATTGAATCCGTACTTTGCGCCAGCTGCCTTGGGGATCACCGTGTTTACCAGTAGCTTGGGTGGTGCTGCGTTAGGGCCGAAGTGCTTGTACGAGTCTTCCGTAGCTGTAAGAACGGTCTGTTCGGTACGTGCACCTGCTGTCACCAAAGCACCAGTTGACACGGTGAACTCGGCAACAACGCTAAGGCTGTGAGGCGCCAAGGATGACCCCGAGTTCGACTCGGACCTGCTTCCACCTGAGCCTGCGCCATCTTCGAAGGTAGATCCCGGGGACTCCATCTCAAAGAGTTCGTCAATGACCTGAGAGCTCTGGAAGCCGCCATATGCGTCCATATCAACCATAGATGAATCTAGCGTGTGCTGGCTGTCTTCCTCGTCGTCGAAGTCGCGACTGCTTTGAGTGCGTTCCATAGCAGCCAGCACCTCAGCTGCAGTCATTTCCGAGTGATCCTCGTGATTCACTGATGCAGGAGCAGAGTTCAACGCATATACGACCATACGAATCTTCTCAGCGGAGGTCCCGACAGGGATGCGAGGCACAGACAGGAACGTGTACAGGTAGCGCTGCTGGTGTGGAAGCACAATTGGCGCCTGGTCCTTCACGCTAGCCATCACGGTATCAGTGTTACTGATCTGTCGCCATGCCGTGGATGTGCTATCTCTTCCGTCCTCCACTTCCAATCGCTGGAGGGCGATAAAGCACCCGTGAGTGAAGTCTTCATTCATCTCAAGCGCCATGGAGAGACCAACGTAGTCGTCCGTAGGTGAGATCGTTGAGTTCATCAGCGACCGTCGGCTGGTCACTGCATCCGCTGTTGCTTCACCCTCGGCCATGATCTCTTCGATCTTCTCTAGGGAACCTTCCGTCCATCGATCCGATGTGCTGAAAGTGAAGCTGGGTGTCCGAATTTCACCGTAGCCCGACTCCGACAGAGGGCTGCTGTCGCTCGACATCTCGCGGTTAGCATCACGAAGAGACTGTGCCGTAGCATTCCATTGCAAGAAAATCAAGCAACACGGAGGAATGGAGCACGGCAACCACACCGTAAAGATGTAGAACCACGGGTACGCGATACCGCGTGTGGTGCGCGAAATGATCTGCACAACCCAAGAGAGAAGATATACCAGTGTCACGATACCGATAAGCGCGTAGTAAAGCCGCAAGGCCTTCACCAAGACGACCTGGTGGGGGCCTGAGGCGTTGCCCAGCAGCAGCTTGCCTCGACGCATAACCATCACGCCCAATGCCATGACAACAAATGTTAGTACAAGGAAGATGCCGTACGTGACGGATGTCATGACCAGAAAGAAGTTGTCGTCGTCTTCAGCGTAGCACGCCCACAGATAACCCTGAATCTCCGAGAAAACCGTGGCGGACGTATCCGCATTTTCGTTGCATTGCTGGTACGCCAACGTGGTGACATCGTTCTCAGAGTCATACACGCGTGAGATCAATGTTTGGTAGTTGAGCAGATAGCCAATCTGGAACGCGTAGAAGAGCAGGTTAAGCACCACAAAAGCCACCGTAGCTGTTCGCTTCGGCAGTTTTCGAAGACGCAAACTGAGCACCGTACCCCAGTGGAAACACACAGCCGTAAGCATCGTGAACGTAAAGCACAGGTATGCGTGCATGATGTAGAAGTAAGTGCTTCCACGCGTGAAAAACCAGACGAAGTTGTTCACGATAGACGTGCATAGCGCCAACACGGTACAGATAGCTGTAATATCTGTCCAAATGGAGCCTAGCGAGAACGACAGTCCGTTTTTTCGGATAGCCACACTGCAGAACGCTAGCGATCCCACCAGCACAACCATAGTCACATAATTGTACGGGCTCGCAGTCGCGCCAGACGTCAGGTACACTGAAATTGCCGAAAACGTACCATCAATAATCAACAGGTCTTCAGGGTCGCGGATTTCAATGGAAGTAGCATCCAATCCAGAGTACGCCACCGACGGGTTTTTCACGGTGTCCACGCCAAGACTGACCCACCCAATCGAAATCGGTTCTTCCACGATAAGCGTCCACGAGTTATCCGAGAATGAGTACGTTGCTGACGTGAAATTGTTGGTGCCGCTTCCTTCGGTCTCTGTAGTTGTGGCAGCTGCCAACGCGAAATATTCGTCCTCCGACACCGTCGTGAGAGGGTAGAGTTCCCAGGACCAAACAGCATCAGCAGTGAACCCCCATTTGGAACCAAATGTCACCTTGATGGAGCTGCCTTCCGGAATGTTAGCGTCCGTGTAAAATGTGAGGCTGGCGTTACCTGAGTTACCTGGATAAATGTTTTCCGGGAGGAAGGATCCGCTCGATAGCGTGGCGGTAGTCAGGTCCGTAACACGCACGTAGGTATCGAAAACTGTGTTCTCCGAGTCGTTGAAGATGAAATACACTGGTGTGAGGTTCGACACCGTCGTGTACGTGATGTTCGACGAGACGTCTGTGCTGTCGTTCATGCCGGTCGGCGTCACCACGCCGTCGAAAACGAAAACAAATGTGTTGTTCGACTGGTAGTCTTCAGTGATATCCACCGTCAAATACGTCCTGTTGTCTCCCAGAAAGGTTGACACCTCACAAGTTGTGCTTTCTCGTTGCGTGCTCGCCGTCGAGTTCGCCGGTCGTTCCAAATAGCACGAACAGTCCTCCGTAAAATTATATCCAGGGGGTTGGCCAACGTGATCTGATGTACCGTGTAGGTCTCTCCGTTCATGCCATCGGGATAAAACACGTCCAAGAAGTCGGTGGGCGTGATACTGACGCCGAACGTTCCGTTGGTTTGTCCAGGGTAGTTGTTCTCGAGGCCACGCCAGACGTTCGAGTCTAGCACGAGGCCGTAGCAGCACTCGTCCGTACAGGACCAGTCGTATCCCTCCGTGTAGTACCAGAGGTCCTGTCCGTTGCAAAAGGCCTGTTTGTTCGTGTCGTTCTGGCATGTGGGGAAGGCCACGCACGGATACCACGCCTGGTGGTTCTGCGCCTTGCGTCCGCTGTATTCGCAGCACGGGAGGCCGCTGCACTCGCCGTGAGGGGTCCCGAACAGGTCTCGGGGCTGGTCTTCATGGCAGCACGTGAGCGCCAGGTCCTGGTCTCCTCCAGCTATAATCGAAGAGCTGGAGCTGCAGCACGCGGAGCAGTCGTCCGCCTCGGTTGTGTCCACTGTCACGGAGCCGGAAGTGCTTTGTCCCTGTATCCTGTCAAGTAGCAGCGCCGCTGCCGCTAGCAGGAGCAGCTGCGGACTCCGTCTCCGCATCGCCCGCCGCCTCTGAGCTGCCGTCAGGATGGAGGAAGGGGGAGGGGTTCTATACAGTAGACACGCTGTGGAAGGCCCTGTCCGGAGCTGCCCGGCTCGGCGAATGGCGCGAGGAAGTGATGACCTTCGTCCGTCGTCGAGCGGCGCCTCTGCGTGCCGACTTTCGGGAATAACGGCTGCTCACTGGCGCTCAGTATGGCGCCGAGCTCTAAATTTAGAGAGGCCAGCAGGTCTCGTCGTAGCGAGGACAGCGCCGGGACGGGATGAACTACGATAGGTTGTGAGAGGGTATTGGATTTGACATCTGACAACCAATGGTGAGACAACAGTAGCGGTTTTGACGGGGTATTGAATGAAGCTAGAAAACTAATTGTGACAGGCTTTTGACGCGCGGATCCGTTCAGACTCGCAACCGACTCTTTGGCCTTGTTCCGGCCCCATCATTGGCCAGAATTCCGCCCTGCGTTCGTTCGTAACAGCGTCGCACACCTCACCGCAATAATGGAGCTTGTGGGCAAATGAAGACAACGGAGACGAGAGGGAGGTGTTGGTGGCGCTACATGTATTATACTCCGTCTAGCAGTGTAGGGCACATTTCACTGTACACTATGCGATTGCCTTCAGGAGCTGCAACGGGAGTAACGCCGAGAGACTCACTTACAAACAGCGTGGTGTCGGGTTAGCAGTTAGCACAGATGCAATGAAAGCAATTGAGAATGCGCCATCGGCTGGCTTTATTAATCGCGGTTGAACACAGTTGAAAGCAGGTGCTGGTACACGTCCAGGCTGGATTTGCCACTACGGACGCGGATATGCCGGGCATACAATACTACACGAAGCTGTAGATCTCCATGGCGTATACGGTACCCTCGCATCCAGTTGCAAGTTCTACCGTAGTTGGAATTGTACCACTGCGAAAAGGCAGATCTTGCAGCTGCACCACTTTCAGTGCGTTGTGTTAGTGCTGTGGTTAGCTTGAAAGATAAAGGAATTCAACGCCTACCTTTGAAACCCGAAGTCACTACGCCCAACACTACAATAGCTAGGCCGGATGCATCCTTCGCGCAAGACTGCTCGCGCAAGAACCCATTCACTGCCTCTAATGACCAGACTGCGGGTGGCCAGTATTCGTAGGCTACGAGTCATATTCTGGATCCGCTGCTTGGATCTGGGCTCCCCCGTCTAACGCGATATGAGATGGCTACACTCGTTGAAGAGAACAATCTGCGCAGAAGGTCGCAACCCATTCGCCCTCCTTCCTCTTCGATGGCAGCTCTCCCCTTGTTCGCGGTGCTTTTCTTGGCCTTCTCCCCCGTGCTAGTGCTAGCAGAGCACTGGGCGGTCATCGTGGTGGGCTCCAGTGGCTACAGCAACTACCGCCACCAAGCCGACGGTTGTCACGCCTACCACGTCGTGCGGCGTCACGGCATCCCGGCCGAGAACGTTGTGCTCATGATGTACGACGACGTGGCCTGGCACGAGCGCAACCCGTACCCGGGACAGCTCTTCAACAAGCCCACGACCAAGGACGCAACGCACGCTGTGGACGTGTATAAGGGCTGCAACATCGACTTCCATGGCGTGGAAGTGACCCCCGAGACCTTCCTCAACGTCATCACCGGCAACAGTTCCGGCGCTTTCAATAAGAAGGTGCTCAACAGTACAGCGGACGACCGCGTGTTCATCAACTTTGTAGACCACGGGTCCCGTGGCAACGTCTACTTCCCCAAGATGAAGCCGCTGTCGGCCTCGAGACTCAAGGAGGCCATGCGCACCATGCACTACAAGAAGATGTACAAGGAGCTCGTGTTCTACATGGAAGGTGGGCTGTAGATCAAGTTCTAGATAGCTGCAGGTGGGGTTTTGACTGTAGTTTTGTGTATTTGACAGCGTGCGAGTCGGGGTCGATGTTCTCGGACAGCTTCTTGAAGAGCATTAACGCCTACGTGACGACGGCTGCAAACGGCTACGAGTCTTCGTGGGCAACGTACTGTCCGCCACAAGATGAAGTGAATGGTGAACGCATTGGGTCGTGTCTTGGCGATCTGTACTCTGTCAACTGGATGGAAGACAGCGACCTCACAGACCTATCGGGGGAGCTGCTCAAGACGCAGTTCCACCGAGTGAAGAATGAGACCACCAAGAGCCACGTCAAGTCGTTCGGATCGTCGAAACTCAGTCAGGAGATTGTCGGCAACTACCAGTCCACGTACGACAAGAACTCGGGCGGTGACCAGTCCAGCAGCGATGAAACGGAGCCGCTATCTGCTACCAACAATGCGACGTCTGCCATTGATAGCGCCGTGGATGCTCGCGACGTCGACCTTGTCGTGGCGTTCTACCGGTACCTGCGAGCTGCACCGGGCAAAGACCGACGTGTACTGGCCGACGAGCTCACGGCAACTATTCAAGCCCGCGAGACAGCTGACGAAGTGTTCGAGACGATCCGCGCGCTGTACGAGCAGGAGACGGAGACTCCTCTGCTTCAAGTTGAAGAGCTCAAGCATTTCGAGTGCCACGAAAAGGTCACGCGTGCGTTTGAGACGGCGTGCTCTTTTGCTGGAGGACTCACCAGCTACAGTCTGAAATATGTTGGGACGTTGATGGATCTCTGCGAGTCAGCATTGCCGCAGAACGCGGTGCTGTCCATGGTGCACACTGCTTGCACTGTGGTCGCGAACCGGCACACGTTTGGTGGTGTGTTCGACACCAATGTAGCCATGATGGACTGAGTCTGAAGTGGTACGCGGTACCCGGTAAAATGATTGGACAGAATTTAAAGCCTGTCGTTCTTGACCTCTCGTTGCTTCATTCGGCGTTTTGCTTTGACAGCAGCAACAGGGAACTGATAATTACGTGTGGGGTCCCTAAACCAAGTGTTCACAATGATACTAAATATGATATAATGAGCCTGAAGCCGCGTGACACCGGCTCGTGCTGACAAACTCTCGCTGAGTGAACACAAACCATCAGATACTGCGTAGGTAGTGAAAGTGAAGTGTATGCTCCCTATTCCGTGAACGCTACAAAGAGTGCAAACATGAGATAGTGCCCAATACGGTAGTCAAGCTCAGCTATCCTCAAACTAGCTTTTGGGAAGCCCTGTCCCTTAGACTATTGCCAGGTTCTGCAAAAAAAGAAAAAAGAAATATATGCGCGTGTTTCCAATACGAAAGTACTATCTCATGCATTATCCTTCAAGGTCAACGCCGTTCGAAAAGCCTTCGCCTTTTTCTTCCGGAATCCTGTCGGACTTCTCAGCGCCGAGGTTCTCGTACAGTTTCTTAAGCTCTTCGTGCTCGTCTTCGATAGCGACATCGTACGGCTGTTCAACGTCCAGCACCACCAGTAAACTTTAGCAAGCCTCAGCCATCGCAAACACCAACCACCAACTCCAACGCACCGTTTGACCCTCCGAGTTGCGCGCGTTCAGGTCTGCGCCGTGCTCCAGCAGCAGCTTGGCGCACTCGACCGTCTCGCAGCGGTGCAGTGGCGTGTCCATCTCATTGTCTCCTGCAGTGAGCAGCTCGTCAGTCTCCAACTCCAATCCTTCCACTCAATATCACCAACTCCAAACGCACCCAGCGTCGCTTGAGCACCGCTCGCCAACAAAAAGACCACCAACTCCATGTGATTGTAGCTCACGGCCGCTTGGCTGTCAGTCAATACAAAACCCATGAGAACTCGCCAACCACAATGCACCCTTCGCCACCCACTCACAGTGGGGTGTATCCGTATTCGTCCTTGGCATTCGCGTCTCCTCCGCTGGCCAGGAACGCCCGAACGCTCTCCATATCGCCATCACTCGCCGCCGTCCAAACGTTCACACTCATTCCGCTGCAAATCCGCTAGTGGTTTTTTTCTAAATTTAATACAAATCTAGATTTAGACACAGTCTGAAAGCATCCAAATATGGCGCCAAAAACTAGATCATTTTCCAATTGCGCTCGGATCATGGTGCACGTCCCTTCCTCGTCGCCGCTCTCGAACGACACCGTCGTCTTCTCGCACACCAAAGCGCCGTCTCGCCAGTCGAGCGTGGTGGCCGGCACTGCGTCGCCCGTCCTGACGTCGCCCAGCGCCTACAGGAAGCAGCCGCAGGGGAGGGACGACCCGCCGCAGCGCAAGAAGTTCCGCGTGGAGGCGCCTCGAGGCGACGGCGTGCGCTTCCTGAGCGTGCGCTTCACGAAACACGGCGACACATTAGGTTTCGGAGTGCGGCACGACCGGTATAAGCGATTACAGGTGTCCACGTTGCAGGGACGCGAGTCGCAGCTCCAAGTGGGGGACACGCTGCTGTCCGTGAACGGGGAGGACCTCACGGGGCTCGAGTTCCTTACGGTGATCAAGCAGCTCAAGGCCACAAGACCGGGGGAGTTGGTGTTCGAGATTGAACGAGGAGCGCACACGTCGGCTATTGCTACGCATGCAGCGGCAGGTGGGGGAGTGATCGCGTCCACAGCCGCGTCCAAGCCCAGGACGGACAGTCCGTGGGGCTCTGCAGTTGCAGTTTCAGGAGCAGATGGACCGCCGACTTATTGGCAGAATGAAGCGAGTGCTAGAACTCAGCAGGTGGTGATTGCAGGGAGTGGATACGTCCCAGTAGGGAGAATACCCCAGACGGGCGTGCCACCTCCGTCCATCCCAGTTTCGTCTGGTGCTCAGGTGAATGGGACGCAGCAACCGAGGAAACGAGCACGGCCGTGAGTGATACTGGGAGTTTTTGCGACTGCTGTATGGGTGGCTGATGGTGTTGTTTGTGTGTTGTTAGCGCGCAGCGAGCCGTGACGATGGTGGACGACAACGGGCAGCCGGTGAATGTTACAGCGCTGCTGGCAGATTTAAAGAAGGAGCGCGCGGAAAAGGCTGCGCTCGAGGAGAAGAATGCCGGACTGCGGAAGCGGTTGCAGCGAATGCTGATTGAAAACGACGAAGTGCGTGTGCGAGCAAAGAATGAAGTCGTAGCAGCGCAGGAGAAGGCGAAGCAAGAAGTTGCTGAAGCGCAGAATCAACTGGCGGCTGCTCGCGCGCAGCTTCGACTGCAGGATCGAGGCCCTGATGTCGGGCGAGTGGATTCTATCGTCAACGAGCTAACCGCGTGCAAGGCACAACTAGAACGCCTCAAGAAGGCAGACGCAGATCGAACTGTGCTGCTAACGACGCGGTATCGTGGAGAATGTCGCGTTGCCTCTGCAGACGCGCAACGAGTGCTGGATTCGGTGGTCGGAATGTTCCGAACAAAACTGCGGCAGGTTGGACGCATGAATCGCGACAGTGCTAGCAAACCCGATCTGGAAGTGGCGTGTGATGGCGTGCGGCGTCTTGCATTCATGAAGATCTTTCGCATGGCGCATGATTTTGCTTTCTACACGTCCGCAGCGTTTCACTCGTCAGACCCAGTGAGCCACACACTTGAGCAAGAACAGTTTCAGGATCTTTTTGGCAACTCACTGTGTCACGAAGAGCGTGCAGGCTTGTTCTACGTAGCGACACCTCCAATGGTACGTGCAGCATGCCTTAAGATGGAGGCTATAGGTGTTTCGAACTAATCAAGTGTGTATGTTATCCAGCTCGTCGTGTTCGACCCGAATGCAGAAAGTGTGGTCCTCAAGTGCGAATGGGCTGAGCAGAACGCGCTTCGTGACCTCGCACGCAATTTTCGCTTTTGAAAAAGTGAAGTCAGTAGCAACGAATAGAGTGAAACTTGTCAAAGGGAATGGTCCACGCCGCGCTGGTTGGTGCGTTCGTGATTAAAACTCGCACGATAGGTCCTGAAGTCTACGTTTGTTATTCATTACGAAAGTGATCCAAACTACGTTAGTTGAATCCGGGGAGGTTGCTCGAGGCGTTGTTGAGGCTGTTGATGGACGTCGTGTTGGTGATCGACAGCGCCATCGATTGCATGACAACATCACGGAGGCGGTTCCACAGCTCAGGCGCCTGCTCATCCATTGACTCGTATGTCTGGCGGGTCATCTCGAACACAGTACACGGCTCGAGAGCCCTGGCAGCCATGTATCGGTACTGCCGGCCGAAGAAATCAACCTCACCGAACATGGCACCGGGCAAAACATTCTCCAGTAGCGTCAACGTTTTGCCTGGGGCCACGCTACCATCGTTGTTCATAAAGAGCGCAACACGGCCGCTGGCCAGGAAGTAGAAGCGATCCGGGTAAGACGCGACGCGGTAAAACTCGTAGCCTACCGGCACTTCATACTTGCGGAAGAACTGGTCGACATCTCGGAAAAGCTGCGAGTCATCCGGCTCGCCCATGAAGCGATGTAATAGCACGCTCATGGACTCGTGGTGGTGGTTGATATCCTGCAACTGGTTTGCATGCACCAGAAGCTGGTTCTCGCAGAACTCCAAAGCTGATTCGGCATTAAGAAAGAAGTTCTCTTCCTCGGCAATCTCGTTATTCAGCAGCAGGCTGCGGATCTCAAGAAGCACGTCCGCGAAAATGACGGTGATCTCGTGGCGTTTGCAGTGCTGCTGCAAAATCATAAATGCGCTGCGTGCAGCTGTTGCATCCATACCGGAGACGTGACTGAAGTCCATGACAACATACTCGGTAGGCAATCCATCCGGGTGTTGGGCTGGGCTGCCATCCAGACACTCGATTGGAACATCTCGCTTTGCCACAGGCGTGAGTGGAATGCCCGAGTCGTCCACATAATGCGGTTCATCATTCAGTCCCTTGCTCGACTTTTGCTTCATTGAAGCACGAGACTTGCGAATGTGAACAGCCTTCTGCACGTCCTGCAGAATCTGTACTGATGAGCCGAAAAACAGGTAGCCATATAGCTCCAGGTACACGATGGAGTCCCGTTTCTGACCAAGCAAGGTGCGCGCTGCGAGTTTGCGGACAGCAGCAGATGAACGAGACCGGCGGTTTACCACACGAACTTGCGCGTAGCCGAGCAAGAAGTTGATAATAGCAAAGCCCACACCAAGCACCATTCCCAGTTCGAGAGACACCATATTGATGGCGATGAACGACAGCCACAGCACAACGTACTCGCGCGGCAGGACTTTGTGGTACACGTGCACAAGCCACTCCAGCATTAGGTCGATGGCAATGAAGATTAGTGTGGCTGCAAAGAAGAATCGCGGCACCAGACTCATGACGGACAGCGGGACAAGCACGATGGCGAACTCGGAGATAATGACGCACACACCGACAACGCGCGAGTTGGTCTTGGAGCGGTACGTGAAGATAGTTTGCGAGAAAATGTACGATCCGCTATACCCTCCTACCATTCCGCTCACGAAATTGGACCATCCGACCGTCTTCAGCTCGTGGTTGATGTCGAGCTGACTGCCCATGTCCATCTCGATAGCTGCCACATCGAGGCACGATGAGAAAGCCACCACAAACGTCATACCCAGCCACGTCGTGAACTGCCTCGGGACTTGGTTCCAGTGCATCTGGTTGAAATCAAACAGGTCGAACATCTGCACGAAGCCAGCGGGGTCTGAGGCCGGCGAGACCCATCCGTAGTCGCGCGCTTCTTGCAACGAAACCCCAAACAGTGCCAGCACCGCGAAGAACAGCATCGGCATCAGCAAAATCGCAGCAGGAAGCGCAAAATTATTCTCACAGCGCTGCGACACCAGCAACAGAATAATTCCACCCAACATGCCCGGCGCACACAGAAGCAAGTAGTGTGGGTCTTCCCAGATCTGCATCATTGAGGTGAAGTCGTTGATCACGAGCCCCGTACACAGCGAAAGCCCTGCATACATACAGAAGAGGCCAATAAATGCCAGATAGCCGCCCACGACCGGCATGGGCAGGTATGACACGAGCCCCGCCAGCTTAAAGCGACCCAGCAGCACGAGCACCACTCCGAGCGACGCCGTGGCCATGCCGATGGTCACCACCGTGGTGGTCACCTTGGCCTCCAGCGGTACGTCCTCACCCAGTGACTTGCAGATGGACGTGGCGATGGCGCTCAGGAAGATCAGACCCGCGTCCTGCACCTGTCCGATGGCAAAGGGTAGCGAGCTCAGCAGCGTGAACATGACTTGGTGCACGACGCTGGAAAACATGACGAGCTTGGACAGCGCCGGCATGAAGTCGGCAAAGTCCGGGTGGCCGAAGATGATGGCCGCGTAGCCGTACATGCACGGGATGGTCAGGATGGAGTTGATCACGCCGTACATGAGCGCGTTCGTGAACTTGGCCAGTTGCTGCGAGCTCAAGACGCCGTCACCGCCGCCGAGAGCGACGCCATCTGTGGCCGAGTCATTGTCCACCAACAGAGCCATGGACTCCCCATTGTACGGCGAGCCCTCGTCCACCCAACTGCGATGACGACGACGACGCTCCGACGTGTCCGTCCGAGCCGTTTCGGCGGCGCGTTGGGCGGCGCGTTCGGCTGCCGGCGCGCGTGGCGTCGAGTTGCTGCGGCGCTTGACTGCGCCCGAAAGCGCGGGCGAGTACATGACTGCAAAGTGACGAGCTGGTGGCGAGGGGCGGAGTGAGACTGAGCTGGCTGGACCTCTCCTTCCGACCACGAAACGTTGACTGAAGGTGATGGGCGTTGCAATGCGTGACGAGTTGGTAATGTGTACCATAGTTGTGGTACGGTCTCCGCTACGATAGGCAAAAGGCAACTTCAGCATGGTAAGCTTTACTACTGTGAACTGTGGTAGTTTCAACACGTACACTTACCAAGGGGTATTGGCTGTTCACCCCTCAGAAGTTGGAGCAATAATTGTGTGGAGATAGTCGAGTATCTGCAGACTGCCTTGCTTGTCCAGGACGATGTTGTATTCCGAGCACCCAGCGGACTGGATACAAGCAGGACAACCTTCAGAGCACAAACACTCACTTGCAATCGTCCATGCCTTTTCAATGATCTACCGGACACGAAAATCAGCGTCAGCATGAGAGAAAGTTGCGTATAAGGAAATGTAAACGTACCTTGGGAAGCACTTTGACGATTTCGGGCACTAACCCACTCCCCCTTCTCGTCGCTCGAAGATCGTCACGCGATTCGGCCTGTACCAACACCAACAGAAACAACATATCAGCTAATTGTTGCTGTTGCTTGGTCACAGTAAAGCACCACCAACGTACTTGATGCGCTTCTCGAACTCATTTACGTGCTCGGTGCCCACATCTTCGGCATCACACAGCACAAACAAACGAACCAGGGCTACAAAAAGGTGGCCGACGCCATGCAGTGCTGCAATCCACGATGATTCACCCCTGGACTCCACTTGCTTGCGAATCGCAGCCGGGAACTCGAGCCACACTGCTTCTCCGAACGACTGCATGAGTGGCAAAGAGAATTCGTTTGTCCCAAGTACTCGCATGGTGCGCTTCTCCAGCATTGTTGACCCGACGACCCGCGTCAGAATGGACACGGTACCCACACAAACCAAAACGGAATCATCGTGTGGTTTCTCGTTGGCACCTCCGAGTGGCATGGTGCGGTGTATGCGCACAACTTCCAGATCTGTAAAATCACGGCAAGTCGTGTAGTACGTGAGTGGCTGCTGGCACTTCTTCGCAAATGCAATGCGTTTGATGTTGTCAAGACGAGTGATCAGATACTCTTGTGCCTGGTGCAAATACACTGCGGTGGGATACACTTGAAAGAAGGCTTTGTCGCCTGGGATTTCATCCAGTACTTCCCCGTCGGCTCCATCATTATTAGCGTTGTTGCTTGGAACCACTACTGTGTAGTTTTCATCGCAGATACTGCGCAGGCTTACAGCACGGAACTTTTTCGGCATGCACGAGTGAACGCGGTAGTTTACGCGCCCACCAGTCTCACCACACTCCATAAGTTTGCGCTCTCTCACAAGCGACTGAAGTATCTCGTTGACACCCGCCACTTGCTCTCCATGCTCAACGCTACTGTCGGGGCTAGCTTCGGAGAGTTTCCCGAACACATGAGAATCAATATAAGCCGTTCCGGATTGTGAAGAATAAAGTGCCGATTCACGAGCGGCGCACAACAAGTGTTGGCCGAGGACACGGTGGTTCATCGGATTCAAACTAACTGCCTCTGGCTCAAGCTGGAACAGCTCCAAAGCGTGCTGCTTCTGTGCAAAGTGTTGGTCCAGAGGTGAATCAAAACACACGATAATCGCGACAGACTGCTTTGATTTGGATTGCTCCTGCCGACGACCAGCACGACCGGCTTGTTGCCACAAGGACGCGATGCTTGACGAGAGTCCAAGATGTATTGTGCAGTCCAACTCGCCGATGTCAATACCTAGCTCCAAAGCATTTGTCGCAACAACACCCAGCAAGTCCCCACTAAACAAACGCTGCTCAATCCGACGCCTCGACTCCAGAGTATACCCACCGCGGTAGGAGCTAACCCGATGGCGCAGATTTTCAGTTTTAGGGTCGGCCTTCAGAATCGAGTGGAGGTTCATCAGTACCAACTCGGTCAGTTTTCTTCCTCGGCAAAACAGGAGTGTGGCAATTTCTGCTTCCACTAAACGCCCAAGGATTCGAGCCCCTTGAAAAATGGCACTCGTGCTTGTGCTAGCCTCTGCTGGTTTATCTTCAACGCTTTCGTCTTTGAGTTTTGTATCGGTTGGAGCGCCATCGGCGCGCTTGCGTTTCCTGGATGCCAAAGAGAGTTGTGCAGTAGAGGGTTGGTCACGCTTGGCTTGTGCTTGCTGAGAACTCTCCGAATCCTTGCTGTCAGAAACCTTCGGATTCCAGATGCAAAATAATTTTTCTACTGACGGAGCTCCATCTTGTGTGATCACCTTAAGCGGGCGTTGATGAAAAAAATCCAAGCTGGGTGGGCCCAATTCTGCCTCTAAGTTCGCTTGAGTATTGCCATAAGCACCAGTTTCCACAGGCGTATTAGCTGGCTGGGGCGGGAGCGATGGTAGTAGTTGTCGAAAATGTTCTTCCGGATTTTGGATCGTTGCCGAGCAACAGACCACCTGTGGGTTGGAGCCATAAAGTGCACATATGCGAAAAAGTCGGCGAAAGACACAGGCTACATGTGATCCAAATACCCCACGATACATGTGCGCTTCGTCCACAACCAGCAATCTAATCCAACAAAACCGGTGATAACTGTTGTTAGCGCTTCTTAGCATTTTGCTGACAGAGAGCCGCAGATAAACTCCAACCTGAGATTTGACAGAACGCTTTTCCATTGTCGGTGCTGGGGGAGAATCGTCAAGTGAAGCATATCTGGGTTGGTAAGGAAAATCCTCGTCTCACGGATGACCATCGAACGGCTTTTCATTGGCGTGTCACCGTCCTGAACATTGGGACAGCAACAGCAGAATTCAAGGCATGGTTTAGAGCATAATTACAGCAGCAGTTCATACGCTTGAGTGGCACTTACAAAAGTCGCGCCAAGATGAAGAGGCAATCCAGCCGCCTCCAGCAACCTTCTCAATGACTTCAGCTGATCTTGAGCCAATGCTTTTGTTGGAAAAAGATACATGAAAGTGGCGTTCGGGTCTTGGAGCAACATATCCAGCATTGGAACATTGTACGCCAACGATTTTCCACTAGCGGTAGCCGTAGAAAGCACCGCATTCTCTCCGCGCTGGATCGCTTCAATAGCGTCAAATTGGTGTGAATATACCTGCTTGATACTGTAGCACTTGTCCAGCGCCACACACACTTGCGGAGACAGCTGCAGTGTCTCCAGACCACGATACTGAGCCTCTCGAGAGCGACGTCGCTCCACGTGCGTAATTTGATCTCGATACAGATCCATCTGCTGCAGCATGGTCAGCACCGACGAGCCCCAGTCATTTTGGGCTTGAACCTGCTTTTTCGGCGTTAAACTTGGGGTCTTCTCCGTATTAACTGATGGCAATACTCCACTAGCACCACTTTTCCCACTTGAGGCCTCCACTGTCTTGTCCTTCTTGGTAAACACGTTATTTTTCTCCAGTGCAGCTTCGAATAAACTTTTTCTCTTGGAACTTGCTCGTTGACTGGTCTGCGGCGCCAATGGGAACGTCACAACTTCAACATCTTCATCACTCACCGGCGTCGGGCTGAACACGTCGTCTACACGTACAATAAAATAAGAAAAATATCATAAAATAAGCAAAATAATAACTAAAAAATAACTATATATATATATATAGTATTATTACCTGCTCGTATCTGGGATTTTGGATTTGGACGCTCTAAAACGAGCAGAGCCGACGCAATTTCGGACAATTCCACGAGGTTTTCGCGCGTGAGCTGCGAGCTGCCGAAGCTGTTGGCCACGCGCAACACGCTGCGAACCGTTGGGGTCGCGCGGTGCTTGGCCACGAAGCTGAAGGCGGCGTCCACCAGCGCAAAGTGGCGGCGCATTTCGTCCATTTTGGCTTTTTCAACAATAATTATCTTACTCGTCAATATTATTGTTCAGTCTTCAATAATTGTAAATGGCGCGACCTTCGCGTCACATTCACTTCTCGACGGGATCAAAATGGAGCTGGGGTGGGAGAACTCATGTACGTATGCGT
The DNA here is from genome assembly GCA_032158285.1 of Phytophthora sansomeana. NCBI lineage: Eukaryota > Oomycota > Peronosporomycetes > Peronosporales > Peronosporaceae > Phytophthora > Phytophthora sansomeana. Next base: position 468,681 of record JAPDHH010000289.1, read on the forward strand.
CTGTAGGTCATGCGCCCCCAGGATGAACCACGTGCTACAAGCTGGCTATGCTTCTTCCCAAGACGCTTGCAATCCCAACCATACCTCTTACAGTCTTTAATTCGCTCCGGTTGTGTCGCTATCTTCTGTTTACAAGACGCAGAGGGCTACGGCCTGAACCAAGGGTGCGTATCGGCTCTTTACGACGTTTCCAGACTCTTTTTCACTTCATTTTTATAGTTCACTAAGTAGCTGATGTGTATGCATTGCTGTTTGGCCAGTTACGGGGACGAGGCGACGGCTCTGACGGGAGAAAACAAGCCTCGCATCTTACTTATGGGGCTGCGCAGGTAGAACGCACGTAGAACTCTACCTCTACAATAGAGAAACTTACTCTACCCTCTTGCTACAGGAGCGGCAAGTCGAGTATCCAACGCGTGGTGTTCCACAAGATGTCGCCGCACGAGACGCTCTTTTGGAGGGCACCAACAGCCTCGACATCAAGTACATTGCCAACAATTCGTTCGTGCAGTTCCAGATCTGGGACTTCCCCGGAGACTACGACTTCAAAGGTGGCTGCTGTGGTGGTGGCAGATCTGTTGGAGCTTGGTAGCTGATGTGGGGTGATGTGTTTGTGTGCAGAGGACTTGGTGTACGGCGGACAGCTTGTGAACGAGGAGATGATCTTCAGCAACTGCGGCTCTATTGTGTTCGTCATTGACGCGCAGGACGAGCCGTACGCGGAGGCCTTGGCGCGTCTTCATGATACGGTAACGCGTGCGCACAGGTACAACCCGGACATCCTTTTTGAAGTGTTCATTCACAAGGTGGACGGCGACCTTTTCCTCTCGGACGACCACAAGATCGGTGCGAATAGAATACAGGCCGTCTTCGCTGAAAATGAGCGATGGGTTGCTAACTGTCGTGTTTCCTGGACTTTATAGACTGTCAGCGTGAAATCCAGCAGCAGATCATGGATGAGATCAATGACGGAGAGCTCGATATTCACATGAGCTTCTACCTGACCAGTATCTACGACCACTCCATTTTCGAGGCCTTCAGCAAAGGTCGTCCAGAAGCTGATCCCGCAGCTGCCGACGCTGGAGAATCTTCTTAACATTCTCATTACGGTGAGTAAAAGCCACTACACAGGTGTTAAAGACCACAAATTCTGACTTGGAAGCACTTCTTGCTTTTTGATGCAGAGCTGCAACATGGAGAAGTCGTTCCTGTTCGACGTTGTCAGCAAGGTCTACATCGCGACGGACAGCAACCCCGTTGACATGCAGTCATACGAACTCTGCAGCGACATGATCGATGTTGTCATTGATGTATCCTGCATCTATGGGTAAGTCGTGGCCGGGAAACTATGCGAGGTGCACTCCTACTTTTAAGCAGTGTATAACCAGTATGTTGTTGATTTTGGTTACAGAATGAAGGATGATGGCGAGGGCGATGGTCTGGCTTACGACTCGAAGTCATCGTCGGTGATCAAGCTCAATAATGGCATGGTGCTTTATCTCCGTGAAGTCAACAAGTACGCTGCTTGATACTGTTTTTATAGTATCTTGTGCAGTACCTCACCCGATGTGCGCTCTTTTTTGTTGCGTTTAGCTACCTGGCTCTGGTATGTTTGCTGCGTGCCGAAAACTTTATGAAGCAAGGAATCATTGACTACAACATCGACTGCTTCAAGTCTGCCATCGGTGACGTTTTCAAGGCTCCGAAGGCGATCGAGTAGGTCGTTTAAAAGTATTCCAGCACACAAGGCGAGAATGAAGCGAACACAACGAAATATTGCCCAAAGTAGCAGACACGAGCAAAAAGGAAGGTTAGTGTTCGCAGTAATAGCCCTGCTAAACGCTGTTAGTTTGTGCCTCTACGACGCTTTCTTCAGGACCAGCGCAATAATGACGATTGCAAGCAGGATTGCAACTCCAATACCAAGCAGACAGCACATTTTCTTGCGGTGCGCTTTCTGGTACTTGATCGCTTTCTGTACTTCTTGGTTGCCTTGCTCCACGTAGTTGGCGGCTGTGCGCACCTGGTAGTCAATTTGGTCGAGTAACTCGCCTTGCTGCTCCACTAGCAGTGCCAAGTCCAAAAACATTTGGTGGAGTTCCGCTACGCTCTGCTCCAGCTTGAGCACGTCTTGATATTTATCCTGACAGTGAAGAAACACATCCGTGATGGATTCCGCGGCCCCACCCTGCAAGATGGCGCTCTTGTAAATGGATCCGGGGTCGCCTGAGCGCATGACTGCGTCGATTTCCGCTTCGGATGCATCCGGCTTCACAATCTGCACCTGCCGCTTTACTTTGTTCTTCATATCGCTCTTGTACCTCTGCTGAGCCTTTTGATAGTCTTTCATGGAGTCCATGAACTTTTTCGTGAGAGTAGCGCACATATTATCGCGAATTCTAGGGCAACACAACAAACGTCAGTGCGATTGTTGGATTTGACAAGCTTGTCAACATCACAAACGTACCTAATCTCTGACAACGGCGTGCCCTTCTCCTTTTTCCTCTCGGCCGACTCCTTCTTCAGCATCTCTAGTAAACCCTTCGCATGGGCTGCAAGTTTATTTGTCGTTTCGATCACAAACCCGAGCTCGGTGCTTACAGCTGGAGATTGCAAACACCAACAAAACAAATTAGCGAAGAAGTACCGAACTCCCAACTGAAAACTAATCGCGCTTCATCATACCCTGCTCTTCGACATTAGACGTCGCGAGAATCGCTTTTCCATTTAGCTCGGTAATCTGCTGCGAAGCGAGACTGCACCGTACAACAGAAACCGCACAAACCTGATGAACATCAATCCGAGAAGCTCCGAAACATACACAACACACACCTGATGTTGGCGAGATCCATTTGCATGTCCTCGACATCCTTGAAGAAGGCCTCCATGAACTTTGGCCGAACAACACCGCGGCTGCACAGTCAACACGCCCCAACTACAGTCAGTAACCACATCACCGACAATGTTCAGGACAGACTGAACAATGTCGGACTGACCTCTAGCATCGATTCACCGTCCAGCAACAAGTAGCGTCCGTTAGTTTTTTGGTAAGCAAAACCTCACATTCCAAGTTGAAGTGGAAAGTGCACAGTACACACCTCGACATCTATCGCGACTTGGTCCGCTGGAGGGGCTTTGCCCTTGATTTCTGCCAGGCGATCCAGCATCTCGACTGCTTTGTCGTCTTTTGCCCGATCGGCTCCGTCGGCTTATGCGATGAAGCAAGCACACACAACGGTTGTTGTACTCAGGACACAACTGCAATTGCACTCTTCCTATCAATAGCCAAATTCAGTTCTGATGAATTGCCATTTCTCAACAAGCCCAAGCTCCTGATGCGAGACGAGAAAAGTCGCAACACCTTGTCACTTTTGCAACAGATTTCCCAACCATAACAGCGAAGAGGATGAGCCACACAGAGTAAAGGTTAAGCATCGACTTCAGTCCAAGGACGGGTTTCATGTACCGTCACCCTGTACATGCTTTGTCCCCGACAGAATATGGCTGTAGTCTTTATGTTTCTAGCAGTTTGTTCTCAAAAGCCAAGACTCGACGAGGCGTCTCTCAAGACTCTGCCACAGCCTCAGAGCAGCACCACCCACGACTCCCTCCATGATCCCTGGTGAGGCTTGTCTCGATAGTCAAGAACGAACTGCACTAGTTCCCCCCCCCCCCCCCCTCCCAACATGCCCAAAGACTTTTCGTCAGGTAAAAATACGGATTCCATTCTAAACATCTCCACTACGTTACTAACTCTACGGCTACCAACTTACTTGTGGCTTTGCATTGGAAGACGAATGTCCACGTCGTGGTGGCTGCTGACGCGCACCCCTGCAGTCTCTGGACTACTCAGTAGCTGGTTTTCACAAAACTCAAGAGCGGATTCTGCACTCGGATAGAAATTCTCCTCGGCCGCGATCTCGTTCTTCACCAGCAAGTTGCGGATATCAGGAAGTGCGCCGGCGTACAAGACGGCGATTTTGTGGTTGCTGCAGTACTTTTGCAGGATCAAGAACGCGCTCCGTGCTGCCGTGGCGTCTATCGCCGTCACGTTGGTGAAATCCATGACGACGTACTCCGTCAGCACTGCGTCCGGGTTGGTCGCTGGCGTTCCGTCCAAGCACTCAATCAAAGGCTTACGGTTCTCTTCGGGTGTGAGAGGCATGTCGGCATCACCGGCATAACTCTTGCCAATATCCGTGATAGAACTGGGTAGGTTCTTGCGGACGTACACGGCCTTCTGGACTCTATCAAGGATCTGCACCGACGACCCGAAGAAGAGGAAGCCGCTCAGCTCGAAGAACGCGATTGCGTCGCGCTTCGGCTCAAGTTCTCGACGCTCTTTCAATGTGCGCGCTGCACTCGACGACTTTGGTTGCCGACTCACTACCGGCAAACGCACGTATCCCAACAGGAAATTGAGGATGGCGATGCCCACGCCGATGAGCATACCCTGGTCCAGCGAAACGAGGTTCACGGCAACGAACGTCATCCACAGCACCGCGTACTCGCGCAGTGACATCTTCTTGTACGTGAGCACAAGCCACTCGATCATGAGGTCGATGGCGATGAAGATGAGTGTGGCTGCGAAGAAGAAGCGCGGCACGTAGCTCATGACGGACACGGGGGCCATCACGATGGCGAACTCGGAGATGATCACGCACACACCCACGATGCGTGAGTTGGTCTTGGAGCGGTACGTGAAGATAGTTTGAGAGAAAATGTAGCTACCGGAAAAACCTCCTAGCATTCCGCTCACGAAATTGGACCAGCCGACCGTCTTGAGCTCATGGTTGAAGTCGAGCTTGCTGCCCATGTCGAGCTCGATGGCGGCGATGTCGAGGCAGGAAGAGAAGGCCACGATGAAGACCATGCCGATCCACGTCCCGAACTGTTTGGGTACCTGTCCCCAGTGCACCTGCGAGAAGTCGAAGAGATCGAGCAAGTCCGAGACGGTGGCGGGGTCCTTGGCAGGGTCGATCCAGCCTCCGTCACGAGCGTCGTCCATCGAGATGCCGCCAACCAACATGATGAAGAAGAACACCACGGGCATGACCATGATGGCGGCCGACAAGATGAACGAATTGTCGTAGCGCTGCGATACAACCAGCAAGAAAGCACCACCCAGGACACCCGGTACACACAGCAGGACATCGTGTGCGCTGTCGAAGACGCTGATCATGGACTCAACGTTGTTGACGACCAGACCCGTGCAGAGTGCAAGCCCGGCGTAGAGGCAAAAGATGCCGATGAAGGCCAGGTAACCCCCGATCACCGGCATGGGCAGGTACGACGCCAACGCGGCGAGCTTCAATTTCCCCATGACGACTAGGCAGATACCCAAGGATGCCGTGGCGATACCGAGCGTGACGATGGTGGTGGTGACCTTGGCTTCCACCGGCACGTCTTCTCCGTGCGAGTTGCAGATGGACGTGGCCATGGTGCTGAGGAAGATGAGCCCGGCGTCCTGCACTTGTCCGATGGAGAACGGCAGCGAGCTCAGTAGCGTGAACATGACTTGGTGCACGACACTGGAGAAGATCACGAGCTTGGACAGCGCCGGCATGAAGTCTTCGAAGTCGCGGTGGCTGAAGAGGATGACGGCGTATCCGTACATGGTGGGGATCGTTAGGATGGAGTTGATAATTCCGTACATGATGGTGTTGGTGAGGTGGGCCACTCGGTCGGGGTTGCCTTTGTTGGCACCGGTTGCCATCTTGCCGTTCGCACTGTGTAGCAACGTGTGCGAAGGAGACTCGATGTTGGTTTTTCAGGTCTTTTCATGCGTAATGGACACAATGGAAATCTGGGATAACCGAGAGATACGACTGTCGTTTCCGGTAGGAGTGTCCATGGTCGAACGCGTTGAATCGAGCAAGACGGAGTCTGCTGCAAAGCTTTTCCTTTTGTGGGGTGTGAGCCCTGGAGAGCCAAAAGCAGAATGAATTTCTGCGTGGCCAATCGATGTCAACAAATTTGACGAGGCAAACACGACAGGCTCGAACAGAGGAAAGTCCTAACCGTTTAATCGACGCAAAAAGTGTTTCCGGTGCGCTCGCAATCAACTTTCCACATTCTGGGGCCTTGTGGGCAGCACAAACCACCATGCTGGCTCTGGAGTATTTATCCCACCAGGATCGTGAAGACAAAGTACATGTAGTCTGTAGTGTTCTCAAGCCGTGTCCTGTCCGCCCCATCTCTCTTTCTATCTCGCCGCAAGGTCGTGGTGTACCGGTAAATAATCCGAACACGCCTTTTAATTAATTTATTACTTCGAAGTATGGAACGCGGGGTTGTACTGAAGTACATGTACAGGTGCATTATGCACCGTGCATACTGCTGTACATGTACTAATAAATATTTATTTATTATTTTTGATTTAGAAGCTGTTTTTATTTTTCCTTGGGTTTTAACTTTAAGTTCAAATTTTTCATGGGGTTTTTGGACTATGATTGAATTACTTAAATAAATTAATTCTAATTTTTTAACTTTTTGTGGTGTTGAAGGTGTAGGAGGTCGTTTAAATAAATCAAAACGTAAAAAAATGGTTTTTCAAAAAGGTAAAATTCCTTTAAATACTTTAGAATATGAATTTTTTATAACATTTTTTTATACTTTTTGAATCTGAAATTGTTTTACTAAAAATATGACATTGAGTGAGCACTACTGTTAGTACCCATTCGTTTGAATCAATTGATGTTTTCTTCGAAGTATTTTCAACCTTGTCACAGACCCATGATAGCGTCCTCACCACACTTTTCAAGTACTAGTTGAATGAATATGCGCCGTGTTTCGTATTGATAGTGTTTAACGGAGGATACAGCTACGAATCGATGTGGCTTCGGTTCAACATTTTTTTAGTTACATATATTGCGGAACCAGAGCCGGAGAGCATTTGATGTATCCCAGCACCAAGCTCAGATCTGCTTTGTTTACCCCGATGCTCCTTTGATCTGTCATATAGTACATGTACGAAGTCTCGCATGTACAGCAGAGCAGCCTGCTGCCTCGTCACTGGCGGCACCGTACATACCGAAAGATGTTGATGTTCATCGTAATCCAACGTTGTGCTTTTATTGGCTCGCAGCACTTTTCGCTTGCAGTGAAGGTTGGCTCAATATACCATGCGGTCAATCTAGAGACGAATTTGGCACTACAAGAAACACGTAAGGAAACGTGTACGAGCTAAAAGTTCGTAGTAAATGCAACTTGCATTATGCAAGTGGCTGTCGCTCTCCTAAAACGTGTGCAGACTGGATAGTCGACCCGATCCCAATGTGAATCCGTGTGCTCTCGATTAATCCTTCCCGGCACTCCTAGTGATGCTAGCGCATCCCCGCGAAGGAAACACGCAACATGACGCCGGAACTGGCACTACGTAGCGCCGTGTCAGTAGGACTCGGGGCTCACAATATTAGCAGTGAATTCATAGAGCACTTCTATCGCCCAACCCAGTAGTGTAGTGAGTACTGCATGCTCTGATCAAGCGCAATTGGAGCAAAGCAAAACATCTAGGCCTTTATGAAATTGCACACAATCGTGCTCTTTGTACAACACGCAAAAATTCGACAAAGCCGGTCTGTCAAGCAAATCGGCACGAATGCAAACACGCACGATTGTTCAATTGGAGCAATACGGTACTGTATCTACATGTATTTAATACGAATCGACATCCAAACACGTACGTATGCGCAAACGTAGCAGCTCGTTTGAAACTGCGCAAGCCTCCCCCAGCCGCATCTTTAATCTTCACTGCTGGAGATTGGTGGCAGCGAACTTCCCGGCGCTTCATATCCGGATCGCCAAGATCGCGGCTGTCGTGGAGCATTAGGATCGGCGTCGCTGGGCAAACACTTCAATCGGCATACACCGTACATGTACAGTACCGTAACCAACTCTCATCCCCTACTATTACATGCTTGGTTGCATCCAAAGAGATCGCTTCGTTGGGCTGTACATTGTCTTTCAAATTTGAAAGCTGCCGATGAAAGCGTGATCACCGACTTCATCGGTAGATACGAAGCCAAATCGGAGAGCATCACTTTACCTTTGACGACGAGGCAAACACCCAAAGATGCCGTGCACCTGTCCAATGGAAAACGGCAGCGAGCTCAGCACTGGAGGACGAGTTTGGGTAATGCCAGCATGAAAGTCTTCGAAGTTGCAGTGGGATGGAAGTTACATGACTGAGCAAGTCTGCCACACGAATGCCACATCTCTTCATGTCCACCACACCAACTCGCGTCCACCACACCATCTCGCGCTCAGTCGCAGTCACCACCAATTCCGTTTTGAACTTCATCGAGTTGAATTGCAGTCCAATGGCCAAGACGGACGACGCTCCTGCGCAGGCCGCGGCCGACGCCAACAACGAGGCGGCCGACGGCTTCAGCGGCTCCAAGAGCTTCGCGGAGCTGGGCGTGGACTCGGCCATCTGCGAGGCCATCGAGGCCGTGGGCTGGGCTTCCCCCAGCAAGATCCAGCAGCAGGCCATTCCGCACGGCTTGGCCGGCAAAGACATCATCGGCCTGGCCGAAACAGGCTCCGGCAAGACGGGCGCCTTCGTGATCCCCATTCTGCAGAGTCTGCTGCAGAACCCACAGAGATTGTACGCGCTGGTGCTCGCTCCGACGCGAGAATTGGCCTATCAGATCGGTGAACAGTTCGAAGCTCTAGGTGCCTCCATTGGCCTGAAATGCGCCTGCGTCGTGGGCGGAATCGACATGATGCAGCAACAGGTGGCTCTGGCCCGCAAGCCCCACGTGGTTATTGCCACGCCCGGCCGCCTGGTGGACCACTTGGAGAACACCAAGGGCTTCAGTCTCCGCACCATGAAGTTTCTGGTGCTGGACGAGGCCGACAGGATGCTCAGCATGGACTTCGAGGAGGAGATCAACCAGATCGTGCAGCTCATGCCGGCCGACCGCAACACGTACCTGTTCAGTGCCACCATGACGTCCAAGGTGAGGAAGCTGCAGCGCGCGTCGCTCAAGGACCCCGTCAAGGTGGAGATCACGCACAAGTTCGCCACGCCCGAGACGCTCAAGCAGCACTACCTCTTCATCCCGGCCAAGTTCAAGGACTGCTACCTGGCCTACGTGCTCAACGAGGTGGCCGGCCAGTCTGTGCTCATTTTCGCCAGCACGTGCAACGGCACGCAGAAGGTGACGCTCATGCTGCGTAACCTCGGCTTCCAGGCCATTTGCCTGCACGGCCAGATGACGCAGCCCAACCGTCTCGGGGCGCTCAACAAGTTCAAGGCCAAGGCCAGGAACGTGCTGGTGTGCACGGATGTGGCCTCGCGAGGTCTGGATATCCCGAGCGTCGACGTGGTCATCAACTACGACATCCCCACGCACGGAAAGGATTACATTCACCGTGTCGGCCGTACGGCTCGTGCTGGTCGCGCCGGTGTGGCTATCTCGTTTGTCACGCAGTACGATGTGGAGCTGTACCAGCGTATCGAACACCTGCTCGGCACCAAGCTGGACGCGTACCCTTGCGAAGAGGAAACGGTGCTAGTGATGTCGGAGCGTGTCAATGAGGCGCAGCGTATCGCCACTATTGAGATGAAAGAGGCGGCTGCTAACGGCACAAGCGTCAAGCGTGGCCGCTACTCGCGCGATGAAGATGACTTGGGCGACAACGAGGAAGGAGGTGACAAGCGATACAAGTCGGCAGGACGCGTGCAGAAGGGTGGCCGTGGAGGAGGTCGTGGAGGAGGCCGTGGAGGAGGTCGTGGAGGAGGCCGTGGAGGAGGTCGCGGCGGCGGTGGACGCGGGGGTCGAGGCAAGTGGAATTAGAGAACAACCACGCCACGCATCCCAATAAAGAAAATGTTTAGATATTGTCCTCATCATTCCGGCGGTGCACCCGCGCCGCCAGCGTTCAAGGTGCCGCTATTTTGCTATGCTCATGGTTCTGGTCTTCATCGTATCTCACTTCCGACGCTCAGTGGCAGCATCAAGTCCGTTCCCAGACGACTGCTGCGCTGAGCTTTTGTACTCGGGAAGGCATTCCAGAAGCGCAGAGTTTCGTCTCCTGCACCCGTGACAATAGTCTGTCCGTCAGGCGACATGGCCAGATACAAGACGCGGAACGTGTGCCCCGTGAGTGTGGCCAGCTTGGTCATGGTAGGATACTTCCACACGATGATCTGGTTGAGCGAGTACCCGTGCGTGCTCACAACTTCATTGGCATTTTTCGACCACACGAGGTTGCACACCTGAGAGCCCGTATCGACGAAGGGCAGCTCAGTTAACGACTGCGTGTTCCAAAAGCGGATGCACCTGTCAGCTGTGCCACCACCAGATGCCAAGAGTCCATGTTGGTGCGGCGACCACGCAATTGCCTTCACCGCTGCTGAGTGTTCGTTGAAACGGGCGAGCGGCATCGTTGCATCTCCGCGCATACCTGAAGACATCGACTGCACGTTCCAGATCAGCAGTTTGTTGTCGTTGCCTCCTGAAGCGAGCTGTCGGCCGTCGAAAGACCACTTCAGCCCACACACTTCTTGCTTGTGTCCGGCAAGTTTGTTCTGGAACGGCTCCTGCGTTCTCAAGTCGCGCATCAAAATGGTCCGATCCCGACTTCCCGATGCCAAGGACTGCCCGTTCCAACCCAGCGTTCCTACACGAGCGAGGTGCCCACTGTTCAAGCAAGACAGACAACGAAGTCAGAATACGGGCAGCATTCTGACGTCCAAACTAGGAGGAGGCATGCGTACGTCATGGTGCGGATCTTCTTGCCGGCGCTGACGTCCCAGATCTGCACTTCACCGCTGTTTGTCCCCACGGACAAGTGTGTACCCTGCGACAACCAACGTGCAAACAATTAGAATCCATGGTCACTGCTAGTTTTGCAAGACTGCAGCGGTTCGTACCCGCTGACTCCAGCTAACGGAGGTGACCGAGTCACTTGGTCCAAGGTCACAGAGCATTGTGACCTTACTGGTGCAGGCGCTCCACAGGTAAACGCAGGAGCTGAGCCCCACAGCTACGACGTTCGTCGAAGACCAGTCCACGAGGTTCAAGTAGAAATCGTCCTGCAGTGATGGTGCATCCAGCACTTTGAAGGGTGTGCGTGCAATACGCCGACGACCATTCTCTCCGTCGTGTAAACCAGCACCAAGAAATCGTTGGGTCGAGTCGGTCAGGCCTGAATGAGGAATGAAAGTCTTCACATCTCCGTACAACGACTGTCTGGGAGCCTTGAAGCGCAGGATATTGCTGGATGAACTACCACTCGGTCGTATGCACGCCGTGCTGCCGTTGTATGTGCGAACGCAGGAAGAGGACCGTGGGTCGCACATCGCGCTCATGCTATCGTGACTTGACGCGGTCAAGGCAGCAGACAATTGACTACCACCAAAGTTTGCGCGTGTCGGTGAGTGCATTCCCAGTAGCTCTCGCTTCAGCATCATCGAGTACGGCGACGAAGTTCCTGTTTGTGGTCCCTGGTTTTTCGGATTGCTATCTGCTGTGCCAGTCGCAGGTGTTGAGGCTGGTACGCTGGCCCCTTGAGGTCGATTTGCACCATTGTCTCGGTTCTGGTTGTTGCACTGGCGTGGCGAATCCGCCGCCAGCCCAAATCCGGTATCTAACTTTGTGGATAGCCTCGAAGGAATAAATCGATCGCTGTAAATGTTCTTGGATCTGTCGCGTCACGAAGGACAAGTTCGAGCTATTAGCGCCCAACCAATAAGATCGAGTAGCAAACAAAACATACCGCTTGACTGTCCGGTGTGGAAGTGCCTTGCCGTAGCTGAAGCCGTTTTCATCCGAGAGCCCCGACAACCGCGACTCGTACTGGTGGTGAAGTGGTTGTGCACTGGTCCCTGGCAGAACAACGGAGTCCCGACCCATCGTATTGACCTGACCGCTACCACTTAGTCGCCTCTTCCTGCTCGATGTGATGCAGGTCGAGTTGACTCGAAGGCTAGCAAGGGGATCAAGCCCCTTTGCGTTGCCAATGGACGGGCTTATCACGAAGTGCGAGGCATTTTTCTCGATGCAGACCATGCCGAAAATACCGCGTTGGGATTGCGCTTGGCCGGACAAATTGGATTTGAACGTCGCCTACGAGCCCAAAGTGTCAATGCTCAGACAGCACGTCGGTAGGTGCCACACAACGGCTCGCGAACCGGTCAATCGCGTCACCTCCTCGTCCTCTCAACTGCCCTCGGAAACCAAGAAACCAAAAAAGAGCAAGTGGTGCACGGTTCGTCTCAATCAACGAAAATGGGATCTCTCAGGCTGCCAGCGCCTCTCGCGATCGCGTCTGGTGTCTATTCTGCTATGCTGTGCGGGAGCAATAGCCGGTGAGTCCGAGGCCAACGCCAGCCCCGCTGAAAATAAAGCAGAGAAACAACCTCGAAACCGAAGTCTGTCGCTTCGTCCTTGAAGGTGTCTAGTTCACCTCGCAGTTTCCCATCATCTTGCTGCAAGCCACGCAAAGACTAGCAGCTGAGTGGGTCGAGGCACCGAGAAGGGCAGTAATGCTGGTCATGAACACGAGCCACTTCCAGTCACTGACAGATGAAGCGCACTCGCTTGCATTTTTACAAGCACATGAGCCGCTGAACTTGCGTTCTATGGAAAACTTGTCGGCCCGGACAAGGGTTCGCTTGCGGAGGTGGCAATCCAACAGCTCGACGACCGTCCATCGTACGTGCGAACGGCATCGTACTCGCCGTTCTGTGTGAGACTACGCTAAGCCACACCTTCTCGATTGCTCTTCCATAAGATTCGGCCTTGGCATCCACTCGTTAGGCATCCATCGGTACGCGTCGTTTCGGTATAAAATATTAGAGGTTTCGATTAAGGAAGTTGAAGTGACACCAGCACGACCAGTTCGGCACTAGCCACAACAGCACAGCATCCGATACCTACTAGCAACTTCCTACATGCAGCACCACGCAAAACTTGCACACCCATCGCGTAACTCGAGTCCTCAGCCGTCAAAGTCGTCGGCTGTCGCTCGCAGTTGACGCTGCAACTGCTTTCGAAAGGATGTGATGGCCTGCTGGTCGATCTCTTCGTTAATCTCCTCGCTGCTGAGTCCACGTCCACACTTGTCCGCATACAGCAGGCACGCCACTCCGCAGTCGAAGCCACTGACCTGCTGTTTGTTCGTGATGGCGCTCACGGTGCGCTCCATCCAGCCTTCGTGCTGAGGATAGCACACATCCAGCCACTCGATCACCGCGCGCGGCACCGACCGATACGAGATGCCGGACCTCGACGCCAATCTGCCCATCGGCTCAAAGAGCTGCAGCATCGGCGTCGGCTCCAGCTGCACACGGAACAAGTTCCAGTGGATGCAGTCCACGTTGACAACGAACACAATCGGCGCGTCGCTGTCGTAGTCCACCAATCGCCCCAGCACGTCGCGCACCTGGTAGTCTCTCTTGGATCGACGTCGACGCGGCCACGCAGTCGTGACCGCCGTCTCCAGATGGAAATGGTAGAAGGCCGTGGGCAGGAAATGCACCGCCGAGTACAAATTGGCGAACTTCCAGAGCGTCAGGTCAATGAACGTGCCCGTGATCCAGTTGCTCTCGTCCACGAGGTCTTCGGGCCCAAAAGCGGACTGCAGCAGTCGGAAGCGGCGTCTTTTGGCCTCTTCCGGGTCCTCATCTCCCGTTGAAAGTCGCCGTTTCTTGGACAGCATCGCGCTGCGAGTGGCTCGCAATGGCGCGCGCTCCCGACGGCTGGAAGGGCATTGGCGCTGCATGGAGAGCGCAACGGGCGCGTGTGCAGTGGGTAGAAGGCCGATTTCCGCCGGAGAAAGCGCGTTTTGCAGCGGGATTCGAGCGTTTGCTGTGCGTTTTAAGGGCCACGACGGTGGTGCAGCCGGAGACCGGCACGGAGAGCGAGAGGGGACCACGCGCGAGCGGAGCTGCATGACGACGACGAGACGCCAAGAGAATAATGCCGTCAGGTGAGATTTTCCGAGGAATGCCGTACACCACTGACACACCATTTCGGAGTTAACGGAGAGTGGTACGATACCTGTCTCATGCATTTAGCAGCCAATGGGCGGCACCCAGGAAGATTCCCTTTCAGCCAATCGCAGCGGGTGAACACGGCAGAGGCATCATCATTGACCTGCAAGAACAAATTTCTGGAAAGTCTACGAAATGTATTATATAACAGGTGCATCTGGTTAAAGATCCTCTCACGAGCAAAATCCATTTACACATTTAGACAATTAGACTAAATTATCGTACATCACATACATCAGCTATCTCAACTATATCACATACCGCAGGCAACTCACTTACGGTACCGCTCCCATTGGTGCGTGGTCATTCCGAAATCGTTGCCCAACCACCAGGACGTCTCGTTCGACGCGGCATAACGCCTCTCCCAGCTGCCGTCACAGCTCCGTTCGTGCCTCACCACAAAGCTCGTCGTCTTGTGCTGCCAACGCAGTTTCTCGCTCCTCTCACCCCCTCCGCAGTGCTACACCCGACACCCAAACGTGCAACTATGTCCAAGGCCAGTTACCAGCCGCCCACGACCATCGAAGCCTCGCAGATCCACGAGCTCAAGCAGCGCGTGCGTCATCGCAGCACAGGCGATGGCAAGTCCACGTACTTTGGCAAGTATGTGTCGCAGGAGGGCTCCGAGAAGCTGCGGACGTACGAGTATCACGGCGCTGACAACTCGCTCGTGTACAAACACGTGCTCACGCCCATGAACAACTTCCTGGTGGAGTTGCTGCCGCTCTGGTTGGCCCCCAATTTGATCACTTTGATTGGGTTAATTCTCGTGGGAGGGTCCCACACGTTGTTTGTGTCTCTGTGTCCGCTGCTGGAAGGTGACGTCCCGTGGTGGGCGATGGTGCTGGCGGCAGTGGCGCTCTTCAGTTACCAGACGCTGGACAATTTGGACGGCAAGCAGGCGAGACGCACCAAGTCGTCGTCACCGCTGGGACTTCTGTTTGACCACGGATGCGATGCCCTAAATGTGTCGGTGGGGACCATGACCATGGCCAGCATCCTACAGATGGGCACGACGTGGAGAACGCTGGGCTTCGTGCTGAGCGCGCACTTTGTGTTTATCTTCGCAACGTGGGAAGAGTAAGTGTGGTGATTCGCTTGAGTGATGCAGCAGAAGGTAATGGTGCTGTCTGTATGGAGCAGGTACTACTCCGGATCACTCGAGCTTCCGATTATTAACGGACCAACGGAAGGCATCCTCATTGGCGTTGCACTGAAGCTCTTTACTGCGTATGTCGGGGTGGACTTTTGGAGCCAGGAGCTTATTGAGGGTGTGCAGAACAACTCGCTTTTCGTCATCGTGACTATGATCAGCTCGTGTTTTACTCTCCTGGTCAAGTAAGTTGCATCCTTTATCTTCGCGGATCGTATTTCCAAGATGCTAATGGTTGCAAAATGTTGTGTACATCGCTAGTGTGAGGAACACACTGCACGCTGTACGCTTGAACCAAGACTCCGTGCTTGTAGCATTTACTCGACTGCTGCCGTTTGTTGTTCTCAATACTCTTGCTGGACTTTGGGCGTTGTACTCGCCTTCGAGCATTTTTTCCACACACCCACGAATGTTCCTGTGGATGCTCGGACTGCTGAATAGCAAGCTGGTGGTACGTTTATGTATTTCGCTTGGGTTGTGGTATCTCTTCTAATGCGGCGTTGTGTGAACTATTCAGTTGCACTTGATGCTGGCTCACTTGTGCGGTGAGGAGTATCACCCGTTCCGCAAAACGCTCGTGCCGATCTTTTATGTGGCTGGGCACTGCGCCTTCTGCATGCTGGAAGGCATTTACGAAGCCATTAACGAAGAGCTCATCGTGCGCGAGTTCTTTTTCCTTTCGCTTGCGGCCTATGTCCACATTGTCATCACCGTCGTGTGGGAGGTCAAGAACGTGCTGGGCGTCGCAGTGTTCACTATCCCGCACATTCCTTCAAAGTCCGGCAAGAAACCAGCTGCGAAGTCGTCGTGAATGGCATTCGAATCGAGGCTTTAAGTACTTTGCTCAAGAGTTTGAACATTTCAATTCAATATAGATCAGCTCCAAGGCTAATGTGCAACCTTGCAAGCTCGGTTATATCTCCCCACATCAAACTAAACCTGATTTTTCCTTGATAAATTCCATGCGAGCTCAGCAAAACAACTATGTGACTCTGCTACCTTGTTTGCTGTCTTCGAAAGATCTGACTAAAGTCTAATTTTCGCTATCGCTACATGTAACTCGCCACTGAGCGGTTTAACGCCTCGTAAGACGTGAAGTTGGCGAACATATCTCGTTGTCGAGTGCGGTGTTGGTCGACAACGAGAGGTAAGCCAAGGTGATAAGACTACTGTTACGTGATTTTAGGCCATCCCGAGGACGCAAATGTGTATTATCTTGCAAAAGAAGGTTGTTCGATCCTTTGCGTGGTTAAAGATACATTGTTTCGCGGTTGCTTTGTAGATTTTTTTAGTACCCAGGCCAGGACTAACATACTTTTATACTTGCTGACAATTGTCTTTGCGATAAGGATGGACGCACACGTTTCGATTTAACGAATATCTACGTGTAGCAGTCAGCATGCGGCATACCACAGAACTCCAGAGGTATTGCAAAGTCGATTATCAGGCGTCTAAAGAAAAATGAAAGCGTATGAAATGGGTCGGACATCAAGTGAAACAAAGGGCACAAATGTACTATCGGTAGCAGTAACAACTAACGTAAATGGACCAAGCGACGCATTCTCGCTGTGCCTACGCATACTTCCCTCCCCTCACCATTCGATTGTAGTAGAAGTTCCAGTACCCGGCGTACCGAGGGTCCGTGACGTCTTCAGGTTTCTTCCCGCTGAAAATCCACTGGTTGTACACTGCCAACCTTTTAAACTTACTGCCAATATCGGAGAAAATGCTTCTCTCTTCATCGACTTCATCAGTGGTGTGCCTCTTTCGCAGGAAGCGCTTCGTGCTAGCATCGCGCTCCTCCGCAGTTAAGGCGCGGTCCAATTGCAGAACATCAGGTGACTTGACCTTCATGGTGTTGGTGTGGACGGAGTCGGCTATTGCTGGCACAGCGCTGACACTTGTGAACAGGATAGCCGCCGCAAACAGGAACACAAGAAGAAGACGCATGTGTGTTTTCTGTGATGAAATTCTGCCTAGGGCTCTTGGGTGTTGGAGAGTAAATTGCGAAGTGAGTGGAAAGAGAGCAGCTGAAGCGGCAAATCCCGTTTTGCGTCGTCAAACAAGAAGATATTTTACCGAAGAATTTATCATCGGGCTTTGCTGTCACGTGACCTCTACATGTGTACAAGTTATCGAGTGCGTGTGAGCAGCGTTGGTACCTCTTGAACGACACACAGCTATTTTCCACAGTGCATATTGGCCTGCAAGAAGGTCGAACTGGCAAGATCAAATTGCTGTAGGCCACTGCACTAATTCTACTGCACGACGATATACGTATTAACCCGACGCCTTCAAAAACTCCACTCTCTTTGTACAACAACTTAAAGTTCACATTTACTTTCAACAGCAAACAAGCTATCTATGTATGGTAAGTTGTGCAATTTTCGTCTTTGGCAAATCCGCATGAAAATTGTGGAAGAAGGTAATGCACTTCGGTGAAAACCTTGAATCTACTTGTACTACAAAGCAAAGACTCAACACAGAATACACGTATTACGTTGAAGACTGGTCATTTCCCAATCATCTCATCTGTATTGTGGTTATAGAGTATTGTGAGTAGCGATCATGAAACTTTTACGCACAGTTGAGGCAAGCAGGCGCAATGCTTCGAAGTAAGTTTGTAGTGGGCCTGTGGTTGTCGTGATGCCAAATGAATTCGAGCTGTTATGGTCATCAATACATTAATTTACCTAACAAGGCCTTACGAATGAATTTATGAGAGCTGCATGATGGTATTGAAGCCTTAGCGCCCCGATAACATAGTACTTCGAAGAATGGCAACCACGCAATCGAAAGCAAAATTTCAACGCAGGAACACAACTTGTTCTCAAGGCAAAATCCGAAGTCTAATAAAGTACAACTAGTTCATGAGTTCGTGTTAGTGTTAATTAAGATGCACCGAGGTACAGTTTTAATGAGAATTAGTTTCAAACTCATTAATGTCCATTGCATTTGTCAACTTTGTAACACCACCGCAAGGCCTTCTTCGTGCTAGTAAGTGTACGACCTGCAAGTTGACTGCTACGTCGGTAGCGGCGCTCTGTTATTTTCCGTACACAATGCTATCAACATGAGGAATCGCACAGTGAGTTCCAACTGGTCAAAGCACCAACCTGCATGTAGTTACCGAATGCCAATCCGTGGGTCTGTCGAGAAGCGAGAAGCGAGAAACTAGAAAGTGATAACTACTGTCCAACAAGTACCGAACAAACAGCTATGATGACAGGCGCTAGGTTTCTATGATGCAACCGTCCACACTTGTCCACTTTGGATGGTTCCACGGGTTTGGCGGGTAAGACCCGAAAAAAGCGCGGGTAAGCCTGACCCATCCACTTGACTCGATTAAAGTATTGCTGGCAGTCTCGCCATTTTTCCCTCCCCAAATTCAAACTCGGACGCGGGCCCGAGCGAGGCACGCGACGAGCTCTTCAAGCTCGAGTTTCTCGGCCCCAAGCGTTGCATCCGGACGCCCTTCGACCCTCTACAAAGCGATTGCACCATGGTGGACACCGAGAGCAAGCCGGTCCGCCATGACGCCGAGACGTTCCGAGTCGCAGAGGAGCTCATTATGCTCAGCAGTCGAGCGCCACTGGACGGGGAGCCCAATGACTCTCCGTCTAACATTTCCGGCTTCTTTGAGCATGTAGGAGAGGGCTTTACAGGTCTTTTAGAGGAAGGAGAAAAGATATTGATGGATAGTCTTCGTATTGTGGACACTAGACAACGACAGAGAAGAGGAAGCCAAAGGTGAAGGTGAAGACACGTGGACAGAGGTACGAGGAAGGCTCTTGACGTGGTGAGGAGTTGGAAACTTACCCTTTTTGATGGAATTGTTGTAGAAACCACCGCACGTCGAGAATTGTAAAGCAGGTAGGCAGATTGAGGTTGAGTTGGTTGGGGTAGGCTGAAGATGCTGATTAATGTGCTTTTGAATGTTGTGAGTGTAGTCGAAGACGAAGACAAAGGTGGATGAATCTCGAGGAGCTGCACATAAGAGCAGCGACCGAGATGAAGGGTTTGCAGGAGTACATGTAGCATCCGACCAGACAGCGGTACGTCGACGGACTGCATGTAGTGTTGCTTTGTGCTTTGGGTTCTCTATCTTAACTCTCGGTTACCTTGACAGCAGGACATCATCAACTCGCGTTGTGATCTATCTCACTTGGAACTTCTGAAGGAGCACCGAGTCCGCTTCCGTCGTGTTCGCCGGAGGTGCGTCTTTCAATTGTCTTTCTGTGGATATACTTCTGAAGCAGTATCTGATGCATGGGGTTCTGGTCGAACTGCAGGTGGAATAGCGCGCAGCGCTCTAAGAATCAAGAGTACCTCGCCCGCTTCCACGTCCAGGGCATCCCCCTCGTGCAGCACCTCGAGACGCTGACTCACTGGCGGTAGTCCAGCAGCAACGTCCGACAGACAGCGCGCTGACTCCAATACTGCGGCCCGCGTGATGACGAGCACAACGCAAGTATGAGCTGGCAGCGCACTCAAGTAATCTACAAAATCAAAAGCACTGAATTGACACAAAAGCACTGAATTGACAAGTCCCGTGGCCTTCTTCTTTGTGTTGTGCATTTTTGTGGTTATTGAGCAGCAGCATTTGACTTCATTGCGGGTTAATAGGATATCTAACGGTACTACCAGATCAAGTAGCGTACTACAATGTACCTGTGCTCGACGTGAAAGGTGTTTGGCGAAACCGCTGAGTTGAAGAGACCGCCAACTTCAGTTTCGAACCGCCATACTAAAGTCCATCCCGAGGTCCATTCCGACCTTGTGACCGCTGCATCGAGTGTCGAGCCACTTTGCTTGCTCGCCTTTGCGAATGCCATGGACGCTGATGTGGAAGAACACCGGCAACGAACGTCAAGGTCACCCAACCCAGGTTCTGGCAAGCATTTTTTCTATCAAGCCCAACAAACCCACACTGCGTAAGAAACCTCCAGCCTTCAGCTACAACACATAACGACAGGTCTAGAGTCTCAACCGGCATGGGGCAAAAGTAGCAGATACCTTGCCGACCTTGGTCACCACTTTGCCGAGGGTGTAATTTAGGCATGTTTATGTCTCCATTGTACGCCCCGTCCGTGTCGCATACATTCGCCCATACAAAATTAAGGCTTGGGCCAGCCGCTTGCATTTTCTTCTTCCTCCCTTTTCGGCCACTAAAAGAAAGGGAAACCGGAGCCCAAAGTGCAGGCTCAACTACAAGCGACAGGGGCCGACACCACGGGCCCAGCCACCGCGCAGCAGCAGCAGCAGGACACGACGGCGCTCGAGATCGCAGCAGGCGACGCGCTCTTCGGCCAGACCGGCGCCGACGAGCCGTGGCCGTCTCCGTGGGGCGACAGCTGGCACCCGGTGCCTAATTTAGGCGGAAGCAACACAAACAGTAACCACAACCCGCGCCAAACTGGCGGCAACAGGAAAGCAGGCAAAGGGAGTGCGGAAGCCCCCATGATGATGGGCCCGTACGACCGAGGTGGTGTGCACCACAGAGGTCCGCAGGTTGCAGGAACGTCGCACCAGTTGCCGCTCCGGAAGGCGCCGCCATCGACGTCAGCCTCTAGCGCCAATCTGACGCCGTATTTCCACCACCTTCTGGACCGCAGCAGCAGCGCCAGCAGCTCCACCAACTCGCTGCTCTTCACTCCGACGAGCAGCTTCGTGGACGCCCCCGTGCCGATGAATTCAGCAGGGAAGAGACCTCGCCCAAGCACCACTAACAACAGCTTTCTGACGCCGTCCTTCGGGTTCCCGTCGCCTCCTCCTTTTGAAACGGAGCACCCGTTGCCAGATTTCAATAATTGGGGCTTCGCGGGCAAAAATGTGACCAGGAGCAGCAGTGCCAACACCAACACGTTGACGGCAACGAGTCATGGCAACAGTGCCAGCAATGCGGCCACGACGTCCAGTTTATCATCTATTGGCTCGGGGCTGTCGTCGCCCAATGGAGCCTCGATGTTTGCAGGTGTGGACTCGTTTTTGCCAGACTATGATTCAACCCTTTATTCGCTCTGGAACGCTCCAGGCGGTGCAGGCGTTATGGATTACGATACGGAAAACGACGCAGCACAGGATCAGCACCAACAGGTTCAGCCGCCTTTGTATATAACCTCCGACGACGAGTTGAAGATGGATTATCCGCAGCTTACGGAGTTTAATCAGGATCTGGATTCGTATTTGAACGACACTATGGAATCTGGTGGGCCGTCACCTACGACCCCGCTTGGAACGTCGACTGCCCACAGTATGATGAAAATGGACCACTTAGTGACGACAGACAGGAGAACGGGAGCTGCCGGATTGGGCTCGTCAATTTCGTTGACCGGAGTTAGAGAGCCGCAGTTGCTTGCACCAGCCGCTGCAATTGGTGCAGCCGAGTATCTGAAGCGAGATCGTGAAGTAACACGGTCAGAAACTACTTCCAAACATTCAGTGAAGAGATCGCGTGGAGATTTTAGTGATGCGTATGGCATCGCACCAATCACTAGTGACAATGCGACCGGATCAATCCCGAGTAGCAGCAGTACAAGTACTTTTCGGAATCTTCCAAAGAGCACAGTAATCGAGCCGAAGCGGGCGATGCCATCTCTGGGATCCTTTCATAGTGGGCCATCCCCACTGATGCTAACGTCAGCTGCAAGCCAGGCGTCTAGCAGAACTTCGACGACGGCAACTGTAGTAACATCAACAACTACATCTGATTCGGCTGTCACAAAGGCTGGAAAGCGTCCCCGTAGTCGACAGTGCGAGTTTCCAGGTTGCCAAAACCGTGCTCGATCCCATCAAAAGTGCAAAAAGCACGGCGGTGCCCACCAGTGTGTTTTCGAAGGATGCACGAAGAACAGTCAGAGCCGGGGGCTTTGCATCGCGCACGGCGGCGGCTCTCGCTGCAAGAGGGAAGGCTGTGTGCGTGCGGCTCAGTCAAAGGGTTTGTGCAAGTCACACGGTGGCGGTGAGTTTTGTGCTGTTGAAGGTTGCAACAAGAAAGCCCATCTGAAGCACTTGTGTCGTACGCATGGCGGCGGCGTGCGCTGCAAGGTTGACAAATGCTTGAAATGGGCACAGCGGAAGGGCTGGTGTATGGCCCATGCCAAGGAGTTTTCGGCAGCATGATGAAATGCTCCAGTCGAGCTTATCGGCTCAAGAGGACATGTTGATGTTGTGGTGTACGCGGCAGACCCATGGCATGAGACGACTCCAGCTTAATTTCTTATTGGAAGTGGACGAATGATCTATTATGGACAGGATATTACAGAGGGCACCTGAAAGTCAACGCTTTCCTGTCTCCTATAATATAGCGGATTTTGATTCTTCAGGTACATGTACATGTACACCTTTCTGTTTTGTTTTCTTTCCTACCGATCGATACAAGTCTTTCGGATTGAATTTATACAGCATTGTGAAACACAACGCGTTTTGTTAATACTCGTAGGTTGCTGTCCTTACTCTCGTGAGTTCTTGCATGTATGCGCTCTGTGCACATTACCATGGCTACAGTCACTGTGCACAATGCCCACACTCTAAACAGCTAAATGAAAATACTCCAAAAATACGAGCATACTGGATACGTAGCTTGCAGCTCGGGTAGGATGTAGTCTGATCTTCTTCATGCTCTTCGGCTTGTTCTCTCTGTTATCGTGAAGACTCCCAGATCCCACTTCATGTATTTACCCGGTCTCGATCACAGCGAGGACTTCCCTTGAACTATATTATAAATAATTCAAAATGGTCTGCTGTGCAGGTACCATAGAGGGGGAAGCCATCCCTGAGCTGGCAGCTGAGGAAGGGGCCGGACTGTTGCCGGGACTCGGCAAGCTCTCCTCATCGTGGTCAGGGTCGTCGTCGGTGCTAGATGGAGACAGCGGAGCAGGGTCGAACAGGTTGTAAAGCTCTGACCAAGGAAGCTCGTCCGTCGAGACAACGCGGCGAGCAGGCTGCTCCTCTTGGAACAGCGAGTGACTCTGCAGACCGCTGGGAACTTGCAAGTGATCCACGTGCAACTGCTGCTGCTGTTGTTGCTGCTGCTGTCGCTGGCTGATCATCATTTGCTCCGCAAGTTGTTGAATCAGTCTCTGCTGGTGCTGCAGCAATTCTTGCTGCTCCCTTTGGTGCTGTCGAAGTTGCTGATTCTGCTGGTCGATCAGCATTTGCTGTTGCTGGCGGCTTAGCTGTGGTGGCTGCTGCTGTTGTTGCGTTTGAGTCTGTAGCATACCTCCACTGTTCATCATATTGTCGAGCCCACGATAGTCAAAACCCGACGAAGCGCTGTCCACGAGAACGGACGAAGACGGAGGGCAAATCGCCATTGGCGAAGATACCGACCCAAAAATATTCTCCATCTTGAAAGGCGGTACATCTGTCATGGGCGACGAAATGTCCACAAACCCTGTGGGCGCCGTGGGTGCCGCTGCACGCATAGCAGAGGACACACTTGGGCGTCGGCCATATGTCACATCTTCCTTAGAAGGAGATACAATAGGTGAGTTAGATGCGCAGCTTGACACAACTGTGGATGCTGGCGAGGCAGGGGGCTGGGGCATTAACGCACGAACGGAAGGCGAGGCTGCCTCTGCGCGGGCGGTACGCTTCCGCTTCAGATGTCTGTCGTCGATCGTCTCTTGATTCTCAAAAGATTCGGCTTCGGGTTTGATGGTGGCATGGCTAGCTCTTCGGCTGGAGTAGATGGAAAACCCGTCCGAGCGTAGACGTTCAAGGCAGTACATGTACGACCCCATGGGCTTCATGAACAACACCTCAAGGACATGCTGCGCATCACTGCCTGAGAGTCCCTGACCACGCGGTGCTGTCCAACCGTAGTGCCATGCCTTACACTCAGCGTTAAACTCGAAAATTGCTGACTGAGATGACGTTTCCATCGCGGCGCCTCGTAGAATACCCGGGAACAGCGGGTTCATCGGATGCTGCTTGTCACGCACCCATGCCAGCACGTCTGTCTTCTCAATAGTCTGTCCAGGGAACACCTCCGGTCCCGATACGGTCTGATCAAAAGTGCCTTCGAGGTTCAGGAATCGTGCAAAGGCCAGCACCGCCGGGCGGGTCGTCTGAATGGGGCAAATCTTGACACCGCCCGACTCCGTCACTCGACTCACAGCCACGTGCACTCGAATCGAATCTCCACAGAAACCTGAGCTCACATGACGTCCATTCCGACAGCACGGGAAGCACCTCAAATTCTTCTGTCCTCCTTTCTTGTTGTTGCGCTGGTACCGCGGTCGGAAAAGCTGGAAATCCTTGGTGGGTGCCACAAACGACGCGCGAACATTCAATCCGTGCGGGTTTTCGCACGAGTCATTGCAGCAAGGGCCAGGGACGCTCTGGTACACGAGGTTCTCGTCCTCCTCGGGGTCATCGCCACGCATCGGCTTCGTGTTGCCGTCCGACTCGATCCACGTGCCGAAACCTGCTTCAATCTGGTACGTGGGCGGCTCCAGCAGCAGCGAGTCCCGTGCAGCCAGCAGCTTGTAAAAGTCCACGCCGCTCTCGACCGTGGACGGGTAGATCTGGCGCATCGCCTGCAGTCCCGAGTATTTAACCTAGAATAAGAAAACAAATTAGGCATTTTTACCCCATTTTTTCTCTAATTAGGCACCACGTACAATAGACGTGTACGTGAACTCTCCCGGTGGCGGACGCACGACGCACGTGGACACGTGGCCCACCGTGTGCGTGGTCTTGAGGATCATGCGCAGCAGGCGCTCGAACTCCTCGACGTGGCGCGGGTCCACGCACATGCGCGTGACCATGACGGCCTAAAACAGGCGTCCAAAAGGCCTAAAAGTGAGTGCGGAAGTCGGCATTTCATAGTAAAACGAGGCTTAAACACGCACCTCCTCGTCGTCCTTGATGTTGGTGGACTGCAGCACCTCCTTGAGCATGCGGAAGGACAGGAAGCTGCGCGTGAGCTCGGCGTTCGTGGCCGCTTGGTCCCCCATGGCGTCGAAGATTGCAGCGCTCTCTCTTACCGCTTGTCTGCCTGTTGTTTGGCGCGCTTCGTTCGAGAATGAGGACCATCACTCGCACACCCCACCTACTGTACAGAATATGGTATTCGAGAACGTGGGATGACGCTTTTCTGTAACAGAAGGCGGATTGGCCAATCACAGCACCGCAAAAACTGAACTTTCAATACGATTACAGCGTGATTACGGAATCAGTGCAAGTTTGACAAGTTTGTACGGAGCAGCAACGTGGTGATTCACCACTGCTGAATTATCATCGCCTATCGCCAGGAAAGCTGCCAAACAGCTCCATTGGATCAGTTGCAATCTCCACACTGTCACAGTTACTTGTCTGTTGCCGCCTCGCGTGGAGAATCTTGCGCATAACGTCGACCATGTCCGGCGTCGGCAGTGGCGAGACGGTATTAGTCTTTTCTGGATCGGCGTCTGTCTTGTTCTGCCTATGTGAAGCTGCTGATCTGGCAAAAGGACAGACAAAGTCAGCGGATGCACCTCACTCTCAACACGCAGCAGACGCTTACCTCACGGTCTTCTTGGACTTCTTGCGCGAGTTGGTGGGCTTATTGTGAGCTGGTGTGGGGGCAGTTCCGTCGTCACGCACGGGGGATGCTATAAGTGATTTGGGGCAGTCGCGTGGCGAATGCTGTCGAAGATCGAGCAGATCGGCAATGGAGTACACACGTTTTGAGTCAGACTCGTTGCCTGCGGAATCCTCGTCCTGTACTTCTTCTGCGCGTGCTGTACTCTCGGCGTCGGACTTGGGAGCTGAGGGACATTCAGCAACTGGTTCGAGCTCGCTCGGCTTCTCGTCCTGAGTGGCAATGAACGTTGCAGACTCAGTGACAATATCCTCTTCGTGGTTGCTCTCCGTACTACATTTCACCAGTTCATCTCTGACCTGCAGGATCTCAACCTGCTGCTCCTTGGTGCTTTCACCAGAAGTCTTGCCGGCAAGGAAATCTGCAAGTGACCCCAGCTCCACTCGCTCATAACGAATACGATCTGGAACCGTCTCTTTGGCCTGACGCTGGGTTAATTCCTGATCAACATCGCCTTCAACGCCAGCAACTCCTTCATCTGTCGGATCCGACGCGACTGAGACAGCCTCACCACCGATATCTTTTTCATCACCCTGACGAAGCAGCACACTTTGCCCACAGCCTTCTAGCACACCAATCGCCTCATCAGGAAGCGTCTCAACCACTTCCCCAATATTCACTTCATTTTCATCCCGTGCCACAACCGTCTCGCCCTCCTCTCCACTACCCAAGTCGCCTTCCTCTGCTGCAGCCTCTCCATCTCCAGCTTCCACAGCACCGTAATAGTCATCGTAGCACGCTCTGCAGTAGTAGCACCCGTCGTTCTCGTCCAATACAACGTCTCCACTCTCCACTCTGCACGTCGTACATGCCCACTTGGTCTGCTTCCTCTCCAATTGCTCTGCCACCTGTTGCGTCGTCTCCATCAGCTTCGTGGCCCTGTTCCTCATGGTCTCCACGCGCCGCACACTGCGATACAGCGCTCTGTACCCGCCCACCACCTCCCGAAGCGAGCACTGCTCCACCACTTGCAGCGCGTAGTCCAAATGCTCCGTCGCCTCTCGCAGCAGCTCCAGCGCCTTGACGCGGTCCTTGGAGCGCGTTGCAATCTGCACACAGGCCTCGCCAATGTTGCCGGACAGCACAAACATTCCCGCGTAGTCCTGCAGAGTGTATGCTCCATTAAGCGCCGCCTTCCAGGCCTCCATCGCAGCAGCGTAGCGCCCCTCATCGGCCAAGCGGCGGCCGTCGCGGATAGCGCGTCGAGTATCCTCCATTAGAAATGGGCAACTGCTCTTGTACAGGATGCACCGCAAAAGTAGTGTGGCGAACACCATTTCTATATTCTTATACAGAGATGTAACCGCTTGAAGTCGATTGCGAATCAGTTTCTAAACGATGGCCTGGAAGGACCCCGTCGAGCGGTTCCTGGAGCTGCTGCGTCTGCGTACTGTGAGCGCCGAAGGCCCCAACGGCAGCTACGAACAGGTAGGGGAAGGTGCAACGCAACTTTTTGTGTTTCAAGTGCTCATTTCTATCGCATTTGGGATCATTTCTAGTGTGCGGAATGGCTGTGTGGCTACCTGGAAGAGTGTGCGAAGATTTCTACTATACAAGTTGTGTGTATACATGTATACTAATTTATAACTGTTTCTATCGTGGTAGTAAATATTCCGGTGCAAGTTTTCTCTCCCGTTAAGAATAAACCCGTGGTTTTGGGGACGTGGCAAGGGGAGGACCCGACACTTCCAGGGATAATTCTCAACTCGCACTATGATGTGGTGCCTGCCATGGCTGAGCACTGGCAGTTCGACCCATTCGACGTGAGTTTTATTTTTTAAATAATATGAAGTTTTTTTGTCTAATACTTGGTGTATTTTTTGGGAGTAGGCTAAAGTTCTGGATGACGGTGGTATCTACGGACGAGGAGCGCAAGACATGAAAAGTGTCTGCATTCAGTACGTGGAAGCGGTGCACACGCTCATGACTGCGGGGTTTAAACCCAAACGCAACATTTACCTACTTTTCGTGCCGGACGAAGAAATTGGTGGGGCGGAGGGGATGGGGAAGTTGTTGGAGAGTGAACAGTTGAAGACCATCATGCCCGTTGCATTCGCCTTTGATGAAGGGTTGGCGAACACTGGTGACGCGTTCACGGTTTTCTACGGTGAACGATCGCCGTGGTGGGTGTACGTTAAAGCGGAGGGCCCCACCGGACATGGGAGCCGGTTTATCAAGTACACGGCCACGTCGAAGGTCATTGACATCTGCAACAAGGCGCTAGCTTTCCGTGATGAGCAGGAAAAGCTGCTCGGCGCTGACGACGGATGTAAGCATAGTGACATGAAGAAGAAGAAGCTGGGGGATGTCACGACGGTCAATATCACGGCGTTGCAGAGTGGGGTTTCTCAGGATGGAGGCAAAACGCATGCTCTCAATGTGATCCCAACCGAAGCCATTGCCGGTTTTGACATTCGAGTGTCCCCTGAAATGGATTTCAAGGTGATGAAAGCAAAGCTGGATGCGTGGTGTTCGGCCGAGGGTGTTTCTTGGGAGTTCGCTCCGTGGACGGATCCAATGCATGAACACTATGTCACATCTTTGAATGCCGACAACGTGTGGTGGCAGCTTTTCCAGCAGTCGTGCGCTCGTATCGGTGAAACACTCGAGACGGAGATATTCCCAGCGGCTACCGACAGCCGATTTCTTCGGAAAATTGGAGTACCAGCGATCGGGTTTTCGCCCATGAAACAAACGGAGATTCTACTTCACGAACACAATGAAAGTCTGCCGAAGAAAATATTTCTCCACGGTATTACCGTTTACGTGAGCGTGTTCCGGGACATGTTTGCTCACCACTAAGAAACATCGGGTGTATAATTGTGAGCAAGCTATACGATCATCGCAGTAAAACGCCACCAGAATTTTATGTTTTCCAAGTCGTGTATCGTCGCAATTACAGCAAACTCATTTCGAAGCGATGCATCAGTTCCGTCCATCTTATCTTATCCCGTTCTAGTATGTCTTGTTTTTTAGTGAACGTGTGGCGGCTTATAAACGCTGATCCATCAACTGAAGTATACGACAGTTGGTCCGAAAACTTCAAGTAACGATGCTTCTTCCCGAAACGAAATTCTACTCTTCATTCTCGAAAACTTTGGTGATAGCAAATAGCAAATTGGAGCAAATGCCCATGGATCTCGGGCAGACTTTTACGGCTGTATTGAAGCGAATTGGCACAGCGTTGGAATCGAAAGATTTGGTCGAGCAATATCCTCCAGTGCCCCCCTGTCCTAACGGTGATAAGCGCATTGTGTTGGAGAAGTGCAAGTTTTTCGACCTGTTCGACACGGATCCGGTTCAAGCTCGCGAGGTGATGAGAAAAAAGCGGGAAGAGGCTGAAAAAGAGTATAGAGCGGACTTCCTGCGCCAACTACTGAGATCTAATCAGCAACATCCACTTAAGAAGAATCGGCGCTTCGACTTCCGCCTTACAGCCGAAGAAAAGGCAAAACTATCGGTTAATGGTATAGTTGTGTCGGACCGCATGCAGATAAACAGTTTTGGAGATGTATATTATCAACTGTACACAGACGACTTGCCGGTGTTTGTGACTGCAGACTCCATCTTGCACGCCTGGCACCGCAGTTTCGACGCATTTCTCGTGGAAACAGAGGTGGAGAGTTTAGCTCCGACGCTCAACTCAATACTGAATGCTACACTTGGCGAATGCGAAGAGCTGGAAACGCAAATGGAGACGCATACTTCCAAGTACCATAGTTCTATCATCAAGTGTGTTGAAGACCTTCAAGACTACCTCATCATTGCGCTAAGTTTGCTACGTGGGAAGCTTTTATGGGAGAGCGAGATGTTGAAGGTTGCGTGGGCAGCCATTCGTGCTGAAAGAACTGCCACCATTGAGGTTTTGTCGGTCCCACGTACGATTGACTTTTCCCAATTCAAGCCACGAGGACATTACACGAAATCGGAGAAGCTAAAGAACTACTTTCGTACGATGATGTGGCTGGGCCTGGTGAATTTTAAACTCACCGGAGGGAGCGAAGAAGAAGATCTTCACCACTTGTTGTGCGCGGTGGTTTTGGTGCGTTGCCTGCAGACATCAGACTCTTTGGACAGCGTCGCAAAAGTTGACTCGTTGCTTTCATCGCTCATTTGCGATTCCGATTTGCGAACTGAAGCAATCTCAGCGATAGAGCTGGCATGTCTTCTGCCCGCAGATACGAGCAAGTCGATTTTGGAATTGCCCAGCGCAAATGTTACTGGCGGTGCAGACGCTCGTCAACTGCTTTTGGATCTACAGGAACAATTTGGTCAGAAGAACCGAAGTGCTCAGGTTGATACGAAACAATCGTCTGGAGAGGAAAAACCTACTTCGTTCGCTATGTTTGGCCAACGTTTTGTGTGGAGCGCGTTCATATTTTCGCGATTGGTCTACGATCAAGTTTTGTTCGATGAGGGAAAGGAGCCACGACGTATTCCAAGTGCTGTTGACATTGCGTTCACTTTATTCGGCAATAATGAGGCAGCCCAAGTGCTGCGTTTGCGTATGGAGGCGCAGGAGACCGCAGTTGCAAATGCTGAGAGGAACACGCCAGAGTTTGTTCCTCACTGAGATGGGATCCCCTTCACTTCGAACCTTGTGGCACTGCGTCAGATGATCGACGAAGCGTTTGATGGTTATGATGAGAGAGACACGGATTCTGTTACCATTTCGGAGACGCTAAGCATTGGCACGCTGTGGACCCGAGCGCTTCGTGCACTATCGCAACCATCTCCCAATGCTGCTGATACTTTTCACTCCCGAACTTGGCAATGCCGGCAAATGAATACGCAGATCGCGTCTTTCACGCAGCTTCGTCATGACACGGTCTTGTACGCAAAACAAAGTTCGTCACTGCGTCCTCCGTGTGAATACCCAGACGGAATGGTGGATCCGTATCCTCTCTTCTGGCAGCGCATGCGCGAATTGGCGCTGCGAATGGAAAATATTTCGGAGGATGCAGCGAGTTTGCGTTCGTTTAGCATCCACAGGCGCTCGCGTGAACCATTCTTTGAAGATTTTGCGTGGACGATGAAACAACTCGAAGAAATCGCTTTGTGCCAAGTTTCCAACACGCCACTGGATGAAGATCAGGTGACGTTCATGAAATCAGTGATGGAGAAGAGATTTGGGAGCGGCACGCCACAGTATCTCGGGTGGTACCCCTCGTTGTTTTACGATTGTCGGGAGGATTCGTGCGAGCGAGACGTGCTGGTGGCTGACGTTCATACGAACTACCCTTCCGTAGCACACAATGACCCTGGGTGTGTGTTGCATCTTGGAGTTGGTGACGCTGTCGTGGGCTTTTTTATCGTGAACAATGCCATGTATGCTGGCCCCGTGTTCAGTAGCTACGAGTTTGTGACACCAATTGATCAGCGCTTGACTGATGAAGAGTTTGAAGAAAAGCTGCCGTGGACGCGAGCTCCACCACAGTGGGCCGAGCTTTCATACCTGCACCGTGCGTTCGAAAGTACTAGTGATGATGAAGAAGAGAACTAAGCAGCTCAATTTCGAACGAAAGCACCAGAAAGAGAAGAACAGTAAACGGCAAATTGATTAGCGGTGTATCGAAGTAACATCGCCGCAAAGAGTCAATTTTCTGTGCTGAAAATGAGAAACTGGTTGTCGACCAAGTAAGTGCGCTAGATGGCGAAAGCATAACATGTAGAAATAAATCTCTTTTCCCAACAACAACATTATGTATTCGTAAATGAAAGCAATTGATTGATGACTAGAGAATTCGCTCAGAGGGCCAGTGCAGAGTAAGTTGAAAAACGAGAGCTCGGAAAGATATTACGTTAGCTCGGCAGAAAATGATAGGTGCAGTCTTGGTTTGAACACGCCCGTGAACTCTTCCTTGCGAAGAAGAATCGACCAGCTTCTCCCTTTCCGAACGCACTGGATTTCGGACGAGCAACTTTATTCCACTCATAACTAGCTCTATGGGCATTCTGATTCCGCCGCATGAAATGCAGACTCTGCATGAACACCTGAATGAGGACCACGTGTCCATAGCAGTTCAGCAAGTCTGTATTCGCCGAGTAGAAAATGATGATGAACGCATCCTAATACACACGGAATGTGAAGAGAAAAAGTGTCTTCAGGATTTCAGTCGAGGACACAGAATATGTTAGCGCTGTGGAAGGAGTGTAGTGTTTCATCATTCCATCACTCACAGAAAATGATAAAATGCAAGTAAGACAATCAAAACCCCTTTCATACATGTACTACCGTACACAACAAGATGCAATCGAGTAGTCAATTGAGGTCGCAACGCGCGAGTTAGGTCGGTCCGTCCGTCTGTCTGTCTACTCATCCGTCACGTGGCGGTATTTTGAGAAAGCACTCAACAGAGCCAGCTGCTGGTCTTCCGGCAAGTCGGATCTCTGCAGCATCGTGTAAAACGCGTTCACGTCCATGTCGTCGTGAAAAGCAGGGAACTTCTTCTGCAGCTGAGGTTTGAGTTGACCAAAGAGAGCTTTCAGCGTGCCGGGGTCTCGAACGTCCGAGATAATCTTGAACACGTCGTCACTCGTATTCGCCAGACCAAGTTTCGCCAGCACCTTCGCAGAGTTAAACGAGTCCATCCACCCTCTCTCCTCCTCCTCATCTTCGTCGTCGTCGCGGTTGTCATCCTCGTACTTCCTTAAGAATCGACGGTCATTTCCGTGGCTCTCGTGCGCGTTGGTCAAAATCACCGAATTCGCTGCGTTCGACTTGGAAAGTGCAAAACCGTTTGCTGATGAAATCCCACCCAGAGTCGCAACGAGGGCGATTGTGACGGCGAGCAGAACTTGGCCGAGTCGCATGGTTCACTTGGGTCGATGCTGATGGTTACTTGTGCTTGGACAAGCAAATTGAATTGTGAAGTGGGCGTACCACCCAAAACAACAGCAGAGCCCTCAGAGTGAAACTCAGAGTGAAACAACAGCAGAGCCCTCAGAGTGAAACTCAGAGTGAAACTCAGAGTGAAACTCAGAGTGAAACAACAGCAGAGCCCTCAGAGTGAAACTCAGAGTGAAACTCAGAGTGAAACTCAGAGTGAAACAACAGCAGAGCCCTCAGAGTGAAACTCAGAGTGAAACAACAGCAGAGCCCTCAGAGTGAAACTCAGAGTGAAACTCAGAGTGAAACTCAGAGTGAAACAACAGCAGAGCCCTCAGAGTGAAACTCAGAGTGAAACTCAGAGTGAAACTCTGAGGGCTCTGCTGTTGTTTTGGGTGGTACGCCCACTTCACAATTCAATTTGCTTGTCCAAGCACAAGTAACCATCAGCATCGACCCAAGTGAACCATGCGACTCGGCCAAGTTCTGCTCGCCGTCACAATCGCCCTCGTTGCGACTCTGGGTGGGATTTCATCAGCAAACGGTTTTGCACTTTCCAAGTCGAACGCAGCGAATTCGGTGATTTTGACCAACGCGCACGAGAGCCACGGAAATGACCGTCGATTCTTAAGGAAGTACGAGGATGACAACCGCGACGACGACGAAGATGAGGAGGAGGAGAGAGGGTGGATGGACTCGTTTAACTCTGCGAAGGTGCTGGCGAAACTTGGTCTGGCGAATACGAGTGACGACGTGTTCAAGATTATCTCGGACGTTCGAGACCCCGGCACGCTGAAAGCTCTCTTTGGTCAACTCAAACCTCAGCTGCAGAAGAAGTTCCCTGCTTTTCACGACGACATGGACGTGAACGCGTTTTACACGATGCTGCAGAGATCCGACTTGCCGGAAGACCAGCAGCTGGCTCTGTTGAGTGCTTTCTCAAAATACCGCCACGTGACGGATGAGTAGACAGACAGA
The DNA here is from genome assembly GCA_032158285.1 of Phytophthora sansomeana. Classification (NCBI taxonomy): domain Eukaryota; phylum Oomycota; class Peronosporomycetes; order Peronosporales; family Peronosporaceae; genus Phytophthora; species Phytophthora sansomeana. Next base: position 502,234 of record JAPDHH010000289.1, read on the forward strand.
CGGACGGACCGACCTAACTCGCGCGTTGCGACCTCAATTGACTACTCGATTGCATCTTGTTGCTGTGTATGAACGAAATGTTGGGCATTCCTCCGCGTCAGCATATTTTCTGCCTTCAATTGATCTTTTAGTACAGCTACAGACCTTACTACATCCTACGAAATACTTTCCTTTGTTCATGTACTCCTTGTAATTCTCGTTGAACATGTTTCCTTTGGCGACGCCGTCGTGGGCTTTTTATCCTGAACAATGTCATGTGCGGTGGGTGGCCCCATGTTCACTAGCTACAAATTTGTGACACCAATTGATCAGCGCTTGACTGACGAAAAGTTTGAAGAAAAGCTGCCGTGGACGCGAGCTCCACCACAGTGTCCGAGCTTTCATACATGCACTGCGAGCTCGAAAGTACTAGTGACGATGAAGAAGAGAACTACCCAGCACAAACGAAATTGTCAAAGGTTATACACTGCGAAAGGACAAGCGGAGATTGATTCTACCGTTTAGGTACTCGAGCGCAAATGGCAAGCGTATTTGCCCCCCCCCCCCCCGCGGGACCATCCTGTTTTCGTGAAACTTGAGGTAACCCTCTTAGTACCTAGGATGCGTGGGGGGATGGCTTCTAGCAATTTGTTGGTGAAGCTCCACTTGTTGTATATCACCAACCTCTTCAATTTGGGAGCGAACTTTTTGACAGCGGCAGGCATAAGACCCCCCTTTCTCTTCGTCGTCTTCGTCGGCAATATTTGTCGACCGCAAGAAGCGCTTAACAGAAACTTCGTGCCCCTCAGTGATGTGTGAGCGATCCCGTTGGGGAACATCAAGAAGGGTGACTTTCATGTTGTGGACTGCTCTGAGATGGCGAGGGTGCTAGCAAGGAGAGAGGTCGCAGCTAGCAAAACCAGGTAGAAGTATCGCATGGCTGTTTGTTTCGCTGTTGAATTTCTTGTGGAGTCTTGAGCTCTAGAAGGCAAGTTGGGAAGTAAGTTAGGGTGATGACATGCCGTTTTCAAATACTACGCCAAAGCTCTTCAGTGCACAAAATTTTTAATACATGTAAAAGGTTGGGCAATCACGGCGGTCTAACTTCATCGTACAGCACAAGCTTCCAGGGCTCATGAATGCTTCAATGTGTAGAACTACCCATTCAAATCGCGACGCGCATCACAAAACAACTGTGATGACCAAATACAAATACTTACACCAGATCGACGACCGATAACGAGGAAGGCAACCGAAAGAGAAAGGATCTAACTACCAAAAATGAAGCAATCATTGAAGTTTACCATGATGTTGTTGGTAGACCCTGAGCAAACTTTCGCGAAATTCTACGACATATTCTTTCTTGATCTGAGACCAAAAATTGGTATGATATAGCCCGCTTGTTCGTAACATAGCTACTCAAAGTCAATTGTACTCTCATCTACGCGTACTTCCCTCCCGGGATCATCCTGTTGGCGTAGAACTTGAAATAGCCCTCGTAGTACTTCGGATGCGTCAATCGGATGTCTTCGGGCTTCACGTTGCCGAAGATCCATTTGTTGTATTTTGCCAGTCTCTTCAACTTGGAGCCAAACTGGCTGGTCACGACGGATACATCAAAGCCCCTCTCTTCGTTGTTTCCGTTGAGGGTGTCGGTCGTTCTCAGGAAACGCTTGAAAGAAATTTCGTTGCCCCCAGTGATGGGTGATTGGTCGTATTGAGCAGTATCGAGTAGAGCGGTCTTCGTTGTCGTGGACTGCTCAGAGGCGGCATCGGTGTTTGCAAGAAAGAAGGCTGCAGACAGCAAAACGAGGTAGCAAAAGCGCATGGTGGTTTCTTCGTTGAGATTCTTCTGGCGTCTTGAGTGCTGGAGGGGAATTTCAAAGTGAGTGAGAATAACGCAAATGCCTCTGCGGAATTACAGCAACGCACAAACCCGTGGCGGCCGAACACAACTCTGCCCATCTTGAAGCGGGGGCACAGCCTTCCGGCTTTTACATGCTCCGGCAATATATTGTATGCACCTCAACGGAAACGAGAACCCGTTTTGATCATTGAAAACGAATCACTATTCCTTTGATCAGCAATGATAAAATGCAATAGCGGGTGTGTAGACTTGCCGACCACCAATCTAAGCCAAGACGGACGGGCATTTGACTCTCACACTTTACTGTCAGTGTCTGTAGAGAAACGGAATCACTCCTATCTGCATAATGGGAAGCCACGCAAGAGTTCAAGATGATGGTATGCTATCCTATTCGACAGATTAAGGGACGCTACTCATTTTTTATCCCAACAACATAGTTTTCAAAAACACAAAAAAGCGCTGTTACAGTATAACACGTGTTATGTCACCTTGCTACTGCTAATACTCGCCAGCTTCACGGTCGCTGAAATCACAGAGAAAAAAGTCCACGCACGACGCTGAAGAAAAATTTTCTTCAATGGTCAACGGTTTACTTCTGCATCCACAAAATAAATCACTTACTTCTAATACGTTGAAGCATTTACGAGTCGGCGCTACGACTTCCTTTTAGAACCCAAAGAGAAGGCAAATTCATCAGTCATCAGCCGATGGTGCACTTGTGTCGAATCACATGCAGAGAACCAGTTGTGGAGATGTCTATCAAACGTCTTACTAGTTTCAGAGCATTTCTTGTGGCAGCATACTGAAAGCTGAAATATGCGAATACGAAAAGAGGACACTACGAAATATAGGAGAGCTAAAGAATTACTGAAGTACACGGAACGCGTTTACAATACAGTGAGACTTAAAATAAAAGTAAAAAAATAAGTACGCAAATTTCCCTCTGAGTAGGTAGACCGACCTAACTCGCGGTGTGCGACCTCAAGTGACTGTTCAAATTCATTTACTGTGAACTTCTGTTGCATACCTCTGTCTTTCTGCCCCGGAGCATTTTGCAACGAATATTTTAGAACTTGCTACAATCAAAGCCCCTGGAATTACCAACAAGCAAGTGTACTGCTGGCGAGAACTTTGTAACGTGGTGTCGAGTGGTGGCGCTGAAATCGTTGCATTTCACAGATAGTGGCTGCTCTCTGTGAAGAAAGCAATAGTGAGCTTGTGCTTTACCGGGGTCGGGCACGTTTTAACGCACGCCATCCGAATACAGACATCGACTTGACCTTCGTCCATTATCTCAATAGTTGTTCCGGTTATTAAAGTGTTCTGGGTCTCATCACTTGCTTTTCAGGTGTAAACTGCATGCGAATTTGAAAAAAATAATCTCCTTCATTTGATCTATGTACTGTATGCATGGGGTTTCTGCGCAACACACAATGGTAGTTATCGAGTTAATCCCTGTCGGGCTGTACGTACACTTCGTTCCGAAGCACTACCAGTTCTAATACGCCCTGAGTACTACTAGTAGTATATATTTACCTCCAAGAGATACGGAAAAAAGACTATCACGCGCGGGAGGGACAATTTCTTTGAATACATGCAACGGAGCAGGCTCATGATAATGATTACACCCTCCCATCCCATGCTCGTGCTGAAAGTAACCCAAAAACTCCCATACTCATGCAACTGAAGAGATACTACCGATGGCAAGACTTAGTTGTTTGAAGTGAGCGTCCCATAATCTGGTTTGTACAGCATACCGTCAACTGGAATCCGTGACTATCATACGCGCCACCGTGTTCCACGTGCGCACTATACCATACATGTGCAGTTAGCTGTACGCGAAATATATAATTAGAGTCTATCAAAATGCGAACATGCTATCGCGAACGAGGAATATCTATCCTAGTATTTTTAACCCCGAGAACGTACAGGGAGTAAGTTGTTTAGACTGATAAATAAAGGTTTCATGCAGGCTCAATATGGTGATCTGCTAACTTTCTCATTAACAGTGGTAGGTAGTGTCTACTGTAGTAGAATTTGTAACAACAACGTACCGAACACGGCCTGTGTACCAGGGAACACAATTGCAGCCGCCGCTGTCCGCAGAAAAAAGTATACAACATGTCATGTTTTCGCAACGAGGAGGTTGACTGTACTACTGTAGTACTAGAGGATTGGGCTGGTAGTGCTAGGGCAGCGGAGACTTGTCTCGGTATTTGTCAGCATGCCTCGTGGTGGCGACAAGTTGTCGCCACCACGAGGCATGCTCAAAATTGGCTGACATCGCGAACTTACCATACGTACATGTACATGCGTATCGAGTCCCCCCCCCAAAAAAATAAAAAAACGCAGGCAACCAATCAGGAAGCGAAAACACAGCTTAAACTTGAATCACTACATATCCCTCTATAAAGCGATCCGCTTATGTACTGATTTAGCCATAACATTTACGAGCTACGAGGGCAAACCTTATTCTTATTTTACCTGTCTTAAAATTATGTAAACTGAAAATTTTATAAGTGGCTAAACTTGGAGTTTGTATACCTTTGAGTGGTGTACAACACACTTTTTCCCGGCTCGAATTAATCCTTTTTGGGCTGTACGTACTACTAACGTAGCACTACCAGGATAATGTTTCTACTTCTACATTGTACACGCAGCTGTCTTCAGGGGCTACAGAATACTACTACTGTAGTAGTACGATGGTAGCTCTACGTCGGGTTACAATGCAGAACATACAATCGCTGACTTGGACAAATATCGAAGAGGGTCGTGCGATGCCAGTAGTGTTCGGTAATTTGCTGTTTACAAATTTCACTAGACACCAACTATCTGTTAGTCCACTGTTTGCTAACTGTAAGTGAGAAAGTTAGTTGTCACCAAATTAATTCGTAGACCCCTGCATCAAAACCATTTACTTTTGCCAGTCTAAACAATTTACGCTCTATATGTACTCTTTCTTGAGGTATGAACTTTGGGTACGCCCAATCTCGGCCGTAGTCTACAAAAACCCGTTGATAAAGCCGATAGGAAGTTGGGTCCTTGAAAATATTAGCCATTCTTCGTTCGGCGATAACATGTTTGCAAATTTTACTAGACACTAACTAACTGTATATTTCGCGTACAGCTAACTCTACATGTAGTGTATAGTGCGCACACTAGATGCCAGACGAAGGACGCAAAGAATCTCCAAAAATAACTCATATGAACAATACTACGTAATTGGATGGCGCAACGCACTCAGCAGCAAAAAAAGTCACAGTGTACTTCAAGCAATCTACTACCGGTAAAGTAGCAAATGCTCTCCTTCGCATTAACATTCCAGGCTTTCAAGTCCCTTACTTCTTCTTGAGCGAAGCGATGTACATCTCAAGCGACTTCTGCACCTTGTCCGTCTGGGCAAAGTCGGTAAAAGCCTCCAAGTCTTGCTGACGAATAGCCACCAGTCGGTCGGCGGTCTCCTGACGCATCAGCAGCTTTGTCTTCACGCGCGCCATGTCTACCCAACAACACAAACTTAGTCCTTCTCACAAAAAATCACCAACTCAAACCAACTCACGTACCTGGGATTGCGAGCCATTTGGCCATGGCGGTCTCTGCACGAGGGAACACCTCCTCCAGAGCCACAGCCTCGTCGACCAGGCCAATGGCCTTCGCCTTGGTAGCATCCACCTGCAGCCCCAAGCCCAGCATTTTCTCGGCCTGGCGGTGGCCGATCGTGTTGACGAACGTGTCTCGGAACCACGTGGGGGCCACAATGCCCAGCTGCGTCTCGTTGAGGCCGATCATAGGCTTGCCACTCGTCATGATGCGGTAGTCGCAGCACATGGCCAGCAAACATCCTCCCGCCGGACTGTGGCCTTCAATGGCGGCGACGGCAGCCAGACGCGTCGTGTAGAGACGCAGATACAGATCCTGCAGCGCCGTCCAGAACTTGGTGATCTTGGCCGGCTGCAATAATGGAGAGCATTAAACGTCAGAAGGTTTTGGGTTCTGTACTAGTTTCGTATCCTTTTTCTGTAGTATTTTCACCTGTGGTTGATACATCTCCATGATGTCAAGACCGGCCGAGAAAACCTTTTGATTGGAGGACGCGAGGATGATCCCACGCACGCTCTTGTCGTCTTCGAGCTTCTTGATGGTCGCATCCAGTTCTTTAATTAACTGAAAGGTAGAAGAATCAGTTTTAAGTTAGTATAGTATAAGTGTATGGGATCTTTTGGCCGCTTACCGCCGTGTTGAGCGAGTTGACGGGCGGGCGGTTCATGCGCACGACCGCGTACTTGTCCTTCTTGTCCACGAGCACCAGCGGCTCCGCTGCAGACGACAGCGCGCGCGTGAGGAGCGCGACACGCGGCGCGCGGAGCTTCGTGGCTGTAGAGAGCATCGTCTTATTCGTCTTGTGGGGCGTTTACGAGAGTGAAGAGGAGATCGGATTCCGACGTGACTTCAAGACGCACTTAGCAGTACGCACTTAACGACTCGGAGGTTAGCGAAGAGGTAGTGTATGATATACGGCGAATAAGACAGTACAAGGGGCTGCTCTGTAAGTACGAACATGGGTAGGTACGCGTACTTAACTGACGACGCTACGTCACGTACCACAAGAATGGTACAGGAATTGCGCGATCGAAGCAGCCTCAGCCTCAGCCGCCCATCAGAAGCGCATTCCTCCATTCATCCAGTGGTCATGACGACGCCCAACGGCAAGACGGTCGGCATCTGCGGCGCAACGGGCGCCGTGGGCATCGAGATCATCTCGGTGCTGGCCTCGCTCCAGTTCCCCGTGCAGCAGCTCGTGCTCTTCGCGTCCTCGCGCTCGGCCGGCAAGAAGGTGTCCACGCCCTTTGGCGAAGTGACCATCTCGCTCTTCTCGGTGGAGAAGGCGGCCAAACTGGACTACGTGTTCCTTGCCGTGTCCGGAGACTTCTCGCTGCAATACGCCAAGGAACTGGCGGCTGTACCTAATGGCCCCGTGGTCATTGACAACTCGTCGGCCTTCCGTCGCGACCCAGAGATCCCGCTCGTGATCCCGGAGATCAACGGCCACGTGCTCATCGCCAAGGAAGGCAAGCCGCAGCCCAAGCTCATCGCCAACCCCAACTGCACCACGGCGATTGCCGCCATGGCGCTTTGGCCGCTGCACTGCGAATTTGGCATCAAGAAGCTCGTCGTGTCCACGTACCAGGCTGCCAGTGGAGCCGGAGCTGCCGGCATGCAGGAGCTGCACGACGGCGCCAAGGCCTTCCTGGCTGACGAGCCCGTGTCCAACAAGGTGTTCTCGTACCCGCTGCCCTTTAACCTCATCCCGCACATTGACAAGTTCCAGGAGAACGGCTACACCAAGGAGGAGATGAAGGTCACGTGGGAGACGCGCAAGATCTTCGACGTGCCCGACCTCGCCGTGAGCTGCACGGCTGCCCGTATCCCCATCATGCGCGCGCACTCGGAGGCCCTCACCATTGAGACGGTGAAGCCTGTGAACATTGCCCGTGCCCGTGAGCTGTTGGCGAAGGCGGACGGCGTGGACCTCGTCGACGAGCCCGAGAAGCTGCTTTACCCCATGCCCAAGAACGCTACCAAGAAGTTCAACATCGAAGCTGGCCGGCTGCGCAAGAGCCTGGTCTTCGGCGACCACGGCCTGGAGCTGTTCGTGTCTGGCGACCAGCTCCTGCGCGGTGCGGCGCTGAACGCCGTGCTGATCGCCGAGTTCCTTGAGAACCCGCGCGCCATCCCGCAGTTCGCCAAGAAGCCTGCTATGTGCACGCTCTCCAAGGACCAGCAGCAGGCTGTGCTGGGCCTTGTGGCCGGTGTCGCTGTGGGTGTGGCCTCTGTGTTGGCTTACGGTCTCGTGAAGAAGAACTAAGACAACTGAAAGCACGCCTTCATGTGTTTGTCCTCTGCATTTGTTGTTTAGCTCACATTGCCCTTATCCTACTTCAATTGTACTTGCTGTTATTGTTAGATGTTTTCACGAGAGCAGTGCTGCTAGGACTACAAGATGCACCAGCGATGCCCAGACCATTGCTTTCACGCTGGAGTTTCGAGTGTGCTGCTGAGAATTGCATACTCCGTAGCTGATGCACGGCCCCGCCATGTTTTAGTAGTCTTGTAGATTCGCTCAGACCGGTGGTTGGGTCTCTTCGTCCACCTTCGCTCGATGGGCTGTGGCGGCGGGTGTTGTTCACATTTGACGGCTCGAGACGCTTTCTGTAACGAGTTTGTCTGACGTCAATACTCCACAACAATTGCTAGACTTCAGGTTGGCGCATACCTGTATTTGTGCGCAAGGTGAGACTGCATCATGCGCCGTTGATTCGGATCGACATCTTTCTTGTCAAGCAAAGCTGTAGACAACAACAGTGAGCGCCAGAACTAACTTAAGACTTTGTTCAGAGACTTACCCAGACGCGCGGACGAGAACGTGATCGTTTTCTCTCGGTATTTAGTTGTTGTCGTAACTGGGTTGTCTCGAAGGTCCAGCTCCACTAGCGAAGTGACCCCACCGACCAGTGTAAATACGTCTTCCAGCTCGCTGATGAGATTCTTAGACAGGTCAAGCTGCTCCAAACTGCGCAGCAAGGTTAACGGCGCCGTGGACGCTACGCGACAATTGGAGAGGTCCAATACTCGCAGAGATCCCTGCACCGGCCACGAAAGTATCAGCAACAAGAAAACAAACAGCAACCGACTGAAGTAATAAACTCACCGCCAAGGTCCTCATCGTGTCCTCTTCGAACGAAAAGTGCCGATCCAAAGGCACTGCTTGGTTTGACAGGTACAGCTCCTTGAGACGACAGCACCCGGTCAGCCCCTCCAGTCTCGAGATAGCGTTCTTCTCCAGATACAACTTCTCCAGCAGCCCCAAAGGCTCCAAATTCTCGATAAGATGCAGACAGTTGCCTTGCAAGTGCAAGTGTGTGAGTTGTGGCACAACCTCGAGGTTTTCGATCGTCTCGATCTCGTTGTCGTAGAGGTAAAGCACCTTCAGGTTGGGGCAGTGATGCAAGTTTTGAATGCTGCGGATGACCCCGTTGTCAACGCCGCCTTCTTTCTTCAGGACATCGCCGTTTAGAGCCAAGTGCGTGATCCGCTTGAGGTAGTGCGACAGGTGCTCGTGTTTGCCCACACTGAGCTTGGTGGCGTTCACCAGCACCTCGACGGTGATCTCACGGCCTCCACCGCGTGACGAGCCTCGCTCAACGGCATCAAGCTGGTTGCTGGATCGGTGCAGGCTCTGCATGCTGTAGACTGTAGTAGATGTGCTGCTATTGCTACTGCCACTTCAACTCGAGTGGAACACTTCAACGTGTAACCCCCGAAAGTGGCTACATTTAGCTTGCAAATGGCTACATTTGCATCAGGTGGTTTCAGCTAATTGCATGGATACGGGAGATGTCGGGGAGAGAAGAGCTCCAATCTGAAAATCAGTCCATGAGCTCTCCAACACCAACCGATGCGAACCCCATTGCTTGACGGATGAAGGGAGAGACCGCCGCAGGAGGGCTCATCGGCTGGTTTTGTGGCGTTGTTGTGACACTTGTACAGCGCTGGAACCACCCGCGATTTGTATGCATCTATTTCGACCAATCCGCGTGGTCCTGGTGGCAGCAGCCGGAGAGTTAGTGGCGGTAGCTGGCTTCCCGCCCCCGACCGCACCCTTCTTGCCACCGATTGTTACACGGTACCGTTATGAACCATTGGCGCGCAGGCTCGCAGCGACCCCCCATTCACTTTTGTGACGAGGAAGCCCCAAGAAGAAGAAGGAGCAACAATTATGGCAGAAGGAGGTGCGTGCCTACGACCGATCCAGCGCCGCTGCCCGCCAAGAAGCACGTGCACAAGAAGCGCCGCACTCCGGCGCTTCTGCTCGTGCTGCTTGCGTGGCGTAATGTGCCGTATTGACCTCTGAAAACCCTTTCACTGACGTGGCCACTGCAATCTCTCTTTATTGTGATATCTATTCTCACAGGTAGATCCACATACGTGCCGCCGCATATGCGCGGAGGCGGCGGCGGCGGAGACCGCGGCCGTGGCGATGACGACCGTCGCGGAGGCTTTGAAGACCGCCGCGGAGGCTACGGAGGCGGCTACGACCGTCGCGGAGGCTCCCGCGAACGCTTCGACGACCGCCGTGGCGGCTCCCGTGAGCGCGGCGACGCTCCGCCCCGTGCTACCAACTCGCGCTGGGCTGGCTTCGAGTCGGACCGTCGTGACGACCGTCGTGGCGGATACGGAGACCGTGGAGGCTACGGCGGAGGCTACGGCCGTGGCGGCGGCTCTCGTGTGAACGAGATCGGATACCACGGAGACCTGCGCCCCAACGAGCGTCTGGAGCACGAGCTGTTCGGTGACGCCAAGTCGTCGGGTATCAACTTCGACAAGTACGACGATATTCCGGTGGAGACAAGCGGAGAGAACGTGCCCGACCCGGTCACCGAGTTCTCCGCGGAGGAGCTGGGCCCTGAGGTCATCCGCAACTTGGAGCTGTGCAAGTACGACAAGCCCACGCCTGTGCAGAAGTACTCGATCCCGATCGGTCTTGCTGGCCGTGATATGATGGCCTGTGCCCAGACGGGTTCCGGTAAGACTGGTGGTTTCCTGTTCCCCACCCTTGCGGCTATGCTGCGTGTGGGCGGATCGCCGCCGCCTGAGGTCGGCTCTGGTCGCTCGCGCAAGATTTTTCCTGCTGCGCTGATCCTGTCGCCCACGCGTGAGTTGGCGTCGCAGATCCACGAAGAGGCCAAGAAGTTCTGCTACTGCACGGGTATTGCCCCCGTCGTCATTTACGGTGGTGCCGAGGTTGGCCGCCAGCTGCGTGAGCTTGAGCGCGGTTGTGACCTGCTGGTTGCCACCCCTGGTCGTCTTGTGGACCTGATGGAGCGTGGCCGCATTTCGCTGTCGTGCATCCGTTTCCTCATTCTGGATGAGGCTGATCGCATGCTTGATATGGGTTTCGAGCCCCAGATTCGCCGCATTGTCGAGCAGGAGGACATGCCCCGCGAGCGTCAGACGTTCATGTTCAGTGCTACGTTCCCGCGTGAAATCCAGCGCCTGGCGTCAGACTTCCTGCGCGACTACATTTTCTTGACTGTTGGCCGTGTGGGTTCTGCTTCGAAGGATGTGAAGCAGACGGTTGAGTACATCGAGCAGTACGACAAGGAGGACTACCTTGTGCGATTCTTGAACCAGGTGCAAGACGGTTTGATCCTTGTGTTCGTGGAGACAAAGCGTGGTGCCGACTTCTTGGAGGACATGCTGTGCCGCGAAGGATTCCCGGCCACGTCCATTCACGGTGACCGCACGCAGCGCGAGCGTGAGCAGGCTCTTGCCAGCTTCAAGTCTGGCCGCACACCCGTGCTTGTGGCTACGGACGTTGCCGCCCGTGGTCTTGATATCGACGGTGTAACGCAGGTTATTAACTTCGACCTCCCGAACAACATCGATGACTACGTGCACCGAATCGGTCGTACTGGCCGTGTGGGTAACGTTGGTTACGCACTCTCGATGATGAACGAGAAGAACCGCAACATCGCTCGTGAGATGTACGACTTGATGGCGGAGAACGGCCAGGAGATCCCGGCGTTCCTCGACCAGATGGCCAACAGTGGCTACCGTGGTGGAGGCGGTGGTCGTGGCCGCGGTGGCCGTGGCGGTCGTGGTGGCGGCTCGCGCTTCGGAGCCAGAGATTTCCGTGACGAGGAGCGTGGCGGAGGCGGCGGCAGCCGTGGTGGCAGCGGCGGCTACGGTGGTGGCGGCTACGGCGGCGGTGGTGGTGGCTATGGCGGTGGCAGCCGCAGCGGTGGCTCCCGTGGTGGAGGTTTCAGCGACGACAACAGCGCCTGGTAATTTTACAGGCGATACGAAGATGGCAAGCAGTTGTCCGCCATTAGAAGACTTGGAGCAATGCGCGAGCGTGTCGTGACGTCGGCCCTTGTGTCTTATGCAGACGGACAGGACCCGTGGAGTTTCTCTATTTTTCGTAGCGCGGAGAGTCGGAAGAAAGAGCTTCCTTCGATGTACAAGTAACGTCGAGTGCCCTCACATGCCTTGCCCGCCGCTGCCCCTTGTCTGTGGGCGCTGCGAGCCGGGATATTAGTAGGTCACTTGATGACCATTTTGCTAGCGTGTATTATAAGGCAGCTTATTCTTCTTAGAAAATATACCATCTTACCTCAGTTGACAATAATCTCCAGTGCGTTGATCCCCTTTGCGTTTCCTGTGCACTCGACCGATTGCATTGTCTTGAGACTTTTTAAACGAACAAATTCCGGGGGTCTAACACGCTCTAAAGTTTTCCACAACGTTCATGAACAGTGTAAAATCCTTAAGCGTCCACACCGCATCGGGGCAGACAGCAAGTTGACAACTACCGCCATGATGTGCTGCACACGATCCAGACCTTCCCAAGCGTATCATATCACGAAACGTGGGGTCAAGGTTCGAAATCGGCATATCCGAATCAAGTCGCGCGTAGCGGAGACCATGAGCAAGTCCATCGTGAACCTCCTGTCCGACACGGTCACGCGGCCGAACGCCGCCATGCGCCAGGTGATTGCAGCCGCCGAAGTGGGCGACGCCGTGTTCGGTGCAGACCCATCAGTGAACCGCCTCGAGAAGGTGGCGGCCGAGCGGCTGGGCAAGGCGGCGGCGCTTTACGTGCCCTCGTACGTCCGTGTACTGTATGCGCAAATGACGGCGCTTGGCTCTAACGTCTTCTGTGGTTCTTTGCAGAGGCACCATGTCGAACCTCATTGCCATTGGCACGCACTGCCGTCGAGGAGATGAGGTCATTTGCGGAGACAAGGCCCACATCTTTCTCTATGAAGGCGGCGGAGCCAACGGTGAGCAAGCCACGCTGGTGTTCTAGGACCATAGCTACAGCACTGACCACCACGCTCTTGTTCTGCTCCAGCCTACATGGGCGTGAGTCTGCATACGGTGCCCAACCAACCCGACGGCACGCTGCGTCTCAAGGACATCCACAATGCCGTCCGCGACGACGACCCGCACTACCCGCGCACGCGTCTCGTGGAGATTGAAAATACGCAGAACACGTGCGGAGGCCGCGTGCTGCCGCTGTCGTACATCCGCGACGTCGAGCAGTTCTGTCAGGAGCGAGACCTGTGTCTTCATGTGGACGGCGCACGACTGGCCAATGCCAGCGTGGCGTCCGGAGTCCCAATGGACGAGCTGGTGCGCGGGGCTGACTCGGTCTCGCTCTGTCTAAGCAAGGGCCTGGGCGCGCCTGTGGGCTCCATTCTCGCCGGCTCGGAGGAGTTCATCCATCACGCTAAGCGACTCCGCAAGTCGTTGGGCGGAGGCATGCGCCAGGCCGGCGTCATTGCGTCCGCGGGGCTGTACGCACTCGAGAACCAATTCGACCGCCTAGCTGAAGATCACGTGAACGCCAAAGAGCTCGCTTACGGACTCTCGACGATCCCGGGGGTGACGATTGACCCGGAGACGGTGGACACGAACATCGTCTTCTTCGCGTTGGCCCCGGACGCCAAGCTGGACGCTGTGACGCTGGTGCAGCATCTTGAGACCGAGAAGGGCGTGCTGCTGGGCGCCTACGCCGACGGGAACCGCGTGCGCGCCGTGACCAACTTGCACATTTCAAGCCAAGACGTCGAGTACACGGTGGCGTCGATCCACGCGCTGTTGAGCTGAGCGGAGACCGCGACTAAAGCTGCGCGCGCGTTGATGACGGAAGTGACGGGCGGGGCACCGGAACTTGATTGGGTCTGTGCTGCCGTCCTGCGACCAAGTGGAAGCTGAAGCTGAAGCAAAGTATCTCATCGAGACGACCCAAGCACCACACGAACATTCCGCGTTCCGGCTATCGAGGTCCACCACACGAACATTCCCCTGCATGCCAACCTTGTCTTGCGCTTTGTATGTCGTCGAAATCCTGCGCCACACGCACGGGTAAGCGCAGCGCAAAGCGAAAGTATCCATGTCGTTATGCTGTGGAGCTGCTCGTACTGTTGCCGTTTGTATGCTACTTTAACCTGCACATAGAGAGAAGGTGCCATCCAGCCGTGGTCTCCGCTCGCCAAGCGTGTGTCGACTGTCTATTTTGCTTTGTCCTGGTGCTTGGGCGTCATGTCGCTGCGACCAGCGCAACTCTGCATGCTAATGGTTTCACTACTTGTGCATAAAGCGTGTTCGCCTTGCAACCTTTGCAGCGGCGTCGTGGCGTCCGTCCATTCATCCAACCTGCCTACGTCAGCGGACTGCACTCCACTCCAGTGGCCCATTTTCAGATACTCCAGCTCGAGCTCAGACGACCATGACCAAACTGCAGCGCGCCGTCATCAACTTCATGTCGGACACCATCACGTGTCCGACGCCCGGCATGCGGAAGGCCATCGCGGCCGCCAAGGTCGGCGACGACGTCTACGGCTTGGACCCCACGGTCAAGCAGCTCCAGAAGGTGGCCGCCAGCATGCTGGGCAAGGAGGACGCCATGTTCGTCCCATCGTACGTTTTCCGCTTGGCGTTTTCTGAAGTTCCGAAACGTTCGAACTGAAGTTGACTAACGCCCATCTCCTTCCTATGACAACTTCAGTGGCACCATGTCCAACTTGATCGCCATCGGCACCCACTGCCAGCGCGGCGACGAGGTCATTTGCGGCAACAAGTCGCACATCTTCACCTACGAGGGCGCCGGCGCTAGTGGTGCGTGCTCATCTTCCTTTTCCCACATCTCTTTCGTCGACAGGTTTGTTGAGATAGGCTCGCTAACTGGAATTTCGTCCTCTTTGCTCTTACAGCGTACATGGGCGTGAGCTTGGCGACGCTCCCCAACCAAGCGGACGGTACGATTAAACTCAGCGACATGGCTGCAGCAGTCCGCGCCGACGATATCCACTACCCGCGGACGTCGCTCGTGGAGATAGAAAACACACACAACACCTGCGGTGGACGGGTGCTTCCCCTCTCGTACATTCGCGAGGTGGAGCAGTTCTGCAAGGAGCACAATCTGAGCCTTCACGTGGACGGCGCGCGTCTTGCAAACGCCAGTGTGGCTTCGGGCGTCGCAATGGAGGACCTCGTGAAGGGCGCCGATACCGTGTCGTTCTGCCTCAGCAAGGGTCTGGGTGCCCCCGTCGGCTCCATTCTCGCTGGCTCCAAGGAGTTCATCCACCAGGCGAAGCGGCTACGCAAGTCTCTCGGTGGCGGTCTGCGCCAGTCGGGCCTGCTCGCTGCCGGCGCACTTTACGCACTGGAGCACCAGTTCAATCGCCTTGCAGAGGACCACGAGAACGCCAAGACGCTTGCACACGGTCTCTCCACAATTCCGGGCATCGAGATCGACCCCGACAGTGTCGATACCAATATGCTCTTCTTCAAGGTCTCCTCGGAGTTCAAGATCGACACGCCCACACTCGTGAAGAAGGTCGCTGAGGAGAAGGGCATCGTTTTCGGCGGATACTGGAGAGGCGAAGAGATTCGCGCGGTGACGAACCTCCACGTGACGCCCGAAGACGTCGAGTACACAATCGCCTCCGTACGCGATATTCTCGCTGCCAGCGAGTCCAATTTCCAGGTTGCTTAAATGCTGTAGGGACATGCCTGCCATGTATTGTTTGAGAACGACTACACGAGTGTGGTGGTCGCAGCAGTGCATCGAGCCCACATTATTTCAATAAAAAGTGTTCATTGTGAAAAGCTACAGCTATAACGATACATGCAATGGGTCTGGTTGTCTTCACGCAACACACGGTGAACCCGAGTAAGACAGCGGTACATGAACTGTACCTACTCGTAAATTTATCACCGAAATCGACGATAAATTATCGGTGGGCGGGGCGAGTACTACAACAGCAATCAAAGCCAGCAAACTGCTCCAGAAGCATGGGCTGATGCGAAGTGGCGCAAGGAATGTCACTGCAAGGCTGATCTCGATTACACTTAGCGCAGTATGGATCCTGCACTAAGTTTGTGAGCAACCTCTGCCAACATGCTCAATGGCTGGTACCGCTGGCTACTTTAGAGATCATGCTTGAATATCGACTGAACAAATAGCAGTCCGAGGAAGTATGAAGAAGTCTGCGTCCCGGATTCCAAGCCCTGCAGTAAAGTGTCGTGTCCCTGCTAACATTGGACGTTAGTATGCAGCTGAGAAGCGTCGTAGTAATTGGCTGATTATGTGGTCCACATAGTGTAGCTGTAGGACTAACAGAGGGGGTTGGCACCTTCGAGGTTTCCTCCTCAAGCCCAATTCTGCTCAGTGGGAAACAGTGTGTTCTTGTCGGTCTCCCTCTCCGCCTCAAGACACAGCGAACGACACCACTACGTGCCTGCCCATTGTGCCAGGTTATGAGCCCAAGACAACCGAGCTGTGTCGACTTATATCGTGAAGCTTCGTGGGTTTACTATGTCCGGATCGAGCGCGCCGTCGTCTGGAGTGGGCAGCTCAACTGCCATGACGAACTCTGGTGGTGTGATAGCGCGTTCTGGGGTGTTAACGGCTCCTACTGTGTGCTCAAGTGCTGGAACAAGAGGAGTGCAAGGGTTTTCTGCAGCTTTTAGTGTGACCTCGACCGCTGCAGTGTATTCTGACATGTGTGGAGGTTTCACGTTTGGTTCGCTGGTTGGATGCAGTGGTTTGCAGTCAAGTGGGGCAAGTGCGGTTTCTGGGGCTGGGGTGATGTCGTCGACGCTCCCAGCGTGGACTACACCGATGTCGGCGACCGCGACGTGGCCAACGGTTCCTCCGATAGGATCTGGTGTCTTGTCGGCAGCCATGCCGAGTGCGGGGGGATTTGCAACAGCTCCGGTTCATCTTTCCGGAGGAGGATTTGGAATGAAGCTGGATAATAAACCACCGGTAATGCATGGGAGTTTTGACTTGTACGCAGTTGAACTGGAGACTTTCTTGAGGCGCATGGATGTTTGGAGCGTGATTGAAGACGAGTCAACTGCTCGAGCCTCGACTACTAGTGCTCAATTTGCGTTGATGGATAATATAGCTCGTGGTGCTATCCTGCATGGTATTCCTACTACGGATGCTGAGCTAATTTGTCACGAGGCTAGTGCTCACTTGATGTGGACACGGTTTGTCAACAAGCAAACCAAGAGAGAGTATGGCAACTACATTTTCGCCAGGCAGATGCTCTATGCAAATAAGTACACTCCGGAGAAGAACATGAACGACTGGTTACGGGAGATGGAATTGCAACGCAATGAATTGCTGCATTACAAGAAAGTAATTTCAGACGAAGAATTTGCTGAGATCATCTTGAGTAATGTACTGCAGACGCATCGGAAAGTTGTTCGACAGTTCTCGAAGCATTACGACCCTGGTGTTCAACGATCCGCTCCTTCGGCAGCTCAAGTCATGAATGCTCTTCGAGCAGAATCAGAGCTGGATGCACGAAGTGATGGGCCGCCACAAAATATCTCGTCTGCGCAGGCTGGCAAGAGGCAAGGCAAGCAACAAGGTCAAAGACGGAACCAGCAACAAGGAAAAGGAAAGCAACGTGGACGAGGGAGATATAAGGCAAGGGGTAATCAAAATCAAAGGTCTGGTGGGTCGACTGTGCAGCAAAGTGGTAATACGCAAGGCAAGGAAGACACCCGAGAATGCTGGAATTGCCATGAGACTGGGCATCTACAGCGGAATTGTCCGAAGCCAAAACGTGATGACAATGAGACAGAGTCGCAGCTTCCAGAACGTAAGCGTTGGCAGAATAAAAGGCGGTCCGGAAGCAATGGAAGCGGAGGCAATGATGGTAATCAGAGGCAAGTTGCCATGTTGTCGCGTCAAGTAAGTAGCCCGAAACCGAAACCTGCAGTGGTGCAACATGCAATGGACACAGCCGTGGAATGGGTCCTAGACTCAGCAAGCGACTGTCATGTGTGCACAAACAAAGAACTTCTATCGAATTTGCGGCAAGACGGTGGTCCCGCTGTGTATGACTGGGAAGACAAGGCATCCACAAGTAAGAGACAGGTTGGAGAAGTGGAAATTCAAGTGAAGAATGAACAACAACCTCGTGCAGATGCCTCACTTTGTCTCTCAAGAGTGCTTTTCACGCCGAATGGTCCAAACAATTTGCTAAGTCTGGACAAGCTGGAGCAAGACGGATGGGAGTTTACCAAGACGAAAAAGCAGAAGTGTGCGTGGCTTCACAACGGTGAATTGTTGCTGAAGTTAGAGAAAACTCGCGGTCGCTATCGATTGCAAATTCTGCAGTCCCTGCAAGGCAAGTAACGTCAATGACTCGTGACGATGCGCGAGAACTGGTGCTGTGGCACACCCGGCTTGGTCATTTGAACTATGGAGCCTTACAGCAAATGCTGAGAAACGAAACGGTGGATGGTTTGGAGATAATGGGTGATGTTTGCGCACCGAATGACAAGTGCTGGACGTGTATACAGTCTCGAATGAGAAGAATGTCGTACAAGCGAGTAACTACGTCCAGATCAATTGAACCATACCAGAAGCTGATGTCGGACATGTGCTACGTGGGCGAGAAAACCTACGACGGGTATCAGCACTTCCAGCTCGTGCAGGACGAGGCGACGCGATACCTCTGGGGCTTTCTAATGAAGGAGAAGGGCGAAGCAACCAAGGTGGTGATACATCATTTGAAGTGGCTGCTGGCGCAACGACACTACATTCAAGTGTTCTCGACTGATCAAGGGAAAGAATTAGTGAACAATGTAATGAAAGCATTTCTTCGTGAGCAGGGAGTGGAGTTCACTTGGACAAACGCTTATAGCCCCGAAGAAAATGGGCTAGTGGAGCGAATGAATGGAGTTGTGATGTCTCGCGTCCGAAGTTTGCTGACTACTGTGGATATGCCGAATCTTCTGTGGGGAGAGGCGTTCTCATTTGCAGTGGAAGTGATGAACATTAGCCCAAGCACTGCTCTAGCCGGAGAAACTCCATATACTCGCCGCTTCGGTGAAAAACCAGACCTCTCGAACCTCCGAACGTTGGGTTGCCTTGTATTTGTCTTCACGCAGAAGGTGTTAAGAAAGAACAAGTTGGAGAATCCCGGCAAGCCCGCAATCTTTCTTGGTTACGCCAAGAACTCCATTAGCTACCGAGCTTTGGACTTACGTACGGGCTCAATTCAGGATTTGAGAACCGTGGAGTGTATGGAGGAATGGACAGTGGAGCGTAGCTATGTCGAAAAGCTCATGCTCAATCGATTTTGCCGAGGCAAATACAAGATTCCTGCTAAAATACCCTACGTGCGAGTCGGTAGTGTTACAGGTCCCAGCCCTGCCATGATGCTGGGGATGCAAGAAGAAAATAAAGAACCGTGTAGCAAACGACAGTGCACTCATGATCTTCGAGATCACGGCTCAAATGCTGTAGATGATGCTCCAAACGCGGTGGGTGTGCCGGCGTTGGCTAGCAAACCTACAGGCGGGTTGTCGAGCGTGAATCCGGTGAGATCGACAGATGTCGATACTCGATCGTCACGCGCACGAACGACAATACAACCGAGACTGAGACTCGGTCGTCACGTGCTCGTGGTCTACGTGAATGGAAACCGAAACGATCATATCGTGACACTGATGGAGAAGGCGGCACAGAAGGTGGCGAAAAGTTGTCTAACCGCAACTGTCAAGCACCTTGCCAGAGTAACGGAGGTCTGTTTAACAGCAGATGCGCTAAGACTTCGGCAAGCCCGCTAGCTCTCAGTGAGTCAGATGATGGTCAATTGGATTTGAGTGGCAGTGAATTTGATGAAGAAACAACTGGTGCTGTAATTGCGAACGGAAGTCCGATGCAGGATATTTCCCGCTTAGTGGGGGAGATAGAGAAGCTGATAATGAAGCAAGAAATGATCTAAGTGCATCTTTTCGGCGGTCAACAAGAGTACGACGACCCAATCTGCGGCTGTCCGATTACGAACTTGATATCCCTGTAAAACTAGTGATTCAGTCCGTCAACGAGCTGCTCGAGCCGACGTCTGTGGAGGAGGCTCTGAAAGCACCCGACGCTCGAAAGTGGATTGACGCTCTTGGCACTGAGTACAAGGAGCAGCTAAGAAATCATGTCTGGGATCTAGTTGATAGGCCACCAAGTGTGAAGGTGCTGAAAACCAAGTGGGTCTTTGTGAAGAAGAGGAACGCACAAGGAGAAGTTGTGCGTTATCGTGCACGAATCACTGTGAAAGGGTGTCAACAGAGATTTGGTATCAATTTCTGGGAGACTTACGCCCCTGTTGCAAAGATTGAATCAGTGAGACTTATCCTGCTGCTCGCGTTGTATCTAGGTCTGTTGTGCCGACAAGTAGACTTTGTCGCTGCGTTCTTGAATGGACCAATTGACGGTGTAGACGTATACATGGAGCAACCTGAGTATTTCGACGATGGATCAGGTCGTGTGTGCAAACTACGTCAGAGTATGTACGGCTTAAGACAAGCGCCGCGGATTTGTTACCAAGTACTAGATAAATACTTGAGGAAGTGCGGGTTCAAGCGGACCAAAATGGATGCAGGTGTCTACGTGAGAACAGTGGGAGGAAACAAGGTGTTTGTGACTGTGTACGTTGACGATCTCCTGAATGTTGGAGTGGACAAAGATATTGAGATGGTAGTTGCGGAACTGAAGAGCGAGTTTAAGATTAAAGACTTGGGAGATGTGAAACATTTATTGGGCATGGAGATTACATATGAACCTGGGCGCCTGTTGTCTATCTCTCAGAGAGCTTACTGTGAAAACGTTCTAAAGAGATTCAAGATGGATAAATGCAAACCAGTACCAACTCCCCAGATCAAAGGAAATCTGCCGCCACCCGGCGATCCTGAAGTAGAACCAGTGTGCGTAAATGAAGATCCTGACATGGACTATCGGCACATCGTGGGGTCTTTGCAGTATCTGGCGCAATGCTCACGACCAGATATTGCAAACGCTGTGAGAACTTTGGGAAAGTATTTGGACTGCTTTACTCATGCTCACCATGTGTTAGCAAAGCGTGTGTTACATTATCTACGCGGAACTACAAGTTACGGCCTTGTATGGACGCTGCAAGGTAAGGCGGACGTACAGGTTGCAGCGTACGTGAATTCAACGAGATGCTCTTCAACGAAAGAGGTGCAGATCGTTGCACACGCAGATGCAGATCTCGGGAATGAGAAGGACGATAGACGTTCGATCTCTGGATTTGTGTTGCAGTTGGAAGGGTGCACGTACGCGTACTCGAGTCGCAAGCAGCGAATAATTACAGACGATACCTGCAGCTCGGAATTTGTAGCTGCCGCTGAATGCTCTACAATGGTCATGTGGACGCACAATATGTTCAAGGAACTGCAAATTGGTCAAAGAAGACTACGTTGTACGATGACTATCAATGCTGTCATTAAAGCCAATACTGGAGACTACAAAGTCAAGGGCATTGATCTCAAGTATCACAAGATCCGTGATTATTATGAGCGTGACGAATTTGCTTTGGAGTACTGCCCATCTGAAGATAACTTGGCAGATATTTTGACTAAACCACTCGGGCCAACTCAGTTCAAGAAACTCCGAGAGCTTCTTAATGCTGTGCCGGTGCAATCATCTCAAGTTGCAAGTGATGACAACCTGGACATAAGTCATCAGTGACACGAAGTGGGAGTATGAAGAAGTCTGCGTCCCGGATTCCAAGCCCTGCAGTAGTGTCGTGTCCCTGCTAACATTGGACGTTAGTATGCAGCTGAGAAGCGTCGTAGTAATTGGCTGATTATGTGGTCCACACAGTGTAGCTGTAGGACTAACAGAGGGGGTTGGCACCTTCGAGGTTTCCTCCTTAATCCCAATTCTGCTCAGTGGGAAACAGTGTGTTCTTGTCGGTCTCTCTCTCCGCCTCAAGACACAGCGAACGACACCACTACGTGCCTGCGCATTGTGCCAGGAAGTCTGTGTTTTTCGCGAATACTAACACTGTACTTCACACTGAATTTTTCTCGCCGCTTGCTCGTTTATTCTTCATTTATCTACTCTATATGCAGCTAGTACTCAAAAGAAGACCGCAAGTCATGCGCAGTAGCGAAGTTGATTGTACGAAGCGCGGTGCTGCTCGTTGTAGTTCTCACGACGAGAAGGTGTGTTTCATACTCTGTTTTGATTCAGAGCCGCGGGGTGCATGGAACTACTAGTAGTAGGCACTCGATGGTAACCAATAGGCCCCCACATACTGGCACTGTTGAACCCCATAGCCGCCACCTCCTTCTCCACATTTGACGTCCAGTTTTGGATTTCCCTCGTCACTCTGAACTTCAGTCGCGATGGACGCTCCACTCTCGTCTTCGAAAAACGCCTCAGGAGATGCAGAGAAGTTAAAGGCGTTGAAACCAATGTGCATCTCGGTGCCCGCAGCAACCGGCCAATTGCCGTCTTCAACGCCGAAACAATTGTGCTTCTGTCTCCACTTGGCGGGGATTTTGCGTGTACGACCGTGGTCCACGTCTACTTGCGAACAGGCCACGGAGTCGTACTGATTCCCACGACACATTCGGCGGTGGCGAGCTCGGAATCGCTCAACGTTGGCAGGTTCTTGAGCCATCTTGGAGCCGCTGGGTGAGATCGAGCGCTGGAACATGGTTGTTGCAATGAAGGTTGATGGGGTGGAACACTTGCTTTTGCGTCTCCAAATTGAAAATGACAAGCGGCACAGGACGACGAATCTTATCCCAAGATAACCCGCTGTTGCAAGTGCCTCCAAGCGTGTGTTGATTGGCGTCCACGCGCGACTGGTTCGGCTAATCAGAGCAACCATCGCCATGATGTCAACTTGAACTGCTTCGTCGCATGTTCCTAGAATGGCTGCAACTTTGCCACTGAACCCCATCCGACGAGTACCGAGTGGTGACGTTGTGGCCTGTCCTCTTACATGACCAATTGGGAGGAATGCATTGGCTGTATCAATACGATCTCTCGGTTAGTTAATTAACGTTTTAGCCATTCACTCGACTACTGGGTCGTGATTCTACTTGGAGATACTACAAGAAAGCTTTCAGAAAATGGGCATCACAAGTTCGGAGTTTCTTCCTTTTAACTCGCTTGACTCTTTTTGGCTACGGGTTTGTCAAAAACTCGTAGCAATACTGAGCTCTAGGTTTCAGTTGAGGGCGACGAGTAAGGACCAACTCTTTATTCAATGAGAGCTGCAGTCGAGCAACCAATTGAGACCACAAGACGCGTTTAATTGCTTTCTTATTCAGCCACCGCGGCACGATACTTCGTGAAAGCACTGAACAGAGCCAATTGCGTGTCTTCCGGCAAGTCGGACTTCTGTACCATCTTGAGAAACACATTCGCGTCCATGTCGTCATGAAAATCAGGGAATTTCTGCTTCAGCTGGGGTTTGAACTGGTTAAAGAGAGCTATCAGAGTGCCGGAGTCTCGAACATCCGAGATAGCCTTGAACACGTCGTTGCTCATTTTCGCCGTACTAAGCTTCGCCAACACGTTCGCAGATTTCAAAGAGTCCAACCAACCTCTTTCTTCTTCGTCATCAGCTTCGTCAGCTTCATCGTAGTACTTCCTCAGGTATCGACGGTGATCGCTGGCCAGATTCACCGAGTTCGCTGCGTTCGACTTGGAAAGCGTAAGACCACTTGCTGCTGAGGTTCCATCCAGGGTCGCGACGAGAGCGACTGTCTCCAAGAGCAGAATTTGGGTGAGTCGCATGGGTGACTTCTGTCGATGTCGTGAAGAGGAAGTAAGCTTATCTCTCACTCAAACAAAGCAGACGTGCAAGGGCTTGGTACCAAAAACAAGGAGGCTCGCAGACTTTCGCCCCACCTTCGTTGCGATTGAATAATGGCAAAATACCAAATTCAATTCATGT
Organism: Phytophthora sansomeana; assembly: GCA_032158285.1. Lineage (NCBI taxonomy): Eukaryota > Oomycota > Peronosporomycetes > Peronosporales > Peronosporaceae > Phytophthora > Phytophthora sansomeana. The sequence goes on from JAPDHH010000289.1 coordinate 525,886, forward strand.
AGTGCCATCGTCTTCTCCGAAGATGTAATGTCGGATCGGCAGGACTAGTATTTATTCTACTACTACTAGGCATGTACGCTCTAATGTACTGTACATGACTGTACAGTCAAGGTATCGAGATGGGGCCGCAGCACTCAGTGTTGTACTGTACTCTTCCAAAAAACTCGCAACAAGTGGTGCAGCTCGCTGAAAACCTCGCCTTTATTGTTAGATCCGTTTTGTACCATTGTCACCATAGCATTCCCCTCTTCGGAGTGTCATGAGAAAAATACATGCATGAGTTGTAGACGGTTTACCAATTAGAAATATTCGGGTGCTGTATTTCCTCGAAATACAAAGCCGCATGTATAGATTAATAATACTTGAAGAATAAAAAAATGTTAATCGACACTGCCTTGTGAAAAGAGTCGTGGACGGTTGAATGTAAATACATGTACGCAGTGCGCTGAAAGCCCATCAACAAGAATACCTGCGATAATATCTGTACTGTAGCGGAGTCGATCAAATTGAGGAGGACTCGTGATTCACTGCTCCCGACTCGACCTGTAATCTTCAAATGCATGCACACTACTAGTATTGCACTGCATCAAAAGCAGTTATCGTGATTGGCAAGTGTTGAGTTACACCATGTATATATGATTGAAACTGTGATTGTAAAACGCACTCCGTCTACTCCATGTGAGGCATGTGCCGCCTCTTGTTGTTGTTGTTTTTTTTGGAATTTCAGCCTCTCTTCTTAAAAATGCCATTCCACTGCGACCGCCACTACAGCAGATAATTTTACATCGATGAAACAAATAGTTTGACCATTGACAGATTTTATTCTGTTCACTAGGAAATAGGCAATTCAAGAACTACAGAACGAGAAAGCAGTACAGTACCTATCCGAAACAAGACACATTATGACCCTCAAATGGTGGATGAAATCTGCGTGAGCAGAGGCCGTGGCTCGACGAGGGTATTTGTTTTGGTAGAATTGGGCCAAGAAGGGAATACTAAATTAAACATAAAACACATTCACAAAGGAAGTTAAATACTTCAGTGAATTCTGAAAGAAATTCCTCACTGAAAATTCTTCAGTGAATATTTCTTTTTATCTACACGAGGGACAAAATGGCTCAATTGTAAGGTTTTGGAAAACAAAATTGCCGTTACCATGTGAGTGAGTATTAGTGATGCATCATAGTTCGCCGTTGTACAACTAGGTGTAGAACTGCTAATGTATCATTTTCAATTATGCCGAAGAAGAAACATGTCACCTCCTGAATAATAAAGGAGCTGAACGGTGTGGCAGACGCTCTACTGTAGAATTTAAACGGGTTCGAGTAAAAGGATAAATCATTCGGGTACGCAGGGTCTCAATTCCACAGACAAGTGAAAACTTGCGAACTGTTTCGACATGATGAATATATCATTCGTCTCGCAACTCGCTTGTTTTTCCTATAATTTGAAAGCACCCTTCGTCCATTCTTGTACTTAGAGGCACTGTACAGCCCTCTAACCAGTTCTCGGATCTCGACCCCCCAGTTTGAATGATGAATACGGTACGCAATGGTATCATGAAGCACATTGCCTCACATTCCGTATTTGACTTGGCTTGGGGCAACGCAGCCGACCCCACACCACTGATACAGTCTAAAATATCAACGAAAAGTCAGTTCGTGAGAGCGACTCGCGCCGTGAAGGCCAATGGTTACAGTGCCTGCCTGTCACATGCGTCAAATTGGCCTCCCTGTCAACGTCAGCTCGTAAGCTCAAGGACAGAGATGTTGCTCTGCTATTTTGGTGCTTGGTGTCGCCGCCCAAGCACCAAAAGCACATAAACTTGGATTCGGGTGCTATAGACTACGCTAGTGATTACCAAAAGTTACGACTCGGCTTGATTGGAAGTGCTAGGTGAAGTTGGTCGATTACCTTGCAAGGTATAGTACCCACTGCGCTGAATGAGGGGTTTGATATTCATCTTCACCAGTCACTACCCAAAACTACGAGTTGGACCCACCCACCCAGCCTCCATGCTACCTAAACTTTCGGAAAAGCGTAGTGTCACGTTCGGGACGGCGGTGCAAGAGCCCGTGTTTATCTCTGCTCGACGGAACGCGTTGCTGGATCTCAAGAACGTCACTGCAATTCAAGTGTCGTGTTCTACGAAAGGGACTGAGGCGCGTTATACCATCGAAGTGTTCACCGATTCGCTAAACTGCCAGACAACGACCGCGACCAACTCGACTTCCTCAAGTGCATCAACTACTAGCAACGATGCCGCGGTGGAGTATGAAGGCACAAGTCCGACAGCCCGGATCCAAAAAAGTCTTAAAGAGTTTATCGACCTCCGCGATAAATTGTACCGAAGCGTCTTCTTGGCGCACCACCGACAGTACTGCAAGTTCTGTCAAGGCGTGTTGGACCCGGTGATCATTGGCGTTGATCCTGGCGGTATGTTCTTCACCCTGTTCGGCGAAGAGCGCGTCGCACACAAACTTACCAAATTCCTGGAGGAACTCCATGCACCGACTATCCGGAACGCTTGCACCAGCACACGAGGTTGCTGCTCCGCACAAACGTTGGTCCCGGAAGCTGTGCACGCGTTCCTATTCAACCCTCCGAACGATTCATAAAATCATTCATCGAGTTGTCATTCCTTGCACAAATTATTATCGTTCGTTTAGAAAAAGTGAATGCAAAACGCTGTCGTTTCAAGTAACCTATTCATTTTCGTTATCCAGCACCCCAACGTCTGTAGAGTTGATAAGATGCACGAGTTTGGGCGATAGCAACAACGAACAGGTACAGCAAATTCGTTGGATGCTACAAGTTGAATGTTCGATATTCCGTGTTGGAATGCCCAACATGGTGTACACCACATAATACACGTATGCCACTCATTTTCCCATTTCCCGCCAAAAAATAACTCAAATTAAATGACAGACGAACGCGAGCGCAAGCGGCAGCGACTGGAGACTGCGTTGGTGATGGACGTGGACTCGCCAGCCAAGTGGGACTTTCTCGCTCCTTGGTGCGAGCAACTGCGCGGCCAACTCGTGTGGATCCATAATGACTACATTCGCGTCTTGGGGCCTCGAAGGAAACACGAAGCCGCAGCTCCAATTGATTGGGAGACACCCGAAGAAGAAGAGGAAGAAATGGATTTAGAAACGGAAAAGGTAGAAATTTGGAGAACGAAAGAAGCCATTGAGCTGCTGACTCTGGTGGCTCAAGTGGACAAACGAGCGTTTCATATGCTCATGACTCATCAGTGCGAACTTCGACTTGATGACGAAGAGAGCGACGAGGAAGAGGAGGAGTTCCGGGTCATGTTTCCTGGAGAAGAAGAGGCGGATTTTATTACCAGCGAAGGAGAAGACAGTGAAGAGGAGGATGAAAGTGAAGAGGAGAATGAGGAAGAAGAGAGTGAAGAGGAGGAAAATGACGAAGACGCGGAACGTGGTGATGGAGATGATCATAGTGACAATGGTGATAATGTAGGTGAAGAGGCAGAGGATGAACTGGATATGGACGTTGATGACGATGTGTTGGTGCTGCCTCCTGACACGCTGAAGGCCGAGCGACGGATGGAGCGAGAGAACTTCGTCTCGCCACGCTTTGACTTTATCTCGCTACGAGGGGTCCCTGGAGTTAAAAGAACCGAATCTCCGGTACCTTTGTGGGAACACATTTGCCTGGCTGAGTCTCCAGAGTATGAACCGAGCGAAGAATTCAAAAAGGCGAAAGCTTGCATTTTAGAGATGCAGACAGATACACCTTCACGCACCGGACGGTTGTTGGAAATTCCCGTGTCGCTCGAAATCAGTAGCTGGGCGGACACTGCAGAATAGAATGCGGAAAACATGAAGCAGCTAGACACGTTCATGGAGGCTGTGAAGGACCGTAACGAAAAGCTAGAGAGGATCGCAGCAGAGGAGAAGGCTGCTAGCACCTTTCAAAATACGTGTGTGTACCGCATAGCGCAATTGTCGATATTGGTGAGCCACCTAGACAACATCACCGATCTGTTGGCAGAGCGTGTCCTACAAGTTCTTGGCCGTGGGGTTCTTCTAGGTGAGCTTCATTTTTACCTGCGAGATAAGTCCAAAGAGGACGTGGACAAAGTCGCTGTCCATGCAGCTCTTGGGAAGTTATTCAGTGGGATGCTAGTGCATCCACATGGATCACAGAATACGCTGCCCTCTTTCAGCAAGCTGAACATCGACTGTGGAGATTCGGCCCTTTGGGAGTTTGAAGCGCTTTGCTCAGCGTTATCAACCGCACGAGCTCCAATTAAAAAGCTGTGCTTATCAGACGCCTGCAGCTACCGAAAAAGAGGCAACACGCGTGCACAATTCTGGAAGTTGCTGGCAAAGACGTTTTTCCACACACGCTCGTGCACAAGCGGCCCGTTCTCGTCAGTGCGCGGTCTGGACCTTTCTAAAGCAGATTTGACAATGGACGATCTGGCCGAGATTTCCGCTGTTCTCCAAGAAAAGGAGCACCAAGAAGCGGTGGCAAAACAATGGAATATCTGCCAGAAAACTTGGCTTCTGCGAGAAAATACGCCGTTGCAGTTTACCGAGGTAGTAGACGGCAAAAGGGTTCTTGTGCCAGGAGATTCAGCTACCTTGCCGTTTGACACACCGGTCGAACTGGTGGAGAGCCAACAAGAGGAGAGCAATGATGAAAGCGAAATTAACACATTGGTTGTGATTGTTCCAGGCTATGGGCAGTGTCGCGTCCCGCGTAAAAGTGTGGTGGCTGTGTCGGGCGAAAAGAAACCAAAACAACCGCAATCCAAGCCTCTGGAATCGTTGACTATTTCATTCACGACGGAGACAGAGGGGCTAAGCGGATTGCTCAAACGTATTGGATGGTCGCTTCGTAAGCTGTCGCTGTCATTCGACCGTGAGATCGATGTGAATGCAATGATACCGGCCATTTTGTCCTCGTGCCCGAGCATGACCAAACTTTCACTGGGCGAGTGCTTCATCGATCTGGATCAATTTTCCACCGTGTACGAACGTGGTGGAGAGACTTTTCCGACCATCCTATCGTTGCACTTGCCGGATTTCTACAGCATCGGCGACGGCGACGGAAAATTGTTCATGAAGCGTCTTGGAGACCCTACGACCCGTTTGGGAAAACATCTGCAACAACTCACGCTTCACGCCGAAGAGTACGGAGATCCATTGGAGCACCCCACACTCAGTGAACTCTGGATTGCTCTGGGTAAAACTCGACCTTAGAGAAGGTGGACCTCATCGTATCCAACTCAATGTGGAGTGCCATTTGGAAACGTCGTCTTCGTCGGTTCAACAACCAACTTCTTCCTCCACGACCACTTTCAACTTCCTGCAAATTGTGTTTCCTCAGTGTCACTCGACCAATCGACAACAAACCAACTCGAGCCGTTCAAAAACTGGATCAACGCGTGTTGTCACTCATTTTCGAGTTTGCCGCCACTCGCGTCGTTCGATCCGTTGTGGTGCACTAACCCAAAAACTCCAAAACTCCATCCCAAATTTGGACTTTCTGTACCGAAATAATAGCACCTCACCTACATGAACCACACCACTTTTCTATATTCGCGCCATAAAATTTACCCATTTTCTAAGCCAACCGTAAATTACCAATGGAGGCGCCTCGTCGGCCTCGTGGACGTCCCCCATCTCGCTCCTGGGCCTTCTTCACGACCGTGACCGAGCCACAGAAGCAGCCGTCGGCCACGTGTCGCCACTGCCAGCAACTGGTGCATCACCACAAGAAATGGGGCCAGGCACGGACCCATTTGATGAAATGTGCCCATTTCCTGCAGTTTATTGAGTCGCTGCCATCCTCAGACGTCCCAGAGTGGTACTTGGCCGAAGTCACTCGGCGTCAGCAGAATTTGGTACTGAACCGAAGCTCAAATGTACCCATTTTCCAAGTCCCGCCTCAGATCTCGACTCAGACGGCCCCATTCAAGACCATCCAGCCCATGCCCGGAACTGCCGTGCAGATGCCATTGGCGCAACATTCAGACAACAATTCGACCGAAAAGCTGAAACTGGAAGAAAATGTAGCCATGCATTTATTCACGAGTATGGAGATGGCTACATTACTGGCGGACAACGTGGCCTTTTCCTATTTGGCTCACGCTTTTCAAGCTTGCAAAGCGGATCAAATTGTGCCGAATAAGGAAAAATTGATGATGGAGGTGCTGGATCGGTGCTTTGAAAAGGTGAAAGCGCGCGTGGACGGGTTTTTCAAGAGTGGATTAGTGCCAGTTTGTCTGTCGCTGGACGAAGTTCCTGCGGGTCTGGAAGGTGGCAGGAGACTGAACTACATGGCGAGCTTGGCAAGTTTTGAAAAGTTTCCGATGTATCTGGAGTCGGTTGCAGTTGCCAGCAGTGAAGATGCAAACGCAAATGCTGGTTGGGCGGCGCGTGATGTGGCGCGTGTGGTGGATAAATTGTCGTGCTCAGTGGCGGGGTGTGTTATGCCCTGCTCTTCACCGAAAAGTCGACAAATGCGGCAATTGCTGGAGACGCAGTTTCCAGCCATGTACTTTCACGGGTGCATGCGAGATGCGTTGCTTGCAATTGTTGAGCAGCTTTTCGTTCAAGCGGAAGGTACTGAGCCGAATCCATTCTGCAGAGATTTACAGCAGTTTGCGTTGCAGTGCAAAGACCTGGTGTACTTTGTTCCTGGCAAAGAAAGACCCGCCTGCTTCTGTGAGACCCCAGAGGACACAATACATGTGACGGTGAGGCGCCGGTTATCTGTTGATGATGCCTTCTCGGCTATTCTGCAAGCTGAAGCTTTCTTGGACGTGGAGGAGCTGGGCAATAAGTTTTTCTCCAGTGAACAAAGTATAGCGCTTATTCACAAGCAGCTCCTCGAGTTCGTGCGCAGCCCAAAGTTTTCCGACAAGTTGAGAAAGTATCTGGACGTGGTGCGTCCCCTTCACAGCCTTCTATCAGCATTTCAGGGGAGCTCCACTTCATCACCGCTGCCGTTGTCAGAGGTCTACTCTTCGTTTTCAAAGCTTTCTACCCAGTTTACATCGAGTACGTTGCTGCAACCTCAACAGAAGTCCGTCCTGGAAGCGCTAGTTCGTCAGCAGCAAGAGTCTGTGATAGGAACTGCCCACGAACTGGCTTACCTATTGGACCCCGTACTGCTGGGCGAGGATTTCTCAGTCGACAAATTGACTGAGGTGGAGAAGACATTGCTATCGTCAACGGGTGCAAACGGCATCCCAAGCTCGGATACGGACAAGGAAGTACTAAACACGCAGTACAAGGACTTTCGGAAGACTGCGTTGCACCAGAAGACAGTAAAAGCCGACTCGGTCGAGTTTTGCAAGCTGAAAGAGCGCACGAAATCCCCACTGCAGTTCTGGTTTACGGACGGTGCCAAGTGGCCTGCACTTCAGGCTATCGCCTGCCGTGTGTTTGTGATGCCAGCGTGCGCAGTCAAATCAGAGCAAGTGCTGTCAAAAACTGGTGTGTCGACGCGCTTGCTTCGTGCAAAACTTGGTCCACCGAGGAGTGATAAACTGACGTTCGTACGAGTAAACTCTCGCCAGCTGCAGCTTGCTGAAGTTGCTGGCAGCTCGTTGGTTTCGGTAGTGGCAAACCTGCAAAATGATGGTAATTCGGACGACATTACGGCGTCCATGGTCGTGTGACTGCTCATAAATGCAACTTCTCGTGTGGAATCACCGATACACAAATATTGCTCTTCTCTTACGTACAGAGCATCTGGTGGCCATGCCAGCCAAATCTGTTGAATTTGTATTGCTACTGAAGTCCTTCAGTACTTTCAAGTGGAATTTGTTCCGTTCGGCAGGAAGAGAGCGACCCATTGCAGACACTTAATACTGATGAACGTTTAAGCCGACCGCTAGAGCGCTGTTGTCCGCCAGGAAAGAAGTCCCCGCAACCCGATGAAAGAATTGAGGCCGCATCGATGTTGGTCTTTTTAAGAAAGGTGGGAGAGCGTTGGAGATTGCATTGGCGACCACAAGCCCATTAGGTATGTCGGCACCAGCGGCAGTTTACTGCACGATCAATTTTGGTGATTGGTATGCTGATAACGTGAAGCAAATCGTAGTCTCATTTACCAGGTATCCCACGATGTTATTTGAGATGATCTCAACGTGGCGCCTATTTTGATGAAGCTTGCTTGTACCCGATGGCAGGGGATTTTCAAGCTGCTTTACTCAAATCTGCGAGTTCTTCGATGTAGGAACTATTGGAGCACACTCGAACATCGCGCAGCTTTCCTACACGACGTGAAAGGTTTTTGCATATACCGTCGCTGGTACTGTCTGCCATCGTAGAAGTCGTTAGCGGCAACCTCCGACTCTGTCTGGCTGCTGGTCAGCATGGCCTCAAATGTTCCAGAAATCTTGCGTTTGTCAAACTGCACTATGGATCACAAGTTCTGCTTCGCAGTTGTGAGAAGTTCTCGGTCTGTGTTCAACTCGCTTCACTATACTACTTCGAACATCCACCCACAGCATAGAGAGGTTTGTACTTCCGACATTGGGAGGCTGCAAGTACCAAATCGGCCTAATCACTTTGTAGTGCAGGCGAGTCTTCATTGTCCAACGAAGTATTCAGAACCCGGCTTGGTAGTTTTTCCGAGCAACAGTATACAGTTCGACCATTATTGGTCGTCTTCGAGAAGGAAAAATCGTAGAAGGTCTCCACTTATGTGCCGGGCGAACGATAGAAACTGTTGTGCCCATGTGACGCATTCGTGAAGGAGCTGACAGTTCCCAATTCGCTTGGAAACAGCCAGAGCTCGCGGCGTGAAAAACGTAATTTGAGTGTTCTCCAGCATGGTGAACAAGTTCAAACGCTTTTTCAAGTCTCTGGGTGGTAAACACTCGAGCTCCTCATCGGGGCAAGCAGTCGCGTCTGTCGTAGCGTTGCCGTCGGTGAATGGCTCTCAATTCGTTAGTGGCCCCTACGGTTCTTCGTCTTCCGTTGCCTTCCACGCGTCAACTTCTCGAAATTTGACAACTGCCGAGCTGGAGTCACGTCTTGAGACTTCTGGATCGTTAACCGGAGCTACCACGACAAATGCGCCAGCCCCAACAGTAGAAGCGCTCACGAAAGATGGCGATATCGACTGGGCCATTCTTCTGACCAAAATCCCCAAGCTCGTTGCAGAATGCACAACATGCTCTACTTCGACAACGAGCCCACAGACAAAACATAGTGTCAATACTGGAGCAGGGAGTATGGAGGATCTCCTGGCACTGCTGCAGCAAATGGCTGGACGTGAGAATCAGCAGCAAGTTCGACTGTTTTATCTGGGCAGAGATGGCGATGGTACGTGATTGGTACGCAAACTACCTTTTTCAAAGCTTTTTATCTGACAGAGACGTCTTTTTCATTGTTGCAGCGTCCTACAGCTGGAACCAACGGCGCAAGTTGTTTCGGCAGTGTCGACGTGGCCTTCTCCTTTGCTGGAAGTTCCTAGTCGCTCAACTCAATGACGAGAAAGCTTTGTTGTCAACGGGGACGCGAAACTTGTACTTCCAGTTGATTGGTATCATCATGGAGCGTGTTGAGTTTCACCTGCCTACCAGTGGCTCGGAGACAGAACCCCCAGTGACTTCCAGAGCCAAGACCCCAAAAGCTCCCGGCCACACTGCAACGAATGCAGGTATGGGATGGTTAGCGAATTCACCTACTGCATCGATGAACGGTGTTGATTTTGGTGACGATGATGACAGCGGATCAAGTCAGACTTCCAACTCGGAGAATATCAACACAAACCAGAACCATGGCAATGCTGACGATGGAGCTGACGGTGAACGAGACTTGTACCTTTATCGGTGCTTGTTGATCGCCACTTACAAGTATGCTGTTGAGAATCTGGAAGCTGCTAAACTGAAAAAGCGACCCTACATTTCTCTTGTGGAGACGAGATTTTACGCGCGCGTGTTTGCTGTCTGCTACTTCCGCGTACCAGTGCTACAGAATGTCATGTTGGAGCAGATTTTCGGCGCTTATCGCGAAAAGGAATGGATTAATTTGCACGCCCACGACTCCCGAGTGGAGGATTTGTCCGAAGAGAACTCTGGTACGCCGCCATCGGATACCCCGTCTCAACGGCGTCCATCAACGTCTCGACCTTGGAATGGCAACACGTTTGCCGGATCCCTTTTACGCTGGACAGACTATGGTGGCTACGTGCTGAGCGAGGAAGCAAACGGTGACGGAACCTGCACTGCAAAAGTTACAAGTCGGTACCACAACCAGCACTTCTCTGCGGCTACAGCTGCGATCATTTCCGCTTCAGCCCTTCGCAGCGATGAAGAAGAATTCGTCGCGCAGAACCCGACGCTGTTTAAATGGACTCGGTTTTCACCGTACCTGGGGCCATATCCAGACTCGGATATCTTCCGAATGAATGAATCGACCCGCGATTGTTGGCTGCAAAGATTGAGTCACGATGGAGAATTCTTCTCCAAGTTCATGGGTTTTGTGTGTCTTCATGCAGCGAATACGGCTGTGGGAAGCGATGTGGTATGGACCTGTCTACCAGGATACACACTACTCATCCGTGTATCGCTGCTTTTGTTGAAAGAAGCCTGCTGGGCAAAGTGGTTATATGTGCGCGATACTTCCGGCCCTCTACCCTCTTCATCCATCGAAATCGAGCCAGGAAGCCAAGAAGAGGAGCGCCTGCCATTTGAACTCGACTCGATTCGAGCCATTCGAACCGTTCTCGATAATGTGGTGCAAATTCTACGCAACAGCCAGATTTTGGAGAGCTGCGTGCTAGCCATGTACGAATGCACCAACGTCCTTCACGCCCGTAGCGTCGAAGTTTGCTTAACCCGTTTCGAAGAATGGTTCAGTGCCACAGCAATGCTGACCGAGATCGGAGGTGCTGACCGACGCCGTGGTAGCGGCATGATGGTTTACCGCCTGCCGCCTGGGTTCCGAGGCCAAACGTTCGCTATCGGCATGCGCTTCATGCTTTCGAGCGAAAACTGTGAGATCCTCGGCAGCACCTTGTTGTTCTTGTACAATCGCATGGACTACTTTGAAGGTGACTTGAGGCAGAGTATCCTTAAGGCTCTGGTGCAGCGCCACATGATCCTTTTTCTCCACTGGAACAGCGACGTGAGAGCCAAGTATCATCACCTGCTTGTTTATCGAGTTGTGCGCGCAAACCGCTTCGTCCTAGACTCGCCGATGGATCATTTACTTATCGGACGATGTGCTATCTCGTCTCTTGAGCTCAGTCGGAGCCATGACGACAACTCGGATGAGGAAGATGACGGTCATTTTGCTGGGCACAAGAACTACCATAGCAGCGGCCAACATCCGTGCAATCCGAGCATGACGCCTGCAGATTTGAGCGTTCTTCGAACGGAGCAAGCGCTCTGGCGAGCTTTTGATGCCTGTTTAGCTGTCATAATTGCCCAAGAGCGTCGTCATGCTCGTGACGGCAATCGCAAGTTCCAGAACGAGCAATTGGCAGCTCGCAGTCGGGCACTGGCCTTCCGAAAGTTGAGTCGTCATACAACGGAAGACTCAAATGCTGCGGCGACCACAAGCGTGAACGAGGGATTACCCGGAGGCAAACCTTGCCACGAAGTCGAGCTTCTGGATGAGGAACTTCGTCGCGAACCACCATATTATCTGCGATACCTTCCAGGTGACGAGTTGGCTGCGTTAGACGAGCTACGCAGACTCGCTAGCTCGGTGAGATATCCTCACAATCTGCAAGTGTACGCCGCACACTCGTTGCGCTGCTACTCGGACCTCCTCAAACAGTACTATCGAGAGCTTGACACGAACGGCAGCGTGGAAGCTCCACCTCTTGGCTACTTTTGAGGTGAGAGGTAAGTTGAGACTCGACTTCGATTGTTGATAATACACATACGTGCTTGACGTGAAGAATTGTCCAACTCAACAGCGTAGTTTTTCGTTATACGTATCGAGCGAGAATGGGCAGATATTACAGCCTGCAATTTGCAGGATTCACTCCAGTTGGGTATTGCAAGCTCTCATGCAATCTGCTCTTTTAATTGCAGATTTTTTCCTGGCAAATGTACCAATGTATACCGATGTACTTTGGTCGCAATCTTAAAGATTGTAGCCATTGTCTCTAGTTTCAACAATTCCAAGCTTTTGGCGCCAATGCTAATATCACATACCACAACTCACTCTGCAACTTCCTCTGTGGCCCTCAAGCTTCTCAACTCCTCAACTCCGCAACTCCACACCAACCATGCGTACAAGCACTATCGCGCTAACTCTCGTGACTGTACTTTTCGCTTGTACCAATCCGACGGTCTCGGCGACCATGACCATAAGTCAGCCCACCAACTTGGATTCTCTCCTCGAAGGTTCACCGTCTTTGCGAGTTGGTACCACAGACCAAAAAGAAGACGAGAACGAAGAGGAGCGAGCGGGTGGTACGGATATCGTCATGATGGTTCATAAACTCCCGAGAAACGAGGCCAAGCTCGTGCGCCAGATCGCCAAAGGAAACTCGCCGAATCACATCCTCGACAAGATGGGTGTTCCGTACACGCTGATCAATGGACAGAGGGTCTACTCGAGGTACAACCAGAAGTACCAACTTTTCCTCAAGGAGCTCAAACGTTACCGTGATAATCCTCGGACATACCCCAACAGGAGCTAGAGCGCAATTGTGATAGCACAAGTTGTGATTCTTTTCCGAGATCTGCGAGTTCTTTGATAATAACACGCGTTTGCAGTTTTCTTTTTTGTTGTCTCAAAGTTGCTCATTGTTTGCGGAAAAGTTGGAAAAGGTGTGGTTTTCTCAAACACCCGAGCGACGCCTTTCATTTCCCTAGCAACACCATTAACGTTACCACTTGTCCTGCCCCAGACAAAAGAGTTCTCTTTAATACACTCTTGACTACTTGAATTGAACTTCTGAAGGAGTTTGATTTGGATTAGTTTCGACGAAATATTTCTTACCTGGATTGAGAAGTTACCGTACGAGCGTAGCGGTCCCATTCTTCGGTGCTCATGGGGAGGCATTAGGTTTGTCAAGCGCAGTTGTCTGTAAAATCCTCCAGCGCTTCGAATAGTCCACGTCATTTTGAGAGTGTCTGCTAGACTCTCGCAGACCCTCGATCTCCAATGACTGCGCATAAGGCAATCGTCCAGACGGCTGCAAGGTCTGAAGAACCCCCACAGGTGATGAATCGAGCGGCGACCCACTGCTCGCTGTCGAAGCAAACGAAAAGTCTAGCGACGAAGGTTCAAAAAGAGACGACAACCTGCTCGAGGGCTGCTTTCGCTGTTGGTCTCGCAGCTCAATGCTCGTAAGTTGGCTTTTCATGTGCTCCACTTTTGCTTTCCATTCGTCAATTTCCTTTTGACTTTCCAAAAGACTTTCACGCAACACCATCGAATCTTCTTCGGCACTCTGCGCACGGATAATCGCTTCTTCAGCCAGGCGTTCGCTCGTGTCAAGCCTCTTTTGAAGAGCTGAAGAGTGAGCAACATCCGATTTCTTTGTTTGAAGTTTCCGCTCGTGTGCAGCTCGATTTGCCTCCTTCTGCACAGCCTCGATCTTTTCGTGGAGGTGCGTCTCCTGTCGTCGTAGTTCCGCAACTTGCTTTTCCTCCAGAGCATGAAGATCCGCTTTAAGTCGAATATTCTCTAGCGCAAGTTTTTGCTCACGCTCTTCGCTAGCGGCAAGACTTCTGGTGAGTCCTTCGTTTTCCTTCTTCACAGCCTGAAGTTGTTCTTCAAGCTGGGACTTGTCATTCTGAAGGTCATAATACGAGGTGCACATGGACACAGCAACTGCGCTCTTTGCGGCTCCTGGCGAAGAGGAAACAATGGAGGCGTTGTTCATGCTGTGCTGTTGGTTCATTCGCCAGTGAGTCCACTTTCCCCACATGCCGCAGGCTGGCACAAAGTGCTCTGCGTCGTTTTTGGAGCAGAAAAAACATTTCCCAGGCTTGAATGACGGCAAGACAGACACCATCTTTCGATCTGAGACTGCGTCCGCTTCGGATACACAACACGCTTTTGTAGAGAGCGTGTTTGCGTTTACATGCGCGTCAGTGGCATCCAAAGCCTTAGGACTCGCAATCGAAGTAGCTGCAGCTTTCTCGATTTTCTTGGTTGGTAACGTACTCTTGGCTTTTACTCTTTGATGCTTCTCATCGGGAGACGTCTTCGCTGAAGGTTTCTTCACTCCCTGTGCCCCCATCGACTCAATCGCTGTCTCCGTTGGCACACGAGCAGACAAAATTTCGGGGTCGAAGCCTGCTGTGTACTCGGATACTATCCGCACCAGCAGCGGATACTCCCTCTCCATACCAGCCTGAAGCTGGGGATAGAGGAAACAAGACCGCGTAAGGAAAGACACAAGTTCCCTCCACGCACACACAAACCAGCTAAAAACGCCCATAGCAATCACCACAGAAGCAAGGAGCAGACCATAACCAACACTGTGTGCAGAGAAAATAATCCACGATGCCGGCATGGCGAGTGACATCACCCACAGCAAAAACGCTCCGACCACGGGCACCACTAGTAGCCATCGAAGTCTTCTCGTCATAACCAGAAGGAACACAGTCACACCCGCACAGTGACTAAACCAAGCCCACCCAGTAGCCTCATCCACGAACTTTAATGCGTCAGGAAGAGACGTCCAACCACCCAGCGTAAAAGCTGCCCAAAGAATCACCGCCACCACGAAAGACGCCGTGCTGTTTGAGTTAGCTGCCATCAGGCCGCGCAGAGACAATGTTTGAAGCAGTAGCCAGCCATCGTCCTCTCCACCTTGCAACAACGCTTCACCTCCTGGAGAAGTGCACGACACAGCCAGCGTGATGCTTTCTCGTCGCAATCTCCGTCGAAGAGCAAACCGCTCACGAGCATTGTACTCGGAGTAGTACGCGATAGTGTTGAAAACCCAGACCATCGGCACCAGAAAGGAAAATCCCCAGCACACTCTCGACTTTTCTTGACGGAGGTCGAACCACAAATGTCAGCATCGCATACACCATTGCCGTAGCCCAACTGCCGTAGAACGAAGACACATATCCCAGCGGGGTGACCTTGGGGATCGTATAAAATGACAGTCCGAAAGTCACGAACAGCGCGTCCTGCATAAAAAAACCATAAAAACACCAAAACTCAAGGCCCGTTCCCTAAAAATAACCATATCCAACATATCGTACCCATTGACAGAGACTTGCTTTCTGTAAAGTATGCAGCATTAACGTGGGGATTCCACTCGCCACCGACACCAACAGCATCGTCTGCTCCTTGGCACGCACCAGGTCCCATCGTACCAATAAAAACATGGCTACTTGCATCATCTAAGAAAAAATATAATACATAAGTACCTCTCATATCTTATTTTCTTAAAGTATCCCAATATCCCACCGCCAGAAAAACTCTCGCAGGTAACGTAACCAGCAGATTTTCCACGGGATAATCCAGGCCATCGGCCAGAGCGAAGAGCAATTGGGACGCCGCCGCCGGGAGCAGGGAGCGTAACCAAAGCGCCTTCTTACGTGGGTGCAGCGTGGCCTGGTACACGCGCTCCAGGGCCTCGTCCTCGAACTGCAGCGTGAACTGGTTGAGCCGCACCGTCGAGTGCAGACGCTCGCCTTGGGCGGCCATGGCGAAGTAAGATAATATAAGTTTTATGGGGTGCAAAATGATGGGTGAGGATTACCGCACCTCACAAAATTAACGCACAGAAAATTTAGAATTTATGATTAAAAGTAATCATTAAACCGTTTAAACAAAAACGAGCTTTTCTTTTGAAAAAGGAAAACGCGATACACGGGACTGCTAAAAGGAGTCTTCATAGCCTCTCGCTGGTGAAGCGATGGTACTTGTAGCCGTTGTACCTCTTGATATAATCTTGGAAAAGCTGGTAGTAGATATGGTTTTCCATCTCTGGGCCGCTTGCTGGAATTTTCAACTTCCCTCGAACATACTCGGGGGGTTTTCCTTTGAAAAACCACTTTTGAAGGTTTGCTAGAGTTTTCAGCTTTTGCGCAGCTTCCTTCACGGCTTCCCACTTTGTCGCTCTCTCTTCATCGCTGCCTTCTTCTTCCTCCTCTGTTGAGTTTCTTCTCAGGAATCGCTTTTCCGTCTTGTCACTCTGCTCCAGTCGACTCGAAAGCGGACGTTCCGTGAAAGTCATCGCCGAATTCTCGTTCTGGTCAGTATTCGTGGTAGTCGTTGAAAGAGCGTTGGCACTCGCTAGTAGCGTACCAACAATCAGCAGAGCCACAAAACACAGACGCATCTTTCTCTTTCCAACTGCCACGCAAAAGCCAGAATGAAAAGGTTTGGGGACCTCACGGAGCGAACGCTGAGTCCTTCCCCAAGACGTCTTCCCATCGCTGATGTATAATACATGTATCCCCTTCAACTCAAATCTTCTTGATAACATAACGATTCACTGATCGCTACTCAGTGAATCGTTATGTTTGCCAAAAATTCTTGACCATGTGCTTGTCGTTGAAGCGATTTGTCTTCTACAAAACTTTGCATTTCAGACTTCATTATTGCCAGAATTCTGCCTAGGTTCATCAACACGAAAGTTGCCCTGATTTACTTTACGTAGGCATCCCAGTTTGCTATCACGAGTTCAATTGTAATTGTCCACAGCAAATAATAAGGTCTATTCTTTCAAACAGGTTTAGTCCTTCGAAATCCGTCGTACACGTAGATTACGTTCACGACAGAGCCGCGGAGCCTCTCTATGATGCACGATCATATCGATTTTGAGTTGGGTGTTGCTGGGTATTTGCGAAAATAAACTAAACAAGAAACTGCACACCTTCCGTTGTATTTGCGGAAGAAGCTTCATAAGCCAAGACTTTACCTGTCCAGCTCTCCTGAAACATAGCACATCTCCAGTACGGTGACTATGCAGCGTCCTCGATCTGAAGGAAGACGACCCACGTCGCACTCACAAAGCCGACCGTCGATGGTTAGTCGCTCACTCCAGTTTAGTTCAGGTGACTATCGAGGTAAAAGTCGTAGCGATCTTAATAACCCTCGTCGTCCGAATACCACACCAGTAAGTTTGCTTCTTACCAGAGAAATATTCACTTGAAGACCCATTCTTACAGATCTGTCGTATTAATTGAACAGAAACCTCGCATCCAGCGGCTTCTCCCAGCGCCAGGTCAAAACTCAACTCTAGACTGGCACACCTCACGTCAGTTAACGATACCGGCTCCTTCAACACTGGCCCATTTACCCAATTCGCCTCCCCGCTTGAGCACTGTAAACTTCATCGAACACTTCCCTCCCGTTCGAGATACAAATACTGTCGCCGGAGATGTAAAAGCCGTCGTTCAATCCATACCACTGACAGGAACTCTCAGGGCGATGTCAGCTTCTGGTAGCCCAGCAACATCCGTTTTTCGTTTTCAGTCAGCAATGAGCTCTTCGAATGACTCAAACCCTTCGCTACAGCTGATCAGTGGTGGTAGTAGTTGCAGCAACAACGATGAAGAGACTGTTTCTATTCAAGAAAGCAGCACTGTTTCACTCGAGTCGGGAGGTAATACTTCAAAGCAGCCTGAAGTAAATGGATCTGCGGGTAACAATAGCGGGCCCGTGTTGGCAGACATCCGTGTGGAGAACGTTGTAAATGATGACAACGACGATGATGTTGAGTACAAACAACTTGTTGCTGACCGCGCACGGTTGCTGAATGATGAGGCAAACCGCCAGCGTATTCGTGAAGAGCTCGAGACGTACGTAGAATCGCTTAACTCGCGCACAGACGAAAACGGAGAACATCTTGTTGAGTTTCCTCAGAACTACAACAAAATCGTGTCTCTTATGACGCAAGAAGACGTTCAAGAGGAAAGTGAAAACTCCCAAGACGGAAAAACTACGCGCCAGAGTTGGTCACGTGTGCTCATTGAGTCTGGATTGTCCAAACAACAAGCCTTTGTAAGTTCGTGCAGATGTGCGTTATTGGCTTGTGAGTTTGCTAACTTGAAAGTTCAAATGACAGGGTGTTCTAGAGGATGGAGACGTCGATCCCGATGGTAAGGATAGCTTGGCAGCCAAGATCGCGCTCAAGATGGCGCACGTTCGCCAGCTAGACACCATTCTGGAGGAGAAACTTGGGAAAAACCTGTACTCAAATATCATTCCAAAGAAACAAAAGCGGGTCAAGTCACCACCACAACCGACGGTGGCACAAGGCATCAACAGTAGAACCAGCAATTCAAGACGTACATTTGTGACGCAGACGCAATCCAGTATACCAGTTACTATTGCTACGCGTGGAGGTGATACAGCAACAAGCATCAGTCAATCAAATCCCAACGAGGTTACCCAGGAATGGACCAAACTTAGCGGCGCTAAGAAGACCAGTAACTTTATCGAGCGAAACAAAGAAGTTGTGGCGAATGGGATGAAAGCAAATATGACGAAAGACGAAGAGGCTCGACTAGCAAAGCTGCTATCCGATGAGGTTACCCCAACTGATAGTGAAGATCCTGGTGATGGAGAAAGTAACAACGCCGAAGTGGGTGCTGTTCTCCATGAATGCAACGAGTTTACAATGGCAAGCTCCGATAAGGCAGCTATAGAGAAACTCATAGCGTCAAAAGGCGGGGCATACCCATTGTTTGGAATCGACGGGCTACAAGATGGGCCTACCGATGAAGTCTTGCCTCCTTCTAGAGAAAGCAATCGAGCGGCGAAGAGTAACATAATTCAGGAGACGAAGAGAGAGCGTTTGCAAAGGCAGCATCTCAGTCGTGTTGAGCAGGAGCTGCGCTTCCTACAAGAATCCCCGTCAGTGGTAATCGTGGGAGATGATCACGATGGTGATGGCAATGACGACTGCCGCAGCGAAATATCTTACGCCACCGTCGCTTCTTCGACGTGCTCCACTCGCTCCGGCGTCATTTCACGCCACGATTTCAAGTGTTTTCTTGCTGAGCAAAAGGAGAGCTATCGTTCCGTGCCAACTGCAAGTGCTGAAGAAATCCGACGGCTTCTTGTATCGATGGGCCACGGAACTTCACCATCGTCTAATGCCGTGACGGCTACAACAGGGTAGAAGCATTTGAGGCAAAGCTTAACGCAATTCATCGCATTTTACGTTTCATTAAGGCAGCACTCTCAAATGCTCTTTTGTACTTTCACGCAGAGTTTGTTGGGAACATCTCTGCCCAGCGCTCGCCAAACGGCTTGAACTCAACGTGTCGAATCTCCGCATCGTTTTCATCGTATGTGATCAGGACGTCTAGTCTCTCCGTCGGCACGCTGGTTTCATTTAAGCGTTCCGGCCATTCCACCAGCGTGATTCCTGCCACACAGCAATCAACCATGAGCCACATGCCATTCTTCACTGTCTTCTTCCCTCCTATTTGCACCTTTCTCGAACGCTTCCGCCAGACCCAACGCCGCCGCGTCCTGTTCCGTCACTGCGTCCAATCGGTACAGATCCACATGGTACACCACTGGCAGTTCAATGGCTTCGTCGTACGTATTCACCAGCAAATACGTGGGCGACGTCACCGCCAGATCCTTCATCTTGGTGTGTTCACGGACGAATCCCCTGGCCAGACAAGTCTTCCCACAGCCCAAATCTCTGCACTCATCGCCCCCAACCAACCCCAGTCAGTACTCTACACTCACTACTCAATGCAGAACCTCTTCAGCGCCTCCCACCCGCGCAGGAACACGATATCTCCTTTCTGTCGTCCTCGAGCCAACCGTTGGCCCAATATCTCCATATCTCGCTCACTTTTCGTCGTATGGAGGCGGGACGACCACGGTTCCGCCGCGATTTCCTCGCTCTTCCCAACCGGCGCCGAACCCCGCGCAACCGACAAACGCCGGGCGCCGCCCACGCCTCGCAACACCGCCGCTCCTCGTCTCGCCAGCATCAACAAGTCCAGCAATGCAAATGTAGCCATACCGAATCATGATGTCCACCACATTAACTATGTGGTGCACATCGAAGATCGAAGATGCTCAAGTTCTGGCATACAAAAGTCAAGTGAAAGCGGACTCAAGGATCACCATGTCGGGTTGGGTGAGCGCGTGGCTGCAGGGCAAGAGCGAGGGCGACGAGGAGAGCAAACAAGAGGGCGGCGGCTTCCAGGCGGGGGGCAACACGCTCTCGGACGGCGCAGCGCCCGCGTCGGCGGACGAGATCCGACGCAAGCGGCTGCAGAAGCTGCAGGAGGCCCAGGACGCAATTTCAGCCAATGAGAGTGCAGCAAAAGCCAATGAAGACGTCATTATGACCAATCAGGAAGCGCCATCACCCCAAGCGGACAAGAAGCAGTGCGTGGATGTTCCTGCGCCTCCTGCAAAGGTGAAGAAGCCCAAGAAACAGGGCACACAGCCACAAGTTTACGTCAACGACATGCTGCAGCGCGTGCTGCACGTGACGCTGACTCCTGCCAGCAGCAGCAGTGAATTGCTGTTGTTGCCACAGTTCGGGGCCTCTGAAGAGGCTAATTCCCAGCTTTTGAGCCCTTCCAACGCCAGTGAAGTGCTCTACTCTCGGGTAGTTATGAACCCTGCAGATTTGCCCGGTGGAGTGCACCATCCGCTGGCTGCGGTGGCCTATTTGGAACAGGTTTTCTATCGCTGCCGAGACGAGCTGCAGAAGCTGCAATCTTCCTTTTTAAAACTGCCAGAGGACAAGAAACTGGAGGCTCAACAGTGTCTGACGAGCATCCGGGAGATGTGCGTCAATTACAGTGCGACGGCGCTGACGGACCCCGAGATCTTCCCTTTTGAAGCAGGAACCATTAACAGTGACGCGCTGGAGAAAATCGTGAGGCTGCAGGGCAACGCGCAGACGCCAGAGTTTGTGGACGGTGTGGTGGTCGGACTTGAAGGGAGTGGAGCGACGCTCGCGGTGTTTGCACCGATTTTCCAGAAACTGCTGTCCGAGTTGTTTTTGATTAATCCGCCGTCGCTCATGTCCAACTTTTACAACAACATGTATGTGCTCACGGTGCTGTGTCGCAACAAGGCACTGGCGACGGCGTTCACGCAGATTCCTGGATTTTTGTTGACCCCGGGGCCCCCGATGACTGGTCGGCGGCTTCAGGATGCCACTGCGCTGGGTTTGCTGCTGCGCTTTAGCTGTGGACAGGACCCGGCGATTACGCAGATGTTCACGAACATTACGAAGCGCACGAAAAACGATGTCAATAGCTCAATTCTGACGATTCGAAACAAACTGGATAGCGTGCAGAGCACAGTTTCTGATATTGTTACGCTGCTGCTGAAGGCTGGTGGGCCCGCTCGCGAACAGGTACTGGCGTGGTTGGATCAAGCAATGCAGGTTAATGCTGAGCGTGCAAAGGAGAACCCCGACGCTAACATTACCGCCACAAATGGTATGTTTGTTAACTTGACGATGGTGCTGCTTCGACTCTGTGGACCATTCTTAGCTGCAAAGTCGAAGAAAGCCCAATTGATCAAGTCGGAGTATTTGACGACACAAAACCCTCTGTTCCCATTCGATGAGACAAGGTTGATTGGTACTAGTACAGATAATGCAGCCCTGCAGCAAGACGATCGCCAAACTGCGAACACTTCAGACTTCAACTTCATCACGCGTTGCTACTTTATAACGGCTCGGGCAATGCACCTTGGGCCTGTTGGAATCATGGGCCAGTACATGCGCCTACTTCGCCAGTTGTCGTACTTCCAAAGTCGCATGAATGCCCCGAACGCTGACCCTCGCCTCCGGGCGCACTTCGATCAAATGGCCACCACAAAGATGATAATGGATGCCGAATTACTGCACCCGGACTTTTTGCATGAGATGATCCGCTTTTCTCTTCTTACGTGCGCTGTTGTAAACTCTACGTGCACCGGAACTGGTGTGTATGACGAGAGTGATTCGCTCGAGTTGCCACTGTCGCCACCTAACACGAACGAGAACGCCGTCCTCAAGTACATCCCAGAACATTTGGTGGATGACTTGTGCACAGCGCTTAAGTTTATCGCGCGATTGCAACCGAAGGCTCTGAATGCATTCGAGCTCAAGGAACTGTTGAAGATGATTATCATTTTCCTATCCAGCCCGGGTTACGTGCACAGCCCTCATTTGCGTGCCAAAATGAGCGAGGTGCTGTTCCACATCTTTTTGCCTTCGGAGGAGTCTGAAGAACGTGAGACCGCTGGAACTGCCTTCGGAGTTGAACTTTTGATGACGAACCGACTGGCACAACAGCATCTTGCGCCATGCCTCTTAGGGCTTTATGGCGATGTTGAGCACACGGGATTTTACGAGAAGCTTGAGCATCGTTACAACATTGCTTGCTTGCTCAAGTATTTGTGGAAGCTGGATGGCCACAAGCCGGCATTCCTTCGCATTGCTGAAGACCGAGAGAATTTTGTGAAGTTTGCTCACGGACTGATGAATCACATTAACGGACTGGTAACCGATGCACTCATTGCTTTGCCGGAAATCAAGTTGTTGCAGGAAGAAATGCAGGACGTCGCGCGCTGGATGGCTCTGGACGAAACCGTGCGCGAGCAAAAGCAAAGTCTTTTGTCTGATAAGGAGCGTACAGTTACATCCAGCTTGCAGTTGGCTAACGAGACTATCCACATGATGTCGTACCTGACGTCTGAAATCCAAGAGCCTTTCGTGAAGATGCCGGAGCTGGAAGATCGCCTTGTGAGTATGTTGAACAGCGTTCTCGTCAAACTTGCCGGCCCACGTGGCGTTGAACTCAAGGTGAACAACCCCGAGCAATACAAGTTCCGTCCCAAGGTGATGCTGAAGGAGATCGTAGAGACTTTGCTGCATTTCGCGCACTACCCAAGCTTCCTGGAGGCGGTGGCCACGAACGGATTTTATGACGGCCAGGTCTTCCGCAAGTGTGCCCAGATTGTGGCTCGAACTCAACTGCTGGGGCCAACAGACGTTCAGAAGTTTGAGGCTTTCGTCGTGGACGTCGAGAAGGCTGCCGAGGGCGCTGCCAACCTCGAGGAAACTTTGGGCGAGATTCCAGAAGAGTTCCTCGATCCATTGGTGTTCACTCTGATGAAAGACCCTGTGCTGCTCCCCAGTGGATACACGATGGATCGGTCGTGTATCACGCAACACTTGATGAACGACCAGAGTGATCCATTTACGCGCGTACCGCTGACGATGGATCAATTGCAACCGAACACGGACCTCAAGACGAAGATCGAGCAGTGGATTCAAGAACAACAGCTTAAACACAAAGAGGCCATGAAGTAGAAGATGCCACCAGCTTCCTGTACCGGAAGTAAAGCTACAGCTGGTACGAGCATGAAGGGTTGCTTGATTTGCGTCCAAGGAGAATGAACAATTGATCATAGCAAAGAGTGTGTCGCTATTGAGTTTAGGCTGGGCAAACAGACGCTGCTCCTTCACGGACTGAGCACCAACGTAGCCTGCCACAAACGCTGATGTGAGATGGATTTGCAAAATGAATACTAACTCACCCTAGATACGTTCGACGATGTCTAGCTCTCCTCCAGGGGTGCTCGAGAAATAGGAGTCTGATGAGCTTCAGCTAAATAATCTCTTCTTCACGACAATCGCGCCAGCGATTGCTGCGTACGTAAACTTGACGAAGAACCGGAACTGCTGCAAACGAAAAGATGGTGGACAGCACGTATTGGTCCGCTTTGTAAAGAGCTGACATCCCAGCACCCGACTTCGAGTGAGATACGACACTCAGGAACGCAGCTTTACTATCGATTGGAAGCGCTTGAAGTGACCGGCACAAAGGCTCGAGATGATGTTTTCTCAGGCTATCGATATAGGTGAACTGGTCTTGGTGTAGGAAAACATCGAGGTAGTTCAGGCCCTGATTCACCCCCAACATTTCCAGAATGGAATTCACACATTCATTGACGCGTGACCGGTAGTTCACCCCTCTTGCATTAATGTGATGCCAGTTGCTCAAGCGAATTCGTATACGCCGCAAACATTTTGCGAGCGGACTGTTTGCATCCTTCAAAGCGTTTGCCAACTCTGTTGGATTATCCCAATCGAAATCGAGAGTAGGAAGTGGTTCACCTGATGTGTGAAAGTCACGGAAGTTTAAGCGGACAATTGTGAAACCTCCACAAAACGTAAGCTCCTGAAGGTTTGGGCAGCTCCGAACGATGTCGCCTAGCCCTCCTTCGTGGTAGTCAAGGCCCAGGAACCTTAGCGATGAACCTACCGCCGAAAGGAACGAAGGTAGACCTTCCCAGATGAAGCCGTCGTCTTCGTTAAAGCCGAGTTGAAGGGAAGTCAAACCACAAGAACTATCTTCTCGTATGTTAGGCTCAGAGAACTCCAAGTCTTCACGCTGGACTTGGCATCGACCATAACCAGGTATCAGCACGTTTAGCCACGTACTAGATCCGTCATCGCTGAATGTCCGAACGAATTCTATAGGCAGCTCGAAGGTGAGAGGGCTGGAACTAATAATCGGTTCTCCATTAGAATCAAAGTCCCACCTAATTGGAGCTCCAGCCTTCAGAGTAGCATCACGCTCTTCGACCAGTCCACGAGGACAATTAAACAGCATTTCTTCTGGGTGCTCGGACATCACCACAGCGACAAAGCCCTCCATGTCTTCCACACTCATACTTCCAATTCTGAGAAACGCAAGAGACTCCAGAGCGGAATATGCTCGTGCTCATTTCGAGAAAAACGCATATGCAATCCACTTCCACCTATGTGGGGCCTTGAGCAAGTCCCCCGTGTCCATGCCCAACTTCATCGAGAGCTTCGTCGTTGTCTGGTTAACAACAATCGCTGAGCAAAATGCCTCAAATTCCCACATTTACTGAGCTGAAGCGGCTGCCGGTTTTCGTCATGAAACTCTGCGTTACGCCCATTGCCATTGCAAACAATGCAATCGCGACGAGTGCTGTCAAATATTCGCGACAACACCTTGCCAAAGTATTGTCTCTCTCTTTCTTCATCGTCATCAAGATGACGAGCAGAACAGGATAGATAAAACTGTGAAAACCGCACGTTATCCAGCACCAACTTGTCAATCATATTCGCCATCTCCGAATGAATCAGACTGCCCGTGAAGTCCACTTGTATCGGTTGGAGCTCAAACGTGCAACTGAACGATGTCGACTCCACTTCCTGTCGTTCCGCTGTCCACTGCGCTCGGATCGTCTTTTCAGCTCTCCAAATGTCCCCCAGTAGTTTCGTAAACTCAGTCTTCCACGCCATCTCAAGACGCACATACACTGGTATTTTGACATGAATTCCAGCCTTTACGTTCCCGCCCAAAGCTGCAATCTTCCCCAACGTTTCCAATATTTCTGCACTTACGTTCCTAAACTGATCGACGCCACAGAATCGTACAAGGTCCGAGTCGAAATAATCTTCCTCTTCTTCACTCGATCTCGCCTCCACATTCAACGACAGTAAAAATTCAGCTCACTCTTTCTCCAGCAAATATCTCCATGCTTTGGGGTCTACACTTGCCACTGCTGACAGTAAAGCCAACGCTTCTTGTACCTTTTGAAAGTTTTTCTGGAACTCGATCTCGTCGTCTTGTGTAAAGCTGGGGTTCACCTCACCGTCGCAGCGTTGAGGGATCCAAGCTCGCAGGGCTCGTTTCCGGATATCCCACAGCTCACCTTCTCGTTGTGGCAGAATGTAGTGGATTTTATTTTTCAGTACTGCGCACCATGGAGCTAAAAACTTCAGACGATCTTCCATCGCCACCAATTTGATAATGATTTCTGTTCTCAAGATCTTAGCATACGTAACAATAGATTGGAAGTTCTTCTCGAGTGAACAGTATTTCATGAAGAAGAAGCAGGAAATGTTCGACCCGCACAACGAAGCGTTGGCGATTTCTATCTTGCGAGCAAAGTCACCTCCCGTCGCGAAGAAACTTGGTCGTCAAGTCCAAAGTTTCGACGACGCCGTCTGGAGTGAACACCGCTGCGAAGTGATGCTGGAGGCGCTGAAACTCAAGTTCTCGTTCGATGAGGGGCTAGATGCAAAACTGTTGGCGACACACGAGAGAATCTGTACGAGGCCTCGCCACGACGCAATTTGGGGAATTGGTCTGAGTGTGGCTGCTATCGCTAAAATGTTCCGTGATAGCAGATCGTGCATGTCGAGACGCAAGCAATGAGTTTTGGAAAGAATTTTCTGGGCAATGCGCTGATGGAGACGCGAGCTTGGCTGGAGGAGCCACAAGGGTGATAACCACTGAAATGTGCGAGTAAAGTTTACCTTTAGGTTTAAAAAGTAGCTGCATCCTAGATTGGTAGCTACAGCGATTTCTTTCAAAAGGCGAGTTAGCCTCGTTTAGTCCACGTGGAATCTGATACCTCCCTTGAAGAAGTACTTGTTGAGCCATGCGACGTAGTGGTGATAGACAGCGATTGCTTTCCCGGTACTGGCAAGCGGGCTCACCTTGAGAATGTTTTCTGCCACGTAGCTCGGAGCTCTTCCCGTGATGAACCACAGAGAGAACTGCGTCTCCTCCTTCTGACTCACCAATTGCTTGTTGCTCAGAGCCTTCTGCAACTTCGGGACGAGCTTTTCGGCCGCCGCAGTTCCAGGCATCACTCGCTCCTCCTCTTCGGCTTCCTCATCGGAAACTGTCGTCTCGGATCGCAAGAAGCGCTTGTTTTCGACATCGTCGGTGACGAGCGAGATATCCCAAGCCGAAGTCTCATGTACAACCAGCGCTGGGTAATATTGAAGTAAAATCTCAGAAGTGTAAAAATTGTGGTTGCACAATCTATGATTGCGATCTCGACACTTCTCTACAATTAATCTGTCCGACACGGTTCTCACCATTTGTGTTTACTACGGTGATATTGCCACGACTGGTGGTGCGATCTCGTGCACTCTAAGCCAGTGAATTCACCGCAGCTTCATTTTCACTAGATCCTACCACATTTTGAAAGTTACTTTCCACAACGCCTCCAAGCTGCCCCCCCCACCACCACCATGCCTCTCTCCAACCGCCAGATCTGCGACGCCTTCTACCAGCGTGATCCTGTCGAACCGAACGCCTTTGAGTGAATCTGTGGCAGTGTTTTCCGCCAGAACCCTCGCTCGGGCTACCAGAACCTGATCAATCACCTCCGCCGCTCGCACCCTGGGTACGAAGACCAGTTGCAGCCCGACGGACGCCCTCAGCGCACCATCGTCGAGTTCGTGCACCGTACAGGAAATGCAGAGGCATGGGCCGACTGGATTGTCAGCCAAGAACTCCCTTTTGCTTTTTGTGAGGCGTCTGTGACTGTTCAATACTCGAAACTGAAGTCTATTACGCGCAAAACACTGAAGGCAAAGATGTTCACGCTGATGGCAAGTGTGGAGGCGAAAATTCGCGAAAGGTTGCCATCAAAGTTTGGTCTGGTGTTCGATGGATGGACTTGTGGAGGGGTACATTTTGTTGCTCTTTTTGCTGTTTTCGAACCAATGGCAACGCTTGCCGAAGGCAAAATCCTGTTGGCGCTGTCGCCTTTTGACGATGAAACCGATTTGGGCGCTCAAAGCATGTCCGACTTCATCGCGGATACGCTGGAAGAGTTCCAGCGTCCTTGGAGCGCTGTGCTGTTCCTAGTTGGCGATAACTGTTCGTCGAACCAATCACATGGCAGCCGGGGTGGTATCCCGTTCATTGGCTGCGCAAGCCATCGTATTAACCTGGCGGTGAAGCTGTACCTCGAGCCCTATGAACCTCTTCTGGCAAAGGCCAACTCGTTGATGAAACGACTAATGACGATTAAAGGTCGTGCATGTCTCAAACAAACGACGGAGTTACGTGCCAAGATCCGGAACGATACGCGCTGGAGCAGCACCTACAGTATGCTGAAAAGGTGCGTCAAGCTTCTGCCCTCTCTTCGCCTTATGGACGATGCTGCTGCGGTCAAGTGCGGCGCCCATGAGTTTATGCTGTCGGCGGCTGAAGCGGTTGCGGCCACTTCGCTGCTGAAAGATATGCGCCGGCTGGACTCTGTGACTAAGAAACTGCAAGATGAGGCCGTGACTATTGCGCAAGTTCGAGCCATGTTCGACCACGTCGTGGTTAATTTTCCTGTGACGTCCTCCTACCTTTCCCCGAAGGCTGCGATCATCAACAATCCTGCTTTCGAGGCCGGTTTGGTCAAGCTGCAAGGAGGAGGGAAGCTGACTGCAGCAGAAAAAGCGGCTTGTGCGGGGTTCATCAAGCCACCTGTCACACCTGACAACACTGCAACAGCTCCTGCAAATGACCTCGAAGTATCCTTTGCTGAGGAGGCATTGAAGAGACGACGTACCTGTGGCCGCCAAGCAGACGTCTACAGTGACACTTCATTTGTTCCACCGACCTCGAACCTGTGTAAACGCCTGTTCTCGCACTCCAAACTGGTCTTGAGTGAGCAGCGTCGCAGTGTGAGCCCAGCGACGCTGGAAATGCTAGTGTGTTTGAAAGCCAACAGGGCACTTTGGCGGTAGCTTTAGATACAATCAATCTCTGAAAGTGTTCACTTCATAATTGTCAATTGAGACGCCCAACAATCTTGGCACACTTCAATCTTACCCAGCGCTGTGTACAACCATCTTGGCCTGGTGTGATAGCATCGGCAGTGGCGACGAGGGCAATGGCGGCTAGGATGACAACTTGGCAGATGCGCATGATAGACAGTCTGGATATTCTGGAGAACTTGAGTGGCTTGCAGAGAGCAAATTGGAAACTGACGGATAGCAAAATGCCAGTGACTTCTGCATGAACTGTGGAGGAGGACACATCTCGAGATGAGGCTTTGCAGGCGCCAGGGAAGAACAGGTTACAAAACTGGGAAACGCGCTGCTTTGGATCAAATACCGTAAGGGTGAGTCCAACTACTGTAACGATGGGGAGACAAGAACGAGACGAGATGCTTAGTGTTCAGTTTCCTCAAGTGAAATAGCTCTCCATGCGCAGGAAAATTGTAACCTGAATGGCTCCGCGGGCGTCCACATCATTTGTGCAGTTTGCTGAGCCACAAACTGCTATTGGGTTGGGTCGTTCATGTTGCGGATGAGTCCAAAACTTTAACTTAAAATAGTATTTTGTGACTTTGTATTACTCTTTATTTTAAAAACCACAACAAAGAGTAGTACATGTATTATACGAAGTCACGCTTTACACACATTCGACGCTAATCATAGGCGCGATCACAGGCGAGCAAAGTGATTGATTTTCCGATCTCAAAGTTGATCACGACCTGGAGGGATGCTCAACAGCTGCGAATTGGACAGACCTCAGAACTGCTACTGGCAAACCCTGCGCCGCAACTTGCTCCTCGTGGTCGCAAGGAGCGAAAGCACTATCGGCAAAACCATCACTACCCCGAAAAATGCAGCTGGTGAGTCGGGAAAATGCTATTAAAAATTTATAATGGAAGTCTCACTCCGTTAGTATATGACGCCAGGTGTCTTAAGTCATGAGTTTTCATGAAATTAGTGTTCAGGCGTTGTATTGTTTCGATTTGGATGATCTGTGGATGTACTGTAGCGCATGGCATCACTACATGCAGCTAGAAAACGAGATCCGGCGAAGTTCCAATCTCGCCAAAAATGAAAGTAGACCTTGAACCCGCTTCGTGTACCATTTTGGCCTACTACATGTACATGTACTGTTTTCGGTTCCCAAGGCAGGAGATTTAATGCGGCAAATGACGGAATCATGCTAGGGTGGTGTTACATACTTCTACCTGGTAACGAAAATGTTGATTGCATATTGTAGACCAGTTCGGTCGGGCTGATGACTGTATGTATTATGTACACTACTACAAAAACAGGCTTCGGTTGTGCTTCTGCAAGCGGCATCCACGCAGCTAAAGTATTAGATTGTTAAAATCCAGAGCTTCTCCGTGCTAGCACTTCAGATATAATAGATCTGCAAAGCGAGTACTGTATTAATAGTCCAGATGTATGTTTCATCATCACGTGTAGAAACTCCAACGTATTATTAATAATACATGTACCAAACAATACCCACATTATTGTTCAACCGGGTTGACCTTCACTCACCTCGCTCGGTTCGTGTGGCTCAAATCATTAGTGAAATCGTTCGCCCGATGGAAGATCGTTTAAAGTTTTTAGCGCCGTGGTGCGCAGTGCTCAAGAACAGAATCCGCTACCTATTCCCCCAAAATGATGAAGAAGCTTGGGATACCCGGAAACGAGTCCTGCGAGTTTGGATCCCTCAACGCTGCGACGGTGAGGTGAACCTCAGCTTTACACAAGAAGACGAGATCGAGTTCCAGAAAAAGTTCCAAAATGTACAAGAAGCGTTGGCATTACTGTCAGCAGTGGCAAGTGTAGACCCCAAAGCATGGAGATATTTGCTGGAGAAAGAGTGAGCTGAATTTTTACTGTCGTTGAATGTGGAGGCGAGATCGAGTGAAGAAGAGGAAGATTATTTCGACTCGGACCTTGTACGATTCTGTGGCGTCGATCAGTTTAGGAACGTAAGTGCAGAAATATTGGAAACGTTGGGGAAGATTGCAGCTTTGGGCGGGAACGTAAAGGCTGGAATTCATGTCAAAATACCAGTGTATGTGCGTCTTGAGATGGCGTGGAAGACTGAGTTTACGAAACTACTGGGGGACATTTGGAGAGCTGAAAAGACGATCCGAGCGCAGTGGACAGCGGAACGACAGGAAGTGGAGTCGACATCGTTCAGTTGCACGTTTGAGCTCCAACCGATACAAGTGGACTTCACGGGCAGTCTGATTCATTCGGAGATGGCGAATATGATTGACAAGTTGGTGCTGGATAACGTGCGGTTTTCACAGTTTTATCTATCCTGTTCTGCTCGTCATCTTGATGACGATGAAGAAAGAGAGAGACAATACTTTGGCAAGGTGTTGTCGCGAATATTTGACAGCACTCGTCGCGATTGCATTGTTTGCAATGGCAATGGGCGTAACGCAGAGTTTCATGACGAAAACCGGCAGCCGCTTCAGCTCAGTAAATGTGGGAATTTGAGGCATTTTGCTCAGCGATTGTTGTTAACCAGACAACGACGAAGCTCTCGATGAAGTTGGGCATGGACACGGGGGACTTGCTCAAGGCCCCACATAGGTGGAAGTGGATTGCATATGCGTTTTTCTCGAAATGAGCACGAGCATATTCCGCTCTGGAGTCTCTTGCGTTTCTCAGAATTGGAAGTATGAGTGTGGAAGACATGGAGGGCTTTGTCGCTGTGGTGATGTCCGAGCACCCAGAAGAAATGCTGTTTAATTGTCCTCGTGGACTGGTCGAAGAGCGTGATGCTACTCTGAAGGCTGGAGCTCCAATTAGGTGGGACTTTGATTCTAATGGAGAACCGATTATTAGTTCCAGCCCTCTCACCTTCGAGCTGCCTATAGAATTCGTTCGGACATTCAGCGATGACGGATCTAGTACGTGGCTAAACGTGCTGATACCTGGTTATGGTCGATGCCAAGTCCAGCGTGAAGACTTGGAGTTCTCTGAGCCTAACATACGAGAAGATAGTTCTTGTGGTTTGACTTCCCTTCAACTCGGCTTTAACGAAGACGACGGCTTCATCTGGGAAGGTCTACCTTCGTTCCTTTCGGCGGTAGGTTCATCGCTAAGGTTCCTGGGCCTTGACTACCACGAAGGAGGGCTAGGCGACATCGTTCGGAGCTGCCCAAACCTTCAGGAGCTTACGTTTTGTGGAGGTTTCACAATTGTCCGCTTAAACTTCCGTGACTTTCACACATCAGGTGAACCACTTCCTACTCTCGATTTCGATTGGGATAATCCAACAGAGTTGGCAAACGCTTTGAAGGATGCAAACAGTCCGCTCACAAGATGCCTACGATGTATGCGGGTTCGTTTAAATTTCTGGAAACATTTCCAGACCAACGTACAAAATGTGATTTACCAGCCGCTCGTGGATGAACACGCCAAGGCGCTTCTGGAGATGCTGGAGGTGAATCAAGGTCTGGACTATTTGGACGTTTTCCTATGAGATCAGAACGGGTACTTCGAAAGTCTGAGGAAACATCATCTCAAGCCCTTGAACAAGTCTCTCCAAGCACTCTCGATGAAAAGTAAAGTTGCATTTCTGAGTGTCGTTTCTCACTCAAAGTCGAGTGTTGGGATGTACAAACTTGACGAGTACGTACTGTCCAAAATCTTGGCGTCTGCAGCTGTTCCTGCGTTTCGACAAGTTTACGTTCGTAACGCACCGAAAAGGGATTGGTGGCGATCTTTTCCTGAAGATGACATCATCTAACTGCACGTTAGCTCTACTTCTCGAAACGCAACAACCATGGGGGGCGAACAAAAGAAAAGCTCAGCGGCAGGCCTATACGGAGAAGAAGCATGAGGCAAAGCGAATAGGTGGAAGAGAATACGTTGGCGCAGAAATACATTCATTAAAAAGGGCTAAACTGGAGCTCACAGGCACTACCCAAGTCGCGAAGTCGGCTCAATCTTGCGAACCTTGGTACTCGAAGCTGTCGTAGGACTTGTACGAGGAAGATATGACTTCAACCAGATCTTCGCTCTCATCGTCGTCCGGACAGCGCTCATTTAGCTTCAACTTCATCTTCCCATTCGTTGTCCTCACCCCAGACTCCCCATGTCGATAGGTCGATCACCTCACCAATCACTTTTACTCCCCAGACGATTAGGATACGCGATCAGGAGATTCTCTACCGTCCCCTTCAGCTCCATCAAGTAAACGCCCACTGAGGAGTGAACGCGACGGCACTTTGAGACCAGCGGGACGACCCTCCAAAACAAGCAGCTTGAAAGCTGGATGCTCCACAATGCGCAATGGTGCACCAGAGCTGCAAATGTATTTGGCAACAAGCTCGTCGAGATCTTCTTGGGTCATTGAGGCGGAATCACTGCTGCTTGCGTTAACGCCAGTGCTGGACACTGTAGAATCAATGCTGGTTCGACCACTCTGTCGACTCTTAGAGTGAATAGACGTACTGATGTATTCATTTCTCTCTCCCGCTGACCAAAGTGGACAGTTCTTCAGTATTTTGTGACGCTCCAACATCTGCACCTTCGCCTTGACAATCACTCCCTTGCATCTCTTGCACTCCATATCTCCCTTCCCGTTGAAGTGCATCCACACTGGCGATCTCGGTCGTCCACCTGCCATTGTAGCTGCGTTGATACAGACACGTTAGCCCTCCCCAACGTCATCGCGTAGCTTCCCTTCATACGTTTTGCGGCGTGCGCAGTGAATGTTGAAGTCGAAGGTCTCGGATATTTTGCAAAACTACGATTCTCACCTTGTTTTGTCAGATTAAATCCGGACTGATTTATCTTTAAAACGCAAGATAAAACTGTTTTAACGAAGTAGCCATTCGTACTTAACACGATGCGATGGTCGTCCACTCACTTGTCAAAAAGCCGTCAAGAAATGGCCGCCAAGCCGAAGATGGAGATGTTGACGCGGCCCGTGGGCGCTCCCTGCGGGCCCCCGCGCGTGCTTTCCAACGCGTCCATGACGTTGAGTTTCTCCTTGCCACCTTCGTTCCTTCAGACGCGCGTGTCGTCGTCTGTAGCGTCCGCAATTAACGATTCAAAAAGTGTCCCAAATGGCACAAAAGGCTCCGAATCGTGGGAAGAGCGCGACTGGGAGGCCGAAGGAGTCGCTGCAATTGTCAAACAGGCAGAAATGACTCAAGAAGTGGACGACGAGTGGGAACAGGAGACGCCGGAGCTGCCTGACGACTTTCCCAGACTCATTGTGAACCTCACACGTGTACAGCGTCACCACTTCCCGTCCTCAGAGGAGGAGTTGGACATGATGGAGCTCTTCCAACGTGTTAAAACAACTTTACACGAACACTACACCCAACTGGCTGAAGTGCTCTTTGAACAGAGTACGTTTAGCTGCTTTTAATAGTGATGGGTTTGTGTTTCTGACACTTTTTGACAATGACAGAGTGCTGCTTCCACTGCTCGTACGGGTCTTCACGAGCCATGATGGACGGACTGCATGCAGCGTACCCGGAGGACTTTTTCGCCATGGTGGACTACCCCACGATGATTGATGACGTCCCGCTTCACGAGTATCTGCACTCGCTGTCGTCCCCGTCGAAATGGAAGAGTGTTGATTATCTCAAGGACTGTTTAAGACGCTGCTCTCGAGATATCAAGTGGAAGAAGGACGTTGTCACTGAGCTCGAGGTGCTGGCAGAACAGGAGTTTGCACAGTACGAAGCGCAACAGCAGCAACTTAGTGACGAGATTGATGAGGTGCGCTCGTTTTCTGGTAAAATGATGGATTTGTTGGCAATAGCCTAATGGTGACATTTTCTCTGTATAATCAGCTTACGCGACTGCGCGACTCGTTCCGCGAGAAACTGGAGAAAATGGCGACTAAAGAAGGCAAGGCAAATGGGCAGTACCTCATGCTGCGGAAGCTGGAGGATATCGAGAACCGGTTAATGACGCTATTGGACGATTATCTGAAAGAACCTGAGCTGGAGGAAGAGGAGTGCTACAGTGCCTTTGGCAATCCAGGCGGAGCGGCCGGTGTGAGTACGGGCATGAATGTGCTGGACATGGTGATCGCCATGATCTTTGGCCGCTTGCCTCGCGATTTTAGTCAGCAGTCCACGACGGAGGAGCACTTTCAGATGCTCTTCGATCACCATATCCACATTTTGCGTCTGTGGAAGAAGGATTTTGGTCGATTGCCCCCGAAGTCCCGAGCAGCAGCACCTAAAGCTAGTGACTCAGATGGAGAAATTATTCAGGAGTCATCCGGAGAAGAACATGGTGTTCTTGACGATTCTGACGAGGATAACATGGAGGAACAATCTGAAGCGTTCTCCTCGTATTGTCGGGTGGATGATGACATTGGAGGCTCAGACAAGGCGGCATACGCTAGATTAGATGATGACTGGGATAACATCGACATCGAAGAGAGTAAGAGTGATAATGAGCGAGATGTTCGCCATGGCAACGATTCCGATGGATATGGTGCAGATTTCGACAGTGACGAAAGTGAGGACGAGGATGAGCAGGCTGCGGTTCAACTGCCGACGCAAAAGTTGAAAGAATCAAAGACAATTGCACCCGCTCGACCACGCCGAAGACGTATCAAGCATATACGGCGTTCAAAGAGATTGGAAAAGGCGAAGAAGGAACGGCATGAGAGTGACAGCGAACCGGAAGCTGCCCCATTCCAGCCGTTTGCGTGCACTGGCGCTGTTGGTTTACTCCGCCTTGCCAAAGAAAATGAAATGTTTTGAATGGACCAAGCAGTGGACAGAGCGTGTGGCCTTCGCTTGCATTACAATTGCGCGGCAGCTAAAAGTGCTAGCCAGAAGTACACTCACTATGGTTTATGGAGGTCTTTGGAGTCCTCAAAGGAACACAACGTTCGAGGATCTCCTTTCAGTTGATAACTTTGAGCAGATTGACGTTCTCAGTTATCTTCGAAAGCCTTACGTAGCTCTCGTGTAGTCGCTGACAAGATGAACGATGATGAACGTCGAAGAGTATGAAGGCGGTTAAAGAAGAATGTTGGAACAAAAGACAGCATACAGACCTTGCCGTCAACGTGAAGGCTGGCGTATAGTAACTTAGTAACATGGCTGTTCAGAACACAAATGACGTCGACAACTTCCTGGAAGCGCCTCGCCCTGCTTTCGTTTTTCGTCGCGAGTGAGCACCTAGCGGTGCAAACATGTCGTCATCTACTGTGCCCATCGAATTTGCTACGGCAAACACCGTCGCCGAATTTCGTCGAAACCGGTCACCTCCTGCACCTGATAAATCGGATCCGAATGCTCGTTTTGGGACTGGTATGCTGCTTTTTGGGCTGTGCGCGCCATGTTGCGCTGTAAACCTTCGCATGACGACAGGAGTTGGTGATCGCATACTTAGCAGATCTTCCTGTTCTGGAGTGAGTGATTCGAACACTCCTTGTGGACAGTGCAAAACAGCCAGAAACTCCTGGAAAATACGGGAGACCTTGAAGGCTAGGAAAGCTTCGTCGTCCATTGTATCAAGAATCTCTTCTCGTACTGCAGCGAATACGTCACGCCCGACGCCATCCGATGCCAATTCATCTTCCACCGCAGCTAACACACTGGGGGAAATAATCACTGGGGTTGTTGCCGTGTCTGCCAAAAACTTGAGATAAATAACTAATGCGCGCTCATGGATGCGATCCTCCGAGATGTCCGCTTCCCATTTGAAGTCCTCGATATACTCAAAGAGAGCGACTTCGTGATGCCGAAGTCGAGTCAAGCAGTCTGCAGCCCACAGTTTGTGGCCTTCGTAGTGCTGCATTACGTGCTCCGGACGAGCTTTTTCACGAAGACATTTGATGCAAAACTCGGCGTACAGTTCGGGTAAAGTTGAGAAGAACTTCGTGGAAGTTCTCTGGCATGAGCTTGAGTGCCAGACAATGATCCAAACACCGCACGTTTACCAGTGACCCCGAGTTCAGAAGAAGAGCTTCTTGGCCGAAGTATCCACCTGGATGTACCAGCACTAGACCGCTTCGAGTATCGTTTCGCTCTTCACTTGAGGCATCTTCACTTTCAGTCTCAGCGATGGTGCTGGTATCACCATAATCGATCTCCACGACTCCGCGCAAGAGCAAGTAAAAGGCCGTTTGCTGATCACCACGCCGCATTATCGTCGTGTCGAATTCGTAGTCTACAATTTCGCTCATGTAGCTCAGTTCCTGCAGTTTGAGAAGAGGAATTGCGTTCAGGAAGGCGCATCCTTGCTTGATGAGCGTATCGAGAAAGTTGAGGCGCACATGCTCGAGTAACACCACGGCAGCGTCGGGAGCAACTTTGAGAAAGTTGCAAAACGCTGTGCGGTCGACATATACCAACAAAGCATCGTCCAACGCTGTGATAGTGCACACGCGCGGGATTTTAAACACGAGCGAGATTTCTCCAAAGTATGACCCGGTGCCCATACGTTTGAGAGCTTGGATTTTCTTGTCACCGAAAGCCCCCGTGACATTCTCCTGGAGCGCTATAATAGTTGTCCTCCGCTGCGCTTCAGCTCCAGGAGACAACGCAGTAAAAGGTGGCTGCGCTGCGTTCAGTGAGACCTGCAGCGTAGCTTGCAAGGTCCCTTTGATGCAGACAAAGAATCGATCGCCGATTTCGCCTTCCACGCAGACGGACTCCCCTCGCCGCACGTACAGATACGAGCACATGTTGGCGAGCATCACGAGGCGTGCCATCTCGACCCTCTCCAAGAAGGGGATTTCCACTAGGTAGTTCACCACTTCCGACTCGACGATGGACCCCATCAAGTGCAGTTTCTCGGGCGCCGTCATTGCGCCCATGCCGCCTTTGCCCTTCCTGCCACCAGAGAACCGCGCCGTGTTTTTCATACCGACAGAGTGCACCGTCAGCCGCGACCGGAGCTTCATGAACTTGTCGAAGTTGAGCTTGAGCACGGTACAGCCGACGAACGGGTCTGCGGTGGTTCGGTTGAGCTCCAGCAGCGCCGCCAGCTTCTTCCGAGCTCCTTTCGCAGTGCGCGGGGCGTCGTCTCTGTCATCTCCCATCATCTGCGCTACCAACTGTTCCCGCGCGACGTACGAGATGTAGTCGCCTGGTTTCCGTTGACAGAGCAGCTCTGACACAAGGTGTTTGCTGTTTGGCGCGTGCAGCAGCGTACTGATGTCCACGGATCCCTCGGCCACCACGAAGAAGCGCGAGCCCGCGTCGTTCTTGATGGCCGCGCCTTTGGCGTACTTGATCACCTGGAAGCACGTGGCCAGCTCCTGCAGCAGGCGCTCGTCCATCATCTGCATGAACGGCAGCTTCTTGAGCGTGTCCACCACGAGCTTGTTGCTGTCCGGCCCGTACTTGGCCGACGACCCGGCGCCTCCCATCGCAGCAGCAAAGCGTCGAAAGCCCCGCCACTCAGAGTCAACTCAACTCCCTCCTGCGTAGCGTTCTGATCCCCTTGCGCTTCGTTTAGCAGGGTCCGTTTCAAATGTAGCCATGTCCACTTCAACGTACCATCACTCTGTCTTCAGATTATGTTGTGTACACACTATTACGTACACCACACTTGACCCGCAGCCAACCAACCCGCAACTTAAAGCGCAACTTGTGCGTCATTCCCATTCGCCAAACGTCACGCACTTTGCACCATGGACGCGCTGGCTGGGGCCGTCAAGGGCCACCGCAAGTCCAAGGCGGGCGCCAAGGTCAACAAGCAGAAGCGCAAGGCTTTCGAGAAGCAGAAGAAGGAGCAGCCGTCGCTGGCCGAGCAGCGCAAGAACCCCAAGGCGTTCGGCGTCGCCAAGGCCGGCCGCGCGCGCAAGACCATCCAGCGCAACTTAGACCGCGCGCACCGTAAGGAGTATGTGCCGCAACTTAACCGTGGCGAGGAGCTGCCGCCGCCGATTTCGGTGGTCGTCATGGGCCCGCCCGGCAGCGGCAAAAGTACCGTAATCCGGTCGCTCGTGAAGCGGTACACGCGCCACAACCTGGTGGAAGTCAAGGGTCCGGTGACGGTAGTCAGCGGCAAGGACCGCCGGATTACGTTCTTCGAGTGCCCCAATGACATAAACGCCATGATCGACCTGGCCAAGATCGCGGATCTCGTGCTCCTATTGGTGGACGCGAGTTTCGGCTTCGAAATGGAGACGTTCGAGTTCCTCAACATCCTGCAGGTCTCCGGCTTCCCCAAAGTGATGGGCATTTTGACCCATTTGGACAGTTTCAAGAAGAACAAGAGTCTGCGCAAGACGAAAAAGCGACTTAAAGCGCGATTCTGGACCGAGATTTACCAGGGCGCCAAGCTGTTCTACTTTTCGGGCATCTCGGCCAATAAGTATCCGAAAGGAGAGATCCAGAACTTGTCGCTGTACATTGCACGGATGAAGTTTCGACCGCTGACGTGGCGCAACTCGCACCCGTACATGCTCGCAGATCGGTTTGAGGACGTTACGGCTCCGGACGATATCCAGCAGAACCTGATGACGGACCGTCGTGTGACGTTGTACGGATATTTGCGAGGAACGCACTTGAAGCCGGGCATGAAGATGCACATTGCAGGCGCTGGAGACTTTTACATGGACAGCGTGACGGCTATGCCCGACCCGTGCAATGTGCCGTCTAGCAAGAAGAATGCGGATGGCACGACCAAGAAGAAGCATTTGACCCAGAAGGACACGCTGCTGTACGCGCCCATGTCCGATGTTGGTAACATCATGTACGACAAGGACGCCATGTACATTAATTTGAGCCAGCTGAACTACACCAACCCCGACACGGGTGATGTCGTGCCCGATGAGCAAGATGCGGAGGATGTTGATACTGGTGGTAGGAGCGGCATGCGCATTGGTCTCGGCGGTGAAGGAGTGGAAATGGTGCAGAGCATGCAGAAGATGGACGTGGGTCTTGACGAGCGACTCAAGGGAGCTAGCCTTTCGTTGTTTAAGAACACGGCTGCGATTCGGGCGGACGAAGTGGACAGCGATGAGGAAGAGGAGGACAGCGATGATGACGAGGATGATGACGACGACGACGACGAGGAGGACGAGGATGGAAAGTCGAACGTCGGCAAGCCCAAGGAGGCTATTGTCCGCGACAGCAATGGCCGTCTTCGCCGCCGCGCTGTATTTGAAGAGAGCGAGGAGGTGCCTGAGACTACCAAGGACAGTGCTGCCTCGGATTCCAACGACGACGACGACGATAGCCACGATGAGGAGAGTAGCGAGGAGGAAGAGGAAGCTACTGAAGAGCAGTCGCAGCTGCGGTGGAAGGAAAACCTCGTATCACGTGCTGCTGCCAACTTCCTGGAGCGTGAACAAGCCGACGTGAACCTGATGGAGCTTGTGTATGGTGAGCGCCAGAAACTGCACATGACTGAGCGCGACCTGGAGAACGAGGAAGAGGCCAAGAGTGGCAAGCGCTCTCAAAAGGCCGACAGTGATGACGATGACGACTTCTTCACGTTGAAGCGCAAGTCGAACGCTTCCGGGCAGTCCTCGTCCGCATCGGAAAAGTACAATACAATTAACGCAATGGACTGCTCGCGCTTGCACCTAGGCAGTGACGATGCGAGTGACTGGACTATGCCTGATGTGCTTGAAAGTATCCGCAACAGATTTGTGACTGGGTCGTGGAAGCGTGTTAACAAGAAGGGCGGCATGATGATGACGAAGAGGAGGAAGGCGCTGACGATGGCGACGCGGACCCGATGAACGACGACGATATGGATGGCTCGTTCGAGGATTTGGAGACTGGCGAAGTCCACAAGGGACTCGACAATAGCGACGCCAGCAGCAATGATGGAAGCGATAACGATGAGGGCGAGCAAGAAGAGACCGATGAACAGATCCGCGAGCGTCTTCGTGCGCAGAAGTCTGCGAAGAAGTCGGTGGAGGATGACGACGACGTGGAGGTTTGCGGCCAAAGGAAAAACAAGGACGATGAGGATGAAGAGCTGACGGAGGTTATGGTGGAGGCCAAGCGCCTTCGTGAAGAGCAGGCGAAGCGCAATGCAGAGGAGTTCGGCGAAGAAGGCGAGGACATGCGTCTTCAACTCGAGGGTTTCCGTAATGGTCTCTATGTTCGCATTGAGTTTTCAGGCGTGCCAGCTGAATTCGTGCGTTATTACGACCCGAAGAACCCAATCGTTGTTGGTGGTTTACCAAACATGGAGGATACTCTGGGCCTTGTGCGCATGCGCTTCAAGAAGCACCGTTGGCATAAGAAGATTTTGAAGACCAATGACCCGCTGGTCTTCTCCATTGGTTGGCGGCGATTCCAGAGCCTGCCTATTTTCTCCATCGAAGACACGAATGAGCGTCATCGGTACCTCAAGTACACGCCGGAGCACATGCATTGTCATGCTACCATCTTTGGCCCCATGTGTCCTCCCAACACTGGTGTGCTCGCGTTCCAGACGCTGTCGAACAGTGCCGAAGGATTCCGTGTGAGCGGCACTGGTGTCGTGTTGGAGCTGGACCACAAGTTCAACGTGGTGAAGAAGCTGAAGCTGATCGGTACGCCGAGCAAGATCCACAAGAACACGGCGTTCATCAAGGGCATGTTCAACACCGAACTGGAAGTTGCAAAGTTCGAGGGTGCTAGCGTTCGCACTGTCAGTGGTGTGCGTGGTCGCATCAAGAAGGCGCTGCGCGGTGAGAAGGGTGACTTCCGTGCTACGTTCGAGGACAAGATTCTGAAGAGCGACCTCGTCTTCTGTCGTACGTGGGTGCCTGTCGAGCCCAAGCAATTGTACAACCTGGTGACGTCGCTCCTCACCAATGTGAAGAG
Organism: Phytophthora sansomeana; assembly: GCA_032158285.1. Classification (NCBI taxonomy): domain Eukaryota; phylum Oomycota; class Peronosporomycetes; order Peronosporales; family Peronosporaceae; genus Phytophthora; species Phytophthora sansomeana. Next base: position 567,111 of record JAPDHH010000289.1, read on the forward strand.
CTCCTCCAAGAAGAGCGCGATGGGGCTCATGAAGACGACGTACGAGCTGCGCAAGGAGCAGAAGCTCGCTGTGCCCGTGAATCCTGACTCGCTGTACAAGCCCATTCAGCGTACCGAGCGTCAGTTCTCTGCGCTGAAGGTGCCCAAGAAGCTGCAGGCCAACCTGCCGTTCGCCAACAAGCCGAAGGAGGACAAGAAGAAGGCTGGCAAGGGCTATCTGACCAAACGTGCGGTGGTGCTGGAGCCTGAGGAGAAGAAGAAATATGGCTTCATGCTCCGAGTGAACACCGTGCGTCGTGACCGTGAGGCCACTCGCAAGGAGCGTCAGAGCAAGCGTAACGCGGAGAACCTGAAGCGCAAGCAGCGCGAGGAGAAGCAGTTCGAAGGTGTGCACAAGGCAGAGAAGAAGGCCAAGTACCGTGCCGAGGGCAAGGAAGCTGCCTATCGTGCCCAGAAGGCAGCAAACAACTAAGCGCAACGCATTACAGTAGCCAATTGGTGTCATACGTCAGCACTGGCACACACAAGCTCAATAGATCAACCACATTTTTTGTCAGCAGTTTTCGAGCTCAATATTTGGCCTCTTTCAGCAGCGATTGCCTAAATGATGCCGTCCTCATTTATTCGACCAACTACAGTCTGATGCCTCGCAAACGTACATTTGTCGAAGCACCGGCGGTGCTGCAAACGCAAAAATCTTGGACAGTACGTATGCATCAGTTTTGTACATCGACTTTGCGTGGGATACGACACTGAGAAATGCAACTTTGCTTTCCATCGAGAGTGCTTGAAGAGGCCTGTTCAAAGGTTTGAGATGGTGCTTCCTCAAACGAACAACATACTCGCTCTGATCTTTGAGTAGGAAAACATCGAGATACTCCAAATCTTTAGTCACCTCCAGCATTTCCAGAAGCACCTTCACATGATCATCGATGGATGGCTGATCAACCACATTTCGTACGTTGGTATGAAAATGTTCCCTTAAATTTCAACCACAGTAGAAACTGAGCTGGAACTTCTTGTTCAAAACGTTTGTCTCCTTTCAGTTCCAAAGTCCACACCACACTCTTTCTCCAGCAAATATCTCCATGCTTTGGGGTCTACACTTGCCACTGCTGACAGTAAAGCCAACGCTTTTTGTACTTTTTGGAACTTTTTCTGGAATTCGATCTCGTCTTCTTGTGTAAAATTGAGCTTTTCATCCCGACTGCAGCGCTGGGGGATCCAAGCATGCAGGACTCGTTTCTGGATATTCCACAGTTCATCTCTTCGTCCTGGTAATAGGTATTAGTTAAGTATGCCATAAATTTGCCAATAGCGGATTCGGTTCTTGAGCGCAACACACCCAATTTGACTTCTGTAGTCTATGTTCGCTTTGTTGTATTTCATGCATTAGTGATTGGCTGAAGAGGACCTTGTGGCGCAATGGATAGCGCATCTGACTTCTAATCAGGGGGTTGTGGGTTCGAGTCCCATCAAGGTCGAGACTTTTGGGTTGAAAAGAAGAACCCAAGTCGTAATTCTGGTTTCAGTTGAAATGGTACCTTTGAGTTGAGTGGTTACTTCCAAAGTTGCTAGCATCTACACAGCTATGGACTTTGTAGCGTCGGACCGCGCCGTGTATTTCTACGGTCAGCGCGAGCCCACATTTGGGTTTCTGAGCAATTTCCACCCGTGCGAGTTCACGGATGCTCAAGGTCGGCGGTTCTTCTCCAGTGAACAGTATTTTATGAAGAGGAAGCAGGAAATGTTCGACCCGCACAACGAATCGTTGGCGATTTCTATCTTGCGAGCAAAGTCACTTCCCGTCGCGAAGAAACTTGGTCGTCAAGTCCAAAACTACGACGACGCCGTCTGGAGTGAACACCGGTACGAAGTGATGCTGGAGGCGCTGAAACTCAAGTTCTCGTTCGATGAGGAGCTAGCTGCAAAACTGTTGGCGACACGAGGGAAGAATCTGTACGAGGCCTCTCGCCACGACGCAATTTGGGGCATTGGTCTGAGTGTGGCCGCTATTGCCAAGATGTTCCGTGAGAGCAAGTCGTTCCGAGAAACAGGAGACGTGGATGTCGAGACGCAAGCAATGAGCTTTGGAAAGAACTTTCTGGGCAATGCACTGATGGAAACGCGAGCTTGGCTGGAACCGCAGGATTGATACAGCTAGTTGAACAGTAAAACTGTTCCTGTTGATGCAGCATCATATCATGGACTAACCTGGTTTACATGTAGCGCTTTGAATCACACATCGATAGTAACCATTAAAGTAACCCGTTTCTATCCCCGTTTCTAACACCACTTGTACACAATCGTATTTCTATCGTCGCCAGCCAGTCAATCACTCGAGCATTCGCCTCCATGGACGCGACGTCTTCCTCGCTCAACGCCATGCAGCGCCGTAAGCTGCTGCGCCAGCAACAATACGCGCAGGAAACCATCAAACAAGAACAAGAAGAAGTACAAGTGAAACAAGAACCCTCCGCTCTCGTCCACGTCGTCAAGGAAGAGCCCAATGACCAGCAGCAGCAACTTAACACCAAAGAGCGACGACGTCTGGCGCGACTAGCCAAGCAGAAAACTGAAGTTGTGACGCAGGGAGATGGGCCAACTGACGTACCACCCACGGAAACTTCAACGGCAACTTCCGAGGCAACTTCTAGTACCGACAACTCCCAGTTGAACGCCCAGGAGCGGCGTCTGCTTAAGCGCCAGGCCAAGCGCAAGGCCGAGGGCGTGGAGGAGTATAAACCTCCCACTAAGAAACAGAAGAAGAAGAAGCAGACGCAGGGAGAGGACGGCGATGGGGACCACAAGAGCATCCACTTGACGCTCTTCGTGGGCCAGTTACCCTACCGCGCGACCGAGGCCATGGTCCGTAACCACTTTGAAGAGGCTGGCGAGATTAAGCTGCGTATGCTCACGGACAAGAAGACCAAGAGGTTTAAAGGCACGGCCTTTATTGAGGTGAAGGACAGCAAGGCGTTGGGCGCCGCGCTCTCGCGCCACCACACGCTGCTGCAAGGCCGTCGCATTAATGTCGAGATGACGACCAGCGGCGGCGGTAACAAGTCGGAGAACCGACGCAATAAAATCGACTTGTTGCGCAAGAAGCAGAGCAATGTGCAGGTGGAGAAGACCAAGGCTCTGATCCAGAAACACATTGACGGACCCGAGTACAAGCTCAAGCAGGAGGACGTAGACGACCGTATGATCGACTTTCTGTCGTGGTTCGACTACGAGACGGCCAAGAAGGCGCTCGACGAGTACAACCGATGCGTGAGCGACCGCGTGAACAATCGCAAGGCGTTTTTCATGGGCATTCTCAAGCGATTCCGGCAGACGGACGGTGTAGAGTGAGTATATCAATGGCTCTTGCTGGCGGAATAGATAAATAGACAATTTGCACCTTCGTCGTTAGTTTTTCAGTCAACAACTTTTTCGTTTGAAATGAAGGCTTTACGTTAATTCCCTCAGACTTTCATGTTTCTTCAGGCTAAGCCGTCTTGGTTTGAATTTGTATATTGGCTGGATGGCGACAGGGCGCGAAGACCTTGTGGCGCAATGGATAGCGCATCTGACTTCTAATCAGGGGGTTGTGGGTTCGAGTCCCATCAAGGTCGAGACTTTTGCGTTTGCAGAGTTGGTACGGCAACAATGCACCAACTCGATCCATAAAATTGAAAAGAACTCGCTCTTTGAAAGATGAACGTCACCAACGAGGAGATAAATGTGCATCAACTAAAGATGAGAACGATCTTTTGCCGTGAATTTTACTAGCCTAGTATTTAGGATAATGGTGTCGTAGTGAAAAGTTTTGGTGTTGCCTCGAAACGTAACAACACTACCCGCTCTTGAAAACTAAAAAACTAAAACTTTCAAGTTCTTGGCATTACGTTAGCCAGCTACATGTACCAAGTTAACTGCAGCATGGAGCAAAAGATTAGGAAAATACCAATACCCTGTAACTTTACGATGTGCTGCAGACCCTGCAGCGTGGTCATCGTCATACACTGCAAACTCAACGAAGAAGAAGAGCAACGTTCACAATTCGATGGGGAAACTCGCCCGAATGGGACATGCCGTTCTTAATCAAGTGAAAGCACCGCATGTAGTAGTGGTGGGCGATGTCTCCGAACTGAAAGCACAGTCAACAAAGGTGGATGAAGAAGCAGGAAGCCATGATCTAGAAACTCGCGACATCCAGTGCATGAGGCAAAGCCAACACTTGCGAACTCAGCTCATTCCCGAGCCGTCCAGACGAGGAAGCCCCGAAATCATCCGTCGCCAACTCGCTTCAAGTGTGCAATCTCGCAGCGTCTTAGTCTTTTTGACTTCAATCCCTCCAGCCGTTGCACTCGAAAGGGTGCCACTTACAACCGCTCCACCTCATCCGCTTCAACTGCCCGCCAGCCGATCACGGCCCTATCCCTGGCGAGCCATCGCCATTCGCTCGGTGCATTGCTCAGTGCAAGATCGACTCGCCATGACGAGCTCCTGGCCCTTGTTCGCGGCTGCAGAGCTCGTGACGCGCGAGTGTCTCCCGGCAGCGAACGGGTCGCTGCCCCACGTCACTCGTCGTATCAGCGACTTCCTCGACACTTTGAGTCGCTCGGGCGTCTTCCTCGCTGCCATTTACCGCGGAGACAGCGAGCGAGAGCTCTCGTACCTGTACCAGCGAGACCCCTCACCGCTGAGTCAGCAGATGGTTCGTCATTCGGCAGCTGCAGGTCATGATCACGTGTTGCAGTGGCTGCAAGAGCACGAGGGCAACGACAACAAGAGCAAGAACTTGTGGAGCGACTACAACTTCAATCCAATTGACGAAGCGGCTAAGAGCGGCCAGTGCAGCGTCCTGCAATGGCTACACGACAACCGGAGCGAGTGCTACGCCGGACGCGCCATGAGTTGGGCAGCGAGTAACGGTCACTTGGAAGCTGTGAAATGGCTACATTTGAAGCGGACGGACGTGTGCGGCACCTACGCCATGGACTTTGCCGCAGCCAATGGCCATTTGCACGTGGTGCAGTGGCTTCACAGCAATCGGAAGGAGGGATGCAGCACGTGGGCAATGGACGGCGCGGCCACGAACGGACACTTGCAAGTTGTCACATGGTTGCACGCGAATCGACGCGAAGGCTGCACCAAGGCGGCGATCGACGGCGCTGCAGCTCATGGTAGGCTGCAAGTGGTGCAGTTTCTGCTGCAGACTGTGCGTCCTCAAGACGAGATGCAGTACTTCGGCTGGGCTTTCAGTGCTGCAGTTGACAACGGCCACGTCGACGTGGCCGAGTGGGTCTACACGACGTACCAGGAGCATCTGAGCGACAGTATGCTCGCATTGGCCTTGTCTGCTGCGCGTGACAATGGCCACTACGCGATGACGCAGTGGCTGCGACTGCAACAGAGCGAGCTCCGATGACAGGAAGGCACTAAGGAACTAATGAGACTGTAGCCATTCTACGGGTTGTGCTGCGTGTCTGCGCCCAAAGGTTGCATAGAAGACCAGTAGATATTCCTCACGACAATGGCGACGTCTTCCACCTCTGCGTCTGCAGTTCCAGCTGAGGAATGGCCACTCATGACCACGACTCGTGTCGTGTGTCGGGAGTGTCTTCCAGCGTGCAATGGGTCGCTGCCGCACGTGGCTCGCACGATCGACCGGTTCCTCGACACTTTCTCGCGGGAAGACGCTTTGATTCTCGCCTGTAGACGCGGATACTCGCTCCGAGCGTTGCACTATTTGGCTGCGAGGGACTGCAATCCGTGCCGAGAGGACGTGGCAAAAGCTGCAGCTCGAAGTGGACGCGTGGAAGTGCTCCAGTGGTTCTTACAGCTCAGTGACAGCCAAGGAGCGACCAAGAACTGGTACATGATGGACTGGACGGCGCCCAGGGGACACTTGGAGGCCACCAAGTGGCTCTGGGCCAATCGAGACGAAGTCTGCACGTCGTTGGCAGTGATCGGAGCGGCTCGAAACGGGAAGTTGGAGATGTTACAGTGGCTGGAGCAGAATGTTCCTCTGGACGACCGCGTATGGGAACGAGCCATCTTCCACGCTGCTAGATACGGACATTTGAAGGTCGTGCAGTGGCTGTATCCCAAGCAGAGCGACCGCAGAAGCAGCGAGTTGAGACTTGCGCTGTCGTTTGCTGCGAGACGAGGACACGAAGACGTGGTGCATTGGCTGCAGACGCAACGCAGACTACCGAGTCACGTGTGCTAGATAGAACCACTGGCTGGTAAATGTGTCTGTTTGATATTACTGTTCAGTTGCCATGATATGACAGCCATGCTGACCACGATAAACAAACTTTTTGAGTGTGCAAATACCAAATGGAGAAAGTGGATCTCGGCTTGTGGAGTTTTTGATAAGTAAACGCGACGCAGGGTTCGCATATTGACGGACACGAAGACGCAGATCATTTTTGAAATTGCACTGCCGAAATGCTGCGAGGCTGTCGTATTGTTTTTTCTGCAAGTGACGACCAAGTTGACAAACAAAAACTGACTTTAAGGTTTCGCGGTGCTGTCAACAACAACAATTCTCATGCAAATGACAATAGATGAGATCTTTCAGCTAAGAAACCTGTCAAGTTGCCATTTCAAACCCCATTCGCCACATTTCGTGCTGCAAATGCAGTCAAGTGTCAATGCTTGTTGTACATGTAGTTGGTTCACCTTCAGTCCATGTAGCCATGTTCCTCAGTAGGTAGCCATATCTCTCATCTCGATATGGCTACATTCATCTGTTTTGACAGTATTACATGTTAAACCAGCAGAAACTCACCAAATGATAACTCGAATGATGTCCAGCACCACTCGCGTCCCCCTTTCCCGCTCTCTCAGCGGCTGGAGACGCGTCCCAGGCGCCGCCTTCGATAACGCCGTGCTGCGAGAGCTGGCGATCGACGCCGAGCCCAAGAATTTCGTGCGTGGCGCGGTCTCTGGCGCCTGTTTCTCGCGTGTGAAGCCCACGCCCATCGCAAACCCGGAATTAGTGGTCGCGTCGCCTAATTCACTCCGATTAGCTGGAATTGACGTCCTTTTTAAGAATGAAGACCAAGGTATTAGCGGTGGAGAAGACGATTTACAGCCAATCAGCGCGCTCGTACCCCTATTAGCGGGTAATACGCTGCTTCCAGGCTCCGAGACTGCTGCGCAGTGCTACTGCGGCCACCAGTTTGGCTTCTTCTCGGGCCAATTGGGAGATGGGGCAGCTCTTTATCTGGGTGAAGTGGTGACTGAAAATGAACGGTGGGAGCTGCAATTGAAGGGCTCGGGACTCACTCCGTACTCCCGGACGGCCGACGGTCGTAAAGTACTGAGATCCACACTGAGAGAGTTCTTGTGCAGTGAAAATATGTTTTCTCTTCATGTGCCCACCACTCGCGCGGGTAGTGTGGTCGTGTCGAGAGAGACGCAGGTGCTGAGAGACATTTTCTACAATGGAAATGCCAAGATGGAACCTACTGCCGTCGTGACTCGGATCGCCAAAAGTTTCCTGAGATTCGGCAGCTTTGAGGTTTTCAAGGACGAAGACAAGTTCACGGGCTTGGCGGGACCTAGTGCCCACTTGGAGAACAAGCAGGAGATGATGAAGCAAATGCTGGACTTTACCATTCGACAGTACTTCCCGGAGATTCAAGGAGAGAGAAAATATGAACAGTTCTTTGAGGAAGTGGTGCGTCGGACGGCCAAATTGGTGGCCAAGTGGCAGACGATCGGGTTCTGCCATGGAGTGCTGAATACGGACAACATGAGCATTGTGGGGGACACGCTGGACTACGGCCCGTTCGGGTTCATGGAGCACTTTGACCCCAAGCACGTGTGCAACACGTCGGACGATAGAGGACGCTACCGCTACGAGGCACAGACTGAAATCTGCAAGTGGAACTGCAGCGTCCTCGCCGATCAGCTTGGACTGGTGACGGAGCGTTCAGGGCTGGAGCCAGCATTGGATTCGTTTGTAGGCGTTTACGAAGCTGAGTACACGCGCTTGATGCACGAGAAGCTGGGATTGACACCGAAGCATGGCGAAGAGAAGGAAGACAAGATGCTTGTTGAAACGTTGTTTGACGTTCTGACGCACACGGGCGTTGACTTTACGTTAACGTTCCGGTACCTATCGGAGCTTGACGTCTTCAGCTTGGATAACTCGCGGGAGCGTATTCTGAACCAGCTTGTGGGTGTGTCTGAGACCTTGGCGCAGCAGAAGCGAAAGCTGGAGCAGGAATCAGGAGGTGTCTCTGACGCTCAATACGACATGATTGTGATGCTGCTCCAGAATAACCCGGCGCGTGCTCGTCAGTATGGAATCACCCCGGACCTAGTTGCGCAGATGAAGGCTAATCGCGAAGCAAAGGAGGTTCTGGATGCAACTACGGATGAAGAGCGCATGGACAGTATCCGCATTGCTTGGGAAGACTGGATCGATGTTTACATCTCGCGTGTCAAAGAGGAAGGAGATGCAGCCAGTGACGTTGAGCGTCGTCGTCGTATGCTGAAGGTGAATCCGCTGTTCGTTCTTCGCAATCATGTGGCTCAAACGGCCATCGACTTGGCGAACGATGGCGACTACGAAGGGGTGCAGCACATTTTCGAGTTGCTGACGAATCCGTTTGATGAGCCTAGTGACTCTCGTGATCTCCAATATGCCAAGCCGCAGGACCCATCTACTGCCCCTTTGTGCGTGTCCTGCTCGTCGTAGACGCTGTGAATCGAATTGGCACGACGAAAGACTCGAACAGTGAGCTAAGAGCTGGTACGCATTCCAGTTAATGGAGAATGAGGTGAGGAGCACACGAACGACTCCAATGACGCACCAGTTTATGAAGCTGCACAAACATTTTTGCAATATTATCCCACGTGCGCGATCGATAGGACCGAAAACAACTGCAATCAATACAGATCCAGCACGTGAAAGTTGACAACTCACTCCAATACGGATCATTTGCCCATTGAGTATTTGGTGAAACTCAAAATGGTTTTTGCAGAGGGACGCGGAAGTGAAGAGTAAAGCAACCGTCCAAGTGTAGAATGGACTCAGTTCGCAGTGAATACTCGGAAGGCAGTGTCACTTCCAGTCGACTCGATGATGGCAGCGGTACTGGTCGTGCCTCGCTCTCTTTCTCCTTTTCCAATTCACACACCAGTCGACTTTCCACTGACAGTGCTTCGACTCGTTCGGACTACCTGTCCAACTATGAGCGGAAGTTCCAGGAACGCAAAGCTGCCAAACACAAACGATCGGAGAAAGCCAAGCGAGAAAAGGAGAAAGCGGATCGACAGGAATTGTTTTCAGCAGATTTGAGGCGTAAAGCCGCTCGAGAAGCTGAACGACAGGCACGACGGCGAGAAATGGAGACTTGGTTGACAGATCCCAACGAATTACGACGTATTGAGCGACGATCGCAGAAACGGAGTCGAAATCGCATGCGGACGCTGAAAGAATGGTACACGCCGGCACTTTCAGGGCCTGTTGAGGAGGTTCAGCCGGTGTTTGTTGCAGCTTTGAGCCAAGAACAGAGTAACCAAGAGCACCCGACTAGGAAAAAGGTCGCAAAACCCCTACTGTCCAAGGAAGCTGCTGCACTAAAAGACGAGGAAGACCGAGAAGTATTGGAAGCTGCTTTGCAACGACAACTGACAGATTTTACGACCAAGTTGGAATATCTCGAGCAGTTCACAGATCCAACGACGTCTGTGCCAGTACGAGCAAAGACTCGTGCAGGACCAAGACGACGACGGCGTGTTGCAAGAGAAGATATGCTTCTAGCCCCACTAGGTCCAGCACGCAGCAACTTACATGCAGCTAAGAGTGTTGCTACTCTGCCTTCACGTTTCAACGCGACAAAGCTCAGAACGACGACGTCTTTGCAGACACTGCGACCAATGTCTCGATTTCATGTGGATGATGAAGATGCTGAAGACGAAATGGATGATGCCGAGGTGGAGCACTACCTATCGCGCCATCGCAAGGCTGCGAAACAATCGTACGCGGCAGTAAAACTACAGTCAACGTGGAAGATGTTCATACGTCGGCGTAAGTATTTGCCTTGGAGACAGCGGCGAACTAGACAGCGACGTGCCGTTTTTGAGATTTGGGTCATGACGTATCGCGTAGGCAACCGTGCGCAGCGTTCATTAATGCGTAAGTACTTCACTGCATGGCATACCGATGTGGTTGAAAGCCTCCAACTGCGTGAAATGGAGCTGTTGCTTTTTCGACAAGCTGCGACGCAAGCAGAACTGCCACGGATGGTACTCAATCTCGTGTTCACGTCAGACTGGGAAGATGAAAGAGCCAAGCGCATGGCTGCAAAAGCTGCTGAAGCTGCCAAGAAGAAGGACATCGCTCCTACGAGTAAAGCGGCATTTCTGGGGGCATTTCTAAGCTCAGCGTTTGGAGACATGGAGGCAGTCTCGGGTAAAGGACGGAGTCGCGTGCATCAACTCCGTGCTCAGCATATTGCAGCGCGTGAAGATGTCCGAAAGAAAGTCGTTCAGCACGTCTTTCGTCTCTGGAAACGAGTGCATGAAGCTAACAAACGAGTGGGTTTAAACGCTCAACTTTGTCTGAAGCGTGCTGTCCGAATGGCGTTTGGAACACGACAGCGCTGGCCTGCGGAAATATTGCTGTCAGTCTTTGATATCTGGTCTCGCTGGGCTAGTTTCAATCGCTGTCGACGGCTTGGTTTGCCCCTGCCACATTTCGCACAGGCGAACCCTCAATGGGATATCTGGCTGCACAACTACCAAGAACGCCAAGTTCGATGCGTCAAGGCTGCTGCCAAGGCACCAGGTGCACGTTCACGACGATATTTTCTGAGACTCCACGCATTTGCACGTCGTGCCAGTCGTGAACGCCATGTTCTAGCTGTCGCATCCGATCATTACTTGAAAACACTCCGCTGTAAAGTTTTACTGGAGTGGCGTGAGGCTATCGCCGATAGTGCAGCCGAGAAAAAGCTCGTTCGTGGTGTCTTGCTACGATTTCATCGCTACGCCAATGCCAAGAGGAAGCTCCGACCACTCAAAGAATCTCTTCGCCAACGCTATCGAGAATGGCTTTCACGTCGTGCGTGGAGAGATTGGAAACGTGTCGAGCTTCATGCGTGTTTCAAGCGGGAACTCAATTTGTCACGACTAGAAAACAGTCAGGCGTGGCGTTCGCGACTTCACCGTACGTTGGATATATGGCGAGATGAACGGAACTCACTGATACTTTGGAGGACGTTCGAGGCTTGGACGCATTTCGTTCGCAAACGAAAGTTGTTTCTCACACTTCAACTGCTTTGCACGCGTGTACAACGCAGAAATTTACTGCAGAGCGTGTTTGATGCGTGGAAAGCTGCGAAATTGGATCGCGTGGATGGTTTCTTGGAAGATGGTCTACGTCTTGATGCGTGGGACGCCTATCGCGAACTCTCAGTGTTTTTTCCCATGATGTTTTACGGCAGCTTCTCCGACGCAGGCTCCATTTTCGGTGGTCTACCTAGTCACATGTACGGTGACAGTAATGTCTTGCAGCGCTTGAATCAAAGCAAGGAAGAGCTGGTTTTATCTACCTCAGGCGACGTCATTCGACACTTTCATGGCGTTTTGGTACGTGATAGCGTTGTGGAAGTTCGCAACGTCATTTTGCAGACTCGACACCTCGTGAATGCTGTCGATGACGCAACAGGAAATACGGCACTTCACGTAGCTGCACAGATCGAAGAACCTGAAAGGCGGTTGGAGATTGTGTCGCTACTTCTAAGCGAAGGAGCTACTACTCTAAAGCGTGTGAATCGACATGGACTTTCACCCATACAGCTATCACCTGATGCCGATACGCGTTTCCTGCTGGACAAAGGAGTTTTCGCTTTCTACTCACGGAATTCACTGAACCAAGAGTTCCGAACGAAATGTATTGATAACGATCCTCGCTTGCTGTGGTGTATGGTGACGCTTATGTCGAGAGAATGGGGCGCTGGTCTCCGTGTTCCTGCTGATGTGAAAATCGGTCAGTGGCATAGTACGCTACGTGAAGAACTGTGGTTACGACAGAAGTACATTCGCTTTTCGCCCGAGTCTGTGTTTGTACCTGCAGTGTTACGCTCTCAAGGGTTTTTAAATGCTCTGAAGACGCGCGTGTGTGTTTCTCGCCACGACTTGTTACATGGTGTTCTGCCTCAAAGGCGCTTGAAAATGAAGGAAGACCCGAACGAAGCTCGAGAACGACGATATTTGGAATGGGAGCAGCGTTCTCAGATCCGAAGAGCGCGAGCTAGCGAGACTGGGAGCTACGAAGCTTATGCTCGCTATCTCTTGGCTACCACACTCGATACGGAGGCTTGTGAGCAGGAACTCATCCCAAGTTTCGTCGGACTGCTCTTCTGCTTGGAGTTTGATGTCGATGATGTACTGCTACACGCTCGTCAACTTGAAAAGGACTGTACAACTGCTGAAGGCGAGTTGTGGGAGCTCTTTCAACGAATGCAGAGAGCTGAGAGAACGTGGAGTGATCTTTTCACGCAAGAAGATAAAGCGAGCGACTCGACTGCGAAATTTGATGTCGGATTGCTACGACTCTTTTCAGACGACGCAGATGCAGAGTTTTTCTTCCGCAGAGAAATATTTCTACTTGAGTTTGAGGAATTTAAGTCGCGAGAACGCCACGAGAGCGAAGACGGGATGGACATTCACCAAGAAGCACTTTTACTAGAGATTGAGCCGCTCCTCATAAGGACGAAGCGAAAACTGCGAAAGGCTGAAAAGAAGATCAAAAGAGTCCAAGATCAGATTGATGAGTGCGAAAGAGTCTATCGTGAAGCCTTATTTGCAATTGCGAGGCGTGTGGAGCACATTAGTACGACGCGAATGGCTCTGGAACATGCTCATCTACGAATGGCCATGGCGTTGCTCAAACAAAACGAGGTCCGAGATCATGTTTCGCGTTTGGATTACGCAAAGCGAATTTTACACAACAAGAGTTCTCCATCGGACGCACAATTGAGTGGTAAGTCTCCTGCAATTGATGAACTACCGCCTGCTGTTGCTGCCATGACGATCGAGGAACGAAAAGAGTTTTTGAAAAGGGAAAAGACAAGATATTCAACCATGTTCCAGACGAAAGTCGTGCTGGAGGAAGCTCGTTCTGCTGCGAAGAATCTTATCGACGCGAATCAAGAAATGGACACGAATGAGTTACCGGAGGCGCTACATCCTCTGCAGAAGGAGGCAGTCAGCAAAGTGCACAGTCTTTTCGTGTTAAATTTGTTCCGCTCCTGTTGCTGTTGGCTCGCTGAGAACATGATAGCTACACAACAAGCTATGGCCGAAGAAAGCGACTCCGGCAGTGAAGGCAGCGACAGTGAACAAACTCTGATTGATGAAACTGGTACCAGATCCGAGAGAAACAGCGTGAAGATGGCACGTATTTTGAATGCTGCTGGAGCTTTGTTCAGCGATGGGATGTCACGACGTCGAAGTAGTCTCAGGAATACACGACGAGTGCTGGAAACGTATCACCGCGGGTGTTCGATTGTTGACATACTAGACCCAGACGGAGAAGCGATGAACGCGACGTATGCTGCGAGTGCTGCATTGTTGTTTGAAGAAGAGCGTCGAGCAGTTCAAGAAGCTGAACGTGAGCGGCTAAACGCCAAGAAAGTCGAAACAGTCTCCATTATTTCAGAGCGCAACCCGATCACAGGTGAATTGGAAGTGCCTCCTGTTCACATTGTGGACACCAACTCGATCCCAGCTTCAGTACCAGCGGAGTCTGCCTCTGTACTTCAGCCGAAAGAATTAACTCGCAACCGCAAGGAAGGAGGAGCTCCAACGTGCCATGATGCACCAACGTCTTCAGCGGAATAGTGACAGCGACAGTGATGACAGCGTGGATTCAACACAAAGCGACTTGCTACCTCTGATCCACGGCACTGGACTGCACTTTGCAACTTTCGTTGCTGGAGACGGATCATGGTCGGAAGAGGAGCAAATGCACGAGAAAGTTTTACCAAACCATGTACTGACAATACAGAATCAACCTCAAGATGCAGCTACAACTGAAGCGATGTGGAAGCGTGGAGGTGTGAGACTTGCGGACGGGTCTGCGCCAAGTATCAAGGAAGTTTTGGCTCAAGCGCACAGATTGAGTACTTCGAGAGAAAAACTACGGACTGGAAGTCCACGTCAAGGAGTGATCTTGCAAGGACCTCTCGAGTTTCCATTGCCACTGGAAGAAGTCCATGAAGCGCAGCCTGCATTGGCATCGCACAGAAAGAACTCTGCTAGCCCCCCGCGCCTTGGAAACTCGAGTCCTATCAACGAACAGGAGAAATTGAGACGACGAAACTCGATCCTGGGGAATCGCCGTCTACTTGCTCGTGCTGCTTCACTGTCGTGTCTGCCGCCAGCTACGAAGACGAACTTGAAATTGGCCGTGACAGCAGGAAAGTCGGAAGCAAAATTACATTTGAAAACGATCGAAGTGCCCTCAGATGTACGTAATGGAGATGTAAATGACCCTGGAAGCGTACAGGAATCCCCAGAGGAGTTGGCTATACCGACAATTCAGATTAATATGCGAAGCCGCCCAAGTTCAGCGGTTGCAGAGCCTACAGGACGTACAAGTTGTCGTGAACCGAGTGGTAACGCGGTCTCACCTTCATCCGCAAACGATTTGGATCAGGAGTTTGAGTTGAAAGAGGAAGAACCAGTGGAGATGAAGACACGAGATGATGAAAAGTGTGAGCAATCGATGGGAGTAGAGGAAACAACAACAACGTTGGCAGTTGAACTACCAGAGACTACGATTCAATCTCCAGTTGTTCAGATTAGTACCTCAGAGTCTCCAACACTGGGAGCTCTTGAAGGAATATCTCATCCACAGCAAAGTGACTCGCTTGTCAACTCTGTTAACGCATTTATCAAATGGGAGGAGGCAGCAGTTCTTGAAGCTTTCCCGCTGCAAGTGGTTCCCCGTACTCAGCCAAAATCTGTCTCTGTTGTCGATGGCCGACAACTGTCCAGCAACCGGGAGAAAATGTCGATTGTTCCACAAGTTGGCAGCCTTCGGCTAACAAACGTTACGACTCATGACGGAGACCATGAAGAGCTCCGGGTATCCCGGTTTGTGTTGGATGAAAGCGTCGATGAATGGCTGGAACTGTCGTCTGAGAAAGCAAACGAGGTGTTTACTCTTCACGGGAAGTCACTCGCTATGGCGAAAAAGCAAAAGCGAGGGCTCCGCAAGAGCAGCACGACTGGAACGCTGGAAACTATTGAAAAGAAGAAACAAACCCCGGTAGAACCGCACAATACCATGCAGATCAGTGCGGTGGATGATGTCGACAGCAACTCACCAGATTTGTTACTACCGACGCCTTTGATCTCAGTGAAGGTCGTCACGAAGCCTGTCAAACGAGAAGTCGATATTGAAGAACCACCCGAGATTCTGATCGACGTGCCCTCAGAAGAGCTGTCATGTGCCAAAACACCCAAAGTGCCGTCGTCGAAGCCTTTTGTGAAGTTTGAAGTCGAAGCAAACGTCGAGACGGACACGAAGACGTCGTCTTCCTTGCAGTTGGATGGTTTGGGGCTAGGAAACAGCGCGAGTGTCGTCCAAAAAGTCGACTCTACCAAGCGAGATCAAGGAACAACACAAACTTCTCGTGTGCCAGTGCGTCAAAGTCGAACTCGTGCATTGAAAGAACTTCTACCATCATCCCCTAGAGATTTTACTCTGCAAGGAGCTCGGATGGCGGTCCCTACTGAATCGAAAACTACCAAAGAACCAGTCGAATTGACTGGTTTCGAAGGAATGACACCATTGTCAATGACCGAAAAGGAGCGACTATGGCAGGACTTTGTCGCTACGCCACTTTCATCAAGCGTACAAGATGCCTACACGATTTTGTATCCTCGAACATACCCCGTACCTGTTACCTCCGAGACACAAACTCAACAAAGTGCTCAAGTGCCTCCTGTAACCAAGAAAACGCAGCCACCGCCACTTACAACTGACCTGACCCACCTGTCACTGCGAGTGGGTTCCACTCGTCAACCAGTGCAAAAAGCTCTTGATCTGGACAAGAAGTTCTGGAGTGCAGTGGAAGGGTATCGAGCAATTGGAAGTTCCCCGTTGATACCATTAGATGCTGCCACCATCGCTCAACGTCGCCAAGACAAGGCAAAAGCCATCTACGACCAATTCTTCTGTGGTCAAAGAGCTACTTCAGGTACTGGAGACTATCGTGGCCTAGCATTGGCGTGGTTGGAAATGTATCCGAATGATGTGGCGGATGTCCGTCGAAAGCTCTCAGCAGCACCCAAAGAATTATTTGACGAGCTTCAACGCACCGCAAAACTCCAAATCTCGTCCGCGTTGTCGAAACAACACGCAGACGAAACTCTTGGCTAAAAACTAGCGGGGACTTTGCATGATGACACAGGAAGCGCCTTCATCATCAACAACATCAACGCTCAAATCTGCTGTGCACTGTTTACTTGACACCTCCTCGAACTGGAAGCTGCCGGATCATTTGCGAATTCCACTCGGACGTCATGAGTGCGTTGCAATTGTCCGAGCTCTTCGATGTGAAGGACAAAGTGCTGGTGATCACCGGTGGCGGCCGAGGAATCGGCAAGATGATGGCCGACGGCTTCGTGCAGAACGGAGCCAGAGTGTACATCGCGTCTCGCAACTTGAAAGTGTGTCAAGCCACAGCCGACGAACTCACTGCAAAGGGCCCAGGCAAATGTTTTGCTGTACGTAAAACTCTAGCAAAACATTGCTCAGAAGGTGTCGTTCACTAACGATTCTGCTGATGTTGATGCAGTTGCAAGCCGACCTGGTGACGGAGGCTGCGTGCAAGAAGTTGGCAGACGACATCGCTCTGAAGGAGTCCAAGGTGGACGTTCTGATCAACAACTCGGGCGTTGGCTGGGGTGGCGACGTCGAGCACCATCCTGGAAAAGGCCTGGACCAAGGTGCTGGCAGTGAACGTGACGTCTCCGTTCCACATCACGCGCTACTTTTTGCCGCTGCTGGACGCTGCTGCTGCTACGTCGGACGCTGCTCGAGTGATCAACATTGGCTCAGTTGCTGGTCTCATGCCGCAGCAGATCGACACCATCGCGTACGACACGTCCAAAGCTGCCATTCACCACCTGACGCGTGGGTTGGCCGCCAAATTGGCTCGACGTCCGAACGGCGGCCACATCTTGGTGAACGCCATCGCCCCAGGCCTCGTGCCGTCCAAAATGTCGATGGGCATCGCGTACGTGACTGGGAAATCGTTCGACGAGATGCAGCAAAGTATCCCGATCGAACGGTACGGGAACGAGTCCGACATGGCAGGACTGGCCATTTTCCTGTCGTCTAAAGCTTCCGGATGGATCACGGGTATGGTCATCGCTTCGGACGGAGGCCAAGTGTTCACCATGGAGACTGGGTTCGCCACTGCCAAGCTGTAGGCGTTGCAGATAAAGCAGAAAATAAAGTCGTCGCTTCACAACTTGAAATGCAGGAACCGACCGAAGTCTCGAGTGCTGTGAAGGTGAAAGAAGCTCCTAAAGCCTCCGTGCTGCTCAAGTTCCTCTCGGTTCGAGGTCTCAAGTCCAAATCGTTGAGACTAACGGCCGAAGCATTGTCGAAAACGTACACGCAGCGTCGCTATGGCGAGAAAACTTTGGCCCAACGAGCGGCACTTCGAGAACCGGACGACGTTTTCAGTGAGAGTGTGGACGCCTACGTCCCCAAGAAACGCGTGGCGGATGTGCTGAATCTGCATCAGGATGAAGAGCAAGTGAACCAAGTTTTCCTCATGGAAACACGAGCACTTTCGTTCGAGAGACAAGTTTTGGACAAAGTTGTTTGTGATCGAGAAGAGAACCGAGAAGAGTTCGAGGAGCGACTTTGGCAGTGGATGGTCAAGGACCGAGGGCTGCAACAAGTAGCAGACGATAGTGAAGAAACCCAAAAAGAAGAGGAACCAGCACAAGAAGAACAGTAAGGACTTAATGCACTTTGAAGTGTTTGAAGCATTATCAGCCCCACGTTCACAAGACGGTGCAGAGAGAAGTACGTGGCGATTTGCTCACGGTCTCCGCTAATCAGTCGGTCCCTTGTGTTCCCAAACCACGTCACCACAAGACCTTTGAGCCCAAAACCAAGCACCGTCATGAGCTCTTTGAACCTCTCGCAGCTTTTCAACGTGAAGGACAAAGTGGTGATCGTCACGGGCGGCGGCCGTGGAATTGGCAAGATGATCGCCGACGGGTTTGTGCAGAACGGAGCAAAAGTGTACATTGCATCTCGCAATCTCCAAGCGTGTGAGGTGACGGCCAAGGAACTCAACGCCAAAGGCCCCGGCGTCTGCATCCCCGTAAGGTGAAAGTCTGTGGTTGATGAGATCAAACTTTCTTCTAACGAAAACCTGTCGACGTGTGTAGCTGCAAGTGAATTTGACGAGTGAAGACGAATGCAAAAAGTTTTCCGATGAAATCGCCCAGAGGGAGCAGCGCGTGGATGTTCTGATCAACAACTCGGGCGACGGAGCCGACACCCCCGTGGAAAACACCCCAGCGTCCGGTGGGTATCATAGTTTTTGAGTTTCATGGTCTTACTAGAAGTTTTGACAGATTGTTGTTGTGTTTGGTGTTTGATGCAGTTTGGAGCGAGACGTTTGCACTGAATGTGACGTCACCTTACCTTCTCACGCGCTTTTTGCTGCCATTGCTGGATGTCGCTGCTACTTCTTCCGATGCTGCGCGAATTATCAACGTCGGGTCCATTGGCGGTTTGGCTCCGCAGAAAGTCAACACGATGGTGTACGATTCGTCCAAGGCGGCAGTGCACCACTTGACTCGCGTTTTGGCTGCGAAACTTGCTCGTCGTCCCAATGGCGGCCACATCCTCGTGAACGCCATTGCTCCGGGGTATGTGCCGTCCAGATTGACAGAGGGCGTCGCGTACGTGACTGGCAAACCTTTTTCGGAGATCAGTCAGGCGATTCCTATCGAACGCATGGGCGAGGCCGCCGACATGGCAGGTTTGACCATTTTCCTGGCCTCTAAAGCGTCCGGGTGGATTTCGGGACAGGTGATCACGAGCGATGGCGGCATGATTGGAGCTGCGGAGACTGGCGTGGGGCCGTCCAAGTTGTAAGTGAGTTTTCAAAGTGGCTAATGAAGAAACTGGTACGAAGTGATGCACACAACTGGCGAAGAAATCAAAATGTGCTTTAGGTTTGTCTTGCTTCGACGTTGGTGTGAAGGAAGGCAGGAGAGAATCACGAAGAAAATTGCCACATGAAATGGCTGTCCATTGTAGAGGCAACCAATGTTTGTTCAGGCGTAAACTACGAACATACATGCAGTCGACTCGGACGCGATAACCCTCTCAGAATAGTTGCACGTTTGCGTCTTGTCCGACTGGGGAAAGATGCCCAAACACTTGGAACGTGAAAAATTAACATCAGTTTTGTCCCACTACCTCTCATGTGTGCTGCTCTCCTCGAGTATTATAGTTGGTGTGCTACGGTCATCTACCAAATCATATTGACTTCATACACTTTCATATATACACGAGCTCGAGGTTCATCGCCTTTCACAGGCGTTTGCAGTAACCAGCACGAAATACATGTACTAACACTACTTTTGGCTGTAGAACAAAACTTCAAGCGGTAAATATTCTACTTCCGATCCTAAAGACCATCCCAGCTCTTTTCTCGCATCCAGATGCCGAACACTGATCAATAATGTACTGGTGAATTATACGGTAACACAGTGCGTTGGTTGTCCCTGACTTATCTCGTTTGTTCGAGATACGGTTGCTTTCCTATCAAGTGATTTGCACGGAAATACTTCGTGTCTTTTGTGTTTAGTGCCAGCTTTTGAGCAACTTGTTGAGTAGCTGGAAAGCTTTTGCTTCTGAAGTGTCGGCCGCCATCCTAATGTTTGGGACTCCAGCAAGAAAACCGAAAGGTGGAGGGAGATACAGTAAATTTTACGACGATGTCGATCATGTTGGCAAGGGAGGGAGATGCAGTTCTTCAGTGTCAAAGAGCAAGCACGGACAAAAACCATGGCAGGATCATCACCGGATGTGCTCTCAAACTATTATTTTCTACGTGTGCGCCGCCTTCTCCACCTTCGAATCTCTTCACTTCTCGATTTTCTTTCTAAAGGACATTCGACATCGACTACCACCAAGCAGGAGCTGCAATGCGTTTTGGCTACTTTTTCCTGGTTGCTGTGGCCACTTTGCTGGCTGGAAGCAACGCTTTATCCGCTACGATTGCTGCCGACGTTTTAAGCTCGTCGACGGACAACAAGCAAGAAGGGAAGCGATTTCTAAGGACGACTGAAGAAGTTGACAAGACGTTGGAATCGAGTGAAAGGAAACTTCAGAATATCGCTACCACCATCAAAAAGGCTACTCAGACTGCCAAGGAATCGACCCTGTGGAAAGTGCAATTCTTTGTGTGGAAAAAAATAATGGGGAAGAAACCACTTCGGGTGGCCAACAATCTAAAAGTCACGGACGCTAAATTTACGAAAATTGGTGGGAATATGATTTCGCACGACAACTGGGAAAAACTCAAGGCTTATCAGAAGTACTACGGCAAGGGGCCGTTAACATACCCATAAGCGAGTAGATTTGATGTGTGGTTCATGTCTTCCATAAAACATTTTTCCTGGGTGAATTTATTCTACTTCGAGGAACGATCGAGGATGGAGTGATTTACTAGTAACACGGGTATTTGAATAATAGTAGCTTTGCCACGTTATCTACATGCAATTAATGGCTGCATCACCAAGTAAATGTAACAAGTTAGCGTTTATGGGCTATGTGCACCTTTGATAGCCTACGTTGAAGTAAATGGCAAGGCACAGTGTATATCTACCGCGCTTTCAGGATATGTTTTCAATTAATACGCTCGAATTCAAGAGTGCTACTACAGCAACGAGTACTCAGTAATTGTCCGTAACCAAATGAACGTTATTTGTCTTTATCTTCTTCACTACCGGCGGTATATGCCCATCCTTTCCAAATATTGGACTGAGCCCAGTGATCCTGCCACCACAAGAACGCAGAATTTGGATTCCTTGGCCGTAGAGAATTGTAATCCTGTTTACATAGATCAGCAAAGCGAGTAATTCACTAACTGGCTAACCAAAATTTATTCCTTCCTTGAAACTCTATTGTAAACATGCACAGCATAGTTATGACAGCCATATTATCAGTCCATGATGCGAAGCGCAACCATCGATTCTCACCTATACGTTGATGTTTTAATATGGTTCGTGTTAGAATAAGCAGAGGCGGTCGTGGTAGGGTATGGTAGTTGATTGCGGACGATTATACAATCTTTGGTTTCTACACTGTTTAGATAAATTGGTTAAGCTCTTCATACTTTCATGCTCTTATGGAGCAATCTTGTTTTGCTTGAAGGCAACGAGTTACTACAGGAGGAATGGCCAAAATTCAAGCTGTCCTTAGGTCTGCCTTGTCTAACAAACTAGGTTGTGTAGCTAGCACAGTGTTTGTAGCTACAAACGATTGTGAACACCAGGATTGTGTTTACGCAAAATGAAACGTGAACAACCGCAATAGCAGTGACCAGAGGACTATAAGTTCGTGCGCACGCCTTTCATTTCGAATTTTGGCTCAAGATATTATCGCGTACAAGCAAGCTAAGGATGCGGACTGGTACGCTCGTGTTGATGCTACTGGCAATTGCAATAAGTACTTCACTGGCGGTAGGGCAAGACGAGATGAAGAAGGTGAAGACAAGTTCAACGCAAGAGTCCGGATTATCGGGTCTAAAGGGAGATAATGGCTTCGACGCAAGGTTTCTGAGGGCGGACAAGACGGGGGATATCAACGAACACTTGGAAGAGAGAGGACGCCAAACGTGGACATCCTGATCAGTGACGCAGTCCAGAAGTTCAAGAGGGCGGTCGCTTGGAAGGCGCAGTTTAAGGTGATGAAAGAGCTGGGAGTAGACCCGATGACGTATCGCAAACAATTGGGGCTCGAACTATTGGGGCAAACGATCTATTCCCACAAAAACTACCCGAAGTACAAAGCGTATGCTCGGTACTTTGGCATGGGTCCATTAACGTATCCAAGCAGCGCTTAAAACCACATTGGTCATTGGTAAAATGAATGACACGCATTGTTTCGTGTCGTTTCACTAGTAGAAGCGTATGAAGTGCATGAGCTAGCAATACTGTCGCGTTGTGAATACTGAAGTATGAAAGAAGCTGCTGCGCACTTCATGTATGTATAGTTCTCCGTCTGCATTATTACGAATGAGCACGAATAACTCCTCGATTATAGTGTGCTTGTCGTGTTCATTCACTTGGTGATAGAATGCACTTTAAGAACCAAGGCATGGCCCGCTGAACTGGTGGTAGTATATACTAAGTAGGGCCATAGAGACCACAGAGACCACAGAGACCACAGTGCAATGTCTGCAGACGATCTGAACTTCAGGATTCATGAAGTATCTTATTACCGTGTTTTGGTTGCCACTACAATATGCATGAGCTTCGTTGTCCCAAGACTCATTTTGAACCTAGATGAACTCGCACAATAACTGTAAATCAACATGTAGAAGCCAGAGCTCCGCATGCATTAGAGAAACTATCGGTGTGACACCGTGGCAAAGTTTACGTGCCACGTAAACTTTGCAAGGGAGATCATATTGATGTGCTTTTGTCCAATGCATGCGTACAGTGCACAATGTTATCGAGTCTGAATGGCGCACAAACCTCGCCGAGGCACGTTGCTGACATCCCAACCACTTCGTAGACGGCCAAACCATTCTTCATTCTGCAATTCTCTTTCTTCTTCACAATCACTCAACTCCTGTAGAGACACGTTGGGGGCAAAGACGATTGCTCTTGATTGTTAAAGGCAAGGCCTCATCGAGTCTCAAGAAGTGAGTCGAGGTGAGACTACCCTGGGAGTGGTGTGGTGGGTTTAAAAACGTGAGCGCTGGCGTTCGAGCCTGTACGCGCTTGGAGTCTTGGCCGCTGCCTGCTGAGGAGATGTTAAGCGAAAAGCCGAATGGCTTAAGACTGGAACCAAGAGCAACCTCTAACAATAACTAACTACTACAGTCTTGTGGCACAAAACCGTTGGCAACGTTGGCACTGGAAACTACCACAAGACCTCTAATTTTGAGGTCGGGCGCAGTTGGCGACGACGACGGATGTCCTTGATACTTGACAAACGTGACTTCTTCCCTTCCCGTCTTGGAAAACTTATTTTCCCTCTCGCGTCGCTCGACGGAAAATATCACTATCAAGACGGAAGCCGAACTTGCGGATCGTTCACTTGCTATCGCACAGAGATATGGTCTTGTCAAGAGGAACTTGCGCAAATATTTGGAGAATGAGGACTCGCTAAACTCTCTCGATTCGTTCGACGAGTTCGAGGAACGAGCAAAGGGAATTGATGTGAAGAAACTCACTATGCTGGCGAAAACCAAACACCAAGTGTTACCGGTCAACTTTGCTGAGATGAACAAGAGGATACCATTGAAAACCATCGCCAAGTGGGTAAAGCAAAACATGAGTCAGAAGGAGTTCGCCAACAAGATAGGAATGAAAAACATCGATGACACCACCCACAAGAATTTCCCATTTACGAAAAATTCGCGTCGAGGTTTGCGGTCAGCTCGTAGACATAACTCAAAGGTATTTGTGTAAAGTCAACTTTGCAATCGGCACTTTGAGCCAAGATACTTTTAAATCGTGTATTAGTTCCACAAAAACTCAAGTATTTCAACAAATTTGAAGTTGAAGACGTGTTGCTCAGGCTTGGCAGTAGAGAGCCGGTAGTTTCAAGTATATGTACGCCCAAGGAATTTCCAGCAAGTTTTTGGTAACAAAAATTTTTTTATTCGAAAGAATAGAAAATGATTTGCTTAACTAGTGGAGTTCTCGTTTCTAAGTCTGCTAAGTGCTCAAAGAGAAACAGATAGTGCAAAAATACTGAAAGTATTTGTACGGCTTCAGCGTCCGTTTCTCGAAAAAATATTGTCATCTCGAAACCAAAACTCCTCTATACTTCCGCCAAAGCAGTAAAACGTTTTCAGGCTGCTTCTTCACCTTGTACGAAGATGACGTGGGGTTGGCAATAACAGGAGTTCCCACTTTAATCTAGTTTTAAACACTTTTTCTTACAGTTGTTGCCACATCAGATCCAGTGACGGGCAGAGTTTCACGTTTCAATTGCCTTAAGAAATGCAAGCGTGAATTAGCAATGAGGTTTCGTATTAGAATGATTCCTGCACGTCCATGCGGTGGTGCAATGATGCTTCCCGTGTTGTTTGAATACTTCCAACAGGGCTGTGTGTGACATACTACGTAGTGAGTGATGATCAACTTGACTGCGTTGGTGTACCAGGTATAGCCCAACATTTACTCGAAAACAAAAAGGGGCTCAACACTGAGTCTGCTCGCAACTTCGTTGAGCATTCAGGAAGGGCTACCGACATAACGGGTGGCATTTGACGTATCCGCGATTCTAATGACTGAAAAAATGGTCTATCTAGTCGAGTTTAATTAACTTCAGACAACGGAACGCCACTTTCGGTCACCGAGCGGTATTTTTTTTACAATTGATCGGCAAGACGCGGCACTCGTCTTTTGAAGAGGAAATGATTGACTGGTTAGCCGGGCAACAGGAGATTTCCTTCGCAATCCTCTAGTAATACAATTATTGTCCAGGCTGGTACTTGGTCAGATCCTACACTTGATCCTTCAGCGTTTCCCGCATACAGCTGCGGTGCGCTGATCGATGCTGATTGGAGCAGCAATCTCTAAGGCAAGAAGCCCATTGGTGTTTTCTAGCTGGCTCTGGTACATTTATAATAATCGTTTTGTTTGTTTGTTACTTGAACCACGAGAGGCATAATCCTGGCCCAGGATTGCTGGATCATTTTAAATGGTTTCCACAAGTCCAAAGAAGTCTTTTTCCCCGAGGAAGTGAGCACCATCGCTCCATCTTCACTATCGGTAGCGTTAATTGCAGGAAATCGATGCTGCTACTTGAATACCGTAGTAGATCGGAATAACAAAGATTGAGATCCTCAGGATATGTTTCAAGCACAGCTGACTCACACTTTTGGTATTAATACGTGTAGCCGGCTCTCGTTCACTAGATTTGCTTTCGAGTCGGGTTCTTCATCCTAAGGTGCCTCTCCTCATAGAGATGCTCGGTGACGAATTGCATGTCGTGTATAATACTACAATACAAGCACTCATTCTACAATTTGCGTCCTCCAAACA
This sequence comes from Phytophthora sansomeana, assembly GCA_032158285.1. NCBI lineage: Eukaryota > Oomycota > Peronosporomycetes > Peronosporales > Peronosporaceae > Phytophthora > Phytophthora sansomeana. Next base: position 592,404 of record JAPDHH010000289.1, read on the forward strand.
ACATCTCGTCCTGCCCACAACAACTACAGAAATGCGGCTTGCCAGCGTCATCCTCGTTGCTGTAGTTGCTCTTTTGGGAAGTACCAACGCTCAACCGGACCATACCCCACTCAAAGTTCCAACTTCTCTGCTTGACGGTGAACAAAACAATGGGAGGCGATTTCTAAGAAGTGAAGAAGCACCAAGTGAGCAACCGGTCAACACAGGAGAACGACGACTGGCGAATCTCGACCTCATCATCGCGGAAGCCACTAAAAATGCCATTCACAGCGTGAGGAAAGCAACCAAGTGGAAGATACAGTTTGCAGTGATGAAGGCGATGAACAAAAAGCCCGTGATGCTGTTCGTAGAGTATGGAGCCCCCGCGGTGGGTACCCCGCTGTGGAAGAAGGCCAAAGCCTATGAGAAGTTTTTTGGCAACGGTCCGTTGAGGTACCCATGAAATTTGAGAGTTTGTTGGTCTGCACGTACCTAGCAATCTCCTTTCGTTTGAAGAGCTCACTTCATACCCACGTACATTTTCTCAAAGTTTAAAATGCCATTCTCCATTGACGTCTGCACCTTTACGTTTCGTTTTGCCTCGTGCACATGCCGTATTCCAACTGTGCAGGAATGAGGTCTTTATTTAAGAAATTCGCGGTTGGCAATGCCAAAGTGTTTGCATACGGCCGCGGCGCCGACAAAATTGCAGCTTGAAGGCGCGATAGAAACTCACTGCAGTGGAATGCTTTAGGTTTGGAGACGGTCTGTTATTTTTCACTTGTTGCTCTAACGTTAACTTAATCGCCCTTAGTTTTAGTCCTCCGAAGAATCCTGACGCTCGATTAAATTTGCGAATACAAGCAACAATTTTTAATAGGAAGGCAATACAACCTGTGTCAACTCAGTCGAGTCTGATCCTTATCGTTTTCGAAATGGTTCTGCCAGTTCATATGTCCGTATTGTACATGTATTTGAAAGGCCAACTAATACAACCAAAAAGCGGAACCTCCATCTTTGTTCGAATCTTGAAATTTGAAGGAATCGCCTTTGTTTAAGGTTTCGCCAAAGAACAATTGCAAGGAGTATTTTTCCGCGGAGGTCCGTGATGATGCTTCTTCATACCCTTAATACAAATATTTGGCTAGGCGACTTCTATGAACTACTGACCGGTAACAATTTTTTTGCCCGCTTTGGTTATCTATCTAAATCGGATTTTATTAGCAATTTCTACGGACGATGGATCCAAATTCTGCGTTCTGATGGTGGGCTGTATGTAGGCTTATCAAACCTACGCGTTGGAGAACACCAGCAACTTCTTCACTATTGATGCTTAATTCTGTAGATTGCTGCTAGGTCGAAAAGGGCTCTTCAAACTTTGAACACTTGTCTGCTCTGCTTGGGTTTCCTGAAAATAAATAAATATCACTACGCAATCTCCTAGTGGCTTGGAAAACGATAGCAGTATGTACTCTCCACAGAAGCAACAAAGTGTTGTGCTGCTGTCGCCAGTCCTTTCGAATGTCTCTCAGTCGTGGAAAGAGCAGCAATTTCCAGTCCAGGTCTTTGGTAAAAGCTTTCCTCCACAAGATCCAGGTTTTCTCCACATCTCAGAGAGCGGTGAACATGAAAATAAGCAATGCTCTAGAGTTTCAATAGATACACATAACTCTCGAACGCATTGCTGTACAGTAGAATTTATAGACTTCAAGAAGTATAGCCGTGACCCCACAATGAGGTCTCGAAAAACAACCTCAACAGAACATCATGAACTACGGGGATAAACCATACAACTTGCGTCAGCGTCGAGTGGATGAGCATCGGAGGGCGTTCGTCATGGGATGGTTTCCAGTCATTGGCTTGGAGTTTAGGAAAGTATTCCAGTCTTGTAGACGCAGGTTAGGGAAAACTGGTACCTTTGTCCACGAACACCCCAAAAGAAGGTGGAAAAGCACCGATTGTAGCTGTATTCAATTCACTTGCTTCTGGATGAGGTACACGGTGATAAATCTGTGTTAATTGTCGAAACAACACAAAAATATCGCTGACTTGAATAGTAGAGCCCTAAATAGTTAGGAACAACGCTTACTAAGAAAACTTCTATAACTTGATGTGCCTGTTATCACAGATATATTTTCTTATATCTTACCCGAAAATGGTGGAAGTCCCTCTTAAAATTACATATGAAGGTCGTGGCTACACTTTCGTCTTAGTAAAAACGAGTCAATAGAAGTTTTTATTCGTTGTCAACTATATATATATAGTTGACAACGAATAAAAAACTTGTGAATGTTACCTGTGGCGGCCTCGGTCAACATCAAAACCCATTCACCCATTGAATGTTGCTTGAAGAAACATGGGTTAAACAGTGATTGATCTGACCTGTTGGAAAACCCATTGGGTTATAAAAGGACTGAAGGCATATAAAGTCCGAAGAGGATTTGTTGTTGCACCTACATCGATATTCATCTCAAGCGCAGATGCTGCGGCTGCGAAGCCGGCGCAGGAGATGCGCCTGCAGTAGACAAACATTGTCTAACGTTTTATGTACCAAGCGCGGAGGTGTAGTCGTTTTATAAAACTATTTTCTTTTCTATCTTAGCCTCGTGTAGCTTTAGTAAAGGTTAGTGGTATTCGAGATGGGGACATCTTCTGAGGTCATCGGAACCCCAGGACTCTATTATGCGATTTCCACTCCTTCCTCACTTTCCTCTGGTGATTTCAGAATTGTGCTGGGTGTCCGAGGTATTCAGCTATTCATGCAAAACAGTCCAGTCTGACATCAATTTATTCGCGCTAGTCTTGCCAGGCCGAAATGTTCATGTACAACATTTAAAAATCCGGAGCTTCCCTGGGTGAAACACGGCGTTAGTATCGCTGACTCGAATAGTAGAGCCCAACAATGGTCCTACCGCGTCACGAATCTTCATGAAGAGAGCAAAATGCATTCAGCCCTCCTAGCGAATTATCCAAAAGGTCAACAAGACGCAAGTTCACGACAAAGTCGACTAAATTTTATAGAGCCCACCCAAAAGGTAGCTGCATAATGACGACGACGTTACTGTACCGCCACAATCCTACGCGTGCAAGGACTGATCTACTTCAATACAGTTTGGCAGGTACTTCGCCAATACGCCGATGCGTATCAAGCCACCACAAGCCCTCACAGGCCGTCACAAGCCAGGCTATCACCCTTCGATGTCCAATCGACGCTATCTACTCGTGGTATGATTGCGTCCAACGTAGCGTAAAGCGGGTGCCTCATCTTTCAGATCCTAAACTTCATCCTAGCGCGTTTCTCGGATACAGATGCCGGACACTGATCGATGCTGTGGCAGCCAGATTATAATTACTGTATAATTAACGTGACTTCATGCTGCAACTGATACACGCAGTTATCGTCTTGGATCCTGTGTAACTTTCGAAAGCGCAGGCAAGTGAATAAAACACTTCCGAAAAAGCCGTCGACCCTTCAGATCGGAGACCAAGAAACAAACAGTGGGGACTGGGATGTTGCGATTGTACACTTCGCAGTCTGTCTGCCGGGGTCCCTACCTCGGAGCACGTGCTTGTTGTGGACTTGTGCCTAGGCGCGTGCCATCTGAACACAGTGCGTACTTACCAGACATTCTGGTGATGTGATTGGTTGATCGCTCAAGATGCACTGCTGTGATTGGTCGAGAAGACGGCAACTTGATTAGTTAGAAGCTGAGCTTTGGGGAGATTGTTAGGAGGGCATAGGAAATCAGTTCTAGTAGAGCAGTTTTGTCGATTTCAATCTCAATCACTTTCAGATTTCCATTCATCTGCTTGCATCGACTACAAGCCTCACTCGCATAACTCCGAATTTGGGAGTGACCCACACAGAGCACACAAGAAGTGAAGCCAAGAACAGAACATTCACTTGCTTAAAGTATAAGACCTTGTATTAGGAGCACTAAGATCTTTCGAAAAGCTAACCTAACGGAAGGCCCAGGAGATCCGCCAGACCAGAGAGGAGAGAGGAGTGGAGACCACAGCAACCATGGGAGGGAGAGTGGAATCCAGTGGTGCTACAGACGGAGGAAGTCTTAGCACCACCACTGAAGCGGTTGACCGGAGGTGAGGAAAGTCGACAAGCCAATTACCGGTGGATGAGAATACAAGAGGGGGAGACAAAGTGGATTCTGGTACTCTGGAGAACAACAGTGACGTTGCCAAGGAGACCCAATTGCTGAAGGATGCCAAGCAAACAAAAAAGGATAAACAAGAAAAAGAAAAAAACGGGAGGCACCCTCAAGCAAATCAAATACCTGACGAAAGAACCAGAACGTGAAAAGGAGCCAAGACATGATTCTGAAAACCCGACGGAATTCTTAAGGAAGCTTCATTCCCGGCCCTGTTTGACACGTTCGTGGCGAATGTAAAGGACATCACAGCGCCACACGGATCACTCAAAACAAGCCTCGTTGATAAAGCAGATTACGCCAATATGCAGCAAATGTTCAGATTTGTGTTCAATCAACACAAAAAAGATGAGTTACCAGATGAGAAGTCACTTTTTCCGACTCTTTTGGATGAAGAAATGGAGAGCTTGCTTCGCCTCTTCTGGGCAGAAGTGCTGGAAGGAGAGGCAACGTGCCAACAATGGAAGAATCGCCTTCGAGATCTCACGAAAACAAGATACGGTGCACGCCGTAGTTTGATTGATACGACCGAGCTTCGTGAAAATGAAATCAAGGTACGAGATGCGACAGTCAGTAACCCATGGACGTTTAACCCTCTTGCGAAGACGACCGATGCAGAAGGAGATGAACCAATTGAGGAGATCAGTACCATTGTCAGGTTTCGAACGGATGTGTATAGCCCGACGGAGATTGTGGAGATGCGGGCAGTATATATAGAAGACCACCACTTCCCCACAGAGCTACGAGAGCCCAAAGAGATTGAACTGAAGATCACTCAAGGTCTCCTTGAAGGAAACATTCTAGCACAAGGACTGCCTCAGTTTTTGAAGCGAACGTGCGATAACGACTTATATCGAGCTATTCAGAATACGATATACGCCCAGGCCGAAGGCGAATTGTACTTTCAGCTACCACTGGAATTCCCAGTGTATCCCGATTTCCAAACCTGTGAATGACACATTGCAGCAATTCTACAAGGAGCGAAAAAACAAGGCTTTGACCAGAATAAACTGACAAAAATGCTAGGCGATTCGAAGCAGATGTGCTATAATGGCCAGCAACACTCAGTTCCACCTTTTTTTCTGGACACGAGAAGCAGCCTCGGGATGGGGGAAGAATTCCACTTTATGCCATTTCGAGGTCGCCGCTCCCCGTTACAGAATGCACAGCCTGCCGATGATACGCTAGGAGTTACACCAAGCCAACGTAGTGCAAGAAATTGGAAACGACAAATTGGTGCTGATGGAATACGAAGTGAACAGCGTCACAGCAGATACAGAGTAAAGCTCCTCAATGTATCTCGATTTCTGGACGAAGCAGCGCTGGACGCTTTCATCCGGTTAAAGTTTGATGGTAACTACGCAACATTTCAAGAGCCAAGATATGGAAGATTCTCTTGAATTTGTTGGCGTCTGACACCACTTTTGTATCAAGACTTATGCGTTTTCTGTGCGTCTGTGCGCGCACGAATTCGTTTTGCCCCTGGCGACTTTTCGATACAAATCCCTGTTATTTTGGGGGACAGCCGATGGCCTTTCGAATCTGTTGAAGCGAGACGCACACAAAACACTACCGTGAAACACAAAACTCAATACCGGATCACACTTTGGTACTGCTGCACTAACGAGAAATGCTGCGAGCTGAAGGAGACGAAGCGCACCAGAATTTAGATGTAAGGTCACCTGCAGAAGCTTCTGTGCATTTAGATCGCGTACACCCTCAATGACATACCAAGCCTACTCGTTGATGTTAAGTAAGCTGGGTTTGTACTGTGCTATCGCTCATACATTTTTTACTGATAATACTCGCGACGGTGATGCTAAGCTATGTGTTTGGCTCGCTGTACACCGATTTTCACGAATTCCATTCAGAAAAGTGGACCATTTGAGCTGATTCTTGCGCCGTTGGCGATTTGTCGGAGTGATATCGCTGGTAGGAAGACTCTCCATCACACTTTGAAGCATTTTACGCGCCTGCTGAACGCTCGGAGTTGCTCGTAATTGATAACGGATAGCGTGCTGAGATTATGGATACGAACCTGGATCCATAAATCTCAGCACGCTATCCGTCTTAAGCGTCCTAAGCCCCCACGATTCACCTAAAAATCATCATCTCATAGCGCTCCAAGTACGTCACCACTCAGGACGGTTCTGCGGTTCTCGTAGAGCCACACTATGTAGCGAATTATTCCACGACTGTACATCTTCAAAGTCTTCTCGATGGCATGGTCTTTGACAGATTTCACCTAACTGGAAAGATCGACCGCGTTCGGATCTGCTGCCATGATACTGTTCCAAAGTCACACACCAACTTCTGTTCCAAAAGTCACACACCAACTCGACTAAGTGCGGTCACAAGATTGTCAAACAAATTCTTGCTACATATGACAAATATTTCAAACAGGAGCCTGGGAGATTTATTTCCAATCACCAGGTTGCCCTCCATTCTTGGACAAAGTGAAGTTCATCAATTGGATTGGAAAGAAGATTCTTGTGCACCATGTTGGTAGGAGTCCAGCTCCGCCCTGCTACAACTGTGGAGTCCCCGGCCACACGGTTGTACAGTGTCGATTGCAGTCAGACTCGCGGGCGCGAGGAAAAGGATGCATTACAGTGACAACGGATACAGTGGCCAGGTTAGTTCGTCGCAAATCCACAGTAACCAGCTTTCAGGAGCTAGAGCTCATGTGGAAGCAGCTTCGGCAGCACCAAGAGAAGGCCACTCCTCCTGGACCAGTTGTCCAACAGGAGTGCTTGAAAACGGAAGTAGTATCCGAACGAACTGAACCAGATCTCAAATCAAAGTCGGATTGGAAAACACCCGGTCACAACCAAAGCTTCCGACCCAAAAAGATTGTTCAAAGAGAAATCAATTCAGGAGGGGGTGAAAAGCAATCTGAGACTGAGCCTCAGGTTATAGATCTTGCCGGTTCCTCGGATGAGAATTCAGATGTGGAAGATCTAGGACCAGATCCAATGGTTCGTCAACATTTACTGCGCCCAGAAGTTCTGGAAAAGCAAAATCGCTTGATATCGGAGTTCATTAGCAAACGAGGTGCCAGTTTGGAAGAAAACCAGTCCAAAGTGTGTGAAAGGGCAAACGTTTTAGGTGCTGAAACACTTACTGGATCTGATGTACTTCAGCGCTGTGGACTAAACCCGACAACAACTCCAGCGACCGGAAATTGTCAATATTATGCAATTGTGATAAGCTTGCTCAACCAGGGATTTGACAACGATGCGGCAGTACGGCAATTGAAAACCTGACAACAAACTCATGAATGGAGCATTAACGCCTTGGTTCCCGAAAAAAAGTGCCCCGAACGTGCAAGCAATGTCGTATCTTACGCCATAAGCGAGTGACTTGACGTTTGTTTGGGGCAGAGTCATGATCGGAGGGTAGGTGTATAAGTTGTCGAGAATTTTTTTAAGAGATGTCGTATATTATACGACTTTCCGCCCTGTCAGGTTGAACTCGATGTCGTAACTTGCCACCATTGGACTCAATAGCCAGGAAGAAATGATTCACAGAGTTGCACTACAACTCCGATTAGTTGCAAATTTGAGAGACAAAAGGTACGTGTACTCAAGAAAATGGGCGTTACGATCTGACAATACTTACACTAATCACTGAGTGCGCAAGTTGATCTACCTAGTGCTCGTGGTCGTTCCGTCTTCACTTTTCTCTTCGTCGCCGTCTTCAGCACCACCACGAAGCTGCAGCTCTCGGCGCGTCTTCTTTCGCGCACCAGCTTCCTTGCCTGGCCGTCGCTTCCTTGCCTGGCCGTCGCAAGACAACTTTTTCCAAGCGATGGTGGTAAGTTTTGGCCGCAACTGATGTATCGTGCCATATTGCGAAGCACGTCTTTGCTGTCCCCTTGTATTCGCGACGAATCTTGTTGCACAGCCAACATTTTGCATCATCTATTGAGCAGCGCTCACAGAAGAACGTTGTGGCGAATTTTTTTGTCCACCCGTAGGAGCGCGCACACCTTGCAAGCAAAAAGCGCTGACAGCGCTTTTGGACACCACATACAGTTGCCCAATCTTCAGCCTGTTCGAGCGCGTGTGTGAGACGGATAGAGGCGCGCTTACGAGAGTTGGTGGAGGTGGGCGGGGGCGCGACGGCTGTAGAAGCTGATAATGTAAGTTGCTGTACCATTTGGAACGTGCCATCGCCGTCGTAGATGTGAGCTTCGCAGTCTCGCGATGCGAGATGTAGGCATTCACCAGGCCATATCCACAAGACCCAAAAATAAGCTCTTGTAGTATTTTTTGAACTTGGTTGACATTTGCAAAGAGAACCGCTGTAGGCGGAGTTGATCGTGCACATCAACTCCACCCATCCAGCGCTGATAGTCAATCACAGCTGCCGGACACGGAACGGTAATCAGGCCGACCTGCTTCACCTTACTGGTGACACTTGCTTCCACCGTAGAAAGGCATCGCCGAGTAGCTAAATTTATCTTGGATAATTAATTTAGAATTAGCTCAATTTAGAGAAGTACAAGCTTTTGCACAATTCGGTTCTGATTTAGATGCAACTACTCAACAACAATTACATAGAGAGGTTTGAATATTCATTATTTATAGTACTTGATAAAAATTCTAATATATTTTGATTATTTGCAAGTAGAGCCTGTACACAAGTAGTAGACCGCCTTTCGATCCCACCAGTGAAACGCTATCATGCTGGGCACCGCAACCGAGCGGGAGTACGTGATAGAGCCGCGCGGTATGCTCAATGTTGTCTTGCCGCTTGGCCCACGTAAATTACGAATCTAATCAGTTATGACATCAACGGTTAGATATGTCATAAGTTATGACGAACAAAATAGTAGCTGTGGCAGTACGCAGTTCTTGAGTCGCACGTCATAAACATTTTGGAGCCGTAGCGGTGAGGCTTATCGGGCATAAACATCCTAGTCGTGTTACGTTTTGACGTCGCAGGGAGCACGCCCTCGTCAAACGAGAACACAGCTGGGAGAGACCAGCCAGCCAGGAAACGCTGCTGCAGCTTGTCCGCAATCAGACGGAGTTTCCACAATTTATCTCGATGGTGTTCAGTTTCGTTGGCGACAAAATGTATGTCCCATAAAATGTCTTGGCACCGGTTGCGCCACATGTAGCGACCAAACGTACAAGCGGGTATCGCACCAATCTCAGCCATTGACCAGTGCGCTGCGAAGCGGCGTTTCTGCGGACACAGCATACGGGTAACAGGAAGCCAAATGACATGGAGGATCTCGTGCGTCTGAGAAGCGGGCTTTGATTTCAATCATCGTCGTATTTGTTTGATCGTTTTGCGCCGATGCTCGCTTTGTCTCGACTGGATGGCTTGTGCGCGTGTGTCAACATGCTGGAGACAATATCGATTTGTCTCGGCGGCGATCATGACCCATACCGACTTTGGCAAGAAATAGAAGAAGGTTAGAAGCGGCGAGTGGCAAATAGAGCGCAACTCTGCCAAAAGCCCAGCCTCTTCGCTACCTAGACCAGGATACGCGGGTATGTCGTCGTGAAATGCCCGAGACAGGAGACCACTCCATAGCACGCAGTGCCGTTTCGCGCTGTTTCACCGCAGACTTGTCAACTGGACCATCACCAACGCGCAGCGAAGCTACTAACGCTTCGTCCATTTGCACAGCGTCACTCTTGGAAAGGAAGTCATCTTCGTTGTCATCATCCGCGTTGTAAACAGGGGAACCATCTTCTTCATCTGGTTCAATTACATCGTCATCTCTCTCACCAGTGCTGAAGCTTTCGTACGCGCTCATGTCCTCGCTCTCCGAAATAAAATTGATGGTTTTCTTCACGTGGTGTCGCGGGCGTAGCACACGGCCCGTTGATGATGCAGGGGAATTGCTTTGCTCGGCTTCGCTCTCTATACCTGACGCCTCAGACAGTAGTTGGAGACTTGTTGCCGCTTCACGCTGCGAGTCATCAGCTTGAAGTGCACTTGGCGACAGGTCAAATGCTCTGGGGACTGCAGCTTGGGAAAGTTCTACCTCTGAATCGCTTGACGAGCCAAACAACTCATTCAAGTACGTTGTGATAGCTGGATGCCCGTGTCGATCTGTGACACTCAAACGCTCTCTCCAGACAGTATCAGCACGCCCTCCGCGTCCATGCCAACATCTTCCGCGTCATCCGTTACAGCCATGTCCTCCTCCATGCTTTTGCTCTCATCCGCCACGACTGCGTCCTTTGTCACATTTGCGCTCTCATCCACCTTGTCCAAGTTATCTGCCACACTCACGCTCTTGTCGGCGACGACCTCATCCTCGTGCTCGCTCCCATTCACATCTAACAAGCCAGTCGTCAAAGCACTTTGCTTCCTTGGATAACCAGTTGAACTGTCGAGGGCAGCACTTGGTCCTTCAGATGAGAGAGTGCTTTATGTAGTACTATTGTAGCCACTGCTATATCCTCCGACGTATTCTTGCTTTGAGTAATGCCCATCAGCATCAATTCCTGCGGAGTATCTCTCGTTATCATCCAGAAACCTCTTCTACTTATGGCATTACGTCGACCATCCGAGTGAAAAATGATAGTCCACCTCCTGAACTCGTTGGGCCGATCTGCCGGCTGCATTGCTGTAAAAATCGCATAACATTGTGCTACTTTGAAGCCTAACGCTTGTGCTGCTGGCTTGAAGGTGAAGCCTCGTATTGTCGTCCAAATTACCCATATAACTTGCATCGCCTCCTCATATCCCTCTTCCCAATTCGGAATACTTTTCACTGCCATTTCTACAAAATCTTGAGAAGCTGGAGGTGCATCTCGTGCCGCAAGGTTGCGGTACAAGACTTCGGAGTGTAAAAAATGTCCTATCCAGTTTAGCAGCCACTCTTGCCATAATTCTTGTGCTCTCCAGCAGTCCCACACAATATGTTCAATTGTTTTCACTGTTGTAAAGCGCTTATCGAACGGGCAACTCATATTCGATGGCCATCCAAAATGGTACAAATTTAAAGTTCTCGTGCAGACTCGATAAAAAATAAAAAATAAAAAATCGTCCACCTCTGAAAATCAGTTAATACCCCGGTTATTGCCATATTCTTCGCGTTTGTTGCGATTGTGCTTCTCGCTCCCAAACATGCCGCTCTGATCCTTTTTTCATTTTTTCAATCACATGTTGGACGGAAAATTGAGGTTGTTTTTTCAACCGTTTTGAGCGAGCCTTCCGAATTGTTTGCGGAATCATTTTTGCTTCCGTTTGGCGAGGCACTGTCCATGGTGATGGATGCAAGAACGGTGTTTCCTCAAAGGCCAATCCTGTCGTGTTCTGCGCAACGTTTAATGCATTTGCATCCTTGTCAAAGTTCGAGCTCAGATTTCGATCTTTTAGCGACCATGTCCAGCCTTTTGGGTTCTGCTCTGACCTGAACACAGTTGTGTTCAAGTCATTCAAGTCTTTTGCTATGACCGAGCCGTCCGACTCTGTTATCCACTTGTACTGGTTCGATAATAACGGAAATTTTCTAGGCCTCACTGGTTTTAATTGCGAAATCCAAACTACTGGAGGTACCCCGGCAAAAATACTGGCACACCATCGGCGAAGCTGACGGTAATGCCGAATAGTAAATGGTCGTGTACCTCTTGGTGGCTTCAACAGGTATACTCCCTCGGATTCCTTTCTAACCCTCAACCGCATCAACTAGCACGTTTGAAATAACGGAAAGTCTTGCTGTTTCAGTGGTCTTCCTTTAACGTCCACAATACACGCGTTTCCATCCCATTTACTTGTGCGCCAGTAATCTGTGTTCACCTTGTTTGTTGGAGTTTTCCTTGGTTCGCTAAACATGCACTTGATTGTATCCCCACTGACCCAGAAACATATTATCGAGTCTCTAATTTCTTGTACTCGATCTTTAAGCTCAGACATCTCCTTTATCATGTCTTGTTGCTCCGTGATGTCTGTCCACAATTCCATACGGCTGATTTGTTGAATTGTAGGTGGCCGCCGCCCTTTTCGCTTTCGCTGCGCTTGTTGAACTTGTCGTTTCGCTGTTGGGGTGAAAGCACAACAGTCCCTTCCGGTGGTTAATTCCGAATGAGCTAACCAATGCCAGGCAGCGTGGTAATTGTCCATTGAACCCTGTATCCACTGCTCTGCTTGGTTTATCCTTGTAGCCTTTAACGCTTGATCTATATTTTGGAGACCTAGCCCACCCTGATCTTCCGGTGCAAACACTAAACCCGGAGCGATCTTGTGTCGTACTTTCAATTCCTGCGTTACTCCTTTCCAAATGAACCTCTTTTGAAGTAGTTCTAGTTCTTTGAGTGTTTTCTTTGACATCAGTATATGCATTCCAGTGAACAGTATCGCCGGTAATACCACAGTGTTGAAAAGCAACACTCATTGTTTAACAGAATTTGTTACTCGAGTGGCAACTTGTAATCGCTTCTTAATGTTTCTGATTCTTAAATCCCAGTTGTACTCTGCAGTGTCGTGAGTACCAAAATGATATCCCAAAATTCGAACAGTGTCTCCATCCGCTAATACTGGATACCCATGGCATTTTGTTTGCTTCCACGCCGTATTTAATGGTATCAGTGTAGGCAGGTGGCCTGCGATTTGGCAACCAGACGGCAGCAGCAACCTAAGGTGATGATCGATTTGACAGGAGAGTGACGGTGTGGAACACGTAGAGCAGTCGGGTCCAAGAAGCGGCGAGCCAGAGGACTAGCGGCATCAGCTACGGGCGGTATCATGAAAGGCAGCGGGACTTAACGCGCCAGAAGGAGGCTACAAAGATCTCAGGAGGAGCGACACAGTGATGCGAAGAGACGGAGTATGAAGACAGGAAGGGCGACATCAGTCGAGGAACCGTGCGGCTGCAGGACGGTCGACGTGCGGAAGTGAGCAGATAGGGTAGGAGGCGCCCTCTAGTAGACTAGGTATAGCGGGCTTCGTAGACACGGATCACGAGTGGCAGCTGGCTGCTCGATCCCTCAGCTAAGATTGTTCCCGGACGGAAGCAATTGAGACTAACAAGAAGAGGATTTGCTCCGAAGCACGGGTTCCAGTTAAAGCGGTGAGGTTTAGGACTGTGGTCAGTGCATGATGAGGGCGAACGGGCAGTAGAGTGACAAGGACCATAGTTAGCGACCATGGAGGTCGAAGCAGAGCGTAGGGCACTCAGTCTTGGTCGACGGACTAAAGGGGTTCGCTGGTGCGCGCCAAATAGCTAGCCCCGGTGTCCACTACATATTGCGTGTTAAGTACGGGTTACCTACAGGACGCAGGCCTACAGACCCTTCCCGGGGTGCGGCTGCCGATAATGCGTTCTCCTCGTCGTCCCTATCCAAGAAAGGCTAGTAGGTGTCTGGTGTGCCGATCGTACTGCCTCGCACTGTAGACCTACCTATTCTCCATCTACCTAGGTGCGGGTGCGAGAGTTGCTGCTCTGGGAAAAGTTGACGGAAAAGCTACATCAGTATACTTTTCTGTGGTTGGACCTTGAGACCCGACATTTCTCAAAATTCTTGCAGTAGTTGATTGAGAATCGCAATTTGTTTTGTGGCAGATAAAAACACGGTGCTGTCGTCGACAAACCCATTGAATACGTGGTGTTTACCTCCAGAATTCGGGATTTCCAGCCCCTCAATACCCGGATGTACTGAAATAGCTCGCCCTAGGAAATCCATTGCTAACACAAAAAGAAGCGGTGCTAATGGGCATCCCTGGCGTATTCCAGAGTTAACAGCCCATTTACTCGATTCTTCGCCGTTCACAAGATATCTCGCAGTTGTCCCCGTGTGCAAATTATGGAGGACATCTAAGAAACCTTGTGGAAATCCAAACTCAGCTAGTGCTGCCAGCATAAAACTTCGATCCAGCGTATCATACGCTTTCCTCTCATCGAGACAGAGAATTGCTGGGGAATTTGCCCAGTCTAAGCTCGGGTTTTTGCTGATCATCCGCAAGAAAGCTTGAACTATCGTCACACTTTTAGTCATCAGTCTTCCTCTAACATATCCTTGCTGCCCTGAACTTATTATCTGCGGTAGGAATCGGTGAATCCTCTCCACATATATACGTCCAAGGATCTTATAGGCGGTGTTCAACAGAGAATTGGGTCTATAGTCCATTGCGTCAGTTGAATCTCCTTTTTTTCTGAGTGGCACTACCATAGCATCTAGGAAAGAGTTTGGTACTGCTGCTCCTTTTTGTATGGCCTGATATACAGCTGCCAGACATTCCGCCATCTCGTCTTTAAAGCCCTTGTAGAAGTCGTGAGATAATCCACTCGTACCCCCAGACTTATCTCGAGGAAATTGTTCGATTGGATAGATAGCTTCCCCTCCAAAATCGGCTTTAGCAACTCCTTCTAATCATTCGAATGTAATCGTTCGGACTCTGGAAAGGCATGAAATCTTCGCAGAGTTGCTTGCATTTCTTCTGGCCGTAGAGACGCATGAGAGCCTCTCCTGATGTCATTCCACTCACTAGCCATTTTATCAGCTATAGACATCTCTTCTGGGTAAAAGTGCCCAGGCGACGGCAAAAGATTTGACACAGTTTGGTCTCGCTGCCAATCCGCATGACGTTTATAAAACCTCTTCATATTTTCATGTGTCGGTTGTAAAGTGCGACCAAAAGCTCGTTGCCCCAGTCTAACTCGACAATTTAGTGCAATCCGTTGAAGTTCTTCCCGGGCTGTGGACTGGCGATTTAAACTGTACCTGATGTTGTTAAAGTAGGCAGTTGTGCGCTCCTTATCCAGTCGCGCCACTTCCCGTAACATGATCGAAACTTGCTGCGCAAATGTATCCCATGCCCGAGTTGGACAAGTTTGCTGCAAAAAGATTGTCTTTAATTTCGCGATTCTTTTCTGAATCTGCTTCCAACCCACTCTGGAGCCGCGCTATTGATGGGATATCGTGCTTTATCAGATCTTCGTTTCCGAGCTTGCTGCAGTGCAAACCACAACCGAACTTCTTGATGGTCAGAAATATTCACAGGCGATCGTGCTTCAACCCATTGGGCGAGTTCTGCTACATCCCCACATAGATAAAATCTGTCTAATCGGCTTGCAGAACGATTTCTCCAAAAACTATAGTGTGTGAGTGGATCCGGGAGGTGGTCGTCACTTGCATGTGTTGTCAGCTGAACTACATCAATTAGATCGAGCTGATCCACAAGTTTGGCTAGATTCGAATTCGCACAGGATTTTGAACTTGGAATGCCATGGGTTAATCGATCAAGTGACGGTGTTAACACCGCATTGAAATCCCCACCTAGCAGTAAGTTCTTCTCGCCCATAATCCACATTTGTAGGTTTCGATAAAATAAATTCTGCATCGATTTTTCACTTGGTGCGTATACGTTTACCAAAGTCCAGCCTCGATATTGTGAAGCCATTCGCCTTCCACTCCACTCGTCTTCTTTCCACGGACTAACAGCACCGGCAATTTTTGGATTGAGCAGGATTCCTGTCCCCCAAGACGCTCCTTCCTTCATTGTCCAATAACTAAAGAAGATGCTCCGGATATTTCAGTCCCCAAACTCTATTCCACCCCATTACGATGTCTTGAATTTATTTTTCTGTTTTAAGATGAGTATCTTGTACATATATGACGTCGGCTGGCGAACTGTCTGTCTGTTGTTTCCAACTTCGTAACCATCCAGCCTGTCGGCTTAACAAACCCTTGCAAGTTTTGTGCTATAAATTGTAATTCTGTTCTTTGACCGTGAGCCTTCCTTCTCTTCACCGATCCAGAACGATAAAATAAATCTGCTGCGTATACAAATCTGTTTCTTCGTTCATTTCCAGGTTCATTGTATACCGATTTGGGGTTAATCTTCCATGTCTTCTGTGTTTTCTGGCTCTGCATTTTTCATGCTCCATTGCCAGAAGTGATTCTAACGCAGCCCAGTCACCCTCAGAGCCATTACCGAAGAAAACCTTTCGCACTCGTGAATTGTCTTGCAGTAGCTGGAGAAACCGGTTAAAAGTTTCTCTCGAATCAAACGTAATTAAACCCGGATATTCCAGCATGCTACTTATTTCTGTTGCATAGGCAAATGAAGCGCTTAACTGCCGAGATAGTTGGTCAGCCTTTCTCTTCCTACACAACTGAACCAGCTGCACTTTTCCAGGGTCGAGCTTATTGAGCGCACTCCAGAGGTCTTTTAAATGAATGTAGCTATCATCTTGCAATGTATTCCGCTCATTGCGAATAAAAAACTCAAGCCAATGCTGAATTGCTTTTACCACTACCTCGTCTACCGGTGCCCCGTTCGTTTTTCGGTTCAAGGCCGCCTCCAACATCTCCGACATCCCAATTACCAGGCAATCAATTCGGTATTGTCGAGTCCAGTCAAGAATAATGTTCACTTTTAGTGTCCTCGGGACAAATTCAGGTGAATTTACTTGCTGCAAGCATTCCATTAGAACGTTAGAGTGTGATTGTACTGCATTCTGCCAAACTTCAGGATCAATCGGGAGTTGGGGGAACGGGATTTCGCTGAAAATTTTCCACCTCTCTTTTACAGAATTCCATTCCTCTCGATTCACTCTCTCTGCTCGCCCGCGAACCTGTGGATGTGCGTTCGTCTGGTGGTTCTTTGGGCTGTTGGTTGTAGCATTGACTTTCTCCTTCGTTTATCGAGCCACTTGAATCCGCTTCGAGGGTCCATGCCGATATACCCGACCCATCCATTGCAGAATCTCCATCTTCTGGAGTAATCATACTGACTATACCATCTTTCTGCAACCGGAGCTGCCACTGCTTCAGTAATGCTTGCCTTTCTCCCGTTGCACGTAGCATTAATTGAGATTGCGATGGTTTGCTCCAATCTAGATTAAGTAGAAGTGTTTGGAGACCAGGTGCCAGTCCATGGGGCCCTTGCGTGGGAAACGCCATCAATTCTTGTAGTTTATCACCACCGACTTTCATTATCTCTAGAATCTCTTCTTTTTCCTGTTCTGTAAGGCTCGATTCCTTAAGAGCTTCCGTGATTTCTTCCTCTGTCATCGGTTTTGGATCTACAGGGTTTGCTTCTTTTGGGCTTGACTTTTTTCCTCCTTCCTTCGTTCCAAGATTTTGACCCACTTTCGGCTTGATCTTAAACAATTGTTGAGACTGTCTTCTTTTGGTGACATCCTTTAATTTAACCACGTATAGTGCTGAGAGCCAAAGTGAAGCACAATGGGCAACTTGCCATTCCTTTTCTGCTCCTTACACTCGTGTTGTAATATACTTATCCAATCTGCAGCCTCCTTGCTGCGGTAAGTAAACTCTCCTGCTGATTGTAATTCATGTTTCGAAGTCACCTTGTGAATTGGACTGAAAATCTGGTAGACTGTCTTCTTCCGTCGATTCCAGAAATGTCGGACGCTCAAGTAACTTCGTTATCAGCAAGAGTGTCAATTCAGAACCCCAAAGTAATTTCGACAGGAAAGCATATCGATTGGATCTTGAGACAAGAACATCTTCAAACCGTTCTTTCAGACCCTTCGCCGATTCCTGTTTGGTCATCTCCCCTGCTTTGTCACAGTATACACTCAGAATCGATTGGCGTATATCATGCGGAAATTCCGCCTCAAATCCATGTTGCGTTGCCATTAACCCCTTGGTTCCCGACGTCGTAACTAACGACATTACCAATTTGTAATGTCGAATCTTACGACATACAGAGGCCAACAACAGTAAATGGCTCAAGATGAGGATTCCAATACTTAAAGTAAGGCAATTTCGCCAGCCACAAAACAATAAGGTTCGAGAGGTCATCGAGGACCGCAACAGAAACGGTGTGGCGCGGGAAAGAATGAAGTAGTACTCAGCCTTGGAACCACGCACTCAAGAACCTGCCGGATGCCGCCCAGGCGGTCAAGAGGGTGCGGGAACGTCGAAGCCGCCGCCGCACTCGCGCGAGATATAGACTTTGGGCACTTCTGGCGCCAACTTGCTGCAATTGGATAGACTTCAAAACGGCCAACCAGAACGAGTAACGCCTGGAGGTATACGAATCCTGATGGAGCCAACGTTCTCGTCGGGGAGGACGAGCTCGTGAAGTATATTTAGTGCACAAAACGAAGAACCACCCCGGGACGGCAACAACATTTACGGAATTCATCTCAGTCACGTAGCAAATAACTTCGCAGGAACTACAGAAAGTCATCAAAGCGGTGATTAAATCCAAAAGGAAACCAGCAATATTCAGCAAGACCAATTCGCCACCCAATTCCGGAAAAGCATGCAAGACCACATACCACAGACCAGCAACACATTTCCTGACCAAGACAAATCATCAATCAGGCATAGCCTTCAGCGACTTCAGGACTCTATAGTTTCTAGTTAAAACACAAATAGAGGACTTCTTACCCCCGCAAGTGAATACGGTATTCTCATTCTCTCGAAAACGTACGTACCAGTTAATAGTCGTTTCTTTCAGGTAGCAGCAAGTATTGGCTGTAGGTGTCCTCGTCCCGCTACATATCCTATCCGGAGAAAATGCCGCATTCGACGTAAGTCGAAGGGGCTCATCCATTCGTAACCGGCTCCCGCGCAAAGAAGGATGACAAGTGCATCACCAGATTTGTACATGCATTTACTGTACCCACCTAATCCTTTCCTCAAGGACCTAAGTCATGAGTCACGGAGCCTCGTCCGTGACATATCAAATTGCTAAGCTAATTCACTTTGAACTTTCTTCCAATCCAAGACCCGTCCACCAGAACAACTATCAATTCGCCGATCGAAGATGCGACTTTACAACGTTGTGCTCATTGCTGTAGCTGCCCTTCTGGGAAGTACAAACGCTCAGTCAGCCACAACTCTTAAGGCTCCGGTGCTCGACAGTGATCAAGACGTTAACAAACGCTTTCTAAGAACTGGAGATTCAGCAAGTAAGCAACTTGTCAAGACGGAAGAAAGACGACTGGTGAACATCGACCTCATCCTCAAAGACGCCGTCATCAGCTTCAAGAAGGCCACCAAGTGGAAGGCCCAGTTCATGTGGTGGAAATTGATTAACAGGAAACCGTTCAAATTGATGCAAGAGTACGACATGCTGAAATTTGGCAACCAAATGATCACGCACCCCAAGTGGAAAAGGTCATGGCGTATCAAAAAAAACTACGGCAAGGGCCCACATGATTATCAGTCGGTCAATGATGAGACAACGTGAGCTTTGCGAGACCACGACCAAGAACCTCGTTGTACTGGGAGCAGATAAATGTTTTAGTCTTAACTCGATAACGGTCTGAAAGACATTCGATTGATTTGTAATATGTGTTGCGTATCTTCATCAGAAAGTTTTGTTTTCTACTTCATACGGCATGTAAAAGAATTATAAACCAGAAAATCCGTTCCATAGTGGGCAAATGCAATCAAATTACTTATTTCTTCCTTGCTTCGTTCGGACCACGAAAACTAGAGAAACGATCGTGTCGCTCTTGAAGCAGAGCAAAATTAAAATACCTTGTGTCAGTTTGTTATTCGCAAGTCTCAACGTCCAAGCATTTAATACGGACGCTGCGTTTCGGTAGTGGACAAATGAATTTATCTGTCTAATGGGACAGTAACACCGAAGAATAAGCTTCTTGTAGCATTCCATAGCAGTTTCTACTTGAATGACCCACTATTAACGGAGCTTACAACTAGAACAAGAACTTTTAAGGAGTAAGACAAGACATGTTTTCGGGCGGTAGGCAAAATGTCGTAGGGTAATATCGAGTAGGGGAAAGTTCACTAGGAGCCACTTAGTGAAGGCTTCACTACGAAGTCACTAACTTTCGCGAAAGAAAGTATGATGGAGAGGGAAGCAACACACATTTTTTGGTGGAAGGAGTGCTTTTGAATTACGGACTGAATGAAGCAATTGGCGCGGATAATCATGGTAGAGTATTTTAATATTAAAATCGATGTGTATCCTGCACTGTGGACGGAAGTTTTTTAACCGAGCATAGAAACTTGGTAGCGATGGTCGAGATACGAGTGAAACCTACGGCTTTCTTATGCAAACACGATGACTAGTCCGTGCAACAGATTCTTGGGGGCAATTTGAACTACAGTACTTCGAAGTACTTCAGTTTGATACCGACACGAACGCGTTAGAAAAAAACGTGGTTATTGTCATCAAGGGGGAAATTCAAAATAGTGTAGGAGATAGATGAAGTACTCGCTGAAGTGTTCTGTTCGGTGTATACGTTATTGCTGCGGGATCCATACTTCGAACAGGTCATTTTTCAAAAGAATCAATTAAGCGTGCGGTGCTGTTGTGATTGCACTTCGTCGTCTACTCGGCAAGGTCCCTACCGCTTGGCACACGTCCTGCGCGTGCCGGGCGTGCGGCTTGTGGGGCCGAGTGCCGAAAGGACACGAACGGTGCGATCTGATTGGCGGAGGATTTTGGATCGCGTCCTTTGATTGGACGGGTGGCTTCAACTTACAGGACATGTGTTGATTTGCATATGCATTGACGAGACACCGTGTCCGTTTTACAAAAGCGTGTCCGTTGCACATTTGGGGTTTGTATAGGGATGTGTATAGGTCCGTTGCCGATTACAGTCAAGTGAAAACAAGGAGGTACAAGGAGACTAGCATGGGTAGGAGGAAACAAGCAGCACTAGGACTTCTAACTAAATGGAGCTCACTTTCAAATCTACTTCCTTCGACTCACATCGACTACAAGCCTCGTTCGCACGTTCTACTCACTCAATTGGATACGAGCCCAAGCTACGCTGACACCCTCAAGCTCGTGGAAGATAGCTACTTCCACTGGGAGTTCAACATGCGGATGAAGCTCTCTCGCAAAGGACTGCTGGCCCACAGCCGGAGTTCGATGCGCTGAGTGACCGCTCCACGGTACAATGGAAGACCGACGATCTGAAGGCCCTTGGTGTGATCGCTGGAGACGTGAGTCTCACATACCAAGTGTGCATCCGTGGAGCGCAGAGTGCAGCGGAGTCGTGGCGTTGCTCCAGGAGCAATTCAACAAGTCCACGCTCAAAACCGGCTCATCATTACCAAGAAGTTGCACAACTTCAAGATGGAGCCCGGTACGCGGTTTGCTGTCATGTGGACCAGTTCAAGGAGCTGGTGCTGCAGATGGAGACTATCAGAGAGTCTCTGGACGAGGCCCGACAGCTCATGTTGCTGCTCGGCAGTCTGACGGACGAGTACAAGATGATCGGCACTGTACTCGAGAACACGCCCAACGTCACGTTGGCGTACGCAATCCAAGCTCTTGCTGGTGTTGAAACCTCGGACGAATCGACATCGGCTCAAGAGAAAGCGTTCGCAGTGAAGAGGAACCACGGCAAGTTCAACAAGCGTGCGTTCCCAGGGATGTGCTTCTGCTGCAAGAAGCCAGGGCACAAGGAGTTCGAGTGCCGCAAGAAGAAGGCCGACGAGGGACGTGGACAAGTGGGGCAAGCGCAAGTTCAAGTGTCTGAATTTGCGTTCACGGCTGCGAGTGCGATGACCAAGATCGAATAGCTCGTCGACTCCGGTGCAAGCTCGCACATGACCAGCATCCGGGACAAGTTTATGTCCATGTCGAAGCTGAAGACGCCAGTCCGCATCACGATCGCGGACGGTACGAAGATCGACGCTGTTGCCAAGGGCACCGTCTCAATGAAGTTGATGGACGGGACGTCCGTCACTCTATCGGATGTTCTCTACATCCCAGAAGTTGAAGGGACCTCATCTCGGTGTCGGAGCTGGCCGAGAAGGACGTCACCGCGCAATTCAGCAAGGACAAGTGTGTGTGTTTTTTTTTCACTTTGGCGGTGCAACGGTCATGGAGGCCAAGCGCTGTGAAAATGTCTACAAGCTGAAGACATTGGGGGACGAGGTGTGCCAAGTCGCGACGACATCTCATAATGGGCATGGGCAGTTGTGCATACCCGTCTTGGCCACATCCCGTACAAGCGCTACGAGCAGCTGTTGAAGTTAGCTGATGGTGTACCTCGCATCGCTGAAGACGCGCCAAGTGACCACGTGTGTGTTGGTTGCTGCATGGGCAAGATGCGAGCTGATGACTACCCACATCATCCCGAGAAGCTCGTCAAGAGCGCTGGTGTGTTGGACTTGGTCCACACAGACGTAATGGGTCCGATGCAAACTCGGACGCCTGGTGGGTGTAGGTATGTGGTGACGTTCGTCGACGACTACTCACGCCACGTGACGGTCTACTTCATGAAGACCAAATCGGAAGTGCTGTCAAAGTTCAAGATCTTCAAGGCAGCAATGGAGAACGCAACAGGAAAGACAATCAAGCGTATGCGTTCGGAAATAGCGGCGAGTACACGGGTCGACAGTTCAAGACCTACCTCGACCGCAGCGGCATCAAGAATGAGAAGACGGTGCCGTACACGCCTCAGCAGAATGGACTGGCTGAGCGCATGAACCGGAGCCTCATCGATATGGCTCGCTGTTTGCTCTACCACGAGAGCATCGAGAAGAAGTGGTGGGCTGAAGCTGTTAAGACTGCAGCGTGAACCATCAACCTGATACCCAACTCGGTGACAGTCAAGACGCCTCACGAGATCGTGTACCAGGCGAAGCCGCAACTCAAGAACGTGAAGGTGTTTGGTGCACTCGGCTACGCGCACATCCCTGACGAGAAGCACCGGAAACCTGACGCGAAGGCATTCAAGTGTCGCTTCCTGGGTTACGATGGTGGTGTCAAAGGATACCGCGTGCTCAATGTGACAACGGGGAAGGTGCAAATCGTGCGCACAGTCAAGTTCATGGAGACTACGAGCGCCGATCGTCTGGGGATGAGTCCAGAGGTGGGGGATGATGAAGACACTATCACGGACCCTCACGGTAGGCCCCAACCGCAACCAGAGACCTCGACCCAGCTCGTTATACCTCGAGTTGAAGTTGGTGACGTGATCCCACTTCAACGTGACGTGAGCACCGTCGGAGCAGTCGTTCCGTACGTATCGACACATCCCATGATTACGCGGGCGCAAACTCGTCACATTCACGATACAACGGATCCTGAAGAGGCAGGAGCAAGGAAGAAGCAGGTCATCGATGCACCATCGTCGAGCGGAACGAAGCGTCACAAGATGACCCAAGAGCGAGTGAAACCAAGTGGTGACCAGCTCACAATTGAAGATGGCCGAGCGATGGCTGCTACGGAAGAGGTCCCAAGGTCGTACGAGGAAGCGACTACCAGTGAAGACCGCGTCCAGTGAGAGAAGGCGATTGCTAGCGAACTGCAGTCGCTGATGGACAACAAGACGTGGAAGATCGTGCCGAACCGATTGGTTGTCGTTGGGTCTTTGCACTGAAGCGCGATGAGAAGGGACAAGTCGTTCGTCACAAGGCTCGTCTCGTAGCGAAAGGGTATTCGCAACGTCATGGTATCGACTACGAAGAGTCGTACTCACCCGTGGCGTACCTGAATTTAATCCGCGCCAAGCTGGCCAAGTGTTGTGCGGAGGGGAAGCACGTCCATCAGTGTGATGTTGACACGGCATTCCTGTATGGCACGTTGGATGAGGAGATCTACATGGAGTTGCTAGAAGGTCTCCGGGAGCTGGAGCGCGATCAAGGCGAAGATGATGTCGTGTGCCTGCTGCTGCAGAGTTTGTGCGGCCTGAAGCAAGCGTTTCGTGTGTGGAACGAGACGATCCACAAGCACCTCGAGGGCATGGGGTTCACGACTGCAGATGCTGACCCATGTGTGTACACACGTGGTGAAGGTGATGATGAGTGCATCGTGTGTCATGTGGATGACATGCTGATCGCATCTCAACATCTGGCTGTGATTGCTTCGGTGAAGGCTGGAATCGCTGAGAAGTTCAGGATCAAGGACCTCGGAAAGGCGCGCTTCATTCTCGGGATCGAGATCGACTACGTCATGGATCGCAAGACACTCGGCATCAGTCAGCAGGCGTACACGGAATCGATCAGCAAGAAGTTTGGCCAAGAGAATGCCAAGCCGTGCCTGACGCCGCTAGAGCCTGGAGTGCACTTGACGAAGGCGGTGAACCAACGACGGAAGAAGTGAAGGAAACGATGAAGGCCAAGCCTTACCGTTCGCTAGTGGGAAGCCTGATGTTCTTGGCGTGCGGAACGCGACCCGATATTTCGGTGGCAGTGGCCAAGTTGAGTCGCTTCCTGGAGAACCCTGGTGAGAAGCACTGGGACACCGGCATCAAGGTGGTGCGATACTTGCTGAAGATCAAGGACGTGGGCATCGTGTACGACGGATTGCTGGGCCTGCAACTTGAAGCGTACTCCGATTCGGACTGGTCAGGCAACCGTGACGACCGACGCTCGGTGAGCGGGATGATGCTCTTTGTGGTGCTCCTGGGGTGTGGCGCTCGACGTTTCAGAAGACTGTTGTCGTGTAGGAACACGCCAGATTTTGCTTCTGCCAGTGCTCCCACCCACAATATACACCTCGTCCGCGAAGACGGGGTGAAGAATGGGCGAGGCTTGAACCCGAAGGCCTTGACTCTTCCCTTGCACCGGGTTGATGTTGACCCTGTGCGTCGTTGACTTGTCGGCGGACAACCAAGAACACCGCAGCGCTAGTCACGAGCGACGACTAGCCTGCTTTCACGCGTTCTCACTCTTCTCACTCTCTCTTGTAATTCGCTGGCCCTCAGTTAGGAAGAGTCCAGGGCTTTCGCCGTTGAGCGAGGATGCCGGGGCAAAGGCGAGCCGGCTGGGGGTAGATATTGGGGAGGCCTTGATCTGGCACTCCGCAGTCGAACGAGCACTCGAGCTCGAGTCTTCCGGCAGCAAACCACTCTTCTTCTTCTCTTCTTGGGCTTGCCACGGGCGAACACTAGCTCACTCAGCCAACGTGTCCACCGGCAGGCATAATCGGGGCGTTCAAGCGGGACCAGACGCTACGGTAACTTACCGTAACCGGACTTGACTCTTGTGCGATCGCGGGGAAAATCTGCTCTGTTTGTTTCGCCCTGCGGGCGCTTATCGCTATACTATGCTTTCCTATGCTTCAATACAAATATCTAGTGTGAACTTGGCCGTTATGAAACTACCGAGGTCTCGGCGACGGTTCAGCGAGGGGTCGCTGCCTGGATACCGGCCGGATATGACCTTTGCTTGGCCGTTGCGAAACCCACGCTCCCTCGGGTCAGTGCCCTGTCACTCCAGTAGATCTTTTTAGCCAATCAACGCTTGGTCGCACATTCTCTCATCTTGCCACTCAAGACTCCGAAGCAACAGCGGCAGCGGCGGCGGCTTCGGGAAAATCCCGACACCACAACCGCCCCCACTGCGTCGCTAACCACCGCCTGGCGAGCATCGTGGTGCTGTTACCTTTCCGATGGTCAAGACCTCGTCAACGCTGGATTCTGCGCGTGCAATTGCCCTCCGGATGAGTCTCAAAGATGGCTCTGGACGCTCGGTACGTCCTCGAACCACGCTGTGTTGCTTTGTGCTTCACCACTGTGCACTCACTCGCGCTGTCGATCGTATGCGTGCTCATGGTGATGTAGGTGACTCGCCAGTCGTCTGCACAGCCCTCGTCAATCGTTCCGTCAACTCCTGCTCCAGACGAGGCATCGTCACATGGGATTCCTGAAGCGGCGGCCTCGTCACAGCCACTTGGTCCGACGTCGGACCGTGGTGATCCTCCTGCGACATCTCAGGCTTCGATACGTTGTGCATTTCGCTGCTCGTCCTGCTTTCATCGCTCCCGCACGCTCATCGAAGACTCGTTGATGTTGCAGCCAAAAGAATCACCCTCTCTCCGAGCTCCGCGACTTAGTGAAGTTGAAGGTACAGCTCTGCACGGCCTTCTTATGGACGCATCCGAGTAGACTGCAGATCGATTGGTGGCCGTGTTTGGCTCACATCTCACCGACGCTGTCCGATGTTTGGCGCGAATGACCGACCGAGAGGTCGGCCTTGCTGTAGTGGTGAATCCTGAGCTGCCAAAGTCAGACATCAAGCCTGAATAGTACGAAATGGTCAGGACGTGGACGGATGTGGACAAAGACAGCTAGGATGTGGACAAAGACAGCTAGGACTCGGCTCAGGTGGATGCAGGGCTCGTGGGTGGCGGAGGTCGACGCCCTTTGTCTTCTCAGTCTGTTGCGTCGGACCCAGAACCCCAGGTCGTCTTCTAGACTACCATTTAAGCGTCGCCATCTCGTGCTCGGTTTGTCGAGACCTCCACAAGCACCAGTAGTATTCTTTCGAAGCGTTTTCAGCGTAGTTGGTGCTCTTGAGAGTTCGTTCCATACATCGTTCCAGTTTCCGTTCACATCTCATCAAATACAATAAGAAATTTGGTGCAGTAGCTGTTTTCGTCGCATACTTGGGCTGCATTGCCCCAAGTGCAGGTCATTGTTGTGGCAGCGTACGCTGCCTAGTCCTCGTCGGCAACTTGGACCATCTGCAAGCGCTGTTCTCGCTTCTTGCGCTGCAGGTAATCGTAAAGCATGCCTCCACACGAGAGGTTGGATATAGGCTCCCAGGTGGGCTCATCTTGGTCAGCCCACTTGATCTTGAACTCCCTAATCGATCGAGCTGCCTCGTAGACATGGGTGTGCGGTCATCAAGAATCTACAACACCTCTCTTTCACCGGTTAATCGATCAGGTTCCCAGCTATCCTCGGGCAAGAGCTCTTCGTCAAAGTCAAAGCGTGATTCCTCAGTCACATCCTGCGTCAACCGAGTCTTCGGTCGGTCTCCAAACTCGTTCACCGCTTTGAGACGCGACACGTGTACCACCGGATAAAAGCGATAGCCACTTCGATCTGGCAGTTCCAGTTCGTAAGCATACTCCTCCACCTTGCGCTTGACTGGGAACGGTCCGTGCCATCGGTGGGCGAGCTTCTTCGTCAAACCGGGCTTGAAGCGCTCCATATACAGCCATACTCGACCTCCTGGCTCAAAGAGAGACATCGTTTCTGCCTCAGCAGGTTCGTCACTTGCTTGATTATAATTTCGCTGATCTTCGTGCAAATCATCGTTCGATTGTCGGGGCACAGTTGCACGTTCTTTCCGACTCAACGAGTCATTGTGCTCCTGAGCACGGCGAGCTTTCTCGGTAGCTTGGTACTCCTTGGCCATCTCGAAATCGATCTCGTTTTGACGATTGACTTCTCGGCGCCACCGCAACGCATCCGACTGTTTACCGGGACCTCGGTGTAGCGAAGTCGTCAATGCCTGTAGCGTCAAGTGGGCGTCCCACCCATGCACAAGGAAGAACGGGGTCTCATTCTGGGTGGTATCCATCGAGTTGTTAATCGCAAAGACCAGTCGTTCCGCGATGTCGTCCCAATCTTGCTGAAGTGGATCTTCGACGTACACCTTCACCGTCTACATGATCGTCTTTACCGATCTCTCTTACTGCTCGTTAGCGTGGGGCCGGTAGCTCAGTGTGGCGCGCGACCTCGACTGCATCATGTCAGTGAAGGCTTGGAAGACTTCACTCATGAAGCAGGGATCACTGTCGTGTCTGACGAGGGATGGTGCTCCAAAACGTCGGTGTATGCACTCTTCGAACGCTTGTGCCACCATGAGAGCCGATGTGTCGGCCATTGGCTTTGCAATCACAAATCCAGTGAAAGCGCACTCGAACAGCAGCAAGGCCGTGTTGCCTCGCCGAGACTTCGTCAGCGGTATAACAAAGTCCATTGACACAATTTGAAGCGGCCGCTCGGCAAGAATGTTGCCGGGCGAGTAACCTCGAAGCTGGGGTCGGCTTTTGCTGGAGCTCAGTCGGGGCACGACTTCACGTGTTTCCGACGGCTCGACCCCACGTAGTAGAGCAAGCCATCCTCCGTGAGCATGAACTTATCAGCCGCTAACCAAGCATTGCGTGCAGCTTTGTAGCTCATCGTCTCCACTTCACCGCGCTGCAACGACTTCACGTTTGACCATCTCAGTTCTTCGTCTTGTCCTCTAGATATACGACGACGACGTTCCTCCTGAACCGCTACTGACTCAATATCTTCGGTTGTGGGCTCTGGCGCTTGCTCGGGACTTGACTGCGGGACCTCGTTAAGAGTTCCTGCTGGTTCAAGAGGGTCGGGTTGCTGGTCGTTCGATGTCTCGTCAGCAAACCTGACTCGCTTCTTGCGTGCCTTGCTCTGTCGCCTTGTCACCACCGAGATTTTCCTGTACTCTGTAGGTACAAAGTTGGTGAACGTCTTGCGTATTGGCATCACTTGTGCATCTAGAACTTGAACGAAATTGTCCGTCATTAGCTTCAACTCGCTGCTAGTGTTCGGCAGGGCGTCGTAGATCATTTCTGGGATTCTGTTCAGGGTCGAAAGCTCGGTTTGCCTGTCTTTGCTGAGAATCACTTTCGATACCTTTGTCTCCAGTGCCTCACCGGCTAGCGAGTCTGCTGCTGCATTGTACTCCCGTACCACATGCAGGTATTTCACTGATCGTAGCCTCGCTGTGAGTTACTTGTGTCGGTTCTGCAGGGCCATTAGCGACTCCTTACGACACGCCATCACCCCTAGGGATTGCTGGATTGCGAGTTTCGAGTCTCCCACCACCACCAAGTCTTCGGCACCGTGCTCTAGAGCGGCTAGCACTCCATTGTTCATGCCGGTGTACTTGGCAACGTTCACAGTGGTGGTCTCGAGATACGCACTCGCTGCGATCACTATCTGCCATTCCGGGAGTCGCCATACAATCCACGAACAGCTGCTATAGCCTCCATACTTCTCCGTCTTTGCTGATCCATCGAAGGACACAACGAGGCCTCGGTAGTCCCGAGGCAGACGTGGATACAAGAGGCTCGGGTCCATGCGAATCGTTGGCGACCCCTTGGACGGTGGTGCAATTGGTGCCAGCGAGTCTTCGAGGTCGACGAAGCTTGTGACTGTCGACTGGAGGAGTTGAGCAAACGCGCAGTCCATCTCCTTAACTCGTTGGACCTTCAGGTGCCACGGGGAGAGAAGCACCGAGAATTGCACCGCTCGGCCGAACAGTGACTTAGATCGATGTACCCAGTCAAGTGTTGAAAACCGAGTGTACACATGGATTGTCCGGCCAGCGAGCTGCGTGTAGCGCTGCTTCAGTAGCAGCAATAGCGCAAACACCTCTTTTTCGGCCGGATGGTAGTTCATTTCAGCATCCTTCAGCACTCGGCCGCAGAACCGTACCGGGTGCAGCTTGCCATCGTGCTCCTGCATCAACGTGGTGCTCAGAGCCCATTCATTGGCAAACAGCATCACGTGCACTTCTTTGTCCCGGCAAAAGCGCCTAAGGATGGGTGCATTGGCCACTTTCTGTTGCAGGGCGGCGAAACTGCACCTGGCGGTCGTCAAGTCGTGCAGCGGGGCTGTCGTAGCTCTTTGCATAGAGGAAGCGTTAACGTCCACGACCTTCGTTCTTATACCAAGAACAGGTGCGAGCCATGGGTAATCCGTACCCGGCTCCTAGAGTCTTATAGGAACCTTAAGCAAGGTATATAAACTCTACTGTGTGTTTTCCAAAACTGAATGCATTAGTCTTAAGGGCGGCAGGGCCGCCCTGGTGCGAATGTCTACCTTAACTATCGATCCATACTAATACCTAATCAAATGCATACTCGTGGCTCTGAAGCCACGTACTGACTCTTGTTATCTATCGAGTACTGAGAACTCCTTTCTGTTATCATGTGGTCACACCACTTAGTGTGACACACACCAATGTAGCCAGGTTACCTGTAACCCCCGTGTAACCCCGTTACAAGTCGCCTCCGGGCCCGAAATCGTCGTCCTTCAATTGGTAGAGCGCGGCTCCATTCACAGCGAAGTCTTGAATAAACCTGCTGTAGTAGTTGAGGGCTCCCAAAAACGACTGCATTCCCTTCTTCGATGCGGGGAACGAGAGCTCGGAAATTGCCTCGAGCTTCTTTGGATCTGCTTGGATTCCTGCTGGGGAGACTTGATGCGACAGAAAGTCCACCTTCGATTGAACGAAGATGCTTTTCGTGAAGCTGACGACTCCTCGAACCGACTTAACAGACGGTCCAGTGTGGACAGACAGTCATCGAATGACTGGCCACCAAAACAAATGTCGTCAACGAATTAATCGTCGTTCGAACACCGGAACGAGGGTCGACTCGTCGACTTCTTCGTTCGAGAACATGTCCGCTATCGGACTGTTGATCAGCTCCGAGACAGGATCCAGCACGTCCGAGGCCTTGCGGTCGGCTTCGAACCTCGTTCGAGGATTCGTTCCTCCTGTGGACAGTTCTGCCGACGCGCCGTTGTTGTTTCCTCGTAACTTCTGAGCTTGTTTCTCTGCTTCCTCCATCAGAGCTGCGTAGTGCTTCCAACCGCCCTTTGGCTGGACGAATCCCCACAGCGCGTTGTCGATCATTCGCTGATAGATCATCGGCGCTTTCTTAAGACCGAATGGCATTCGAAGCCACTCGAAGTGCCCCAGTGCACAGACGAACGCTGAGATCTTGCGCGCTCGCAGAGTCATCATAATAGCCCAAAATCCGCTCGCGGCATCGAGCGAACAGAACCATAGGTAGCATTCTAGGTCGGTCAACAAGTCGTCGACCAGCGGCATTGCGTACTCTATGATTGCGGTGATAGCGATCACCATCTTGTAATCGATGCAGAGCCGGATGTCTTTGCCGTTCTTTTTAAGCACGATCACGATTGGTGATGCCCATGACTGTCCGAAAACGAGATCAAGTCCGCCTTGAGCAGTCCTTTCAGAAGTTCGTACAGCTTCTGGAGGTACCGCAACGGTACTCGGCGGGCTCGCTGCTTAATCGGAGCATACCCCTTGACGTCTATATCACATACCACTCCATAGGCAGGTGGTGGGAGCGCGTTACCACTCGATATCATAATTCGTTCGTGCTTCTTGAGTACATCCACCAGATGTTGGTGCATCATGACTCGCGTCCCGATCATTCGGTGCGGAGTAGTACAGCACCTTGACCGAAGCTTCTGTCAGGTCCGGTAGGAACGCGAGTTCATGCGCGTAGTCTTCAAGCTCCAAGCAATTCGCCGGCAGCTCCGAAGAGTCTTCGTTGCCAATCATCGTTTATGGTCCTTGTCGACGCTTGCATTACCGCCGCAAACGCATGTTCGAGCGTAGCGACTGGGTCATCATCAACATTGTCACCCCCGAGAACTGGCTCACCCATTGAGAGCTCGTTCCCCGGCGGTGCTTGACTACCGATGACATCTTCAGTGGTCATCCCTGTTGCTACATCTTGGAGAGGCGTAGACGAAGGTTCGGCCGGGGTCGGTGCTGGTTCATTGCCCATCGACAAGCCGTCAGCACCATCCTCCGGTCTCTCCTTGTCCCGCTCTTCCAGGATTCGTTCCCAACGTTGAGCGCAAGTTAATATTGTGCCTTCGCCGCCTGATTCGTCGGTCGGGCGTGCTTTCACCCCCGTCGGCGTCGGATAATTCACTCGCTCCACCGCCGGAGGTTGTCTGCTCAACCAGTCTTGGTACAGCTTGGCTTCTCGTTCGTACAGAGTCTCGTCGCGTGATTCCGCGTAGGCGAGTACCTGACATTCTTGGTACTTTCAGGAATCAACCCGGACATACCCAGCATCGACTGGCAAGTCGCCGTGCGGCACCCAAGCCACGACATCGAAGTGCATCGGGCAGCTCGCCAACTTATCGGTAATGATAGTCAGCCGAATTTGCTCCGGTTGACCGCGACGAGACTTTGGTATGGTCGGCACGAACTTCTCCGTGCATCGAATCCACATTTCGTGTGTTTCCAATGACGGCTTGCGCTTTCGCAGCCGGAACTCCGCCCATTCATGCGCTGGTATTTGAAAAATCCTCGGTCGGACCACCGAAGAGGTGATTTCGACCCGATCCATCGTCGAGCATCGCTTGCGTCTTGATGAGCGGGATCCTGACCTCGTCCGGGAGTTGTGCTGTACCATGAAAGAGATCCAGTCGAATTCCCGCTGTAATCATAAAATCTGTTCCAAGCACTACATCCACTCCAGCACTGTGGACCATAATCCACAGCTCGAACTCGTAGACGCGTTCCCAACCAAGTGTAACCTTCACGAGTGATCGGCGGGTGGTAGACATCTTCCCTTTCTTGATGCCTTGCACTTCCAACACCTGATCGTTGTTCACATCGTGTCGTAATCGCAGCTTCCGAGCCATTCTCGTCGTTATGACGCGTACATTTGCTCCCGTGTCGAGAAGGATTCGTACTCGCGTATCGTTCACAGCTCCTTTGATAAGGGCTCTCATGCGTATCCTCTTGTCAAACTTCTTCGAAGACCACCTCCCCAGGCGTTCTCCGCGTAGCAGTCTCACCGTGGTAGCAGGCTGTCTGGGCGGCTTCTCTACTGCAACCGCACTCGAGACCCAAACTTCTCTCTCATCACCACTTGATTCACTTCCTTCCTCTTCACTAGTATCACCTCCACCGAGGTTTTCACTTTCAGTCGATTTCACTCCATGTCCTTCGTCAGTATCCGGCCATTTGCACGTGCCCATGAACGCGTAGATGCAATCTGCGTCGAGCGTAGGCACGGCTATCTGTGGCAGCCCGTAAGGGACCAACCCAGTTTCAATTGGCGGGCTGACTAGTTTAAATGCCCGAATACGAGGTTCTGGAGTTCTTGTGAGAGGTCCTTCTTGTCAACCTTCGCTTTGACGAGGTTTGCCAGTTCTTGGAAGGCTTCGCACTTGACGGCGTCATGCACCTGTTTACACAGCTTGCACCGCTTGTAGCAATAGTGCGCCGAGTGGTTGAGACCACCGCACGCTGCGCACGGACCATATTGGCGGCCACCGTCGGGGCGGTCCCGTCCAGGGAGACGACCGCCAGAGTTTCCACTGTAGTCAGGTCGGTCACCTCGAGGTGGGCGATTGCCGGATCGACCGTATGTGCCCTCCGCCGCGGCGCGACGTTCAGTCTCGTTAGCCGCAGCGAGGTGTCGCTCTTCTGCCTCCCAGGTGTAGCCATCGCTTCGGTCATCGTCGTAGCGGTCCGATTCTGCACCATAGTCATCGTCGTCTTCGTTGAGGTCGTACTGCAACGGATTCGAGTGCTCGGTGGGCGTACTCCCCGGTTCCCGAGTCTGCAATTCCGTGATAATGTCGGTCAACGTTGCATCCGCCAGATTCAATCGTGGCTGGTTGCGATAGTCGTCTCCTCGCTGTTCGTAATCACGGTCCCGTCTGTCACGGCGGTACCCATCGCGCCCATCGCGGGAATCGTCAGGTCGTCGATAATTGTCGCGACCTCGTGACGAGTCGCGGTTCCGCTGCGACGACTGTGTTGGCTCCTTACTCGAGTATCGGTCCTCCATCTTCAAGACCTCGTTGATCATTCCTTCCAGCTCGCGAATGTCGTTCACCTGGAGATGCCCCAGTCGCTGTTGGAGACTCTTGTCGCCACATGTCTTCAGGAACCGTCGGACGTGGTCTCTGGCCTCACGGACGCCGTTCGAAAAACGAACACCGGCATTCCGTGCATAGCCATTGAGACGGTTCAAGTAGTCGCAGATATGCTCCTTGTCGGTTCGTTGCGCCGAATAATACCGCATGTTCGCCGACTCGTTGTACTGCGAGCAGTAGTACGAGATAAACTCCTTGTTGAGTAGCTGCCAGTCGCGCCGAGTCTTCTTGGGTAGCTGACAGAACCAATGGAGGGCCCCATCGAGGAGACTCAGCTCGAACGCCATGCACCACTCGTTAGGCGGCGTGTGAGGGACCTTCATCTCGTAGACGAACGAACGAAGCCACTGCATCGAGTTTTCTTGCTTATCGCGGAGTCCACGGTACGGCTTGATCTGTGCGAGTGGTCGGTGTGTCGCTATCTCGAGTTTCGGAGTGACACTTGCTTGCACCGACTCACTTGCTTCGCGAATTTGACGCGCGAACGCGGCGGCCAGGTCATCCTTGTCTCCACTGAAGTCAAACAGATCACCCCGTCATCCGGTGAGTCGTCGTTACCAGACAACCTCCATCGAGGACGACGGGTAGTTCCATGATGGGTGCTCCGCATGGGATTCGAGGTCTCGGTCTCTTGTGCAAGTCGGCTCGAGCGACTAGCAGAACGAGGTGTCACCATGTGGGAGTCCGGGAAGTACGGGGACCCATCGGTGGGAACTGCAAAGACCCCTTCGGTCTGATGTCCGCCTGTCCTGGCGTTTGTACCTGTGCATTTCTTGGGCGTCGGCGGCAGCGGGATAGTCGATGGGTCGACAGCCTTTCCAGTTGGTCGTGCTGCCGGCGTCTTCCCTTCACTGGGGTCAGTCGCGCCAAACGCCAACTGGAGTTTCTTCTTCCACTTCTGCAACTCAGCGCCAGCGTTCGCCGGCGACCAAGCTTTCAACGCCATTTCGGGTGGGTAGGCCTGCGCCTCAAACCCCATATCTGTCAGCAGCGACAAAGTCTCTTCCGCCACTTGACGAGTACTCGTTGGATTCACCGACCATGCCAGCGCGTTTTGCAAGTCGGCTCAGATGGCTTGGCGGACGGGTTTCGGAGAAAACATCTGCATCCACTCACTCTCCGTCCTCATGAACTCCAAGCATCGGCCGAGAACCTTGTTGGCGATGGGAGTGTCTCCATTCATGGGAGACCGGTTGCCTCGCGTCTTGACCGTGGCCTGACCTCTCATCGCCGGCGGCTGAACGTCTTCATCATCATCATCATCACCATCATATGTTGGCTCGAGTTTTGCAATCTCGTCCAGCTCATCCGCGAGGTTTCGACTCAGCGAACACAAGCCTCCGCTGTGCGTTGCCGACAACGTCGCGTCTTCTGGATCACCCGGCGTCACCAAAGGTAGTTCCGCCTTCTCCTCCAGGTAATCGTAATCAACTACTTCTTCCTTGATGTCGGGATCGTCCGCTGAGTCCTCGAAGCTGACCGAGCGCTCGGCAATTGCTGCCATGCGCGGAGTCGCCGGAGCCGAACTCGAAGGTTCGCTACGGCTGCCGCCGGACTTCATCGGAGTAGCTGGTACCGCTCTTGATCCTTTCACCATTTTCTTCAACTCTCTTCACTTGTTTTTTTTGCTCGTAACTTGATTGCCTACAAACAAGCCACAACACACAGAAGGTCACACCAATCCCGGGTCGCGGCACCAGTTGTCGTGTAGGAACACGCCAGATTTTGCTTCTGCCAGTACTCCCACCCACAATATACACCTCGTCCGCGAAGACGGGGTGAAGAATGGGCGAGGCTTGAACCCGAAGGCTTTGACTCTTCAGTTGCACCGGGTTGATGTTGACCCTGTGCGTCGTTGACTTGTCGGCGGACAACCAAGAACACCGCAGCGCTAGTCACGAGCGACGACTAGCCTGCTTTCACGCGTTCTCACTCTTCTCACTCTCTCTTGTAATTCGCTGGCCCTCAGTTAGGAAGGGTCCAGGGCTTTCGCCGTTGAGCAAGGATGCCGGGGCAAAGGCGAGCCGGCTGGGGGTAGATATTGGGGAGGCCTTGATCTGGCACTCCGCAGTCGAACGAGCACTCGAGCTCGAGTCTTCAGGCAGCAAACCACTCTTCTTCTTCTCTTCTTGGGCTTGCCACGGGCGAACACTAGCTCACTCAGCCAACGTGTCCACCGGCAGGCATAATCGGGGCGTTCAAGCGGGACCAGACGCTACGGTAACTTACCGTAACCGGACTTGACTCTTGTGCGATCGCGGGGAAAATCTGCTCTGTTTGTTTCGCCTTGCGGGCGCTTATCGCTATACTATGCTTTCCTATGCTTCAATACAAATATCTAGTGTGAACTTGGCCGTTATGAAACTACCGAGGTCTCGGCGACGGTTCAGCGAGGGGTCGCTGCCTGGATACCGGCCGGATATGACCTTTGCTTGGCCGTTGCGAAACCCACGCTCCCTCGGGTCAGTGCCCTGTCACTCCGGTAGATCTTTTTAGCCAATCAACGCTTGGTCGCCCATTCTCTCATCTTGCCACTCAAGACTCCGAAGCAACAGCGGCAGCGGCGGCGGCTTCGGGAAAATCCCGACACCACACCGTCGCTCTGAGTTCGATCAAAGCAGAGTACGTGGCGCTGAGCGACTGTATAAGGAGTGCGTCTGGATGCGTCGTCTACTCAAGGACATTGGCTCTGAGCAAGACGAGCCACCGGTGATCTACGAGGACAACCAAGGTGCCATGGCGTTGGCAAAGAACGTCGGCTACCAAGCGCGTACGAAGCACATCGACATTCGCTACCACTTCATTCGCGAGAAGGTCACCAGTGGTGAAGTCACGCTGGAGTATGTGGAGTCCAAGAACCAACTCGCTGATCTCCTGACCATGGGCCTGTCGACCAAGACGCTACGCTACTTGATGATGCGTGCCAACGTCGGACCCAAGCTCGAGACGTCGAATTGAGTGGGGGTATTTTGATTGCACTTCGTCGTCTACTCGGCAAGGTCCCTACCGCTTGGCACACGTCCTGCGCGTGTCGGGCGTGCAGCTTGTGGGGCCGAGTGCCGAAAGGACACGAACGGTGCGATCT
This sequence comes from Phytophthora sansomeana, assembly GCA_032158285.1. Taxonomy (NCBI): domain Eukaryota; phylum Oomycota; class Peronosporomycetes; order Peronosporales; family Peronosporaceae; genus Phytophthora; species Phytophthora sansomeana. The sequence goes on from JAPDHH010000289.1 coordinate 628,942, forward strand.
GATTGGCGGAGGATTTTGGATCGCGTCCTTTGATTGGACGGGTGGCTTCAACTTACAGGACATGTGTTCATTTGCATATGCATTGACGAGACACCGTGTCCGTTTCACAAAAGCGTGTCCGTTGCACATTTGGGGTTTGTATAGGGATTTGTATAGGAGCGTGTCCGTTGCATGAAATACGAGACTAGCATGGGTAGGAGGAAACAAGCAGCACTAGGACTTCTAACTAAATGGAGCTCACTTTCAAATTTACTTCCTTCAACTCACATCGACTACAAGCCTCGTTCGCACGTTCTACTCTCTCAATTGGTGCTTCGCCTATTGGTGACGTGGTACAACCATTTTGCAGAGGTATTGAATGACTTGGTGCTCCTACCTATTTTCTGTCGGTGTGTCCTCTGTCTAGGGTATTTTTTATAGCGAGGTACTCCATAACAATTGCGCGTTGTAGAGGTTTGACCTTTGCTTTCTTTGAGTTATCCTTGATTCGATTCGATGGTGTATGAATTGGTATTTACTTTGAAGTATTAACCCTTTCGCGCCCAAGGGGGCAAAATGCCCCCGTCAGCAACATTTTAGAATGTCACATTAAAGTAGTCAATGAAGAGGGGCTTTTTGCCCCTTTTCTTTTTTTCTACCAATCAGAGGGCTCAACTAAACGTATACATTTAATATATTCTGTGCTTGAAAAAATCTCCCCACACAATTAAAAGCGCGCGAAAACCACAACGCGTAAGCCGGCAAGCTGCGTGCGATGCGTGCGATGCGTGCGATGCGTGCGATGATGCTGCTTTGGGGCGGGCGTTGCCATGCTAACGTGTATGCTGTTGTGGACGTATTGTACAGGGCGGCGAGCGGGGCGCGGACGGGCTGCGCGTCGCTGCAAGCGGCCGCTGTAAGGAATGTGGGTTTTGTTAGAGCGTGATGTATTGTTGTAGTGTACCTAGGTGTTTGCAAACCATAGATACCCTCTAGATTTGTACTCAGGCTTTCTTCTAGTTATCGGTCCGTTTGTAAATGTAGATCTTGATTGGATTCGTTGTCCAACTAGCCGATCCGCGTAAAACTTGTTGCAGCTGAAACTTGGAGCAGAAATTGCTTCTGCAAGAGGGTCGATGTCTTGGGCAGTAAGCTTCAGTCGAGATAACAAATCGACTACGAGAAAGCAAGCACAGCTCGCTCAGCACGAACAGCTTCACTTCGTCAACGAAAAGAAAGCTGATCAAATACACGATTGACGCATGGCAGAAGGGTGGCTGTGTGGATAAACCGCAGTTTTTCGCGTCACCGTTACTGAGAAACACCTTCTTCAGCAATGAATTCACGTTTGAATATGAGAGCTTTCAGCTCTTGGGCACTTGGAGAGTAGCGTAGACAATACTGCAGGCAAGTAGTGAAGACAGGGCTTGTGTACAATAAGGGAAATCGCAAACTGACCACCAGAGGCGATCGGAATATATTTGAGTTGCTGTGACTGTGAACTCAGGAGGAAAGCCTTGGGCATCAAAACCTCCGTGGACAACTGTGCCAACACTTTCGTAGCCAATGTCTGCATACGCCAGTGTTCCACCGACCAGCGAGCAAACGGCATATCAGCCGTGTTGCCTGCTTGCACTAGCCGAGTCCACACAAAACACACCGTACACAGGTCTCATCCTCAGCACGCCGCTGAAGTGCAAGTGACCGCCAGACTCAGCTCCTCTGAGCGTGTTCCGTGCTTGATCCAGCTGAATTCTCTCACTCCCACTTCACGCCGCACTACTTCACCGCGTTGCTGCTAGTAGAAACATACAAAAATACAAAATGTAAGTCATTCACATCCCCTTTTGTGTTACCACGATGCACTGGAAGACCATCTCAGAACGTCACCACACAGGCCCTTCCGAAGCTAACCAGCTCCTGTGGTCCGCATGTTACCGTGCGCCCGAGATGTTGCAGCCTCCTCAACATCACCACCATTTTGAAGTCCTTCGAGTTCTCCTATACTCTGCGTGACTCCCACGCTGTGAGCACATTCTCCATGCTGAGTTTGTCCCGGAGATACTTGAATCGCTGCGGACCAAGAGCCTTCGTGAAGATGTCCGCAACATTGTCAGTAGTCGGAACATACTTCACAATCAATGCACCATCATCCACGAACTCGGCAACCATCCGAGCTTCTTTGGCAAAACGCTGGACTTTCTTGCTGTTGCCGCGGTTCGAAATGACTTGAATGGCGCTTTGATTATCACAATTGAGCGTGGACACTTCATGATCGATCTTCAGCTCGCTCAAGAGTTCCCGCGCCCACCCCAAGCTGTCAACGCAGTCGGAAGCTGCAAATAACTCCGATGCACACGTGTTCGTCGTTACACGCCCCTGCTGCTTGCTTTTTCCACATCCAGGTGTAGCCATTCAAATTCAACGCGAATCCTGTGGTAGACCGACTTGTGTCCTTGCACATCGCGTGATCGGCGTCCGAGAATGCGTTCAACTGCAGCTTACCCTTGATCGGTCGATATACAAGACCAAAGTGTTTTGATCCGCTTTACCATAGTGAAGTTTTCTTGAGTGAACGATCCACTGTACTTCCCCAAGCATCGAACAACGTTGGCCATGTCGGGGCGAGTACAAGCAACTAGATACTGAAGAGAACCGATCATCTCTCTGTATGGCAACGATTCGCCGTTAATCTTTGCCTCGTCTTTCTCAATATCAGGTATCCGCTCGTTGTGCATCTGTGGAGAACGTACAGCTTTCGCCTTGTCCAAGCGAAATCGCGACGTCATCCTCTCCACATACGCAGTTTGTGACATACACAGTATCACACCGGGCTCAAAATTAATCTCCATCCCGAGTAAGTGCTTGACACTACCTAACTTACGATTCCAATGAGCATGCACGGCATGAGCGTGTACGACATCACAAATGACGGATCGTAGCGGGAAGGTGGGCGTCGTTGTCGGCTTGATCGTCTCAATGGAGTCGAAGTTGTATTAGTCGGACTAGTTGCAGTTGATGGGCAATAGGCAGACGAAGAAGATGCCATCGATTCACTTCTGCTGCTGGCACCATCAGCACTTGAAGAACCACTTCCACTCTCACTTTGACTGTTCCTGCTCCCAGAGTTAGAACTTGAGGATCCAGTCGAGGCACAACCTCCAATGCTGATACTCGTACTACTAGACGAAGTGTCAGTGTCAGACGACGTACTTGTCCTGCTGTTGGAACCAGACATCGAAGATGAACTTGTGGAAGTACTATCTAGGGAATCCAATGCTGCATTTCCGCTCGAGCTTGCTGAGTCAGCAACATTAGGAAAACTCCCACTGAAGTGAACGTCGTCTGATTCATCACTGCTGCTGTCCGATGAGAGTACACGTCGCCGCTTCTTGGGCCTGGTCTCGTGATTTGATCCGCTGAGCTCCTCGTCCAATGAATCCATGTCCTCTGATGTTTTGTTGGGAACATGCACTGAATCGAGTACATCATTCGCTGGTAGTCGAACAAAAGGAACTACATCAGGAAGTTCAACGTGACTGCCGTTGTAGCGCCGAGCCAAAAGATTTTCCACATATGTGCTATTCACAGTGATATCCTCACGAAAAGAGACATCTCGCCTCTCAATCAGATCACCAGCCCGCAGGTTGAGAAGTCGATATCCAAGTGAGTTCTGTGAGTATCCAAGAAACAGGGTCGGAACTGCTTTTGCGCTTAGCTTGTTTGCCCGTTTCTTCTTCGGAACGTGAGCGAAAGCAACACAGCCACACACATGAAGCTGACCAACATCAGGTTTCGTCCCCGTGAGTTTCTCGTACGGAGTCATGCCAGGTAAAGCCTTGGTGGAGCTCATGTTGTCAACTTCGACAACATACATCAGGATTTCTCCCCAGAGTGATTCCGGTAAGCCAGTTCCTTCACGAATGGCGCGCACCTTATTCACCACGTTACCGTTCTGTCGCTCGGCTAGGCTGTTCTCCTCGGGCGTGTACGCGTTGGTGGGTCGCAATTCAATGCCATGGCCAACGGGAAACGTCTTCATCTTGTTGTTCACGAACTCACCACCCTGGTCGAACCGAACGCTGTTGATCACGTGCTTCTTCTCCAGTCGCAGAATTAGGTTATCACATTCGTAGTAGCCTCGCTCTTGTGCTCAAGCAAGAAGCACCACTTATACCTTGAATCTTCATCCTGCACCAATTGGAAATAGCGATTACCACTCACCGTTTCCAAGCCAATGCTACAGACGTCTGACATCAAGCGATCGTAGCAAACGGTGCTGCGCTTGTTGTGGCGTTTGTAGGACATTCTCCGCTGCTTGGTCATCTGGCAGGCAATGCAATCCAGAGGCTCCTTGAAATCGTCCAGTTTTAACGACTGCATGCCCTTGACCATATCCTTCAGGACCATTTGTTTCAGCGCCTGCACGTTCGAGTGAGCAAACTTCATGTGTCATCTCATGAGCGAAGACTGCTTCCGGCTTGACGTCACCATGCACATGTTCGCGTCGGCCACAACGCGCTTCTTGGTCTGCAACCAGTAGTGCCCATCGCGCTTAGGCAGCACCAGACGTACATCACCATGGTCAAGAAACATAACACGATCCTCCTGGCATCCACTCTCTGAGTAATAAGAGGGTACCCAGCCACATTGTTCTAGACGCTCCAGACTTAATAAATTTGTGGGGCCAGTGCTGGCATAGCGCGTTCCTTCGAGCTCGAGAACGAGATCAGCTCCAATCACTGCGTCTGTCACGCAAATGGCAACTTGTCCTTGGGCTTCGCTGCTACTGATATCACCTTTCCATCCCACAAATGTCAACGTGTCTTCCTCCATAGATGTGAACACGGACCAATCCGTACATACATGAACACCAGCACCTGTGTCAATCATCCACTCGTCGCAGTTGGTTGAAAAAACGTCGCTCTTCGCAACCATGCCGATAGCTTTTGGCTTGTCATCACCACTGCCCCTCCACCTCGCTAATGACATCGCGACGCCCGACTTCTTGCCGCCATTGTTCTCACCTTCCTTCTGATCTTTCAGGCGTTGTTTCGCGAGGAACTCGTCACAATTACGTTTTAGATGACCGGGCTGCTTACAGAAATGGCACGTTCTGGTCTTGACGAAGTCACCAAACTTCCCTTTGAACCTCTTCTTGTTGCCGCCCTTCTGTTGAAACTTGCGTTTACCTTTAGCTCCTTGTTGCTGCACCTGAAGAATCTTCGCAGTATCTGAAGTCCCACCTCTCTTCTTCTTCGAGTTGATGCGCTGCTTGTCCAGCTCGGCTTCACTTCGAAGAGTGTTCAGTACATCAGCCAGTAGCGGCGTGTTCCCTTCTCGCACTTCTTTGTCAAGCATGCGCACAACACCGCGATACGTATATGCCACACCTTGCAGAATAACCTTCACCATCTCCGCCTCGGAGATGATCTCATATAGGTTGCGGAGTTGGCGCCTCATGGACTCCATCTCGTCGAGGTAGTTATCCAAGTCCATGCCGTGCGTGAACTCGTGTGCGTAGAACTTCTTCCGCACGAACAACGCATTCGAGTAGTTGCGTTTAGTCTTCTCCTCTTCAAAGGCTAACCACATGTCGCGCGCGTCCGTCATGGTGCAGATCTTGGCCGCGTCCTTCATCAGAATGCCGCGTAGCAGTGCATCGCGAGCACGAGCGAGGGCATTCTTCTGGGCATACCGCGCTTGCTCCGTTGTCGTCGGTGTCTGTCCAAGCACCTCTGCCCCAACAAGAATGTCCCAGCACCCACGCTGCGCCAGGTAGGACTGCAGCATGGCCTTGTCTAGGTCGAAGCCACCCACCTCGTCGTACTTGGGTGGTTTGCTGCTCCCGAACAGCGGGTTCGCTGCCGTCGTCACGTTGCCGGCGTTGGTGTTGCTCATTCTTGAGCAGTCTTGCAGTAGTTGGGCTCACAACCTGAGAGCTTTCAGCTCTTGGGCACTTGGAGAGTAGCGTAGACAAGACTGCAGGCAAGTAGTGAAGACAGGGCTTGTGTACAATAAGGGAAATCGCAAACTGACCACCAGAGGCGATCGGAATATATTTGAGTTGCTGTGACTGTGAACTCAGGAGGAAAGCCTTGGGCATCAAACCTCCGTGGACAACTGTGCCAACACTTTCGTAGCCAATGTCTGCATACGCCAGTGTTCCACCGACCAGCGAGCAAACGGCATATCAGCCGTGTTGCCTGCTCGCACTAGCCGAGTCCACACGAAACACACCGTACACAGGTCTCATCCTCAGCACGCCGCTGAAGTGCAAGTGACCGCCAGACTCAGCTCCTCTGAGCGTGTTCCGTGCTTGATCCAGCTGAATTCTCTCAGAATATCTCTTGATCAGCTGGCAGCCAAGGTTTACTAAGTCGGAACGGATTTCGATGCCACCACAAAGCTGTGCGGGTGTCTGAAGCGCGACTTGAGCAACAACGTTACCAATTCCACATCCAACATCAAGAAAAATATCGTCAACTACGACGGGACTGGTAACATCCAAAATTTTAGCCACAGTCTGCGGAAGAAACTCGCCAGGATTCTCGTGCATTACGCCGGCCTTCTGACGAACATCAGCTTTGGTAACCGATTCGAAGATGGATGAAAGGAGGCGTGATGCGGCCTCAAAATCCAGTACACGGGTACTTAAAGAATTCGGTCCTGCGCCATTCGGTAATACGGCACGAGGCTTTGAACCTCCAAAGAAACAAGGTGGAAATCTGGCCAAGTCGACGCCGTGAGCGCGCTTAAGCGTTCGGAGCCGAGTCTCCAGTTCCTTGGCCGTCTTGATGATGCGATACTTGCGGAGTTTTCTTGTGACGTCAGACCACACAACGCTTCGTTTCTGCTGAGCATATCCGTACGCGAGCTGAACTAGCAGCTTATTCGCTTCATCGGAGAACGTCGGACGCATGAGGGCGATCGATTGTTTAGGAGTGGTTTATACTTAACTGAAGTGTAAAATTGGTATAGTTTAATCGAGACAATTGCATGGATCCGGGTGGATAGTAAGATCAAGTGCTTTACACGGCTCAGTAAAGCACGTCTTACGTCGGGTATCTGCATGCACGGTTTACACGGTAAGCGTAGAGAGATTAGATGTCGTCTGCAGCTGAAGTGGTATCTTTATCTGCGCACCAAACTGTTGTTCAATGTCTGAACGATTAATTTGTAGGGAACAAGGCGTTTTCGAGAAGTACTAGACTGCAGAAACATTGTTTTGATCTACTTAAACTTCGAGCAAACCGATCGTCACTTCAACAAGTATGGAAAATATAGCACTGCCTATAAGGCCCTTTACCTGCCAGAAATCACGTTCTAAAGCACCACTTGCCTCACAACAGATCTACCGTGTTCACGAGCCGCTTGAGATGAATGCTGTAAGCTAAGCTTGAGTTGGTAAAGCTGAGACGTCTTCCGCAATCGCCCTTTTGTCGAAAATAATTGTTTCTGGAGATAAAATCGGTGGAACTTCACCCAGCAGGTCCATGTAGCTTGAGGGCACATGTATGGTGCTGGCTCCGAGTCAAAATAGCCTTTACACAGACAAGCAGCGTGGATAACGCAATAGTCCGTCACTTCAGTTGGATACCTGCCTTCCCACCGACACACAATGCACTACCGACGCTTGCGATTTGTATCGCTGAAAAACTGCTTTGACGCAACAGCTGTGCACGTCTTCTTGGGACTACCGAACGGTGAGCGTACTACATACGCGGGACTTATTGGAGCCGGTGACTGTAGCTCCAGTTGGGCAGCGTTAGCGTTGGAATACAGGATTTTAGCTTCACTTGGTGCATCCGACCATTTCCCGGAGATAAGTTCGGTTGCAAGCTCCATCATGAAGCTGCGATGAGGGTCACGATTATTTGCTGTTGTGTAAACCATTCTGCGAGTCAGGTAAGCGTTGCATCGGGCGACATCGACGAGAGCCATCGCTAATTTCTTGTGCCACGTTTGAAACGAGTAACCACCCGCAATTGAGAATCGAGCTCGGAGTTGGTCCAACCGGTCGACTCCCTGCATATGTGTGTTGTAGTTCTTCACGCACGTTGGCGCCTCAAATGTTTGTCGCTCACTGGAGACCAAACGCTGAACAGTTGTTGCTTCCGAAGCATCAGCGTTAGATACAATACTAACGATACGTCCGTCGCACCACGATGCCGCTAGCATTTGATGATTCACGGACACTCCTTGACGGTACTCGCCTCTTGTACTTGATTCCTTTTCGAGCATCACATGCTTAGGGAAGTGCTTGCTCGATCCACGAACTGTACCCCGTCCAAACAGACCCTTCAGCCGCAGTGCTTGTAGTAGATGCACCGAGGTGTAGAAATTGTCAGTGTTGACCACCCTGTTCGACGAATATATCGGTCGGACAACCTCCAGCACAATCTGACGAATCTGAGCTCCATGCGAAAGCTCACTTCGAAGATCTCGGGCCTCGGTTGCATCTGTCACGCCTCTCAAGCGATCCTCCAGCACAGTTTCAGAGTGAAGTCTATAATTCACGGCAATCCAGCTTGTTGCACAGCACATCATATACAACTTGAAGTGGTACTTGCCACCAGGCTTGCGAGGATTGTAGACAATCAGATGCCGGCCGTAGCGAGATCGACAGGCAACACTTGCTTCATCAAGCGCCACATCGCGACCTAGATCGATGTATTTGCCCCTGTCACTTTCAAAACATTCAGAATGGTTCGAATTCTAGCAGCGGGATCGCGCTGAATATTCTCCTCAGAAACTTCACTGCGAAAGGAAAATGAATACCGAAGAAGCTTGAATCTCTTTAGCGGCATGATTCTATCCAGGTTGAGACTCGGAACTCCAAAAATGTCTTCTTCTGCTTGTCGACCCCAATAATTCGCGTATCCCCTTTCACCGTGATCTCCATGTAGAACAGAATGCCCAAAAACGTCATAATGTCTTGCAGGACAAACGGTTCTCCAATAGGCAACTGGTTTACCTGCGCGTACGCGTTAGTCTCATGCAATACTTGCTGCCAAAAGTACAGTGGCAGGTAGGCAAAGAAACTGGCAGATGCTGAATGCTCGAAGATGTATCGAAATTCGCCAAGAAGCTTGGTGTCAGTTGATCCATCCGCGCGCTGAAATAAAGTCCCAGGCTGGCTCATGGAAGCGATTGGATCGAACCGCATGCTCTTAATAGCTTCGACCTCTGCCAAACTTGTGGGAAGCAACTGCTGAGGGTAATTGGGGACTGGCGCTTCTTGAAGCTCGTCAATACTATCATCGATAGCTAGTACATCATCGCCAACTTCACAAAGCGATTGCCAGTACAAAGTGTCCGGGGCTGCCATGAGAATGTTGTAATTGGTGTGACCTTTTTGCACCAAACTAAGCGAGATATCCTCCGCCTCAGATTGAAACTGTGAATCAATCCATCGTACTTGGAAAAGCAGCGGTGTTTGCAGGCTCGATGCAGTCTTCTGTTTCTTCTTCTTCCATCCATTTTTCTTTGGTTTGACGGTAGTGCAGACACGGCCGACAATATACGATGTGCCGACATTTTTGTAGACCTTCGCCGTCATCCAGCTTTCGCGTGACGGTGAAAACGCTACGAGCGTATTCACGTAGAGGGACGGTACACATGCCGCCGATCCATGACTAGCACTAGGAGCTGTCGATAATGGCGGCATCGTCTCGTCCGAGTTAGACATTACCGCTAAATAATATAAGCAAATAAAGTCACGATGTCAGAATTGTCAGCACGCCTTCAGCATAACTTAAACAATTTGTTTTGCTACCGTTTCGTGAGGAGCTTGTTTCTTCGGTGGCCACCTCAGCACCACCTTGAGAGCCCACGGAGGCATAATGCAATCTCACCTCGATGTGCTGCACCCCAGATTCATGAACCGGCGTGACCACTCCTCCAAATGTTGGTAGTCGATGATACTCGCTAACGGAAACATCTGTAGCGCATATATCGGTTAGTGATCAGCCGACACTAGTGGTATTCGCTAGAAACCTATGCCTCCCTATGCGATTTACTAATCGTGATGGTTTGTACCTTGTGAGATGTCAACTGTGTAGCTATCGTACATCGAAGGTTGAGTCGTGTCCATTTGCCCAGCTACGACTACCGGGCGGTCGATGTTTTCAGTACTCTGTCGAAAACATTCCTGTGGTTGCTCGTTCTCACTGGCCCGATGCATCGGTACGGTGCGGTCAGCAGTTGCATTTACTTCACCTTGATCCACTTCTGTTTCAAAACCAGATACAGCTTCTAAATGCGAGTTTCGCTTCTCAGTGGTGTTGCGACGTGGCGGAGCCGGCTCCAATTCAGCACTTCCTTCTTCCGGAATAATGCTAATTATATCGCTGTGGGGATCACCAAAAGCACCCCCTTGCATTCTAGGTTCATTTCTTGTCAAATCCGTTTGTTGGGCGGGTATTGAAGGGACGGCACTTGCCGACACAGGATCTTAAAAAGTATTATTACAACAAATGGGTTAAACAAATGTTAGCAATACTGTAGATCCTTATTGACAAGTCGAACAGGCATCCTACCTTCATCTAACGGCGACGCGATTTCTCGCAGGTAAAACGCCAGCAACGCTTTTTCCCCAGCAAAAAAGTCAACGCCTTCCTGGCCTTTCACGCTAGAACCCGGACGAATATAGCGATAAAAAGAATCGCTCGCGCTTCTCGGTGGCGGCTTGTGATACCACCCGTCGGAACGAAGCTCCCTCCATACAGCTTTGAAAAATGACGAGTTGTCAACCTTGCTTTCGCTCTTTTCTTGGTAGGAATCCGGCACCCGCTGCCGATGCCCTCTCGTTCTTTTCGATGAGTCAGCAAGCGCGCTATTAATAACAAGGCCGCGCTTGGTTCGTGGCGCCATATTCCAACGCACGGAAGAAAGAGGGGAATGACACGGAGAGTGGTTGGCACTGCGTTGTCGTCATGTTGTAGACGATAAATTTTGATAGCATGGCCAGCATACAAGTGTATGTACCTGCCAAAAGTGTTTGATCACGTTGAGCTACGAATTCATTTATAAAGTACATACAATAGTCTACATATTACAAACATATACATTATCATTATTCAAATGATTTACACGGGTTGTATCGTGACTGGTGCAGATTGTGATACCACCCAGGATACGCAGTAGGATTTCCAATGAACAATTCAAGTTGCGATAAATGCACCGCTTCGTATTAAAAACATCGATGCGAAGCATTTTAACCCCTCTGTTACCGGAAATTGGATCGCTGAACGCGCTAACTAACGTCGTAAGTTACGACGAAGAATGTCACTACGATTTTGTATTGCTAGGTCCTTTCCATAACTAGATACACGTGGACACAGGCGGTGTCATGTATAAATTTTGAGGGTCTTTTGCCGTCACTTACGACGTTCGTGTGCAGTCGATTGAGACCTATCACCAAACTTACGACTTTGGTTGAGGAGACATCAGGACCAATCGCCAGATGTCGGATCACGAAGATTGGAAAATCACACAAATAGAACAAGAATCAGGTAAAGTCGTGGTTTTGTTCAGCACATCACTGTGAAATCAGCAAAAACGCAAACATTCCAGCCAATCACTACTCCTAATTGCCGCAAAGAACTTTTTGTGCCAGTTGAGGTCCGTTTTGTGTATGTTCAGAGCATTCTTTGTGCATGTCCTGATTTAACCTCTCGAGCTTATACTTTTTTCGGCCAGAAATAAGCTTGCTTAAAGTATTGGAACGTTTTTTCCGAGCCATTCCGTGTTTGAAGCAACAAACTAAGTCGTAACTTACGACGTTGGTAACAGAGGGGTTAATTCAGAGAACGGCGCATGCGCTAGGCTAGAGGATTCAGTATGTAAAACTCGCCATGGCGAACCTTTCGCGGTTCGTGCTAGCAGCTAACCAATTCTGACACAATAATATGTACGATAGGAGCTCATTCCTGCGTAGAACTGTCCAACATCGTCCTTGCCAAACATTTGAAGACGTAAGTCTAATGCTATCCAATATGCTGCCAACAATGCCAATGTCTGTCAGCTGAGGAGATACTACCGGAGATGTTGTGTGGTTAAACATCTCCAACCTGAGATACTAAGAGCTACATGGGTTTCTGAAAAGGACTGTTGGCCACTACAAATAGATTAAGTTGATTGCGCCAATAACGGAATGCATAATATTACTTTATCGACACTTGTTTCGCCCCTCTGGCAGTCGCAAAAACTGTCTGCAACATGGATAAAGAGCCCAGTCAGAACGAGGATTGGCACCCTTATGAGCTCGGCACTGCATTCGCCTCCGTAAATAGCTCGCGGCTTTTCTTCGCGGGTTTGCTGTGTTACGAAGGCTCATACACTTGTGTCTGTTGATCTTCCTGGCAGTGCAGCCGATCGCAAATTGGATATATAAGTAACTACTGAGTTGATACATTGATCCCACATATAAAAACATATTGAACACTAAAATAAATATTTTAATAAAAAATAGTATGAGTTTTATCCAATCAGAATTACCCATGTCACACTACCGCGGACATATTAAAAGGGGCATTTTGAACCTTTTCAGAAAACAGCTGACAAATATTGCAATTGCCATTGTAATATTCATACTGGGGAGTAGTACCGTTGCCAAATGAAAAGGAGCATTTTGCCCCCTTAGTCGCGAAAGGGTTAAATACTGAAGTACTTCGAATAATGGCAAACTTGTGTTTACCAAAGTTCACGCAATCTCTGCGTTCGCTTGAGCTGATACACGATGCCCTCCGAGAGTGATTTTGACATATCTTCAAATTGTATCCTAACGCGTTTCGCGCGTACAGATACCGAGTTTTGATCGGTGTCGACGGTTGCCGCAATCCCACCGGAACTCCACTCACTGTATTGCCAGCTTTTACGTCATATCGTGCTGGTGGTTATCAATTTCGAACTATACTATTGTTGTTCTGGGTCACTGCTTGGTTTTGAAACAGGAGCTAACAGAAGAGGTATCATGGTACTACGAAGTATTCCAGACGAAGGAAGGAAATTAAGAACCAAGTATTCCATATGAACTACGTGGTGATTCAGTAAGCCACTGGACTAAAAGGAAGCTAATTGGGAAGTATGGGATTATCGACTGGTAAGTCTATATCCGTAGAATGTTGGCCAGTTTCCTTGTTCCAAGCGAGAAACAAAATTTTCAAAGGGATCACTAACATTGATACTACTACATGTACTGGTAGTACTTCACAAGCAATTGCGTGTATTAGCCTCTCGAAAACTACTCGTAAACTTCCACGCGGATCATTACCACTACCGACCCTAAACGAATCAACCCTCCCGTCCATGTGCCTGTATCGAGGTGGGATCTTCCGATTTTGTACGTCTTGTAGTTTGTTACCCGGCGATGGCTGGTTCGTCGCTAGATGACGGGAAAGAGCGATTTCACGTAAGCACACTTTTCCTTCACGAAGATCTTCAGTTCCTAGTCATTTTACAAATTGCTTCCTTTTGATAACCTCCGACGGCCCCAACGACTAACCAGACAAGTCATGCGTTTTTCCTACGTCTTCGCTGTTGCTGCTGCTACTTTTCTGGCCTGTACGGGCGCTCGGGCAGATACCCTGGACCAGGTCGGCCTCAAGGCAAATATCGACAGTGGCCGAAACAATTCCGCTGGAAGGCAATTTCTAAGGACTGAAGAGACAAAGAGTGAACAACTTCCCAACACGGAAGAAAGACGACTGGTGAACATCGACCTAATTCTCAAGGATGCTGTCATAGAAGGCCACCAAGTGGAAGGCCCAGTTCATGTGGTGGAAATTGATCAACAAGAAACCTTTAAAGTTGATGCAAGAGTACGATATGCTGAAATTAGGCAACAGAATGACCACGCACCCCAAGTGGAAGAAGGTCATGTCGTATCAAAAAGTACTTCGGCAAGGGCCCGCTGACATACCCATGAATATCAGTCAGTCAATGATGAGACAACATGACAGTTTGAAGGCTTGCTCGCTGCAACTGGAGCAGATAGTGCGGTTTTATTTTGTTTTGAAGAAGGTTTGCTGTTTTTCACGATACTGGCGTTGTAGGCCCTAAATCAAAACCTGCTGAAGAAGTCTCAACCATTTACTGAAATCGCAGTTTGCAGGACAAATCTCCGTTTAAGGTGATGCAAGAATATAAAATCTCTCATTTGGCAGGTCCACGAGCTAGCATCCCAATTGGAACAAGGCCATGGCGTACGGGAAATGCTACGGCGAATGTCATGTACCCATGAACTAGTTTGTAGTCCAATCATGTGTCCCACATCTTATTCACGTACACCACACCAACTTGAAGTTTTTCTGTTTACGCTGACGTCTCCTGTTTGACGTCAAACGTCCTTCAATTTCCAATTTGCCTTCTAGAGCTCACGTCGCCTTTCCAGACTCTAAACAATGAGCGCTCTCCGTCTCCAGAACCTCTTCGACGTCAAGGACAAAGTGGTCGTGATCACGGGCGGCGGCCGTGGCATCGGCAAGATGATGGCCGACGGCTTTGTGCAGAACGGAGCCAAAGTTTACATCGCGTCTCGCAGTCTGGAGGCGTGCGAGGCTACGGCCAAGGAGCTCAATGCCAAGGGACCAGGCCAATGCATCCCTGTACGGGGTTATAGCTTGCAGTATTTAATACAGAAGGGGGACTGACGTGTTGTGGGTGCTCTCAGCTGCAAGCCAATCTGCTGAGCGAGGCGGGATGCAAGGAACTGGCCCAGCAGATCGCACAGAGGGAGAGCAAAGTGGACGTGCTCATCAACAACTCGGGGGTTTCCTGGGGCGGAGACTTCCACGTCCACACGGAAGCAGGTACGAGGCTGTAGGGGGGACTAGAAGGAGGATCTGGAGCTCATTTGTGTTGCTGTAGCATGGAACAAGGTGCTGTCAGTGAACGTCACGTCGCCCTTCCACTTGACCAAGTTCCTGTTGCCGCTGCTGGATGCTGCTGCGACGACGTCGGACGCTGCTCGCGTCATTAACGTTGGGTCGGTGGCTGGTCTCATGCCCCAGCAGATTGACACCATCGCGTACGACACGTCCAAGGCTGCGATCCACCACATGACACGTGGACTGGCAGCCAAGCTGGCTCGTCGTCCTAATGGGGGTCACATTCTGGTGAACGCCATTGCTCCGGGCCTCGTGCCGTCCAAGATGTCCCAGGGCATTTCGGTCGTCACGGGCATGGGCATGGACGACCTGGCCACGGGGATCCCGATCCAACGCTACGGCGAGGACTACGATATGGCTGGACTGGCCATTTTCCTCTCGTCCAAGGCTTCTGGGTGGATCACGGGCATGATCATTGCCTCGGATGGTGGTCAGGTGTACACGATGGAGACTGGTGTGGGGCCGTCGAAGCTCTAGAGGAGATTTGTGAAAGATGAGCGCTAATGCTGCTGGAAGGCGCAGGAATAGGTGGAGTTTGTTTGTTTTTTATGGATACCTTGGTGGGCTCTAATAAAAATGAAATGCACGTAAAGAAAGAAGTTAAAGACGGCAAAATGGCGAAATAATGTTGTAGCGTCATTTCGTTTGTTCTTTCATGAAGCTTAACCCCGTAAGTCGTTTCCAGAGACGCTCTCAAATTTCACCGGGACGAGTTTTTTTCACGGATACTTCAGCGGGCCCTTACCGAAGAACTTTTGATAAGCGAAGAGCTTCTCCCACTTGGCGTGTCCCCTGTTGGTGACCCCCCACTCTAAAGACAATTCCAAGGGGGTCTTTCCCATTATCTTCCACCTCACAAATTGCAGCTTCCATTTAACCTCTTTCTTCAGACTTACACCAGCGTCCTTCAGAATGAGGTCAATACTCGCCAGTCGTCTTTCTTCCGTGTTGGTGTCTTCACTAACTGCGTCTTCAGTTCTCAGCAATCGATTCGACTTGAATGCCCTGCACACCGTTGATCGCTGGAGGGACCACCTTGGAAGAAGTTTGCTCCGTGACGGCTGATAGAGCGTTGGCACTTGCGAGCAGAGTGGCTAAAGCCAACAGGAAGATATGACGCATGGCAGTCGTTGAGAAGCTTCAAATTCGAATCGGGCCGCTTATCGGGGGGGGCTAATTGAGAAGTGAGAAATACCTTCCCCACGTGTAATGCTACACAGAATCGATGCCATCGGCATTGCATGCTCGTGCATCCCCGCAGGGTTTAGTTTCGGTACCATCCGCAGCAGGTCAAAAAAAAACTTTGGGAATGATAGAGACTATCAGCAATAACACACTGATATAATTGACAACTTCAGCTTGCATTCCACATTGTTTGCCCCCCCATATGTATGCTAATATAATGCCCCGCATAAACAATGTAGTGAGCTCTTCCATGAACTCTTTTAGTTAAAGTACCGCTATTTCAGCCAATCATATAGCTCTTTTATTATCTTAATAATTGATGTCTGTAAACCAAGGTAAAAAATATCCTCCGACTAGCAAGACACGGCGATCATGAGCTCTCTCCAGCTCCAGAACCTCTTCGACGTCAAGGACAAAGTGGTCGTGATCACTGGCGGCGGCCGTGGCATCGGCAAGATGATGGCCGACGGCTTCGTGCAGAACGGAGCCAAGTTTACATCGCTTCTCGCAACTTTAAGGCGTGTCAGGAAACCTCCGTGCTACTGAACGCCAAAGGCCCAGGCAAATGCATCCCCGTACGCAACTTTAAATATTTAACTTTAGGTTTTGGTATCGTAATATTTCATACTTGGTATTCTATTGTTGTTTTTTTACAGTTGCAAGCGAACTTGCTGAGTGAGGCGGCGTGCAAGCAACTCGCAGAGGAAATCGCCAAGAGGGAGACGCGAGTGGATGTTTTGGTGAACAATTCCGGCATTGCCTGGGGAGGAGACATCGAGAACACCCCGGAATCAGGTTTGTTACTATCACTTTTCTAACGGTAAATGTCAGGAGGAAGGGGGCTAATATTTATGAATACTTGGTATTATCCTGTCTTGTGGAAGCGTGGACCAAGGTGTTGGCGCTGAATGTGACGTCGCCCTTCCACTTGACTCGGTACTTGTTGCCGTTGCTGGACCAAGCTGCAATTTCTTCGGATGCGGCTCGGGTGATCAATGTTGGGTCCATCGCCGGTCTCATGCCCCAAATGATTAACACCATTGCGTACGACACGTCCAAGGCGGCGGTGCACCACATGACGCGCGTTTTGGCTGCGAAGTTGGCACGTCGTCCCAATGGAGGTCACATTTTGGTGAACGCCATTGCCCCGGGTCTGGTGCCATCTAAAATATCGATGGGCATTGCCCACGAGACGGGCAAGTCGTTCAAGGAGATGCAACAATTTCTGCCCATTGAACGCTTCGGGCAGGACTCGGACATGGCTGGACTCGCCATTTTCCTGTCGTCCAAGGCGTCGGGATGGATTACGGGTATGGTCATTGCCTGTGATGGGGGTGAGATCGGCGCTGCGGAGACGGGTGTGGGTCCGTCCAAGTTGTGAGCAGAATGGAGAAGTGTCGAGTTGGCAGAAAAACAATTGGATGTGATGCTGCTGGTGACCAGTATCGACAAATACAAAGATCAACCTGAACATGAAGAGGAGATCGTGCTGAGTGGATATGGACCGTCCATTGGGGGGTGCGTCTCATTTGGTATTCAGGGAAAGTGTCATAAGAATGGACGAGGTGTTGCTGCGTCGTTGGAATCAAGCAGCGGCGCAAGGTGCGTGACTAGGGAGGGGGGGGGCGTGTGTTGGCTGTAGGCTGAAGGTGGCGATATATAGGCGTGATGAACACCAACGTGGACGACACACTGCGTCGTCGGATCCTTGGTGAGCTGGGACTCGTCATCCAGTTTAATCCTAGTCATCTCAAGGTAAGTAAAGCACTAAGTGGGGACAGCTCGTTCGCAGATTGGCACGCTGTTAATACTTTGCGAGTTTCTGCAGAGCAAACGACCAGTGGACAAACAGCTAATGGAACCGTCAGTCGAAGCAAAGTCAACTAAACCGAAAGCGTCGGCGTTCAATTTCACGAAGGCCAAGTACGGCTGCTGTTTGATGGAGAGAGCGGCAATTGTGACTGACTTGTGATGGTTGACTAGGAGAAATGAATTCCTGAGTGGTTTGCGTTTCGTTAATGCCAATGCGCGGGGCCTCCCGTCAGTTGAAATTGTTGAGGAGACTGAAGAGAGCAAAAGTGACGCTCAGCACTTTGTTCTCGTCAACGTCGCGCCTTTAGTAAGTCGATGACCGTTGTGGTCGTTGATATCTGAACTGGGAGGATTTAATGGAGTGAATTTCGTCCTGTTGCTTTGTAGGTTACAGGCCATTTATTGGTCGTGCCCGATATGAACCTCGTGCAGCCGCAGATAATGACGAAAACGTACTTGATGTATTCTCTCAGCATCACGCAAGCTATACATCGCGAAGACTTTGCCCTGGGTACGTAGACATGTTGCAGGTGCGAGTGCATTTTAATACTAATCGCAGCGCTTCTTGGTGAACAACAGGGTTCAATAGTGCTGGAGCATGGTCGTCCGTGAATCACTTCCATTTGCAAGGCTACTACTTCCCTCAAGTAGAGGGGGCAAAGAATTTCCCCGTGGTGGCAAAAGCACGAGAAGAATTATTTCGTACCGGAGGAGCTGTCGTCAAGAGCATCCCGCAGTGGAAGGCAACTTGCTACGTTATTGAGCTTGAATATGCGGAGGGTACTGCTTCTCCTGTTATCGAGGCGGCATGGACATTGCTCGATCTTCTCCAGACACGAGGAATCCCGCACAACCTCTTGGTCGTAGGGACGGTCGTGTTCGTATTCCCGCGTCAACCACAACAAGAGAATGGAACCAGTTTGCTTAGCGCCTTTGATACTACGGGTGATGATGCACCAACCGTCCATCCTGGTCGCCTTCGGGTCGCTGTGGCTGAGCTATCGGGGCTAGTAATTGCCGGCGATGCCATTGCGTACGAGAATCTCACGGAGGAAGTGTTCAATCTGATCCTCCAAACCGAAGTCTCTCTCTCACTGGTAAGATCTCGTATTTATGCTTGCACCTATGAATGCTTTAGACACTAATGGATTGTGTGGGTGCAGAGCGAGGAAGCAGAGCTGATTTCGCAGTGGAAGGCGCGAATCGGTGGCGAAATGACGCAATGGCAAGCTGACTAGTTGGAGAAACGGCAGGCTGATCAGCTAGGACCTCACAGATAAACTCGGAACCTGGTCTTGTATTTTTGGTTGTGTGGTAAGATGGCTGAAGTGGGTACTACTTTCTCTGGTACATCACTTTAGGCACGCTGCTGGAAGTACAGGAAGAGGTATCGATGGGCTCCGGCTGCAGCTCTTTCGGAGATGACAGCGCACCATTCGACCCCAAGGTGATTTCCGTCAAGCACTTTGAAGTCCATCGAATCATCGGTCAAGGAGGATTTGGCAAGGTCAATGCAGTTATCCGTAAGAAGTCGAGTCCTGCCACTTGGCTGGCCATGAAAACGCTGTCAAAGGCGACAGTCATTAACAGGAATTGCGTCAGTATGATCTGGAACGAGCAAAATCTGATGACTCAGGTGCACAGCCCCTTGATTGTGCGAATGCATCACACGTTCCAGGACAATTACAATTGCTACGTGGTCATGGACCTGCTGCTCGGTGGCGACCTGAAATTTCACCTCGGGTTCACTCGTAAAGATAGTTTCCCAGAGAGAGAAGCCAAGTTCTACACGGCTGGGGTCTTACTGTCGCTCGAATACCTGCACAGCCTGAAGATCCTCCATCGCGACGTGAAACCAGAGAATGTCATTCTTGACGAAAAGGGATATCCTCGCCTCACAGACTTGGGCATTTTGGTCCAAGCCACCAACCTACGATTTCAAAGCCGCAGCGGAACCGTATCGTACATGGCTCCAGAAATCTTTCGAGGATCCACAGAGCATGGCACAGCTTCAGATTTTTCAGTCTTGGTGTGATGACTTACGAACTGTTGCTTGGGAAGAGACCTTGGCGCGGTGGTGTACGTTCACATCTGGAAAAGTGTCCTGATGCCATCAAGGAGTTCTCGGAGAGTGTGTACGACAAGTACTACCCGATCGAGCTCCTGGATAGTACCTCTGGTTCGAATGCCAAACTCTCGCCGAGTTGTCGGTCATTTCTCCGTGCCTTATTGCATCCGATGGAATTTTAACGACTCAGTTCAGGTCCCGACGGCATCTTAGAGATCAAGAACCACGAATGGCTGCAAGCCTTCGACTGGGACGGATACCGGAACCAGACAGTCACGCCACCTTTTGTTCCTGTCGTGGATGAAAAGAAGGCAAACTGCGATACAGCTGCGCAGGATTTCGATGACGTACTCAGTGTAAACTCACGATCAGACCGAATCGCCCCACAAGACCAGGAAAAATTCGTGGGATTCGAGTTCAACATCGATGACAACAATCCCATTACGATATAGCACAACGAACCATTTTGTCTGTCCCGCTCTCGTTGTGACCCAATCAAACGTTCTTACCTTTCAAGCAATCTGTCGAAGGTTGCGGAGTTCTTGATCAATGCCTTCTAGAGCCTCCAACCCCTTGGAAGGGATGGGAAGGAACCGGTTGTTTGCTAGAATAATGGGGTTGTTGCAGGTTGGCATGTCAGGGTTGATCCGAATCAGAGTTGCCTGAGGACGACCGCAAGCCTGAATCACATCCGCGACAACCATCTCGGTTTCCTTTCGAACTGACGGTACCTAAATTATACAAGAAGCAATATCATCAAAGTCAGCATGAGTACATTTTTCAACGCACCCGGTGTAACTTGACACGCACCCGAGTGCCACAGCCAATCTCCAGCACGACAAGATTTAGAGCTGGGTGCTCTTGAAGCATCTACGAACGAAGTAGAACGTAATACAGAATAATATGAGCAAAGGCGTAGATAGAGTGCAAGCTCTTCTCTAACGTACCAACTCCATCACTGATTCCCACGCGACATAGCCATTCTGCAGCATCATACATAGCACGAGCCAACCAAACGTCAGTCGAGCGCACATTCCCTCACTAAACCTACATCCCCCCACCTCTTCCGACACGTTGCCAATCCATTGCCTGTCATTGAACATAAGCACATTGGGGCGGCCTTTGCCTCCACACTCAGGACACGTGGTCGCATCTGCCCCAGGCGCTCTCATCGTAGCTTCATCCAAGTCAAAGCGGAAGTCCGTCGGCAGCTTCCAGATCTTGTGACACGGCTCTCGCGCGCCAGTCTCGACGTCCCCGGCGCACTGCCACCTTTCAACACTTCCATGCAGCTCGTAAATCTCCTTGCTCTCGAAATCTCGACGGAAGTGCGAATCCACCTGCAAACAGAAATCCACAATCAGAAACCTTGCACCCTGACCAAAACCCACCTCATCTACCCTCTCACATTGGACGTGTAGATGAAGAACGGGTTGTTGGTCACGGAATCCAAGGCGACTCGTCTGGGCAGCGCGTTGTCCTCTTTCAGCTGCTCGAAAGCTGCAATAAAAGCCGCTTGCTTCTCCTCTTGGCTGCTGCCTGTAGTGGCCGTGGCTTTCACCTTGATGGCGTCTCTCCACCTGCGTAGGATCTCGTACCCTGCGTGGTGTTTCGTATCTCTGTAGGAATTGGTGCAGCTGCCCCAGAAACCGTAGAAAATCTCCTCGTCCTGCTCCAGCATGTACGGGTCGCACAGGTCCTGGTACTCCACGTCCATCTGCTCGTACACCGCCACTTTGGCAATGTCTGCGTACACGGGGAGCGAGGAATCGGCCGAGAAGCCGGCGCCAGTCGCAATTAAGAGGAAGTCGGCGGCGGCCAATTTCTCTATGGGTAGTGAGCGGTGGAAGGTGCAAAGTTGTGCGTTAGAAAGAGGAGATAACGGAGAATTTGGACATGGTAGTGGTCCCACCTGCTGCTGCCCGCCAGAGCTGCTGGACACCGCTCTCCGCGGCCATATTTCGTGCACAAGTGACGCTACTTTGACGCACTGGTTGAAATTGATTGTCGCAGGCGTGCTGACGGACCAAATCACAAATATTTGCGATTTAGGTTCGCGAAGGAAGATGCTACTGGTAAACAACTTCGATGGATATTTTTCAGCAGGAGCCATCATATTGTCAATTCCGTGCCCAGTGTGCAGGTATTCGTAATTTGCCCGTTGCAGACCGCTGTTGGCAAACACCGGAGAGCTCGCATTTTAGTGCTTTGAAGGAATGTTCTGGGGTGATAGAAAGCGACGATGGCACGCAGGCTCTTTAGTTTCAAACCCTGGAGTCACCTCTTACCACTGAGCACCCAACCAACCAGGTACTATACATCGAAGTGCATTATACATGTACTTACCGGTACCCGAGGACGTACATCATCAAACGTACGGTGCGGATGGATCCTTTCCTACAGACTGAAGTTATTGATGATTAATCTCCTGTATCGGATAATACAGAGTACATGTAGTCATCGACAAGAAACCTTCTTGTCGCTGAAAGTAGGAAGCTTGCACTGTCCTGCATCCAGCGTATAATCTCAAACTATTCGCATATGTTTCTTCATACATGGACCAAGTGTTTTTCTCGCTTCCCGCTACCATCCTGAGCTTTGATGGCGAATTGCAGTCGCAATCGGTGGCTACGGTTTATTATTCACGAACAAAAAGGATCGTGTTTGGACGCTCTGCGATACGACTGCACTCCAGTTCCCAATTCACCCTCTGAAACTCAAGTGCCCAACTCCGAAGCACTCGACTATGCGGTTCAGCTACTTCGTTCTGGCAGCAGCAGTTGCTCTCTTGGCGGGATGCAACGACGTCTCGGCAGCTTCAAGCTTCACGCAGAAACTGGGAGAAGTGAACTCGGCCAACACTGTAGCAGTCCGTGCACTCGCTGCTGAAGAGCCCGATGTGGATACCAAGAAAAACCTCCGCGTTAACAAGAGCACGAAGGAGGACGAAGACGACGACGAGGACAAGGGGTTGTTCGACTATGTATCTGATCGGTACAAGGCGAAGAGGCAGTACCGAGCTTGGTATCGTGCAGGGATGGCCCCGAAAGAGGTGACGAAATTGTTGCGTTCACGAGAGGCGGAAGGTCGCTACGTGAACTGGGACCTTGCGGAGGGGTATGACACCTACTACTACAGAAGGCGTAACAGTCTCTTTTACTGGTAACGGGCCTGATTGGGGCTACTGAGAAAGGTTGTCATAAGAAAACAGTCACAGTTTAATGGCGAAGGCAAGCTGAAGCTGTTTGTGTCCACTTAGTCTACCCAAATAGCTAGATGGTAACTGACAGAGAGTAAATACCAGCCCAAGTCATTAGGGGTTACTGAATGAGGGGTTAATGAGGGTTAATCTCTCATTAACCCCCACGTGTTTGTATTACTGTAGTACTTATTAATATAGTAACTCGACGTTTGGCGGAAGTATCGTTGGCAATTTCTAAAGCGTCAACCAAAACATGTCTAAGCTCAAGGCAAATTACTGTACTATTTGGGAAGCTGGTATGCATGCATGTACTACGTAAAACCCACCTGCTAAGGTGCCATCTTGCTCGGGTCACCAAATATTATGATCGATAAAAAATGGCGAGGTTTGCGTTCCAAGAGCCATCTTTGCTTTACGAACCAGGTTTTCTCGGTTGCCTACCAAATCTAAACGCTGGCAACATACCTCGGCGTGAACATCTTGAAACCCCGGTAGTTCTTGTTATTCGTGTCGTGGATGGATTTCATTCCCAGCTTTTTGGCGAACTCCGTATCACCAGTGAGTTGTTTCACCACATTTTAACCCACTTCAATTGCTTGATGACATTCAGCTTGACCGGTAGGGCTTGGTGCTTGGTTTATCGTTACCTTAGTAGTTGCACATTGATCTTTCCTCCGACTCGTCGAGCGAATCGAGAGAGTCCAGTGAGTCTAGCGAGTCCAGCGAGTCCTCATCCTCCACATGCTTGCGCAAGGTACGCTTGGCAGAAGCGTCTTCCTGTGTGGCAGTGAGCGAGCGAGTCACAAGGTCCGGAGTCGTCTTCGAGATGAGATTTTGCTCGGTGGAGACAGCGTTTGTACTCGCGAGAAATGTGACTGCAACGGCGAGGGCAACGTAACAGAAGCGCATTGCTTAGAGTTTGTTCTTGAAGTTGTGAAGAAGAAAGCGAATCGTAGACTGAAGAACAGTTTGGCTGTCTACGAAGCGGTTGGGATGTCGGCAAAAGAGCGGGGTTTGTGTGGCATTCAGAAGCAACTTGACGTCGATAATACTTGTGCAGCAATGGTCTGATGTACAGACAACCATCTGAACGGTGTCCTCCATATCAAAAAAAGGCACGTGATACTGTGGCCAACTGAAAAAATGAGATGCGGCACCTGCACCCAAGTGTGCCCATCAGACGTTAGGATGGTTCATCATTGGTTCTGAAGATGTATGACCAACGGTGCAAAGCCGCATACACCTCGTACATCTACAGACAAATAAATGCTTAGCAAATCAAGTTGGCAATCGAAGAACACCTTGACCCACCACTTCGATGAAATGGGGACTTTGGAACTGGTAGTTCATCATGCGTTGCTGCATTGATCATGGAAGCAAAACCAACATGGTTCTTCTCACATAGACAACATCTTGGAGCGCACGCTCACAGCACTTTTGTAAGTTGCGTTTGCAGTACTGTGAGGTTTGCTCGGCGGCATAGTAAACGTGCACTCATCGTATTCCGGAAAACACTATAACTCTCTTCGAGTGTTTGAGAGCGTTCATCAAGCCCTCGACCTGAATGACTTCATCCTGGTCACGAGGGTTTACGCTTTCATCCTCGGAGGTTGTACCTCTCCTCTTGGCCAGGCAAGCGTGCAGCCGTGCCACCAGCATGTAAGTGTTCATACCACGTTGGCAAAGGTAGGAAAGAGGTCTTTAAAGTCGATTTTTTACACCCCAGACACTTTTCCACATCGATTCATGTGGACACCGACATACCCCTTTAGTAAAAACGGAATATAATAATAATAAAAACTCTGGATATTTATATCCAGGGATCGCAAACTCCTCATCCCTTTATAAGAGCACTATCGGAGGTTCTCCCTGTATAGTAGCACATCACCGCGCCGCAGTCGGAAGACGGCGGCCATTTGCGTGTCCATGTTCTACGACAGCAACCGTTACATGGTGGAGGAGGGGCAGGGCTTTCTGGACATGGTGCGCGACCTCGTCTCCGACTCGAACGCCATTGCAGCGCTGTCCGAGATCTCGTGGAACAGTAGAGGGGCTATGGTCTTCAAGATCACCAAGTCTTTGTGCTGGATGCGCTGGTAGGGTACACGCCAGCGGACTCCCACACCAACTCGGCCGTCGTCTTGTCGGCGGTGAAGGTGAGTATGAAGTTCCTGGAGGAGGCCTCGGACGCAGATACCGAGCACAGTCTGTCGCGCCAGCTGGCGCCACCGCTCGTTACCCGAGATTCAGCACGTGTCGCTGCGGAACATTGACCAGATTGTGCAGACGCGCCTGGTCATCTTGGCAAGCGAGATGAAGTTTTATTTCTTCTGCAAGTACAACGACCCGATTTACGTCAAGATGGAGGAGTTTGAGCGAATTGTTCGTCTAGTCTCGGAACGCAGCATTGAGCAAGTGCTGCTGGAGTTCAAAGAGTACGCCACCGGGGTGGATGTGGAGTTCGTGCGCCGCTCTGTGCGTGCCATTGGCTGTTGCGCCGTGAAGCTCGAGCTCCCTGCCAAGAAGTGCATTAAGTTAATGCCATTAACGTGCTGCTGGAACTGATTCACACTAAGGTCACTGATCGGCAAGATTTTCACACTCGCTAGTGTCTACCACAAGGCCCCCAGTGCCTTTGTCGTGCGCTCGACAGTCTCGGAACTGCGTCAGCGCCGCCTGGAAACGACCACAGTGGTGAGGATGACGATGAAGGCTCATACGACCAGCAGGAAGTGAATCCGGTGGTTAGCAGGGGGATGGATTCGTGTACCTGCTCGAAAATGGGTGAGCTTTCGCTAGGCGGCTCCGACTGCTCCTACACCTGCCGCCGCTTCGGCCAGTCTGAGCCTGGTAGAAATCTTCACGTCCTCCTCCTGTGGCAAGAAATTGCTGGTGAGCTAACTGCAAGAGCGAGGGGTTGCAAATGACTTGAGCGTTCACGCGGCGCCACCGCAAGGTGTAACCTATCTCTGAAGCCCTACAACTGCGCTCAAGCTCATTTGGCTTGCCTAGAAACGTAGAATCTCGGTTGTATGAGGTTGACTTGCAATGGCTTTTTATGCAATATCTAGAGAAAAAAATCTGGACGTGAAGGGTTCTCTATTATTTCGCTTGCTGTGTCATCTGAACATATTCGAATTTTGAAATAAATTATTTGGGAAAGTTGATATGCATGTGTATGTGCAAACTGGTCACCAGGATATTGACCGATGCAAAGTGGTGTGAATTGAACCATCGTTGATTTATGACCGCAATTCTTGGGTGCCTACCAAATCTAAACGCTGACAGCAAACTTCGGCGCGAACACCTCGAAAATCGGGTAGTTTTGTGTTTCTTGTCGTTGATGCCCTTCATTTGCAGCTTTTTGGCAAACGCCGTCTGAGTAATGCCTTGTTTCGACCACGTATTGACTAACTTAATTTGCTTGCTGGAATTCAGCTTGGCAAAAAAAGTTGATCGGTAGGGCCTGGTGCTTGGTCTTCGCCAGCTTAGCAAGCTCCTTTACATTGATTCCCTTTGCGCGTTCCTCGTACTCGTCGAGCGAATCGAGAGAGTCCAGTGAGTCTTCATCCTCCAACGTACTTGCGCAGGTTACGCTTGGCAGGAGTATCGTCCTGTGTGGTAGCGAGTGAGCGAGCCACAAGGTCCGGAGTCGTCTTAGAGATGAGGTTCTGCTCGGCGGGGGCGGCGTTTGTGCTTGCGTGAAGAGTGACTGCAACGGCGAGAGCGATGTAGAAGAAGCGCATTGCTTAGAGTTTGTGTGAGATGGAAAAGCCGGCGCCATCAGTAGAGTGGGTCGTTCTGACCCAAATGCACTGCGAGATGCAAGGTACACGGGTACGACACGGGCCGTACCCCTCGGTTGCTTGTGAGAAAACCTCTCTGCAAGTATCTTGTATTGGTATGTGATTGCAGTATAGATGCTGCTGCTAGATACTGCGAAGCCAAATCATAGCCTAGATTGAATACACATAAATCTGGAGACAGAGACAGCAGGGCTGGCGTCGAGCTCACGAGAGCTCACTTCCAAATCAAGTGCCTCAAGCACAAGTCGTCTCCTGCCTCCACGGTCGCGGTCATTTGCCTCCGCCAGCGTCGTCTTCCTCTCTGAACTACCTATGACTGCTGTCACACGCAGTAGGAGTCGGTTGCCTATGGTTGCCAGCTCTCAGTTTGTTCTTGGAGTTACGAAGCGTTGGGGATGTCGGCAAAAAAGCCAAGGCCGGATTTGTGCGCCATTCAGAAGCAACTCGACGTCGTTGATACTTGTGCAGCAACGGTCTGACGTATACAATACTCAAAACACCGATTTTATAATATCCCTAGATTTGTTTCCAATCCCAAGAATTACAGCTGGGTAAGCATAGACTTTTCGGCGGCACGAGTACCGTGCCGCCGAAAAGTCTACGGGTATGCTCCAGTAAAAAAAACAATATCAGAACGACACTTGTGAAATGCCGAGTACGTACATGTATCTCGAGTACGACAATCTATGGTTGTTTGTGCTTAAAAATATCACGCCCAACAATGTAATATCACCAGAGCAGGCTGGGTGCTGCTGGGCGATCGTTAACAGGCGCGCAAAGTTTACGTGCCATGGCAACAGTACGGTATCCAAAAAAGTCGGATCTCCGTTTCCAAGAATAGATTTACATTGCAAGTGCTTGTGTTAAACCCGTCGAGGTTCAAAGTGCTTCTTGCTTCGGATAGGAGCAACGGATTCATTTGCATTGCAAACCTTGAAACCACAGCAATGTAAAGCTAAGATCACTCTCAGACCGTGATATCTGCATGGTACAATAATGAGCACCAAGCAGCGGGGAAGGGAGTAGTTTTCTAATCCCTTCCGCGCAACTTGTGCATCCACAAGGGGGCGCTCGAGCGTACATGTCCTGTACGCCGATCTTGTTTACTATCTCACCTGGGAGCGCGACGTGATTAGAACCTCAAAGTTGTCGGAACCGTCCAGGGAACGGTCCCATCTGTACGGCGGTGTGGTTTTCAGTGGCGTCCCATGCCAATGGGACTGCCACCCATCGTACGTTGTACGTATTAATACGTTCACACCAATGAGGGTCGATCTGCACAACTGCCAGTTGTCTACTGGTACTATACTGTACCGGTACAGCAAGAAGTGTATATAGTGTGGGCCACAGTATTTGCGCATGAAGATTCCGCGGGCGAACTGAAGTATTAGTGTGGGCTATGGTATTTGCGCACCCACACTAATGGTGTCCTTGAACAATTAGCGAAGCCCACACTAAATTGGCTTGGAGCAATTAGTGTGGGCTCGTCGACTTGCTCAAAGTGTGCACAAATTGTTAACATAGTCAATAATAGTGCGTATTTGAAAGGCTACTCGGCCCGGTTGCCGTCAAAGTCGTCTCGATACTTCTCTGCAATGGTTTTATAAGGCAATCAATTAATTGAGACTCTTGCCGAAGGCTATTCAGCCCTAATGATAATCCACACGGGATCATTCGTTTCGGAGGGTACAAAATGCCATCTTTATCTCTTTACTGGCTAATAGCACGACACAACGAGAGACCAGCGCCAAAAAAGAGTACTTGGCAAGGTGCTGCAACTTCCTTTTAACTGCAGAGAAGCCCTGCGCTCAATTTCCTCTTTTTCTTCGTGCTGCTTTCTAGTTTTTACTATTAAAATAGGCTGACGTCGAGCGAGATACGATGGCGAAACATTGTTACATCAACATCCTTTGTAGTGGCGGCAATTGGCGGGATGAAGCTGCTGGGTGAGAATTCTGATACCGGTAGTATTCTCTTGTGGAGTCGAAATGCAGAAATAGTGTGGGCTATACTATTTGTGCACCCACACTAATGATGCACCCACACTATATATCATACACTTCTTGCTGTAGTTGGGCAACTGCAGCACTTTTGATTCCATGCCTTTATCCTGGGATTGCTTCGTGCTCGTCTATAATTTCAAATCGCAAGTGGCAAACGCGTTGATTAATATGGCTACATTGTAAACCTGCCTTCCAACATATCCGACCCTGCATACAGCATTTTCCTCAAACTGCTCCATCAACACTTTCTCCCTCAAATGACGACTTCACGGCCGCTGTATGTGCGCGTACTGGACCACGTGCTTCGTCGCAGCTTCGGCCACCCACTCAGCGTGCAGCTGCTGGCGCTGAGTTCACTTGTGCTGCTTGGGAGTTTCCTGCTGTTCGCGCTATTGCCGTGGCTGGGCGACGAGTCTTGGCGTTATTTGAGGCGTTTTTTGCCCTCAACTAATTTTCACTTCGACTCATTCGCCGTGGACCACCTTGTTGTGTTTGTAGCCATCTCGCCTCCTGTGATCTGGTTACTGCTCGTGCATGTCGCGTACTCCCAAGTGTCCTCAAAAGTCCAAGCGGGTCTCCTCATTTTACGAGTCACCAGCTGCCTCACCGTGAGTTTTGCACTCACGGTACTCCTCGCTGAGTTTTTATCCCGAAGAGCCATGTTGGCGCTCGTGGCGCTGGCCTACGCGTCGTTAGGCCTTTTGTACTCATGGAGTGTACCCATTTGGAAATGGTACCAAGAAGAAGCGCGGACCAAAGGGTTGGTGGGGTTCCTGCCCGAATCCACTCGGGAACTTTTACTTGAAACTTCACTTTTGGAGTGGCTCACAGATACCAGTTTTTCCGAGAAAGTGGCGCCCTTTTTGCCGTTTTTACTGCCGCTCACGAGAGCCGAGCAGATGAAGTTGATGGAGCAAATGCCGCCAGAGTCCCAAGTCCTCATGACCAAACCCGGACTTTTGCCGCTGCTGCCAGATTCCGTGCAGAAGATTTTACTACCAGCAGAGAACAGTGACGATGAAGAAGACAAAGAGGAGCGTGGCCGAGAGGTAACCGTGCTGGAAAACAGGGATCTGGAACAGGTTGACAAGCAGCAGAAGCAGGTGCTGAGTTTGCCGCCGTCCACGACCTCAGGTTTTGATTTTCATCGCCCGGATGTGGTTAGTACCGTGCGTACGCCGCCATCGCGTGATCAGGTGCTGAACGAAATTGTGACCTCGAGAATGTGGAACGGCTGCAAGGAACTCGTGAAAGTACCGAGCTCGAAAACTTTGAACCGGACGGCGGCGATGTCCAGCGCACTCTTGGTGATGCAGCTGTATGCGTCACGGGGAAGTCGCAGGGTTTTCCTTACTTTCGTGCAGTTTGTAGCGGCTTCTGCGCTGAGCTCGGTGGCGTGCTGTGCGATTTTCCTGCGTTTCGTGCAGCTGCTGGACTTGAAATGGTCCTCGGGTCGCACGTTGCCACTGTTGCGTTATGCCAGACAGCATCTGCTCAGAAATGGAAATGCCGGGACTCCGCAGATTTCTGACCAGGCTGCGAATGCGGGTTCTGTATCAATGCGCGCGGCTGCATCATCCGTGTCGGTTTTGGTTGCTGCGTTGTACGTGCTACGTAAGTTGCGTCGGTAAGGAGTAGATGAAGTGATGGAGCAGAAGAATGCTGGCGTGTGGATGGATCTAACAAGCCTGTACTGAGTCGATAGGATGTTGAAGTTGCCTATAGCGGCTAATTTTAATTTGCGTATGAAGGTCACAGTGCATAATTGAGATGACTGGGAAACACTAAATGACACAACCTGAAAAATGAAAAATACTCGGGGTATATTGAAGCGTTTGCAACATCCACGCAGTCACTCGCTTACAACTCCCTATTACTCTGGTAGAATCAGCGGCTGATTCTTGTGATTGTATCGTGTATATTCCTTGTATATCTTGAATTCGTCCATGGCGAATACCTTTGTACCAAGTCCCTCCAGCCCCAACTCTTTGAATACTTGCTCGGGCTTCATTTTTGCCCTGAACCACGTTCGGAATTGCTCAAGAACCTTTGCTTCCTCATCACTCATATTCGGCACTAATAAAGGCTGGTGCTTGTCGTAGTAGCGCTTGTAACGCACGTACATCTTGAACTCTGGCGTGTCGAAGGCCTTGGTTCCAACCTTAAGACCCAATATCCCATATACATCTTCCGGCTTCTTGTATCCAGTGCACGTTTCAAACGCAGCGCGAGTAATCAAACACCACACCAGCAGAATACATGTACATGTACAGTATATTGTATGCACCTATAACGCAATTCATGATCACTTCGATCTCAAGAGCTGCTCCCCATCTGGAGACTAATCGTCAATCTTTAGGTTATCGCTCAATCGCTTTGCCCAGTGCTGCACTGCACTTGTACTGTTCGAACCTCTGTACATCTAGTTCACAAACTATTTACCATTCTATCATTTGCTGCCATCCAGAGTCACTGATGCGCTTACATTGGATCGCACTTCTGGCTGCGGCCACTTTGTTCGGAACCATTAATGCATTGCCTGACTTAATCGCGAAGAAACTGCAGCGGGAGGCTCAGGACGACACGAACTACAATCGTTTTCTCAGGTCTGTTGACACTGCTGACGCAGATGATAATTTCGCGGACAACGTCGAAGAGAGAGGGGTCGCGGGCGTGAATAGTGTGAAGGCTGAAGCTGCGAAGAAGCTCAAAGTTACCATGCAACTCGATGACTGGTTTGGTGCGAACAAGAAGCAAAATGTTTGTACTTGTAGAATGAGAAATGGTATTAATAGCTATAAATTCAATTAGGAGTTGCGGTGGGGGCTTCGGTACTATAGTAAAACAGTGTGTAATAAAGTCAAACAACCAGAATGGTTGAAAAGCTGGTATCGTTCGGTGTTGTCGCAATGCATTTGACAGTGGACGATTATTGTTTGGTTTTCGACGATGTCGTGTTCTCGATTGCCCTTGAATGATGCCTACCGATACAGCTTGCATGGTGCATAATGAAAGGAGTTGTTCTTGTGAGCGATTAATGCTGCGTTTGAGTCTTGTTGGTGGGGGTACATATCTGGGTGCCATTATTTACATGCGGAGAAAACAACACAAAGTGCACTTGGACTGTCATTGATTAAGCACCCACATAGTAGCTGGAAGTTTATAGCCGTTTCCAAAACACAACCGAGCAACCAAGGTTTGAACGTTAGCAATCTTCATTCATCATACCCAGCACTTCGTGTATTTCTTCTATAATAGCATGTAAGTTGAGCATCATGATGAAAAGTTATTCAAGCCTGGGTTTGAACACTAGAAAAGAGCAAAAATTGAATTTCCTACTATGTAGATGTCCAAAAAGAGATGTAGCACGGGTTAATGTAAGTGTTCAACTCTGCATTATTCGTAAAAGAAGCAGAACAGTGTGGTTTACAGGATTTTATTTCTAGGAAGCGGTTCATCACCTAGGGAATGAGTTTTCCATTAGTGTCGAGTCGAATGCTGCCCATTTGTAGTTTTTCACTTTTGTATAAGGGAAGTGACTTCAGTCAGGGAGTGGTTCCAGCAACCTTAACTTTTGATAATCTTAGGAGGGGGTGAATATTGAAATCTCGGCAAAGCCGAAACAACGCCTGCGGTTTAAAATCCATGTGCGGAGCACGCGGGTTTAAACCCAGGACCTAGCATGGTCACATCTAGCTCGGTTTAGGGTCGTGTCACCGTTCTCAGGGTTTTAAGGGGTGAGGCTCGGGCGACAGATTTCCTGCCGAGTACCTCAATTTTGAAGATTTGACGGAAAGTGACATCCGTCCTCAAACGGGATTAGGGTTGTGAGCTAGGTGTAGGGCTAAGATTTTGGGAGATAAAGTTGCTCTTGGGGTGATAAGGTTGCTCTAAAGCGTGTTGTGACGTTGTGTTATGGTTGCGGTAACGCCATTCCTTCAGTCACCAACGAGAATTATGTAGCCGGGACGGACGGCTCCCGTAATAGTTTTGACCCAATTATAAATTACCGGTCTCTACATTTGACTGAATTTTATTTTTCAAAAAAATCAGCGCGCGCGCTGTGGGCCTTCCATTCGAAAATCCCCCCCCCCTCTCGAGAGCAAGCCGCACGTCCGCGGCCACGGCCACCCCGGCCAGCTTTCCGACGTCTCTATCGCGCCAAGGACCCAAGCACACACATGAGCGACGCATCCAGCCCGAGCGAGAGCGCTGCCGGCTCCAAAGACTCTGTTAGCGAATGGTCTTCCCGCTCAAGAAGATCTGTACACGGCCCAGACACGTCCGACAGCGATCCGGAGGACGTGCGTGTAGCTGCTTCCCGTTTTAAAACATGGCATGATTCCTGGGACGCATTCTTTGCATGTTTGAGCGAGTATCAAGGGTAGACGTCGCAGTTGTACATCATTCGCACTACTGTAAAGGCCACGACGCGGAATCAAGTGATAAAAGCGAAAAAGAGTGGAGAGACTCGGAGCTGATTCTCGAGGCGTTTGAGGATTACTACAAGAAGTTCTTATGCAACACGGATGGAGCAAGAGTGTGAGGGGGCAAGGCCGACGGACTGGCCATCACGAGCGAAGTACCGGCTGCGAAGTGGTTCTTTGCGCGACCGGCAGCTTTCGAATCTGCGTTACGAAGCACAAGAGGACGCACAACCACAAGCTCGACAGGAACGTCTTTGAGCATTACCCTTCCAACAGAAGAATTACAGACCCCGACGTTCTCGATTTCGTCGACGAGCTTATCAAAGCTGGCGGGAAACCGAAGAAGATACTAAAGTATCTCCAGGAAACGACGGGTAAGTCCATTGCATGTTTCATGAGGTTGCCTTTGTACTTAACAGTGTTTGTGCTTTTGCTGGGAAACGTGTGATGCTGCGAGATGTCCTCAACATGGTGCAGCGGCTAAAAGCAAGGCGCCGTGGGGCTGGGACTGTCGAAGATCGGTAAGAGAGTGTCCTGCGTAAGTTCTGCTCGACGCGCGACAACACTGCCACTGTCTTCACCGATGATTCGAACAAGACACAGACGATCACGCTGCAAACCCGGCAAATGAGGCGGTTTTTCGAGGCTTTTTCCAGAGGTGGTTATGCTGGACTCCACTCACGGGACCAATTCGACCAAGTACAAGCTCTTCAGCTTCATGATTGACGATGTTTTCGGCCATGTAAGTACTCATTCAGTTGCTGGTACACAGAGCAGTTGATCTGTTAGCGGTTGGTGATCCATTGGTGATCAGTTGGTAGTTGGTGACCCATTGGTAATCCATTGGTGGCCAATTGGTGGTTGGTGACCTGTTGGTGATCTACTCATGCGTTTGGTAATAATTACTAACTGTTTTGTTTTCCTGGCAGGGTCAATACGTGCAACACGCGCTGATCGACAATGAAAGCCATTCTTGTATGTTGGACGCAATTGGGGCACTTAAGGAGAATAATCCCTCTTGGGACCGTATCCGCGCGGTCATGATCGACAAAGACTCCGGCGAGATAAGTCTTCTGAAGAAAGAGTTCCCTTTAGCTTGGGTTCTTGTCGTGTAGGAACACGATGAAATTCTCTTCCTAGTCGGATGAGTCCCACCAACAACACACGCTTCCCTCGAAAGGTCGGCGAATATGTTGGAACCAGACCTGAAGGCTCAGGAACGATCCCTTACACCGGGTTGGAATGTGTCCTCTGTATACAGAGTCCGTGGTAGGTCTACCCAAATACAATACACCACTAGCACGAGCGAGGCTAGGATGTACGTTCGTGCTTTCGCACTAACCCTCGTTGTCCCTCAGAATGAAGGGTACAGGCCGGTCAAGGCTTAAACGGGGCTGCCGAGGTCAAACCTCGGCGTTAAGAATGTATGAAGGCTCTTCCGCACTTCCAATACAAATATACAACGTGTAATCGCTGTAACAATCGGCCAAATATCTCTCCTTTCCCTCTCTGTTCTTGGCCTTACCAGGACGAGCTCTCGGTCAGTGTACCTGAAGCTCGTCGGCAGGCATCCACTCAGCCGAGTGTATCCAGTCGCTACGGTCAGCTAGCTAGGCTTACCTTAGCCGGACTTGACCCTTGTTAGGTTGGGGGAAAATTCTGCTCTGTTATTTGTGGCCCTGAGGCCTTCTTAGCTCTTCCTATACTCTATCCTAAATCTCTATACAAATATCAAGTGTGAACATATCTCTGTGGGAAATCCCTAATCCCACATAGGTACGAATTCGTACCTACGGCGTGCCCTCGTGTGGTTGTCACAGAGGGACCCAAAACTGACCTATTCCTGACTTTTAGTCCTCGGTCGGTAGTATATTTGGTCCGACCGAGGACTCTTCGTCACTAAATTAGTCCTAGTCATTCTAGTGCGGTAACTGTGAGAGGCAACCTCGCTGACCAATCAGGACCGCCGTCAACTTTCTCCTCTCGGTCCGATCCCGTTGCCTCTGTGGTCGGCTTGGCGAGCTCGGCCACAACTCAACATCACAAAATCGTCCTAGTGCCGGTATACTTAGACAAGCATTGGTCAGGTGTGGTCTTCAACTTCGATGATAACAAGCTTGTATTCTTTGACCCCATGCAAACCCGATCACACTACGAAGCTATGGAAGCGATCGTAAACGCGTTTTTTGGGGAGCACGTATCGGGACTTGAATCGACACGCCAGCGAGCCCCACGGCAAGAGGGTACAAGCAGCTGTCGGCCACTGGCACTGCTGTTTTTTAGTGTATGGTGCTGGGTATTCCTGTCCCGAGCGTGCTGCAGGAATCAGTATCATACCTGCGATTTCGCTTCATGTTTCTCACTGGCACAGGAGCATTTTTCCGGAACCACGACGATGCCGCCGAAGTCTCGTCTTAATGCATGTAATACACACTTACTTCGTCTTAATCACCTTGTGGTTCGTATCAATTGCACAATGAGTTGCTCCTGTCTCCAGGCCTCATACCACTTCGTTGGAGTAGCCATTAAGACGCGCCATTCCTGGCAGCCACCACAACGGCAAAGCCACCACCACGACGAAGTCAACAGCACATTCGTTCAACATTCCGGGAACATCACCAAATTCTCTACAAACCACGCAAATGTAGAGAATACAGGGTATACCCATGCCGTTAAAATTCATCCTCAGCGAATTACTATTCGCACTTTAGACGGGAATTTTATCTCGTTGGTGACTCGTTGGTGAAGTACCAACAGAAATGATCAGCTGGACCTATTACGAATGCACGTTTTATGAAATCTCGTTGGTGACTGTAGCACGGTCCTTCTATAATACATTGAAAAAAGAGATCGAAAGTTCTGAAGGTTTAGCTGGAGCGAAGAAGCGGAGAAGGAGAGGAGAGTCGACTTCTGTCGTGAAGGGGAAAACGAATTGTGATTGAGTTACATGTTGGTTGGACACTAGGACGGCTCTAGTGACCATCCAAGCACTGGGAGGATACACTGTGTACATACATAGTTTGTGTGCATGACATACATAAACTTTGATATGTCATCTCTAGTCTGTAACTGAGGATGTGTGTGGTCTACATGACCATCTGAAGCCGCTCACTCCAACAGCCTCTCTGCGGCTGGGAGGTCATGCATGGGCCTCTTGGGCGCAGGCAATCAAGGTCCTGAAGTCTGCAAGCCACACATCCCAGGTTCCAGACGCATCATCTAGAGTCCATGCTCCTGTCGTCCCAGAGGTGGCACTTAGCGGCTATCCCGCGCCACCGTCCCAACGGGGCGGAATGCTGTCCATTTGGTTTTAAATGGGACATTTAGTTTCGGACAGAACTTTTAGTATAGGATTTTAAACCTTATAATTCATAATGGGACATAACTATTGGGACATTGCCCGGGGTATGGTTGTCTTCTTGTTTGTTTGGTGAGCTCTTGCGAGCTGTTGTATGTAGTCTGCCGTAGAAACATAGTGTTTTCGTGCGGTCTTATCCGCCATATTGTAGTGATAAGCATTACCCATACGCTTGTGCCATGTTGGTTTGCTTCATGCATTTGTATAAGACATTTACTAGTAACTCACAGATATACAGTGTTGTGCAAGTGCATCTGGTGGTGCTCTATTTGAATGGAGTAGAGAGTTTTAGTCCTTGGTAAGAGGCCTTTATTCAATGCAACTTTGTTCATTCGACATTTTGCCTTTGCTCCGGCACGTGCCAAGTTTCAAGTCTCTCAAGCTTCATCGACTATTGCTGCATTTTCCAACTACAAAAGGGTGCGTGAAAGGCTATTGCATTTCTACCAGGCGAATCAATTTGGCTAGAGTTATTTCGTACGCTTCTTGGGGGCCCTGTCTGGCGCCGCAGCCTAGCTAGAGGTACGGGTAGCAATACCTGTGCCTCGAAAAGGTCCCCAAGTGTGTGAAGTGCTTTGTGCTGTTTTGATTGTAGCTTTTGGTAATCAAACTTGTATTGAGTATGTAACTGACATTATGATACACATATATTGTAGGATGCCAAGAACTTTGCGAAAGTCAATCGTTTGCCAGAACCAGGAGGCACTGCCCGAACGCTCGTCGTTCTGTGGCATGTTCTCTGTCAACAACGCTCTACAGCATCGAGATTTCCTTACTCGTGGGGCCATGAAGCCCATTGTTGAGAGGCTCAAGTCCCAACTGCCTAAGGAGGACCACGGTAGTGTACGTGATGGTGTGTACACTACACACGCTATGCACCTGGCACTACAGAAGCGTGGCAAGCAACTCATCTACATGAACAAGAAGTTCAAGTGCAATTCCGACAAGCGCATCGCACGGATCATCAACTCTAAGAAGCCGGCCCTTATCATCATTGGGCGACGTCCCGGTCAGTTGGCCGGGACTTGGCACTGTATTGCAAGGGCAAATGTGGGTAAGAAACATCTCTTTATTGAGTCGGATAGTTACATGTACTTTCCAAACACTGAAGAGAAGCTTCGCTCTTACTTCGAGACCGTGGACGGCGTGTACTCCATCGAGGACATCTAGGCATAGTACCCACTAACTGGTACAATACATCTTTTTGTTTGCTTTGTTGTAAATTTTGTGGTCTTTTTGACAAAATTGTTTGATTACTGTGAAATTTTCTACTGAAGTTGTTGTTTTATTTCCGAATTTTACTCTGGTTGCTTCACATTAATTTCTGCTATTGCGCACAGCGTCCTTCCCAGGTGTAACAACGTTGGTTTTGTGAGTGATTTTGTAAAGATGTCGGCAACCATTTCTTTGGTGTTACAGTATTTCACTTCAAATTCTTTTCGATCTACTTTTTCTTGTACGAAGTGATATCGAATATCAATGTGTTTACTTCTCCCATGCAGCTCTGGATTGTAGGATAGTTTGATGCAGCTCTGGTTGTCTTCAAAAAGTGTGATGGCATGTGGACTTTCATGCTTTAGTTCTACTAGTAAGAGCTTTAAGAATGCGACTTCTTGCATGCAGTGGCACAAAGCAATGTATTCTGCTTCGGTTGTGGAGAGAACTACGGTATGGTGCTTTCTGGACTGCCATGAGATCGGGCTGCCACACATGTATGTCATAAAACCGCCGACCGAGCATCGGGTGTCAGTGCAGTTAGCATAGTCTGCGTCTGAATAGGCAGTAAGGTAGTGTTTAGACTCGTATTGCTCTAGGTTTTTGGTGCCGCCTAGTGTGATGCCAAGGCTACGAGTGCCGTTGAGGTACTACAAGCCTCTCTTGACCGCGTTCCAGTGAGCTTTTCCTGGGTTCGCTAGGAATTGGCTGACTTCGCGAAGGAAATATGCTAGATCCGGTCGTGTTCCCATCGTCAAATACATGAAGCTACCGACTGCCTCTCTGTACGGGGTCGCATTCATCTCATCGATCTCCTCTTGAGATTGTGGGCACATGGCCTCACTGAGTTTGGTACTAGGATCCGTGGGTGTTCCAACAGGATACGAGTTGAGATGAGAGAAGCGATCCAGGACTTTGGTAGCGTACTTTTCTTGGTGAATGAATATGGTGCGGTCCGCTCTGTTGCGGACAATCGACCATCCAAGAAGGTAGTGGGCTTCACCCAGATCGGACATTTTGAAGCGCTGCTTCAGCGCGTCCTTGATTTTGTTGATGATGGTTACTGTAGGAGCGATGATAAGTAAGTCATCGACATATACCAGTATGTAGCACGTGGTTCCATCTACCATGCCAACAAAGACGCATTGGTCTTTAATAAGTTTGTGGAAATTCATGGTCATGAGAAAAGTACAGAGGGTAATGTACCAGATTCGTGGTGCTTGTTTGAGTCCGTAAAGGCTCTTGAGTAGTTTGCATACCAAGTGTTCTTTACCACGAACGGCAAACCCTTCTGGTTGCATCATGTAGATTTCTTCATCAAGAAAACCATTGAGGAACGCCGTTTTCA
The DNA here is from genome assembly GCA_032158285.1 of Phytophthora sansomeana. Classification (NCBI taxonomy): domain Eukaryota; phylum Oomycota; class Peronosporomycetes; order Peronosporales; family Peronosporaceae; genus Phytophthora; species Phytophthora sansomeana. The sequence continues at coordinate 668,236 of JAPDHH010000289.1, forward strand.
CGTCCATTTGGTGTATTTCTAGATCTAAGAGTGCGGCAATCGTGAGCAGGAGTCGCAATACTTCCATACGAATTACAGGAGAAAAGATCTCGTCATAGTCAATGCCATACTTTTGCAAAAATCCCTTAATTACTAGGCGTGCTTTGTAGCGGTCGATACTTCCATCGCCTTTGTATTTTACTACAAACACCCATCGACACTGGAGTGCACGTCGTCCTTTTGGCAGTTTGGTGAGAATCCATGTTTCGTTGTCCATTAGGGACTTGTATTCGGATTGTGCAGCTGATTTCCACTGAAGTGCTTCAGGTAGTTTGATTGCTTCTGTGTATGTTTTAGGTTCAGAGATGTGTCTGATGGCGAGAAGCGAATAGATGCGATTCCGGTCTTCGTCCCGTTCTTTGATATCTAGGGGATCATTGAGGATGTATGAGGTATCAGGAGTAGGGGGAGTATCCGTCTGAATTTTGAGTTTCTTGTCCAACCGGGTGGTGTCGTCAGCGGCAAGTACGGTGGCATTCCGTTTGAGTATCGAGGCAAGTGGAGGAAGCACTTGTGGTGTAGGTAGTGCAGGAGGTTTTTCTGTAGTTGGACTGAATACATCCGAAGAATTGTTTTGCTCAAGGAAATCCAGTTGAGGGAATTCATATTCACGAAAAGTAACATCTCTGCTGTATACAATTCGATTTTCAGTCGTATCAAGGAGTCGATAGCCTTTTTTATTGGTGGGTAGACCAAGATACATGCATTTCTTAGCTCGTGCTTCGAGTTTCGTGCGGTAGAGCTCAGGAATATGGGCGTATGCCGTGCATCCAAAAACTTTGATATAGTTTGCGGATGGCTTTCGATTGAACCACTTCTCATGCGGAGTCACTTTGTCTGTGACGGAGCTTGGTGTAATGTTTAGAAGGTCCGCTACATGTTTGATGTATTCTCCCCATAGCACATGGGGAAGTTTGCCATCGATCAGAAATGCTCTTGTCCGCTCGAGTAATGTGCGCATGCGCCTCTCTGCTACTCCATTTTGTTGCGGTGTGTATGCATTGGTGAACTGTGCGTGAGTGTTGTACTTCTGGAAGATTATCCTCCCCAGTTTCTCGTATTCTCGAGCATTATCGCTCTGGAGATTAATTATTTCTGCATCATGCTTGTTTTCTTGATAGAGCAGTTCGCCGACATCAGCACGGAAGATGTTTTGGGCTTTCTTTCTGAAGTCCTCGTAGCAGTCGTATAAGTCCGACTTACGTTTGATAATGTAGATGAACAGATGAACATGTATCGGGAATAGTCGTCAATGAAGGTTAGGAAATATTGGCATCCTGATAGTGTAGAGACCAGTAGTGGTCCAGCCATGTCAGTATGAACCTTTTGTAAAGGAAATTTGGCCCTTTCAACTGTACGTTTATTGAATGGGTTACGGTGAGCCTTAGCGTATGTGCATGAGGAGCAGAAGTAGTCCTTCTTGGGGTCGAAGTTCGACAGGCTCATGTCCGTGACGGTGTTTACCCTAGCCAGATCCTGCATAATGCGAAAGTTAGGATGACCCATTCTTTTGTGCCAAAGCAAAATATTGTCAGGCGTACCTGAGGTGGCCACGTGGGCTTCTTGGCTTGTGGTGGCCGGATTCGCTTGGAACTGGTACAGACGAGTTCCTGTTCCGGTCTTGGCTTCGAACTTGGTTCTATGAGCGAAGAACAGAACGCATTTCTTGGCGTTGGGGAAGGTGATTTTGAAGTCATCTTCGACTGCCTGGCGGACAGATAGGAGATTGAATTCCAGTCCGGGTGCGTACAGCACGTTGTTTAAGGTGATGACTTGTTCCTTTCCCTTCGTGTCCTTGATCTTCATCTTCACATCACCTGTTCCCTTGATTGAGATCTGGTGGTTTCCTCCAACAGTGATTGACTTGCCCACAGTTGGGGTCAGCTTTTCGAACCACTGCGAGTTTGCCGTGACGTGGCGAGTGCAGCCTGAATCGACAGTCCACACTGGGTCTTCGATCGCTTCTTTGGCTGTGAGACCCATTTCTTCGTCGTTGTGGCTGAGATCCAGTGTGGTGATCGCGATGATTCCATACTCACCGTTACCGGAATCGCTGCTGTTGTTGTTGTTGTTGCGGCGACCATGAAACTTGTTGCGATCTTGGCTTCGCTCGTTGTTGTTCCGGTTGTCGTTTCGGTTGCCTCTGAAGTTGTTTCGAGGTTGGTGGCGGGGCCTGCCATTGTAGCTTCCTTTATAAGGGTGTTGGCGGTGCTGCGTCTGGGGGACCTTCAGCTTGAAATTGGCCGGAAGCACAGTACCAGCTTTGACTTGGCCCTGGTGGAGGTGTCGTTGCAGAATGTAGCAGTCGACCGTGGCATGATTGTCGCGGTGACAGTACGTGCACATCGTGTTCGAAACGAGCGCCGATTCCCCACAGGGCCGATTGGCTTCACTGGGCGGAGATGGCATCGACGTTGTCGTTTGGAGGGCCCGCTCACTCCGAGTTTCTTTCGACTCAGGAGTTCCTTGCTTGAGGGTATAGCGGTTTCGAGCAAGTTCATTTTGGACGGTTGCCTCGATATGTCGCTTCAGCTCCTCGTACGGGATGAATTTGCGACTTCCCTTCCACACTGACAGTTGCGGCTTCCACTCGCTGGGAAGTTCGTGGTACAGGTAGAGTGACTTCTGTTCATCACTCAGCACACTGTTGGTGGCTTCTGCTGCAACCCTCATTGCCGACTCGATTTCAATGATGAACGTAGTCAGGTCAGAGCCTTCCTCGTACTTCAGAGCCATCAGATACGACAGGACGTGGTACGGGTCGCCATGGATGTCGGCTCCCTCGTACTTGCTACAGATCGTCTGAAATATTTCGAACGCAGTAGTCTTGTCCTTGACCAGTAGTACGTGTTGGTCGTCGATGGTCTTGATGAGGAAAGCCTTCGCTTTTGCCTCATTGAGTCGCAATTTCCTCGAGCTCAGTTTCTGGCTCTTAGCCTTCAGCCTCTCAGCTCGCTTCAGTTCATCACGCCTTTTAGCGGTGAATGACTGGATTACCGGAGGAGATTCTTGCCCCATTTCCACATCACAGTCATCTCCTGTGGTGGCAGCATCCGAATTTGCGGAGCTTGAGTCTGAGGAGGACTCACTCGATGAGGAGTCCCCCAATTCCTCGGCCTTGGGAGCGCCAGCGGCGTCCAGAGCGTCAGACATGTCTGTCATGTCCGCCATGCCGGAGAGCGCGGGATTCAGTTCTTCATCCGCGTCGAAGTCGAAGTCGTAGTCGTCGCCCGCATAGTCGACTTGAGTGACGAAGCCGAGCAGGTTCTTGCCTTCGAGCGCAGCGGTGACTCGGGTCTTCCAGATAATGAAGTTCCGGCCATTCAGGCGCGGAAAACCACGGTCGGCGGCGGCGGAGGCTTGCGTTGGGCTCATAACCTCTGAAGGTTTAGCTGGAGCGAAGAAGCGGAGAAGGAGAGGAGAGTCGACTTCTGTCGTGAAGGGGAAAACGAATTGTGATTGAGTTACATGTTGGTTGGACACTAGGACGGCTCTAGTGACCATCCAAGCACTGGATGGATACACTGTGTACATACATAGTTTGTGTGCATGACATACATAAACTTTGATATGTCATCTCTAGTCTGTAACTGAGGATGTGTGTGGTCTACATGACCATCTGAAGCCGCTCACTCCAACAAAAGTTGAAGAATGAATACTTTAAAAAAAAATATTAATTTTGCAACTCTCCGGTTACGCATATGTTTCCAAGTCGCCTTTGGCTCGTCGATGGTTTTCAAGCTGGAATCCACTTTCGGATGGTGCCGGGTTCGACACCATCTTGAATCCTATCCTTTATCCTTTCCCAGATCGGGGAAGAGAAACTAAACGATGGTGCTCCGGATCTCCTGTCAATTTCATCTTTGTTGCACTTGAATACCTACTTACTAAGTACTAGTACACCACAGAACAAGTAGCCGGCACCTTCAAAGGTCAGTGCAGTCTAGCACGAAGCTTCAGTGAGTCGACGCTAGCTTCCGCTTATTAGGCCAGCCACTTCTTCAGGTTACATGTCCATTCAATTACCACAGATCGGTGTGCATCTGTGTGCAAGTCGACTATCGATGGCGGGGGCCACGGACTAACATGGTAATCCAACGCGTACGTATCGGGACCTAAGCATTTCTGTGGCTACCGGTAGCCTTGTTGTACGTGTCGAGAGCGTACGGGCCATACCTCATGTTGCGGAAGTACGATGCATACGCAGTAGCCAGAGCCCAGTCGACCTTGCCGCCCTGCTTGAGCATGATCTGGTTAACCTGCGTCGGGGTCTTCTTGGCGCTGAACCAAGAAGTGATCTTGATCCTCCATACAGCCAACTTGAGCTCCGCAAGGGCAGCACCAGGCACTGCTCTCTCCTCTTCCTCCGTGTCGACGAGTTTCAGAATGCGGTTGATGTCGATATCGACGTCGTTCTGTCCACGCAGGGAGCGAACGGCGTCCAGCTGTGCAACCTGCTCCGAGTCCGCGACGGTGTTGGCGGTAACGCCGTTGCTGCCTGCAAAGAGAGCGACCGCCGCCAATAGAACGACGTAGCAAAAGCGCATGGTGGAGGGATGTCGTTCAGCAAGGCGAAGAGGCTTGGGCTCTGGAAAGCGAATTTTGAACTGATCACCGCCCCTTGTCGGACAGTGAAAGCGTGACTACATGTACAGTAGCTGGACTGTAGTCTGTAGTTCAGCCGGGGCAGGCAGATGATCGAAATTCAAAGCTTGCAATCCCTCGTGAACTGTATGATTTACGGCTGGCATGGAAATGCTTGCTCTCCGCTCACGGGATTGTTGTAAAATATTGTGCAGTACAATCAAGAATGCAACAATAACAAAAGTCTTGCCTTGAATATCCTACAGGCGAGTGGAGCAAAACGTTTGAGCTCTCTGAATGTGTACAGGACGTTTAAACATACCGAACCAACTTGTCCGCGATAACCCTGTACACAATGGTCACTTTGCTGCGTGTTAACAGCAAGATTGGGTCCAAAACAAATATGAACATACATGAAAGCGTTCAAGAAAATAAATGTATCAGCGTTTAAAGTACATGGTTGCCCGCATCAACGCTCGTGTTTACGAGACGCACTCGTTAACGTGAATGTTTACAGAACACTCTCATCAACTTGTCCGCTTTTCCGGTACGTGCACAACCTCGTGCACGACAATGAACTCCTGGCCTGGTCGTATTGTATCTGCTGTAGAATATATCATGGCTCTACTGAAAAAAGGCTATATTATTCGTTCAGAAGCACGCGGCATGGAACCATTGAAACAGACTACATGTACAGCCTTTAAATGCCAGCAAAATCCAAGCTTCTAAAGGAAAATATTCAATGCGAACCCTTTTAGCTCGGCAACAATCACGGAAAAGCTCACATCGTTGAATTTATTCGGCATGTCCAGCATGCTTTCTAGCTTACTGCAACCACAGAGCTGATAAAAGTAATGTACATGTATTGGTATGTGCATTCGTATTTGGTTGCCTTGCTATGAAAAACAAAACAACACAAAAAATTGCTTGGGTACTTACTGGGTTATCCTTGCCAGCTATTGTTGTTGTTGTTCCAAAACGCTCTTGCTATTTTCTCCATGTTTTTGGTCATGTGTAGATGCTTTTTTTGTCGAGTGAGGTTGTTCGTTCCGTGCCTGAAGATTAAGTACTTTGCTTTTATTGTGGTTTTCATCGATTTTGGCAAACAGGAGGTCCAGGATCCCGAGATAGGGGGTCCAGAATAGCGACGAGCCCCAATATAGCAGGAAAGAAGGTCCAGAATGCTTAAGTGAATAGGTGTATATGCCATGCACTGTTCAGTTCTAAAAAGAAACCACCCGTTTTGCCGCTTTGGGACGGTATAAACGACTGGCCCTGCTTTCTCGCCCCGCCTCCGACCTCAAAGATCAGTTTCACAACCTCAGATTCAATTCTACCTTGCTGTCGTGCAATGACCTACGGTGACGACTTTCGGTGGCGAACAGTGGCGTTGATGCACGTCTACGACATTCCGACCTCGTATATTTCGGAGCTATTTGGTCCTAAGCAACGAACCCTTCGTCGTTGGTACGCGCTCTTCATCCAGAAAGGAATTGTCAACGAGAAACAACCCCGCCAAACCAGCACGCGTTGGCCACCCAACGTTGTCGTTGACGTTGCAGCGTACGTGAAAAACTACCCCACGTTCTACATTGAAGAGTTGCGTGAGTATATTACCACAAACTTCCCGGAGGTGACAACTATTTCTACGGCTACGATATGTCGCGTACTCAACTTTTGATCTGAAGTTGAGCCGGAAAGTGCTGTCAAAGGCGGCACGTGAAGCTGTTCCAGCGGAAATTGAAGCTTATCGCGCCAAGATTCTCCCGATTTTTCGTTCGCAGAACAGCTCGTATTTCTAGACGAAACCGCCAAAGATGGGCGCCATGCTCAAAGGCGATATGGGTGGTCGAAGCGGAATACCAAGGCAATTGCTAAATTGCCGTTCCGTAGGGGCAAACGACTCTCAATTCTAGCTGCAGTTGATGTGCATGGCTTTTTTGCGTGGAAATCGACTGAAGGGACGTTTACCCAAGAGAAGTTTCACCAAGCCTTTGTGGAGCATGTCATCCCTAAGCTAAATCCTTGGCCGCTTCCTCGCTCCATTGTCATAATGGATAATGCCAAGATTCACGCATATCCAGAGCTCCAGGATGCCATCCACCAGTGCGGGGCTCGGCTGATTTTCTTACCACCCTACTGCCCACAGCTAAACCCGATTGAACCTTGCTTCGGCTTGTTAAAGCGCTGGCTGCAAAAGCATGCAAACTTGGTTTTCCCATTGTACCCGGACCAAGTTCTTGATATTGCAATGCGCGCCTGCACGCGTCGCAAAGATAAAGGTTGTTTTGGCACTTTTCATCACTGTGGTTATATGGCTACAGGAATTAGACACCAAGCATTCGATGAGCTTATGCAGATGAGCGCAACCATTGAGTAGATTTTATTATCACTTGTTAAATACAGTTTATTCATGCACCTTCGTACTGCTTCTAGTTCATCGGATCATCTTCGGCATGATCCTCGTCGTCCATGGCTCCATTTGTTGGTTGTGATGGCGTGAACTCGTGATAAATTCCACTGGAGAATATGTCGTGGTCAGGCAAGCCGAGCGCACGGCGAAGCGACACAATCTCTATCTCCACAGGCATCCATAACCCGTTTAGTTTGATGTTTATTGTGGCTGTGTCGGGCGTAGCTAAGCCAACATTTTCTTGCTGCTGCTGTAATTATCTTTGGCGATCCAACTCGATTGCCTGTGTGGTCGTATTGTCCTCAGGAACTTCAAATGGAGCTGAATCAGGTCTTCTGGCTTGCACAATGTCAAGATGGTGAGCTGCTATAGTCCCCCAAACTGCACAGCATTGGCTGCCTCGAAAGCCATTCTCTTTATACGGGCTTGCTCGACCCGACGTGCTGTGGCTCGGTGAAATTGCTCCGGCTGGGTGTCTCGCTGCACGTACAGAAATGCTTCAAACTGGAAGTCTCCAATCTGACGCAAATCATTGGGTGTCAGCAGTTTCCAGCGATATTCAAGTGTCCCCAGAAATTATCTGGTGTCAGCTCGATATACTTGGCTTGCGTGTCGTTTTTGGCTCGTCTCAAGTAGATCGATGAATTTTCCGGTAGTGTGAGCCGACTTGTTGAGGCTTCGGGGCTCTCCAAAAGCTGTGTAAACTTTGCAATGCACTTCTCCTTGAACACGGCATACCCCTCTCCAACATCGAAATTCACGACGCTCTTCCAGCCCCCACGGGCTCGGCCAAGTGGCTCTCCAATTCGTATAGTCAATAGTGCATCTACCGTCCTCGGTAATGGAGGAAGGCCTGCAGCTGGAGAGCCCAAAACATGTATTTACTGCCCATGGAACCGCGTTCGACGAAGCAACAACACTCGGTGTTGTGTCGCTGCTTCGTTCAGCTGCTGCTTCTGCAGTGGCACTTCTCGGTATGGCAGCTAAATTGAAAATAATAGAATCGCTAGAACAACAGCATTTGCTCAAACACATTAGTATTATCGAGCTCAAATATTTCAACAGAGCTTACGCGTCCTCAGCAGATCAAACTTTAGACCAATTGGTGCGCATGAAACCAAGTGTCTTCGTGGTCTTATGATATTTTCCTAAGATCATGGCAACATCATAATTATAGCATTAGTTGGGGCTTCGTGTACGTGATCGAATAGCCGATGCGCAGTGCTGCACGTGATCTCACCGTTCTGAGCTACGCATCTACCCTTGTGGGAAGACATTCGATATCTGCGGGTCCATACTGTGTAAAACATCGTCCATGAATGCAGTTAGTACTTTGGTGCTATCAGCCAGTCACAATGCAACTTCATGTCGGCGGCAATTGCCGCTGCCTTGCATTCGAATGACTGTAGCTTTGATGGTTTTGATGGCTTTGATCGCGTGGCGCTGCCATGCCATTGACACCCGTTGCTATGAGAACAGTGAGGCATTTGCTCTTACCTCACCTCCCGATAACAGGAACAGCACAAGTTGCTGCTACCCGCCGCACTCTATTCCCAGATCTTCTCGGCGCCACTCCGCTTCTTCGCCGATAGACGCCGCTACTACGCCCTGCACCTCCACCTTTCCCACCTCTCGACGCCGCTGCCCTGCCTTGCGCCAGGTTGCGTCCTTGCAGTCGACGCTGCTGCCACGCCCTGCACCACCACCAACTGCACGTGTTGCCTCGCCGTTGCGCTGCTGCCCGCTTACGGTTGGTGGATGACAGCTCCATTTTGGACTCCAGAATAGCGCACCCTATCCCTATCCGGGTCCGTTTTGAAATTGGACCCCCTTAAAGAAACCCAGCTAAAACAGGCGGCAAAAACCTTGAAAACCACAATACATTTAGGACACGTCCAATGATTTGTGGGGCAAAGTTACGCTACTCACCTTGGCATCCTTCTCTCTCTGGGCAATCTTATAGAAGACGCTGTACTGGTTCCACAGATCGTAGTTCTTGGTGTTCACCGTTGCTCCAGTTCCAGCCTTGAGCATCATCAGGACTCTTGTTCAGCTTGAACCAGTATTCAAATTTCGCCATTGTGTAGCGCTGGCCGATTGTCGCCTCGCCGACCTTCATGTTTTGAATATTCTGCGCAAACTCCTTGAGTTTCTTTTGGATCTTCTGAATCACGGGAACGGCGTTCAACTTTGCCCCAAGTGGCTTGAGAATTGGAATCAGCTTGTCCGCGATCGGCTTGAGCTTTCCTGAAAATGTGTCTGCAATCGGCTTAAGTCTCACCGCGGCTGCCATAGTCTTGTCCGTCAGCTTTTCTGCGACTGGGGTGAGTTTGCTCGCGAGAGGTTTGATCTTGTCCGCTACTGGTTTGAGCTTGTCCGTGAGTTTGGTTATTGCCGACGGAAGAGCTCTCTCTTCTTCGTCATCGGACTCGTCGGTACCCTCGCCCCTCAAGAATCGGTCTTTCATGTTTTCAGTGTCGAGATCGAGGACACGAACTGTGGAGAAATCATCGGGAGTTTGTACAGCGGAGAACTTCGACGGGTTTAACTCTGCAGGCGAAAAAAGTCACTACCGCGGCAGCCACCACGTAGGCCAGACGCATGATGTTTTCTCTCTGCTGGGAACGTTGGTCGTGACAGAGCAGTCCGATTGGAAAATGAATCTACACAGAAAGGCATCGAAGAGAGTAAAATGCTTGCTGTCGATTGGAGTCGGACTTGCTTGCGTGAAGCCCAATCCACAGTTCCAATCCTAGGATTAATCCTGAAGAATAGGAATCACGGAATCCAAGAGAAACTAAGATTGTCCGTTTACGCACACATGAGGCTCCGCCAACACCTTTTGGAACGAGACCCATCTTGCTCACAAGACCCCCACTGGACTTCATTGAAACCTACGCAAAAAAATATGAGTGCCGCTGTTTTGTGGGGAAAGCCAGAGGGTGAACTATACAGAAATACAGAAACACAAACGTAGTCATTCAAGCAACAGCACCTCGTTCCTGGAAACAACGGTATCAATTAGTTGGTTAGGCTAATCCATCCAGTGTCCCAACCATTAGATCGACGCCAGCCACTTCGCCAACTCGTCACGGTTACGCTGGTAGCAGGCAGTCTTGACGCGAATTCGTTCTAGCGCAGCATCAAGCAGTCGCGTGTACGACGAGTGCTTACGGGTTTCAAGGAAATTCTCCACTTCTTGCGCGTGCTCTGCACTCTGGAAGCGCGAAATTACGGACATGACAATGCGGCCAACAATCAGTGGGCGATACTGCTCGTTCAGCTCCGTCCAGTGGTCCTGTACGTATTTCCACGCAAAAGCAGCTCCTGGTGCATCAGCAGCCACGCTACTGAAGACGTACTGGATATCCTGCGAGCGTACGTTCTTGAGACCCCACGTGATCACGTCACGCTTTAGCTCTAGGGACTTGAACAGACCAAGAGCAGTAAGGCAGTCCAGCTTCTCCTCGATGAAGTTGCTAGACTCGTATCGTTCACGCAGTAGCTTCAAGTGGGAGGCATCGCCGCGTCGAGCTTGCGCATTGAACACAACGCCGCGCAGATCGGCCGACAATGCTGAGCTGTCTTCGAAATACGCGTGGAAAAGACGCTGAGCCTCGGCAATTACGTCAGGGTCCTCACCCAGAGCTAACATGCTGATAACGTCACGGCGGAACGGAGCAATCGTCGAGCTTTCACCATCCGCTGCCGTCCATGTCAGCCGCTTCATAATCGAGGAAAAGAGCTGACGGATGTACGCCTGAAGCTTCAGGTAGAAAGCGTCAGCACTGTAGAGCGTGCTGTAGAAGCGCAGATTTGACGAGATCTCCTTCCAGCACAAGTGTTCCGGTTCCTCAGCGTACGCAAAGCTGAAGTCTAGCGCACGAGATACTGGCAGCTCGCCGCTTCGAGCAAACGCAAAAATGCTGTTCAACAAACTCATTCGATCGACAGGTCCCAATGTCTTCTCGCGCACAGGCTGCTGCAGACGCTTCCAGCCGTCAGGGGAATAATTCACGAGGAAGAAGCCCGCCTGACCAGCATTGAGCTTGATCCAACCGTCAGTGCCAGCAGGCACACGCAGTTTAGTTGCCAACGCAGCAGTAGCTTCTTTCGATGATTTGCTTTCCCAGATCCCCACTCGTTGAATTTCCTTGGGCTTGTCGGATGCCACAAAGGTCAGCGGCACATCCCACGCACCCGATTGAGCTTCAGGGTCCTCCTTGAGCGTTAGATCCGCAAGGAAGCGCTCCTGTACGAGTGTTCCATCGTCCGACAACGTCACCATCGGGTATCCGGTTTGGCTAGTCCATCCACTTGCCAAGGACGAGATATGCTGGCCAGAAGCTTGCTCCAGCGCGTCCCAGAGATCGTTAGTCTGCGCGTTGCGGTAGCTGAACTTGACAAGGTACTCGTGGATGCCCCGATAAAACACATCACGGCCAAGATACTCCGACAGCATGCGGATCACGCTGGCACCCTTGGCGTATGAAATGACGTCGAAGATCTGGTCGACCTCATCGGGGTGGTTCACCTTGACCTCAATCGGGTGCGACGTGAGCATGCAGTCCTTGCCCATGGCGACGCTCATGGTGATATCCTGCACAAAGACCTCCCACACGTTCCACTCTGGGAAAACGTGGTGCACCGCCTCAAACTCCATGAACCGCGCAAAGCCCTCGTTCAGCCACAGACCCGTCCACCACTCCATGGTCACGAGGTTACCAAACCACTGGTGGGCGATCTCATGACACACGGTGCGAGCCGTCGCCATCTTCTGTCCGAAGCTGCTGAGCTGCTCGTCAATGAGTAATCTCGTCTCTCGGTACGTGATGACCCCCCAGTTCTCCATGGCACCGGCAGCAAAGTCCGGGATGGCGAGCATGTCCATCTTCTTCAACGGGTACGGGATACCGAACTTCTCCGTGTAAAAGGACAGCGCCTTGGCGCCCACTTCGAGAGCGAATTTGCCTCTCTCACTGCGCCCCACGGGCGTGTACACGGACACCAAAACCCCTTCCTTGGTGATGGTGGACACGGCGTCGAACTCGCCCACGATCATCCCCACGAGGTACGTGGACATGACGGGCGTCTCTGCGAACTTCCAGAGCTTCTCCAGCGTCGCCGACTTGGGTCTCGACAGCGTGCGGATGTGCGCGTTGGCTGCTCGAGGCCGCACGAGCGTCTGCACCACGTGGGTGTTGGAAATGGCCGTGAGGTCCACGTCACAAGCCAGCGAGATCTCGAACTTGGCCTTGATGGCAGGTTCGTCCCAGCAGACAAAAGCCCGACGCGCGTCACAGGCTTCGAACTGCGTGACGGCCATGAGGCGCGTCTCTCCTGCCAATTCGTGCTCGTACTCGCTGCGGTAGAAGCCGTGGAGTTTGTCATTGAGTTGGCCATGACACGTGAGCAATAATTCGACCTGGGAGTTGGCAGGAAGCTCCTCTTCGAACAGCAATTGGACCGCCTGGTCACTGGGCAAGTAGCGGATCTCGCTGCAATTGACGGGCGTCGGGCGGCCTTCGACACGCACAGAAACGTCGAAAACGTGCAGCTCCAGCGCGTGGCACGTGATGCTGCGCGTGGATTCGAGCACCGAGAGCAGCACGCGCTCGTTCACTTGGAAGCGGCAGTTGTCCAGGTCCACGACATAGTCCAGGAAGTACTTCGACGGAGACACACACGTCGGGAGACGCGCGAACGGCTTGGTCATGGTGAGGGGGGTATGAGGGAAGATCGCAATTGGGAGAAAAACAGAACTGCTCTTGGGTGTGGAGACGGGGGCAAGAGCACACATGGCTACATCTGCGACTTGCTACGGTTTTTGGTGGTCAGCAGTGGCGGTTTGTAGCTTTTTGGTGTCCGTCTTAGAGAAGGAAGAGATGCTGATGGCTGGGAAAGAAGTACCAGGATGAAGTGCTGAGGGAACAATGTGAAGGTGCTGTCGGCTCGATGTTTCGGCGGTCAACCTCGCTACAGGAGACTCGCTGGTTTTTGGTGGTGTCCTCCTGGAGGATATTTCGCGGCAGGGTTTCGGATGGCGAGGGAGGATTTGTGGTCGGCACATTCGTCCTGCATGATTCACCCTCCATGTGGCTACTGGCAATCAAGCCGCGAGCACCCACAAAACCGAGACAGCCCGATCCAATCTGCATGTTGCTCCATCAGTGTTGGAGCTTCTCCAAGGCAGCAAAGACACTCGTAGCAAAAGGCACCAGACTATCGGGTGGCTTGAACGAAACGCCGTTTTCGCCATGAGATGGCTACACTCGTCCCTATATCGGGATCGTGACGACCTTTCGCGGGGTGCTCTAAATTTGGTCCGCAACACAAAATAGAATTTTCTCAAACTCGCCCCTTCTCTCTCCGCCTCACTTGCACTTTGTATGTCGTGCACGGAATAGGGTCTCCAAGATCTGGTCTGAACTGGTGACTCAGCTGAATACTTGCAGACGAAACACCAATCGAGACCCAAAGCTGCGGCACTTTCGCTTTCTCCTTTGTGCCATGACGACGCAGCGCCCCGCACACGCCTTCTGCCTCACCAAGCGCCGCTCGTACACGTCTCCGCATCTCGTGCGCTCCCGAGCCAAGAACCACACGATCTGCGAGTCCACGGAGCGCAAACGGTCGACGTCACGCCTGACGCGCAAGACGCAGAGCTTCAGCGAAGGCTTAGAGCCCAGTACAGGCGAGCGCCTGGCAGATATCGCCGTCTTCCTAGGAGGTTCCTGCAACCCCACGACGTGGAGACGAGATGTAGCCATGCCGCTCTTGGACGCCGCCCAAGTGCACTACTTTAATCCACAGGTGGACGAGTGGTACGAAGAGCTCATCCAGATCGAGACCCGAGCCAAGGAGACGGCGCAGATCATGCTCGTGGTGGTGGACCCGCTCACGCGCTGCCTCGTGTCCATCAACGAAGCTGTCGAGTTCATTTGCAGAGGCAGGAAGGTGGTGCTGGTGGTGGACGACATTCAAGACGGCGCAGAAATTGCAGGCAAGACGCTGTCCAAGACGGAGCTGGCCGATCTCAATGGCGCTCGCCAGTGTCTACGGGATCTGGCCAGGAAGAGGGGCGTGGGGCTCTTCCCGACCGTGGAGTCAGCGGTGGAAGGATGCATCACGTGGCTCCTGCAGACGGACGCGCCCAAGTCCCGACCGGAGGTGCCGAGGCTGCGGAAACGCTCGTCCATTGTACTCAACGACTGGTCCAGCAAACACCGACCGCATCGCGTGACCTCGCGCTCGCACTCGTCGCGGCTCTTGAAGTCCAACAGCAGCGGCAGCAACAAGAGCAGCACGGACGAAGCCGACGGGAGCAGCGACTCGCCTGGGCTGTCGTCCCCCACGCAGTCCATCGTGACCCAGTTGGGCTGTCAGATGTTCAGCGACTACACGGGCGGCTCCGTCTACTTGGGTGGCAACTTGACGGCCACGTCCTGGAGGCAGAAAGTAGCGATCCCGTTGCTGCGTAAGGCCGGAATCCCCGTGTACGTGCCGTTCGCCGACTACTTGTCGGTTGGCTTGTCGTCAGGAGCGGAGAAGCACGTCCAAGCGCTGGCTGAGCACTTCCAGGAGATCGAGACGCAGAAAGCTATCGCGGAGCTCATTCTGTTTGTAATTCCGAGGAATCTGCGCTCCATCGCCGCCATGACGGAGGCAGTGGAGCTCGTGTCCAGCCACCAGGCGCTGCTGCTCGTGATTGAGCCAGCGGAGGAAGGTCTCATGGTGGAAGACGGAGTTGCCATCACCGGTCGCGAGTTCAAAGACCTCGCGCGTGCAAGAGCGTATCTGCAAGAGATGGCCGAGCGCAACGACGTCGAAGTGTTCGAGTCCGTGACGGAAGCGGTCGAGAGTATCGTCGAGAGGTTAGAGTAGATGGATCGACGCCACGCAACAAGTATTTTATTCCACGCCACCACCACCTTCTTGAATTGTATCATCCCAGCGGAGACTGACCTCATGGCGGGCGTCTGACGCCCTGTGTCCTGCCATCCCTTGTACCCATCGAGACCTCAGTCGCGAATCCGCCGAGTCGAACGTAGCACCATGAGCGAGCACAAGACGCCTCTGAATCCGGCGCTGCGCAAGGACCGCAAGGGAATGGGCGAGTGGCGAGGCTCCGTACGACCCCATTGCACTTGCATCACTTCCGTCTATAACCCTCTCACGCGCACACTTTCATGCTCTTGTAGAAACCCGTAGGCTTCATCCTCAATCCGGAGCTCTTCATGCGTGAATGCGTCGGCCTCGACGTGTCCATCCGCGTCATGAACGGCGCCAAGTGGCGGGGCGTCCTCCAGGAAGTGCGCGACAATGGGGACGTCGTGATCCGACCGGCCCAGGAGCTCCTGTACGACGAGCCGGACGGTCCGGAACTGCCCGAGAAGATGCTCGTCAAGAGCGACATCCTGTGGCTGCGACGCCACCCCAAGGACGGCGACGACGTGTCCGGAGGCGCCGCCAGCATGGCGTCGTCCCACCAGCCCCAGGAGGAACCTCTGGAGGCTCCCAGTCCATCTAAGGACAAGCAGCAGCCGTGAAGAGACAGACACAACACACACAACGAGAGTGAGAAGCTGCTTGGAGTAAAGAGTTGGTAATACACATGAACGGAAGTACACGCAGGAACTACAGATGCAGGGAGATGCAGAGGATAGAGAGACCTTTCGTCCACTTGGCTCAGTCCGCCGAGAGGTACACGTGCTCCATGTCGTCCTCTTCGTAGCTCGACACGAGCTGGTAGCGCACGTCCATGCGGATTTCGCGGATGTGCACGCGCTCGTACACCAGTACGGACACCACGACGCACACGAAGAGGATCAGGCACAGCAGGATCTGGTGCACCCACATGGAGAAGAAGCCCAGCATGCCGTACTCGCAGTACGTCGTGGCAGCGTACTCGAACGCGCTCGAGACGTTCTTGCACGTCTGTGTGGCAACGAATGCGCTGAGTTGGTTCTCCATGCTGTTGAGTTGCTTGCCGATGGGGTCCAGAAACTCCTTCTTCATGCGTAGGCCAACCTCTCCGTGGTGAGACGCGTAGTCCTCCAGCTCCCTCTGCAGCGTCGACACCGCCATTACGCTCTGTCGGACGCTGGCTGTGGCGTCCGCGAATGGAAGCGACGCGTTCGCGGGGCACTCCACGTAGTACTTGACAATTGGCGTGGATCCCACCAGTCCCAGCGTGTTATTCATCGGCGCAGCGCAAAAGTCCGCCGTCATGATCGTCGAGGACAGGTAGGCGCCGATGAGTGTGTGCGAAATGGGCACAACACTCAAGATCACGAGGATCGAGACGCGCAGGGCGAGACCATGGCCCACCCAACCGACGCGATGGACAAGAAGCTGGCGAGCGTCACGGCCAGGATCGCAGCGTTCGTCGACGACTTTAGCACGAAGTAGCTGAGTTCCCAGTCCTTGGCCAGATCCAAGAAGTCCTTGGGCAGCAGCGCGTCCGTCTGGTTCCACAGGTCCTTGGACGCGTGCACAAGACGCAGCGACTGCACCGACATGTTAAAAGCTTGAGTGGGCAGTTCACTGTCGTTGAACGACGTGATCAGGTTGTCTGCATTGAGTCGAAGGGCGTCACTGGTCTGCAAACTCTGCGTCGTGAGTGCTTGAGCGTCCTGGAACACTTCACTGGTGTTGGTCATGGTCTCCCGCACGACGCCAGCGCTGTAGTCCACCTGACCTTCTCCCAGCAAACCCCCAAGGGCACTAAGAGCCAGGAAAGTCAATAGCCCAACGGCCAGCAGCTCCACGGACGTGGAATCCATTGCCGTTCGGCGTACGAAGGCTGTAAAGGGCACAAAACAACACAAAAAGCATCAGAACTCAGTCATTTCCACGCCTAAAAGCCTCGCGAGCGGCGCAAAAGGCAGCTCTTAAGGTGGGTTTTACTAGTTTTACCACTGCGGATGTGCAGGATGCAGCGCCGCACCACAATGACGCAGAGCACGAGGAAGACGACGGCCCCAATGCACAGAGAGCCAAACAGGAGGTTGTGCAGGAAGTCCACGTAGCTTTCATCACGCAGATCGAAGCGGTTGGAGGCGGCGCCGAAGCGGTAGAACGAGTGGAAGAAGGCGCCGAGTTCTCGCGCCACTTGGCGGTGGTAGTCCACGGGTAGAAGGCGTAGATCGCCGTAGGTTGGGGAGCTCATTTCCGACTTGACTTGAGTATGGGGAGGGCGGAACAGATAGCCTCCCTGTGACAAGTGATACCTTTTACGTATGCGATCTCGCAGGGTTGAAGTGCAACATGGCTACATTGTAGACGAGTTAATTCATTCTGCTGGTGTGTTGTTTGTTTAGCTGCGTCGTTAGGCAGTTTGGTCCATTGGGGTATTGGAGACGACTGCAGCTTCGTCTGTAGGGAGGGAGTCCGAGCTGCTGGTGGCAAAAAGTCGAGCGGTGGGGGACGGAGGCGACGCTGGAGGTGCCAGTTCCTCCGAAGCTGGAGACGGAAAGTCAGAGGCACTGGGCTCGTTGTGTTCGGCTCTCTTTTGCCAAACAGCTTGCACCTGCAAGTGTGGAGTTTCATCAGCAACGGAATTCTTGCAGAAGAATAATTGGTAAAATGCTACTCAAGAGTGCAACATCTTACCGTCTTGCCGTCGGTAAACTCGAGTAGACACGGAAGGTGGGCGAGATGCGCTTCCAGGAGCTTGGGCACCGACGCCTCTAGTGGCTGGAAAAAAAATAACAACATCAGCGCAAATTGCAGTCAATACACGAGAGCTCTAAAAGAAAATATTGCCATACAAAAAAATATTTTGTCGCGACGTACCATCTCGCCGTATTTCTGAATGGCGATCATGCCCAATGCATCCAGGAACCGCGCGTAGTTGATACGTCGCTCCCCTTTCTTCTTGGCCTTGACGAAAATGAGATCCACGTCGGTCTTGCCGAACGTCGAGTCCAGCAAGTCCGGGCAGTCGCGACACAGTTTGACGAAATTCGAGTTGTCTGCGTGGCAAAAACGTAAAGCGTTCGTGAGGACGTGACTCCACCAACGTTAACGTGTTGCGTATGATAAAAAAACGCAGTCAAGTTCTTTGAGAATACAATCCCCAGCTGAGCGTACCGAGTGTTTTCTCGCCAAGTCCTTTCGGCCCAGTCCTCCCAAAGCGGCAATAGTAGTGGAACACGGCTTTCAGAAGTGTGTGTGGGTCGTTCGGATCTCCCTGCATTTTTTCCTGGACAGGCGGCGCTGACGTTGGTCTCTCCACCGGTGCGGGGATTGGTGAAGGAGCTGGGGCGCTCGCCACTGGGCTAGCACTCGGAATGTTTCGGATCGATCTACACAACAAACACCACGTTAACCTCTTTGAGACTCTAAACTGCACGTTGCCAATGTTGGCTACTCACGCCGTGCGCTTGGGTCGACTCACGTCGTAGTTGAGATTCGTGCGCATTGCGTTCGACAAGTCGTGCACCACGCGCTCCGTCAGGTCATGACAGTCCGCCTCGAACCGCTTCTTGTAGACGCCCGTGTACGATTTGGGGTCGTACAGACGCGAGTACACGTTGGACTTGCGCGGCGTGGACGTGGTCGGCGTCGGTGGTGCCGAAGTCGTGTCGGGGGCTGCAGTGGCGTCTTCCATCGTCACTCGTGAGCTGTTTGCTCGCTCTGCGTACGTTCGTTTCTGAGGTGCCTGTCGACTGGAACTAAATCGGGGCCTGCGTCTCGAGGTGATCAGCAAACGGCAAGTCCCCTAAGGTGGCGAGGACTACAGTATTCTAGACCGACAGACACACACACCACCGAGATTATTCTGTCGGGGATGCCAATGCGATGCACGACAAGTGGCGTGTCCTGGCTTTGGGGGGGTCTGGATCTTCCAGCGGAGTGTCAGCTTCCGACCTGCGCCGAACAACACCACAACCACAGTCTCACATAGCGGATCTTGACCAAAGTGAACTTTGAGATGAACGTAAAAGGTTTTGGATGACAGGAAGAGGTTAAGTCTCTAAGAGCATTTCTTAGCTTGACCGGAGCACGACTGCTTGGACGCCGCGCAAGTGTCAAGATCCTTCACGCAGAGCATCCAGCACGTCGTGGCGTGGTGCGTACTCGTCTTACAAATGCACCTGGAGCTGCACTCGGACGCGTCGGTCGAGTGGCTGCGGTTGCACACCACCGAGCAGCCCTCGGGCGGAGCCGACGCGCCAGACTTGACCGTGCACTCCTTGAAGCTGCACTCCGCGTCCGCGGACGCGATCAAGTGGCGGCCGGGAGCGCAGCCCAGCAACTGACGGTCCGACTCGTAGCCCTGCTGGACGTAGTGCGTGGTCGTGTTGGCGTGCACGTCGAAGTCCATCTGCTTGAGCATGCGCTGGTACGACGGCAGCAGCGTCATCTTGCCGAACCACGCGCGCAGCAGGCGCTGCGTCTCCGTCGTCTCCACCTCGGGCATGCGCACGCCGTGCATGACGGCCGGGAGCTGCTCCGACGTGGCCACCCAGCGGTTGTAGCCCGTGCCCACCATGAGCGTCACCTGGTCGGGTTTGAGCACGGGACGCACGCGCTGGCCGTCGCGCCTCTGGATGATGAGGCCCGACTCCGAGTCGTCGTCTCCGCTGGCCGAGACGGCCTCGAGCGTGCTGTTAGTGCCGTCGCTGTTGACCTTGTAGAAGGCGGGCGTGGCGAACACGATGAACATGCCGTCGTCCTCGTGCAGCTCGAGCGAGAAGTCGTCGTCGGACGAGGAGGAGGTGCTTGTGTTGGTGCCGGACGCGGCGCTGGCGAGTCTGCGCTCGTGCAGCGACGGCGTCTCGTAGGCGTGGAAGTGGTCGAGGCGCACGGCGTCCATCATGAGCTTGCGGCTTGAGATGGTCTGGCCGTAGCCGTCCTGCGTGGTGAAGTTGGAGGCGTCGAGCGTCGTGGCCACACTGAGCACGACCCACTCGAGCAGCGACGAGAACTCGTTGTAGACGGCCTTGTAGCCCGGACAGGCGACGTCTGTGGTGGTGGCGTTGGGGTCGGCTTCCTGGCCCGACGGCGCGCTGATGGTGTACCGGTTCGTGCCGTCCGTGAGCGTCTTGTGAAGCAGGAACTCGGCGTTGACCTGCTGCGCGGACACGGCGCACGCCGCGGCGGAGTCGAGGTAGGCTTGACGCACCTGCGCGTAGGCCGGCACGTTGGTGAAGCTGATGATGCCGTCCTTCTTGAGTGCCGCAAGTACGTCACTGGGCGTGGTTCCGGTGGAGAGCGTTCCGTAGTCAAAGTTTGGCACCTCGAAGGTGGGCACCTGTTCGACGAGGTTGGTGGGCACGGCGCTGGCCAGGGCCATGACGGCCAAACAAAGGAGCATCGGCTGAGGCATTGTTGTAGAGTTCTAAGAAAATATGCAGATCGATGGCTTGTTGGTGATGATTTTTACTGTGGTCTGCTGGATGGATCGTTGTCGACAACAGTTCGATTCGGTTGGTGGAGGTAAGCGCTTGTGATCCCTAGCAAGAAAAACAAATTTGCGAGCAAGTTCATCTACAACGTGTACGGGACTGCATTCGAGTTCAATCGCAGATGCAATTGTTGACAGGGGAGTGCTGCCCGGATTGTTGGAGTTTACAACAGAGGGCCTTTCCTCTCTCCGCTACATGTACAGGTGCCAACTTGCTATTCACATGGCATCGTGATTTTCTCGAGGAGTGTGCTCGAGCACTGCTCGTGCAATGCGAAGTGTAAACATGCATTGCCCTCCAACCCGTTTGTGTGGTGGATTAACAGGATGAATGGACAAGTTGAAGTTGGCCAGATGGTTTTCATCTCCGCAAAGTATGTGCTGGATGCAACCAGAAGACTTCTGTAAGTGTGCATCAACCGCACGGTAAAACTCGAGAAGCTGGCACACTATGAACGTTGCATGATGGATAATAGTTTACATTTATCAAACGACATGCCTTCTCCCTGGCAGGACCCCCGGCAATGATTTTGACCGGCCAAGTTGCCCTTCCGACATAAACATATGTTGCACGACTCACATGATGTGATGCCCAAACCATTCGACAATATCTCCGACGACGCTTATACTGTTCGAGAGTACACTAACTCAGGCCAACGCAGCGGGACTCGATAGGTAATGGGACACGTGCTGCAAGTTTCCCACCCCATGCAACGAATCCGCAGCAGGAGCGTTGCCCTCGTGCCCGCTACTAGAAGTAGCCTACGACAACGCATTGAGCTCTCTAGTATTTCGAGCTGCGCGCAAGGTTCAAGCTGAGTGGGCTGACGCGAAAATCGTACCCAAGACCAGCTTGCCATCCTCGCTTTGCAATACACTAGCACTGTCCCTCGTCTCGTCACGTCAGTGCTTCATCGCCTGGGTCGCCAGTGTGAAAGGGCTGCACAACCAGATGCACTCGGACGGCGAAAATTCGTCGACAAAGGCATTAAAACATTAATTTCCGGCAAAGATATTCAAAGATACCTTCAGAGACCGTCAAGATACTTCGTCAATTCTCAATTGGAAATTCTTCGAGTGCAGTTACCTTTACAATGTTGCCTCCAGCCATCCGCTCGGCAGTACTTCCCCCGCTAGAGCTCTTCTACGGCCAAATAAATGTAATTCATAAACCCCTTCTCTTGTCTGGCAGACACAGCAAGAGGGAACCGCGCTGTCAACAATAAGCTGGCTGGCCACGCTTCCGACGGGAAGCTTCCCCTTGGGCTTCGTTTCCATGCATCAATTTCCACATAGCGGTCAGGTTACCCTCCACCACCCACTTGCCCCTTGACGAGGTGCAACTCGACACCTTGCCCTTGGTGACACCTGCACTTAAATCACCAACGAGACCAAACTCCCTGAACGTGTCGTAGCCTCTCAGTGAGCTTTGCACCACCGCAGCGCTGCTTTTCATCCTCGTCGTCTCATTCATTTTCACTTTTGCGTTCTTCTCCGCAAAAGCATCTTCACACCTACCAAGACCAAGTCTTCTTCATCTCCACCACACGTCAACACAATGGTCCAAGTCACCAAAATGCTCCTTGGTCTCGCCGCCATGGCCCTGGCCAGCGCCGTGCCCACCAACCTCGCCGAACAAGTGCCCACCTTCGAGGTGCCCAACTTCGACTACGGAACGCTCTCCACCGGAACCACGCCCAGTGACGTACTTGCGGCACTCAAGAAGGACGGCATCATCAGCTTCACCAACGTGCCGGCCTACGCGCAGGTGCGTCAAGCCTACCTCGACTCCGCCGCGGCGTGCGCCGTGTCCGCGCAGCAGGTCAACGCCGAGTTCCTGCTTCACAAGACGCTCACGGACGGCACGAACCGGTACACCATCAGCGCGCCGTCGGGCCAGGAAGCCGACCCCAACGCCACCACCACAGACGTCGCCTGTCCGGGCTACAAGGCCGTCTACAACGAGTTCTCGTCGCTGCTCGAGTGGGTCGTGCTCAGTGTGGCCACGACGCTCGACGCCTCCAACTTCACCACGCAGGACGGCTACGGCCAGACCATCTCAAGCCGCAAGCTCATGATGGACGCCGTGCGCCTCGACCACTTCCACGCCTACGAGACGCCGTCGCTGCACGAGCGCAGACTCGCCAGCGCCGCGTCCGGCACCAACACAAGTACCTCCTCCTCGTCCGACGACGACTTCTCGCTCGAGCTGCACGAGGACGACGGCATGTTCATCGTGTTCGCCACGCCCGCCTTCTACAAGGTCAACAGCGACGGCACTAACAGCACGCTCGAGGCCGTCTCGGCCAGCGGAGACGACGACTCGGAGTCGGGCCTCATCATCCAGAGGCGCGACGGCCAGCGCGTGCGTCCCGTGCTCAAACCCGACCAGGTGACGCTCATGGTGGGCACGGGCTACAACCGCTGGGTGGCCACGTCGGAGCAGCTCCCGGCCGTCATGCACGGCGTGCGCATGCCCGAGGTGGAGACGACGGAGACGCAGCGCCTGCTGCGCGCGTGGTTCGGCAAGATGACGCTGCTGCCGTCGTACCAGCGCATGCTCAAGCAGATGGACTTCGACGTGCACGCCAACACGACCACGCACTACGTCCAGCAGGGCTACGAGTCGGACCGTCAGTTGCTGGGCTGCGCTCCCGGCCGCCACTTGATCGCGTCCGCGGACGCGGAGTGCAGCTTCAAGGAGTGCACGGTCAAGTCTGGCGCGTCGGCTCCGCCCGAGGGCTGCTCGGTGGTGTGCAACCGCAGCCACTCGACCGACGCGTCCGAGTGCAGCTCCAAGTGCACTTGTAAGGCGAGTACGCACAGCGCCACGACGTGCTGGATGCTCTGCGTGCTTGATCTGGACTCGTGCAGCGTTGATGCGCAGTCGTGCTCCGGTCAAGCCAAGGTGTGCGACTCCACTTCAGCCCCCACTCCTACCACCGCTGCCCCCACCTCGGCCCCGACGCCCACAACGCCAGCTCCTACTTCGGCTCCGGCACCCACCACCTCGGCTCCGACCAGTGCCCCTACACCGACCACCCCAGCCCCGACATCGTCTAACACGGATTCCTCGACTCCTTCGACGGCGACCACGACCCCTACGACTGCTCCTTCGGCTGGCTCCACTGCATCGTCGCCTACTACTTCCACGGCTTCGTCGGAGGAGCGTGATGCGCCGACCGACGCTCCTGCCTCAACCACTGCTCCCACCACCTCTTCGATCTCGAGTTCCTCTGGATCTTCGGGCAGCAGCACTCCTGCCGCCCACGGCGTCTGCTAGACTTCGTTTAGCCATTTATCTCTCCTTCAGCTACTACCCACCCAATACATAACATTTGTGTTCATCCAGGAAGTTTTGCTGTTGATAATCAACCAGAACAACTTGACCCCCCCCAAAAAAAAATGGGAAGCAACGAACAACAAACTGTAGAGGACTAACGCCTAACGCTGGTGTCGTTGAAGAAGATATTGTCGAATGGCTTTGAGCATCACGTGAGTTAACAATCCCGTCTTTGTGTCTATGCCCGAAAGCTCGGATCCTCTACAGCACCCCCGGGACCCCATGGCCAAACACCGCAACGCTGTCTCCACCTGAACTAGCGGAGGTTCAAACCCTTTGACTCCGAGGAACCGAGTCCGTCCCGATACGCGGTCCCTCCCTGTACAGTGCTGCTGTCCGCCGTGCAGCGCAAATTGACGGACAAGTGCAGCGTGCCCGTCAATCTTCGAAGACCTGGACCGAGGTGTTAAACCAATTGTGAATGCACGTTCCTTCCAAAAGCTAAAAACAAGACAACTTTCTGTCGGAGCTCCAATAGTCGGGGCCGCACTTTCCAATCAACAATACGCTTGGATTTGGACTCCCGTGAAGCACTGCAGACTGCTGGTGACCGTGTTACCCAGCAGATACACTTGGCTCGTTGCCCACACACTTCCAGATGAGATTCTCGCAAATCTCCATTTCTTAGCTACCGGTAGTCCCCAAACCGTATCGAAATGTTTTCAAAGGCAACACATCCAGCAATGCTGCTGGACCAGCAGACCACAATTCAATCAGCCACGCTACTGCATCATTCCCCAGCAAGCCAACGATCTGCATCATCAACCAGAACGTTGCTTGAAAACCTCTCATGTTTCCAGCGATGCTTGTTGGTCTCACCGCCATGGTCATGGCCAGCGCCGTGCCCACCAGCCTCGCCGAACAAGTGCCCACCTTCGAGGTGCCCAACTTCGACTACGGAACGCTCTCCACCGGAACCACGCCCAGTGACGTACTTGCGGCACTCAAGAAGGACGGCATCATCAGCTTCACCAACGTGCCGGCCTACGCGCAGGTGCGTCAAGCCTACCTCGACTCCGCCGCGGCGTGCGCCGTGTCCGCGCAGCAGGTCAACGCCGAGTTCCTGCTTCACAAGACGCTCACGGACGGCACGAACCGGTACACCATCAGCGCGCCGTCGGGCCAGGAAGCCGACCCCAACGCCACCACCACAGACGTCGCCTGTCCGGGCTACAAGGCCGTCTACAACGAGTTCTCGTCGCTGCTCGAGTGGGTCGTGCTCAGTGTGGCCACGACGCTCGACGCCTCCAACTTCACCACGCAGGACGGCTACGGCCAGACCATCTCAAGCCGCAAGCTCATGATGGACGCCGTGCGCCTCGACCACTTCCACGCCTACGAGACGCCGTCGCTGCACGAGCGCAGACTCGCCAGCGCCGCGTCCGGCACGAACACCAACACAAGTACCTCCTCCTCGTCCGACGACGACTTCTCGCTCGAGCTGCACGAGGACGACGGCATGTTCATCGTGTTCGCCACGCCCGCCTTCTACAAGGTCAACAGCGACGGCACTAACAGCACGCTCGAGGCCGTCTCGGCCAGCGGAGACGACGACTCGGAGTCGGGCCTCATCATCCAGAGGCGCGACGGCCAGCGCGTGCGTCCCGTGCTCAAACCCGACCAGGTGACGCTCATGGTGGGCACGGGCTACAACCGCTGGGTGGCCACGTCGGAGCAGCTCCCGGCCGTCATGCACGGCGTGCGCATGCCCGAGGTGGAGACGACGGAGACGCAGCGCCTGCTGCGCGCGTGGTTCGGCAAGATGACGCTGCTGCCGTCGTACCAGCGCATGCTCAAGCAGATGGACTTCGACGTGCACGCCAACACGACCACGCACTACGTCCAGCAGGGCTACGAGTCGGACCGTCAGTTGCTGGGCTGCGCTCCCGGCCGCCACTTGATCGCGTCCGCGGACGCGGAGTGCAGCTTCAAGGACTGCACAGTCAAATCGGGTGCCACTGAACCATCGGAGGGGTGTAGCACGATCTGCAACAGTGATGACTACTCCGTTGAGGATTGCAATGCCGCATGCGAGTGCACCAATAGTTCCCACAGCGGCACGATATGCTGGCTCCTTTGCGTGAAGGATCTAGACACGTGTGACCTTGACGCGCAATCGTGCTCTGGCCAAGAGAAGGTTTGCTCTGCGTAGACAAAAATCGTGGATGTATTAGCAATTGACAATTATGTAGCGATACTAGTTTACGTACCTGTTTACAGCATACCATCATTACCATCACCATCGATAGAAGAATCTGAACGTCATCAAAGTTGCGGCTTTCGTCTTGCATGGATCACTTAATGTGCTGCTTCAAGCAAGTAGTGCTGCTACAAGTTGTGATTTTCACACACCGTTGGAGAGACGATAAATCTAATTCAACACACAAATGCAAAACATCTAGCAGTTTTCCGTCATCATTTCCAGATTTTGCGCACTTACTTCCCCCAAAACTCAGATGACCCGTGGTTAATCAATAAATTGATGTTCGTACGACAGCAAACGCACGTTTCAGTGACCATATTATTCCCACTGCCTGCAAGTCAGCGCACAGAACACATCGTTAATTTCGCCCCAAACCAAAAAACATCAAATTGCCAGACGTACTCCCACTCGTTCTCATCGTCGACGATGTCATATGCCCGCTTGTGTTTTGACTGCGGTCGTCCATGCTGGCTCCACTTGGGAGCGGCATCATGCGTGTAGCCATAGTCGAAAAATAGTTCTGCACCAACTTCAATTGCTTCTCGTGCAAAAAGTCCAATGCGGTGCTCTCCATTGGACGTGATGATGCGAACATCAAGGTTCGCCTCCCCTTTTGCCTTATGGTTGGCAAACTTAGCTTTGTTCCCTTTCCTCGCCGCATCCACCACATACTCACTGTTTACTCCGAAAAGGTAACTCACACGCTTGCGATCATAAATTGCCCCTCGTCGCTCTGCTTCTTCATCTGTGATGAGTTCGCCCGTGTATTCCAGTACAAATTCGTCCTTGCGGATGGGCTCAAGCGCGTAGGCGCCCCAACCATGAGTAGCAGAAAAGGCGATGCCTACTTTCTTCTGGATACTGCCACGCAACATATCTACATTCATACATACGTTAAGGTCATAGCTGCCTCGCGATTTAAATTCAGGGTGGAACGCCATCACTGCAGCATCGCTGGAGCCACAAGTGAAACAATAGTCAGGGTCACATTCCCGTCCACAATCCCAACACGGACATGCCGAAGTGCGGCAGTTCCCGATAGAACACTTGCATCCTTGAAAACGGTTGGGACAGTCACGAGGGCATGAACAGGTCTTGTTGCAAGAGTGGCCACGCATCTTGCAATCACATCGTTCATCGCACACTCCGCCAGGGCCATGATTGCAAGGCTTATAACTCATCGTTTTCTCTCGGTCGTAGTTACGTTGATTTCGGGCACGATTGGCCATTGATCGGTTCCCCCACACCGGGATTGTGTCGTCGAGGCTTCTGCCGTCTTTCAGTTGGTGGTAACGGATCCGTATCTGCTCCCAAATTGTCGCCACTATCTCGTCGCTTCTTTTCTTCAGCCAAAAACTTAGAGACTTCGGCACATGTGCACCTTGGACTATGGAGTAACCCCGAAATCACGCACGGATTTGGCCCGATTGTCGAAGCAAGTTTTCGAACTAGCACCAAATCAACTCCACTACTAAGCGGTGCGCCGTTATCGTTCGGGGTTTTGTCACCAACAGATAACCAACACGAGGAGCTGCACGGCTGAGTCTTGGACAAGAGCTTTTTCAGCGTGGTCGTGACGGCAGGGAGGTACGAATTATCCAAATACTCCGAGTTATCTGCTGCACGTGCAAATTTCTCGCGTCGCTTCTTTCGCTTTTCCAGCTCAGCCAGTCGCTCACTTTCTTGAATTTTTTCTTGTATTTCCAGACTTTTGGTCGCCAACGAGCTGATACGAGTCTGAGCGCGTCGCGATCGGCGATATCCCGGCTCGGGTTGAGACACATGTAATTCCTGGTTCTTCTTCTCCTCCGTCTCATCTTCAGAGGACGAACTCCCTGTCAACTCGATAATTTCCGGTGTTGATGTGTTTGGGCTACCATCTCCAGCACCCAAATCACTATTCTCGATGGGCAGTTCTTGCCTGGCTAGCGCAACGCCTGGTACAGTTACCATAGGGTAGATCGGATCCGCACGATGGCTACGCTGAGGATTTTGAATTCCATGTTCGGAGCAGTCATAGGAGTAGCATCGACGGCAAAACAGATCACGGTGCCACTCGATCAGTCCATCGTATGTTGAACGGTCTCGCAGACCCAATCCCTCCGGAGCACTTGCGTAGCATGACTCAAACACGGATACAGGCGGCTGTAGCCTTACAGCTAAGGATTGGGGCTCGCACGCACCTTCGAGAAACCAGCACGACTGGGCAAGCTGCCGCAGAGCCATAGCAGAAATAGGTTGATTTGCTGATGACGCTTGATTTGAGCGAATTATTTCTTTTACTTTCGCAATCCGTTTTAATGCGATTCGTTCAGCTCGGTTGAGCGCTTGTAAATCGCAATAGTCGATGCGTGGTCTGTCAAACCCTGCTTCATACTGTAGTGCCAGAAACACTTGCTCGGATGGTCCACATTTCCCCACAATTATTCGCAAGAGATATTCCATCATTTCGTCATCCCGTGCACTGGGCTTTGCCACTTTAAGATCTTCGCCTTCTCCAATCACAGCTATCTGGCGCTCTTTGCTCATGGTTGTTTCGGTGTATAAATCATTGTCGACACTGAATTGCTCTCCGTCACCCAAGTAAGGAACGTATCGCAAGATGGGGTCATCCTCCACAAAATTGTTTTTTCGGATACCAACCATGGTGAAAGATCGACGGATAGGCGTGATGTGATTGGGGAGGTGAGTAACAGTTTCAGGGTACACCAAAGACTCGAGAGGTGTCTGGTCCCGGTGTACGAAATAACGAACGTTTCCAACCAAACAATTGTACGGTTGAACCGTGTGTGTAGGGGCTTGCAGCACCCTCTTTGCCGCAACGCGCTCGATCGGCGATATATCTAGCCAGGATTGATGATCTGCAAAAAAAATAAATGAAGAAATCCATTGGGTCAGCACAACAACGATAATATGCACCGAAACGTTTGTATACCACTCACTCGCAATTTCAGACCACTGCAAGCGTCGGACAAGATCACCACGAAGGACATGGTGGGCCTTGGTATACGCCGCCACTTGTTTGCGCGTATCTCTCATTATATGCTTCACTCTCCTTGCATGGCACTCCTTGACGTATGGCAATTCCTGCTCCACCATTTCTCGCACCTGACTATCAATTTCTTTCTGGCTCAACTGCTACAATACAGAACGCAACAAATCATATATCAATCATGGGCTCAATTTCACGAAGAACTGTACACCTCGAGTCATTGACTCACCTCCAGGGACAAGTTTTCCTCTGTGATAACAACGCCTTGGCCAATAACAGACGTAACTAACTTGCACTTTTCCTTCAGTTTTCTTGTCGGATCGTAATCCCACAGAGGTTTATCAGTTCCTATAAAGCGGCAACCGATAAAAGAGTTAGCAATTGTTCGATCGCATGAGTAACTCAATATGGCGGTAGTAGTTCACGTACCAGCAGCGTACGGAATCATCGGCACAACTTCAAGGATATTCGACGGAGCTTCGTCAAAAACTAGTCGCCGCCAAGCAGTCGAATGTATCACAGCGTTCTTGTGGCTTTCTTCTGCTGTAGCCGTGCACTTGGCAGACGATATGGATTGCGCACTTGACGATAAGAATCCGCTTCGAGAGGGTGGGGCGACAAATGATAGTGACGAGGAAGTTAGGGGTGTCTCCGCTTGGCTAACACCCATGCGAGCACGACGGGCACCATTTGTCTTGTGGGCTCGAGCAGTTCCATTTGCACCCTTGTCTTTATGTGCATCATGGCTGGTCTTGTTTAGTGTTGACGACGATTCCGCTGCATGACGCCTTTTCTGAGCATGGAAAAATGACAGCGCCTGCTCCTGTGCTTGCAGCTCCTCAAAAGACATTTTTTCTGCTATCGTCTGCAGTTCATTAACACCATGGTGAATAGCTCTTGAGGCAATCTGTGCAGCGCCGGCATTTGCGTTAACAGCAGGCGGAGACTCCGTTGCTTTGCGCTTACTCGAACCATTCGGTGCAACTGGCTTCGAACTTGAAGTCTCCATTTTCTTCTTCAGAGGTCTTGATTTATTATTGCGGTGGCGTACTAGTTGCTCCGGTTCATCCTCTCCACTTTCGCCACTGCTTTTTCCATCGCTCTCCAATTCGCTCTCCGATCCACTTTCTACACCACCCTCCGCTTCACTCTCTTCTTCACCGGAACTACTGCTTTGCGCCGTCAATATGAGACGCTTACTTTTCTGCGGCATCGCAGCTCGAGCTTTCGTCACCTTCTGCTGTGCGGACTTGTTTACCGCTGATTTACGAGCCGCTAGCTGCGTGGGTTTCTGAATATGTTTCCCACTATTTGTACGAAAAACTGGAGACCTCTGCAGTTCACGATTCCGTTGCACAGGATGAGTAACCTTCGCCACTTCATGTTGCTTCTGTTTCCGCAGCGTATCCCGCTGAGCCGATTTTTTCCTAAATTCATCCCATTCTTCATCTCTCTCCTCACTTTCATCGTCCTCTTCGCTTCCACTCTCACTCTTATATACATTGGACGCGGACTTCCGGACCTTTTGTGTATGGTACTGCGTCTTTGTCTGCAACCCGTCGGCACTCATTTGCTCCGCCATCTGCAGTGCTCGTTTGGCTGCGTCACTCGACGCAGATCCTCTCACAAAAGTAGGTTTAGTCCGTTCCTTAATCTCTTCCCCTCTCGCTTTGGCAGGAGCTTTTCGGCGGTTTTGGGCCTGGAAGCGCGCCATCAGTTGCTGCTGAGCCTGCAGCTCGTAAAAGTTCATACCCTCCGTGATCTGGCGCATCTCCCCCTCCGCTCGACGGTTTGGTCGCGGGCGAGCCGCTGGCGCAACATACGCTTTGGTGGCTGCAAGTTTCGGCTTCTTCGGCGCCGAAGCGCGTGGGTTAAGTTGCTGGACGATCTCTCGCTCTTCCTGGTCGCTCTCGCTCTCCTGGCTGCTCTCGCTCTCGATGGAGAGCACGCGCTTCCGTCGACGGCCATTGGCGACCCTCACGCCGTGCGAGGAGCGCACTGAAGGCCGCCGTTTGGACGGACGTGGCGCCTTCTCCTCTTCGCTGCTATTGGAGCGTTCTTGGGCGCGTCCACGCGGCTCCACGTCGCTGGAAGAAGCTCCGTCACTGCTGCTGAGCAACTCGATGACGTCGTGGGCGCCTGTGGGGCAGAGGAGAGAGCGTTAGAAGGCGCAGAGAGCCAACGGGCAGGGGCCAACTACTGTACTTGCCACTCATCGCGAAGATTGAAAGTGGACGACAAAATGGGGTACAAGGGGTACACAGGGTTACCCAGGAGGGGTACGCTAGGGGTACGCACCCGATGCCTGTCATGCCAAAGCTTCACGCGCGTTAAGTCTTATCACTGCATCATTTTAAAAAGTCCGCAACATACATGTACTCTTGAATAACGTTAGGTCTTCTTCTTCTTCTCTTCACACCACTCGATCACTCATCGTCTCGTCACGCACTGCTCCTCCGTCCGTCGACACTGCACCTTCGTTCTGATCCGTCCCGTTACTTGTCCCCCCTTCTGCGTGGACACTCGTATCAATCGAGATCTCAATGAACGACGAGCGTCTCCACCACGTCCGCTCCAGTCGCCACTGGATCCCTCGACTCTGGAACTTCTTCTGTTCATTCAGACGCCGAAGCTGGAGCTGCAGTCG
Source organism: Phytophthora sansomeana (assembly GCA_032158285.1). Lineage (NCBI taxonomy): Eukaryota > Oomycota > Peronosporomycetes > Peronosporales > Peronosporaceae > Phytophthora > Phytophthora sansomeana. The sequence continues at coordinate 699,871 of JAPDHH010000289.1, forward strand.
ACTCTCCGCCTCTTGCACTTGCGTTGCAGCGCAATAGAGCGACAGTCCCAACGTGCAGATGCAGCATCCGTAGCCGAACCCTTTGCAGGGCAGACACGGCCAATGGTCCAGCAGTGCGTCGTTGATGGTGCTCATGGCCTTGGCAAAGTCCTCGCGCGTCATCACCGCCGCCAACTGTTCCGAGTCGGGGAACTCATCGTCGTAACTGGACGCTAATCCATTGACAAACACTTCCCCCGTCGGCTCGAGCACCGCCAAACGCTCTCGACGAGAAGAGGTACCGGCGGTCATGACTTGTTTGAAACAGCCTTGTTTAGAGTTCCCTTTTGAATTGTGAAGCCATTTTTTTAAAGAGCTTTCCAGACTCACGCTTATTTTCGAGGGAATGGCTTCATTCACGCTTATTCAAGAGGGCGCGACGTTTCGCGCACTTGCCGACTTGAAGATGGCGAAGGAGAACTCGCTGGACAGCATTCGGTCTCCCAGAGCGCACCATGGCGCTCGAGGAAGCTCCAGCACCCACATATCGGAACCTTCTGCCAGGAATTGGTACCTGCATCGCCTGTACTTGCGCTCCGAGTTCAAAGAGTGTCTTCGAGTGATCGAGGGCGTGCTCAGAGAGCACCAGGGACTGAGCGAGTATCCTTTGTACGTGAAAGCTCTGATACTGCGTCACTCTGGAAGAATCCAAGAGAGTTTGCAGTTGTTTCAAGCGGCAGCGTGTCTGAACCCGGAGAACAAGGAGAACCTCAAGCAAGTGGGGAGGTCACTCTACTTGCTGGGCAAACACACAGCTGCGATTGAAGTGTACGAGGAGATCCTGACCATGGGGCGTGTGGATGACTGGGAGATTTACCACAGCATTGGGCTCTGCCACATGTACCTGAAAGACTACAATCGCGCGGCGCAGAATTTCCAGCGCGCGAACACGATTAACCGCCACGATGCGACCTTCTTGCAGCTTGGCAAAGTCCACACGTTACGAGAGGACTTTAAAGCGGCAATCAACGTGTACTTGGAAGCACTGGAGTTTTCGCCAGAGAACCCGGAGATTCTCACGACACTGGGGCTGCTGTACCTGCGTGTGGGCGAGAACTTCCGCGCGTTCGACTACTTGGGTAATTCGCTCACGCATGACCCACGCAACCCAAAGACCATCCTTGCTGCAGGCTCCATCATCCAGGACCATGGCGATATGGACGTCGCCCTCGTCAAGTATCGTGTTGCTGCCGCCCAAACGCCCAACTCGGCCCAGCTCTGGAACAACGTAGGCATGTGCTTCTTCGGCAAGCAGCGCTACGTGGCGTCTGTGGCGTGCCTCAAGCGCGCTCTGTACCTGGACCCGTTCGAGTGGATCACGTCGTACAACTTGGGCCTCGTGCACCTCAACACTGGGCAATATGCATCAGCCTTCCACTTCTTCAGTGCCGCCATTAACCTCAAGCCGGACTTCCCGAGCTCCTACATGTATTTGGCCATCACGCTCAGTCGCCTGGATGACTTTGAGAATGCCTGCAGCGCTTTTGACAAGGCCATCGAGATGGAACGGTACAACTACAGTTGCGATGCCGGACATTGTAGCTGCGATCACTGAAATTAATTGTTTGTGTGTGTGTGCTTGCTAGCGATCACATGTTCCACCTGAACTACGCCATCACGCTGTATAACAACGACGAGATGGAGCGGGCCAAGGTGCAGTTCGACCGCTTCGAGGAGATCTTCGAGGGCTTGGACGAAGAAGCTCGCTCGGCCGACCCCGAGGTGCAAGAACAACGCCAAGCACTGCTCAACGCGTTGGTGGACTGAATCCATGGGCATCAGAGGACACTGACCATTGCACCAACGCGAAATATGGCTACATTTGAAGGACAGTTTATTTTACCCAATGAAATCATCACAAATAGCTCGCTATGATTGGCAGATATTCGCTAGTATCGAATCCGCTGGCACATCTGAAGATCATGGGCGGTGACGGTGCGTTGGCTGGCAGCTAGGGGGCTTGTGGTGGTCGTTGCTGAGGTTCTGATGATTCGTTACGTGCGTCTGCGCCTCAGGATGCCAGTGTGAAAGTCTGAAGGCCAACCGCTCTGTGCGTGAGGAGCGCTGGCGCCAGCTCTGCACTGTGTTCTACTACGAGCAGGATGAAGCGGCCAAACGCGTGCTAGACCACTTTGAAGCGAGTAAAGTGGACGAAATCAGGTGTGCTGGAGCTATTGTTGCCGTTTCGCAGATGATTTTTATGCTGATGCAATGGTTTGATGCAGTATTTCGACGGTGGATGATGCGAGCACTGATGCCCAATTTACGGAGCTCGTGCAGCTCTTGGGGCTGCAGAAATGTCTAGTGCCCGGTCACGAAAAGACTTTTACTGAAACGTGAGTGGTGCGGCAGGTGGATCTTATCACCGAGCGGTAAAATGCTGATTATGATATGTTTGTTGTGGCAGCATTCTGATGCTGGAAGTGGTGAAGAATGAAGTACGCGCGGGGTACCATGCCCATGTTTCCAATAAAAGGGTGAGACCCGAGAGATTTTATGATGCTTGGGGACTGGTGTGAGCTGGTTCTTACATCAGTATTTGCAATCGATGCAGTATGCAGACTTCGACACTCGAGCGAAGGAGACCCAAGGAACCAACTTCGAGCTCTGGACGGACGATAGCGGACGACAGCAGCTTTCCGTTCGTGTGCAGCATGATTACTCGCGCTCGATCGAAAACCACACCAAGATGATGGAACGGATGGAGATGTTCCTAGAAAAACACATTGCCAACGTGGGCTGTCATCCGTTCTTGGCGGGGTTGCATGCTGCTCTGCAATGGAATCTGGAGAGTTCAACCGTTGTCGCGTGGAAAAGTACGTAGCCTTTGAGTGTTCCTCTGTAGCCACTTCGCCAACTCTTTTGTCTTGTTGCACTCTGCAGTTTCAGACTCGGTGTTTGTAGAAAGTGGCGATACCGAATTCACACACAACGCACTTGCTCTGCTGGTTCTCGCGCTCAACTTTAGCCACTGCGAAAGCACCGACACTACCGGCAGTCCCAACACTCTGCGTATGAAGACTCGCGACTGGTTTCTGGACCCGTACATGTCGGACCACGACATCCGCCAGCTCATGCGGCTGTTCCCCACTGCCAAGCGCCTGGAAGGGAGACCAACGGGCACCAAGCTTCTCACGAGAATGGATCGGCCTAACGTCCACGGGCAGGCAGACGAGAACCCCAAATTCTTCGACCGATGGTGTGTTGTGCTATAGAGGACCAAACACGTACATGTACAGGATCATAACATGCTGGTATTGAGTTAACGTCTACATTAGCATATTGTGTGGTCCACTTCATATATTTCTAGCAGGTGTCGTATCCTGATCATTTTCCACGTGGACTTCTGGTGGTGACCTCGTTTGCCATGGTTGTGCGACGCCGGAGCCCTTTCCTGCTGCTTCTAGCGCTGGCACTAGCGCTACTGACGTTCGTGAGCGACGTGCACGCGTTCGGCTTCAACTTCGGCTTCGAGGGGGGCCAGCAACCGCACGAACACGAGCATGAGCACGACCACGTCGACTTTTACGAGAGTACGTGCTAGGACATAGCGATACTATTGTTAGCTACGGTGTATACTTAATCAAGGTGTGAGTTAACACTGTTTGGACACCTGCTGACAGCACTGGGACTCACGATGGAGGCCACGGAGGCCCAGATCAAGAAAGCCTATCGCAAACTGAGCCTCAAGTACCATCCAGACAAGAACCCAGGCGACGAAGAGGCCCACGCCCGTTTCCACGAGATCTCACGCGCCTATGAAGTGCTCTCGGACCCGCAGAAGCGACAGGTGTACGATCTGGAGGGCTTCGAAGGTCTTGAGCGCGACGAACAGTCAGCGGGACGTCCGTCCAGCCCCTTTGACGCCTTCTTCGGAGGTGCCGGCAAGCAGCGCGGGCCCGATGCGGCTGTAGACGTGCCCGTGACGCTCGAGGAGCTGTACAACGGAGCGCAGAAGCAGGCTCAGTTCGCTCGCAACGTCATTTGCCGCAAATGCCGCGGCACGGGAGCGAAGGGCGGAAAGACCACCACGTGCAAGAAGTGCGGCGGCTCGGGTCACATTATGGTGAACCAGAAGATGGGGCCGGGATTTACGGTGCAGATGCAGCAGCCCTGTCCGAAGTGTGGAGGGCGCGGCAAGACGTTCAAGCACGCATGTCCGTTCTGCCAGGGCAACAAGGTGGTGCAGGAGAACAAGGTGCTGACGGCGGATATCGAACGAGGCATGCCGTCCACGCACCAGATCGTGTTTGAGCGCGAGAGCGAGCAGCGGCCAGGCATGGTGCCGGGCGATGTCATCTTCCGTCTGCATCAGGCGCCGCACGACCGCTTCCGGTGCGTACAAAACTTTGTTTCTTAACTAAATCGCGGGGTTTTTAATTGCCTTTGAATCTGCTGCTGATGTGTAGACGCGCGGGCGATGACCTGCACTACGACCTGGAGATCTCGCTGGAGGAGGCGCTGCTGGGCTACAAGAAGCCCGTGAAGCACCTTGACGACCGCACCGTGGTGCTGTCCAACGCGCGGGTTACCACTCCGTTTGAGGTTCGCACAGTGCAGGGAGAAGGCATGCCCGTCCACAACTATCCGTCTCAACGCGGCAACCTGCTTGTACACCACGAGATCCGCTTCCCTACGAAGCTCTCGACCGAGCAGAAGGAGCTCGTGAATCAGCTTCTGCCTGAAGACTCTGTGACGGCTGTGCAGTAGCTCATGAAATACAATGCGTCCTCAAGGACAACCTGGGTCAGTCGACCTTCACTCACAAAAAGGCAACTTCCGTTCGATTGGTAGAAAAATACTTAGCATCTTTGAGCTCCTCATTCTTGCAAAGAGCTTTGAAGTCCCCAAGTCCCAGCATGGCAAGCGACGACACCACAGCGATGCGCGAACAGTGGAAAAGTGCGTCATCTACCAGCTTCTGTTAACCGTGCTTACCTAAAACCAATTTACTGTCGATACACAGCGGAACAACTGGAGCTCAAGAAGCAGTTGATCGAGACGGACGTGGTGCAGTGGCAGCTCCTTTCTGATACTGACGGTGCAACTGCTTCGGACAATGCCAATTGCAAAGTGCTGAGGAGAGTCGCAGGCGTCGACATCAGCTTCCTCAAAGGCTCGAACGAACACGCGTGCGCCTCCATCGTGGTGCTGGAGTATCCGTCACTGAAGGTGTTGTACGAGGCCTTCACCTACGTATCTCTGCCAGCCCCGTACATTGCTGGTTTCTTGGCTTTTCGAGAGGTGCCGGCACTGACAAAGCTGTACGAAGATCTCTGTAGACGTCGGCCAGGTATGCAGGGATATGGATGCATTTATTGGAGTTGGAAAAAGCTTACGAGACTGTGTTTGCTGCAGATCTGTTGCCTGATGTGACGCTGGTGGATGGCAACGGAGTGCTGCATCCGCAGGGTTTTGGTCTGGCGTCTCACTTTGGCGTGCTCGAGAACATCCCTACGCTTGGCGTGGGCAAGACTTTCTTGCATGTGGATGGCCTCACCAAGCCCGACGTGAAGGGCTTGTTGGCCAAAGCTCGCCAAGAGAATCACGATCTTGTCAAGCTGACAGGGGAGTCTGGCAAGGTCGCGTTCCCGATATCTAACTGACTCAGCTCGCTGCCCTTCTTTCTCACTCTTGTTGCTGTACAATTCTGTAGGTTTGGGGAGCTGCGTTGTGCGGAACAGCAGGCATCAAGAATCCCGTGTATGTGTCCGTGGGGCACAAGTTGTCGCTGGACACGAGTGTCGCGATCGCCCAAGCGTGTTCCAAATTTCGAGTGCCTGAACCAATCCGTCAAGCAGACCTTCGCTCGCGACAAGTGATTCGGGAGTGGGAAAGCGCGGGAGAAGTCGACACCTCGCTGGACCTGCACCATGCGTACCCAGCTTCCGATGCATAAGCCCGGATACATTTGATGCGAAGGCATGTCTACCGTCAAGTTGATCTCGTAGACACTCTATAGCTTTCTGTCAGCCACACTCTACGCGAACTCTTGTTCTAGAATAAATTAGCTCGTTGTATTATGGAGAATATCTGATAGGCGTGCTAATGAGAGACTACAACTGCAGACTGAGAGCCATCGACAGGAAGCGCCAGTCGTGGCGGGGCATCGGCGCCGCTGCAACTCCCGACGGCGAGCGAGGAGATTTTGCATCGCAGTGGTGCGTCCAATCCTGCTCCATCTTGATGTCTGCTGGAACATGTTCCTGTGTCTGGCTGCCTTCGAAGCTGCGGAACAGCGTCGCGAGCGGGAGCAGGTTCATTGTGATCTGCTGCTCGACGGTGTCTAATTGGGCCAGCGACACGCGCCGCAGTCGCGCCGGGTTCATCATCAGCAGACCCCGCAGCTTCTCGAGCGTCTGCACCGTGCGCACGAGCTTGAGCACGACCGACGGAGGGACGGGCGCGTCCGGACACGCCGAGCCGGGTCCGTACGTGAGCACGCTCTTGAGTTCCTGAACGACCATGGAGATGTCGTCCAAGTACTTGCGTCGCAGCTCCGCCAGCTTGTGGGCGTTGCTGGGCGCTACTGAAGCTGCTGCGTTTGGTTGCGTCAAGTTCCTGAGCGGGGGCAGCGGCGGCAAAGAGGTCGGCGTCGGAGCTGCAGACGTTTGGGGCAGCAGGGGCGGGCTGAGGCGCACGCGTTTCGGGTCGCGCGCTTTGCTGTCGGGGCTTTTCCTGCCAAGCTTCTTACTGAAAGCGTCCTGGGTCATGGAGAGGTTGGAATGGTGGCGGCTACGAGGCGAAAGCGAAAGTGAAGACTGCCAACATCAGCGTAAACCGCAGACGAGATTTGTTTTCTGATTTTTCTCAAAAGAAATACGAGAAAAAGAAAAGACTTGGCGTTTGTATGACGACCACAGGAATGTAAAAGTGTGTTCGATACAAAACGCTACAGCTCCTGCCAATCTTGGGGCTGCCGAATGGTTTGACGAGACTCGGATGCCGATCCCCATCCGTTGCCTCGGATAAACACGCGCTGAGCGCACCGAGATGGGGATGCAGGCCTCCTGGCAGGAGAAGTCCTGTGGCTGCCGTTCCGCCCTGGACTCGATGCTTTTGAGCGAAGTCTTTTTGCTGGACTCCATCGACTTCGCCAAGATGTGCATGTATTAATACATGTACAGCAGATTCCGTGATCGCAGTTGAAGTCAGATCTGTCGCAAAGTCTGCAAACAATTTACGTTTGCAAACTCGTGCCTCGGTGGACCAAAGGACCTTAATCGATCGTCTCGAACTCCTCCCTCGCAGTCAGCAGCGATTTGCATCTCGCTGACAGCAGCAGCACAATCGCCACAAACTTGTCGTAGCGGTTGAGTCATGCATCGGTCGCGAGTCCAACTTGGACTCCAAGGGGCTAATAACAGGGCAGAGCATCCATCTAATCGAGTGAATCGTCCGAGTCCGAATGGACTCATCGATTGCAGCAATGTTTGAGCATCCGTACCATCACAAGTTGGCGCCTTCATTTCGGTGCGGAGATTCCTGCTTCAGGCACGCGCGACTCGCTTAATTCCGACGCCGTTATCGGAGCTGCTCGCCGGACGCCAAGCAGCAGGAAATGACCGAGTCAACGGACCTTTCTGCCAACGAGGACGACGCTGCTGCCGTCGCCGCGCCCACTTCTGTGCGAGCCGTGGAGGGCTTTTTCGCACCGAAACCGGTCGTCGAAGCGCCTGAGCCCAAGCCCGCGCTCTTCAAGCGCTTCCAGCTCGCGTCTCCGTCCTGGGACGAATTCCAACGGAACTTTTTCCAGCTGGACAAGGCCGATGTCCCAAGGCAAGTGAAGGTCGTGTACTTGGTGCGCCACGCCGAGGGCATCCACAATGCGGCGGACAAGCGGTTCGGCACGGCGCTCTGGGAGTCCAAGCTCGCGTTCGAGGACAAGTACTTGGACGCCGATCTGACGCCGTTCGGGGTCAGCGACGCACAAACTAAGGGACCGAGCAATGTGAAGGCAGAGCTAGAGAGAGGCATGCCGCCAATTGAGAGGGTAGTCGTCTCGCCGCTCTCGCGCGCGATCCAGACGGCCAAGAACTTCTTCGCCGAGGAGCAGGTGCCTGCCGCGCCATTTGTGTGTATCGAAAGCTGCAGAGAAGTCCTTGGCTGTCACACATGCGATAAGAGACGCTCACTCACTGAGCTCAAGCTCAAGTTCCCGGACGTGGACTTCTCCGCCATCAAGGACGAGAACGACATGCTCTGGACACCAACGCACCGCGAGACGGGCGAAGAGATGCAGGCTCGCGCCAGGGTCTTTCTGTTGGAGCTCTTCCGTGATATCCCCGAGCAGAACGTTGCAGTGGTGACGCACTCCGGTTTCGTGGAGGCGCTGATCGCCGTTGTGCTGGGTATCCGAATGCACCCCGCGAACTGCGAAGTCATCCCTCTCGTGCTGGAGGCAGTCTGAATTTCTGCGCTGGGACTAGCACGAACTTGCTGTAACTACAAAATATCTTGCAGCAGTAACGAACAGCAAAATCTCACAATACAAACAACAATGACGTTGAAGATATTGAAGGACGCCGCTTTCCCGCTATTTCGTCCATTACGCCCATTATCTTCATGTCAACAACTGTAGACGAATTGAATCTAGCATCATGTATTTATCTGTGTATCAATACGATACTGACGTAAAAGTGCAGCACCCCACACTGCTTATCTCAAACTCAGAGCGCCTCGAGGACGATCGGAACGACCTCGCAGTTGCTAGGACGCACCTGCGTGCCCAGCGTGACCGCACAGATCGCCTCAATGATGCTCAGATGCGCAGCCACCACCACGTATTGCTCCGGGATTTCACGGAAGAACTCGAGGAGAAACTCGCGCGCCCGCTTCTGGATCTCCTCGGTGGTCTCCCGATGTGTCGTGGACCAGAGCTGGTCCTCCTCGTCCTTCATGCGAGAGAAATCTACGTCCGGGAATCTGCGCTTGAGCTCCGAAAGTGGTCGGCGCTTGTTGCACGTGTGGCGGTCAAAGGTTTCGCGACAGCTCTCAATGCACGTGAACGGTTCATCCGGCACCTGGTCTTTGGTGAAGAAGTGCTGTGCCGTCTGAATCGCGCGCGAGATGGGTGAGACCACGACCCTCTCGATCGGGGGCATCCCCCGCTCCAGTTCGGCTTGAACACTGGGTTGTCCCTTGCTCTGTGCGTCCTTCACACCGAACGGAGTCAGGGGCGCGTCCAGGAACGCGTCAGTGCGCGCGAACTCGTCCTCCCAGCGAGGCGAGCCGTACTTGGCGTGGGCTTCATTGTGGGTGCCCTCTGCATGACGCAGGAAGTACACGACCTTGATCTGTCTGGTGGTGCCATCGGAGCGTTTGTCCTTCTCCACTTGAGCGATGTTCTGCTGGAAGTCGCCCCAGGACGTTGGGATCCTGTCGAACCTCCTGAAGAGCGGCAAAGGCGTCGTCGAGTCGTTCTCCACGGGGGTTTTAAGCGCGAAGAAGCCGTCGACGGCCTTCACAGCAGTTGGAGCTGCAGCTGTTGCGTCTGTGGCGACTGGGGCGTCCGTGGTCTCCGTCATTGCAGCAAGGGGTGAAGTGAAGACGGCCACGGAGGAACTATTCCTAGTTGACGTCTAAATTATTAATAGTCCAGTGCAAAATTACGATGACGTTAACTGAAACGGTTCGAAACTAAACTATCCGCCAGAATTCTGACCAATCCGATCGCGACTAAAGAACGAAATCGGTTCGTATCACCGATATATTATCCGATACGAACCACTTCAACCACTGCTCTTTTGCTCGCCATTGCTCACTTCGATCAGCACTTTTAGCAGGCTTTCTTCATTCACGAAAACGAAATGACCCAAGTCAATTGCGAAGTGAAGGTCGTCGAGGGTTTTTTCACTGGTAAAGCGTCGGTCGACGCCACTCCGTCGCTCTTCCAGCGGTTCGAGTTGGTTCCCACGTCGTGGGCCGCTTTCCAAGAGCAGATTGACTTTCTTCTGAAGAGCAACAGGAACATCAAAGTCGTGTACTTTGCACGCCACGCACAGGGGTCTCACAATGAGGCGGAGCTCAAGTACGGCGTCGGACGCTGGGAGGACCAATTCGCACGCACCGACGAGTTCCTAGACCCGGACCTGACCCCGTTCGGAGTGAAGGACACCCAGACCAAAGGCCCACCCAATGTCCAGGCCGAGATGGAGAGAGGCATGCCTCCTATTGAGAGAGTCGTGGTGTCGCCACTCTCTCGCTCCATTCAGACGGCACAGCACTTTTTCACCAAGAACCAGCTGCCGGACATGCCGTTCTTGTGTCTCGAGAGCTGCAGAGAGGTGCTCGACTGCTACACGTTCGACAAGAGACGTCCGTTGCTGGAGATCAAGCAGAAATTCCCTGACGTCCACTTCTCCCGGGTGACGGACGAAGAGGACAAGTTGTGGTCGCCGACCCACCACGAAACAGACGACGAGATCCACGAGCGAGCGAGATGGTTCTTGAACGGGCTCTTTGACTTGGTTCCTGAACGCTACGTGGTTGTCGTATCGCACGCCTGCTTTATCCAGGCTGTGTGTGCTGTTACCATGGGCAGTCCCTTCCGTCCTGACAACTGCGAGGTGGTGCCACTTGTGCTGGAGGCCATGTAGGAAGACTGTAGCGTTGCGAGGCAGAGTAAAGTCCGGTCACTGTCTATCGATACTGCGTCTAGCATTGAGCTGATCGTGTTCTCTCTCGTTTGAAGAGTCCTCATCGAGGAATGCTGTCCGTCCATTTCCGTTTCTCGTGACTTTTCGCCACCATTTTAGCGGCGGATCCACGACTACCCAACAGCACCGCGTACCTGAGCGAAGGAGAGAATGGGAAGTCTACTTAGCTCTCCCTCAGCCGAGCAGAAACGAATTCTAGGACAGACAGGAGACCCAAAGTCACCAATTTCACCCAGACCCGAACCTTTGTTCCTGGATGAGGTGAAGGCCGAACCTGCGATATGGAGCGAGGAAAGTCTGTGTCGAACCATTCAGCGCTTCTTGGGGTTGCTACCGGATTCGCCGGTGCGTTCCAGATGCAGATTAATGATTGAAAGTCACTGTGAGCTAACTTGATATGGTGAAGCAGGGGGAAGTCTTGAAAAAGGAGCAGCAGTATCCATTATTCAAGCATCGATCCTCGTACGAACCTTCGGCACTCGCACTCTTCATTCTCGTCGCTAAAAGTTTTTGTTGTTACTGCACAGGGCGTTCGTCTTCGATGTTGGTAGCCGGATGGGGGCTATCAGAGTCATCCAACGGATCTATCGCCGGTATCGTCGATTGCGGCATTGGCACGAGGTGAGCGACCACATGCTGCAACTTGTTCGTGGTCGACTAGCGATGCAACGAGCCCAGGAACAGGAAAATATGTCGGCTGCTACTTTCAGGCTCCTGTTAGTTGAGGGGCTTTCGGCGAGCAAAGTGTGCATCTCGGGGGCGTTGAAGACAATTCAGCTGCGGTTAGTGCTGAATTCAGAGGCTGGCGAATGCTACCTTACGTGGACGCCGTCGAGAAAGAAAAAACCGCGGATCAATCTGCGTACGTACGATTGTCGATGTACGAGATCAAGTACTGCGTTAAGAATTGTGTTGACAGCCTTTGCTTTCGTTTGTACATGTAGACGACGTCGAACAGGTCATTGCAGTTCGGAAAGATGGGAATCCAGAAGCTCCGCGGTTGGCGAAGAAAGTGAGCTATCGTCGTGGACTAATTATCGTGTGCAAGAGCTACCATCGCGGCCGCGTTGTTCTCGAAGTTGCGACCAAGCGTGAGAGACTTATCCTACTGCAAGGATTTGAGCGGCTACTGAATGAAATGATCTCGAACGAGCCAACCTTGGATGATGTTGGAGCGCTTCGCAACCAGCACCCGCGACGCCAGAGTGTCATTGAATTCTTTAGCACAACAGAGGAATCTCGCAATCCGTCTGAAATCACCGTACCCGACGCAACGGATGCAACTCCAAGTGTATTTGTGACGAAGCTTTCGCCGAGAAGAGGATCGGTCGCTGTGTATCATCCAGAACCGCTAGCCACCGATACATCGCGGGGGTCACAGGGTACGCAGGAGTTTGCCGCGCGGGAATCTTTTGCTGAGTCGGAATCCACGAGAGCTGATGCCAAGGCCATTGAGCATTTTTACCAAACACGTTTCGATGAATCACCAGACTCGCAGTCAACTCGAAGATCTAGCAGAGCTATGGAAGTCAGACACTAATGGAGATGAGGTTTAAATGCTATTCACGCGTTTGTTGCAGAGATGACTTTGAATGTATTCCGACCTCAGGTCGACGGCACTATTTGCTAATCTATTGATCTTCTCTAGTCGACCTTGAGGTACTTGGAGTTGAGTGGGAACGTTTTCCCGTCTCGCTTCCGAAAGCTGGGGCTGTGCACCGGCACAAACCAATACGGAAACTCTCGGAAGGTACCAAACACCTCCTGAAAGTTGCGCGAGATGCCGACGTTGTAGTAGTTGATGAAGTCGGGGTTGTCGCGCTTCTCACAATACTCGAGCGTGCTGAAGTTGCGAGCCGTGAAGTACAAATGCATCAAGTAGAAACACGCCAATGCCAGTCCCAAGCACGTGCTACCAAAAAACACACTCACAGCCTGCAGCAGTAACAAGAACAAAGAACTAATCAATCACCACACAGTACAATTCCCGACCACCACGGACGGACCAACCTGAAGATGCGGCGAGAAGAGTCCTAACTTGCCGAAGAAGTAGAGCGTGGCTGCTCGATCAAGACTCTCGGGCAGCACGAAGCGGAAAATCAAACTGCTCTGGTACAAACACGTAGCCGCGCTCCAGCCCAGGAACAGCACGAAGAACTTGTAGTTAAAGTAGCCGATGCACCTGCAAACACCACGCAACAAGAAACAAAAAAGGCAACGTCAGCTTCAACTTGCTCTTTCACCAGCTGGTCCCCAGAGCTTCCATTTTTCTGTCCGCACTTGTTGATGTAGACGCAATGATGGTCCATCTTGAGCACGCATCGTCTGCACGTGCTGCAGTGGTGGGTCCGATCCGGTTTCAGCGCGCGACACTTTCGACACGTGCGCACTGCGCCATTCATCTTACACTCGACCAGCGCGTCATCAGGCTCTGTCTGCTGCAGTTTCAGCTCCAGCAGCTGCTCCTTCGTCAGTGTGCGACGGCGCAGGAACGAGTCCGTGGAGCGCAGCGTCTGGGCCAGCGACCAGCACAGCAAGAGCGTCATGACGTGGAAGAGCAGCAGCTCCCAGGCCTGCGCGCCGCCCTCCAGCACGCGCGACTGGTTGAAGAACACAAAGGACAGGTACAAGTACAGGATCACGCCCACGATCACGCACGGCAGCACGTAGCGAAGCGGCCGCGGGGCGCGCCACTCGCAGCAGCACCCCATCGTCGACGGAGCTGTGCGTCACGTTGGGTCGCGGTGTGGTGCACACCAACACGACCTTTATGACGTGGTGCACACCAACATAATCTTTCATGGTGTAGTGCACACCAATATGGAAAGTGGCTTGAGAATTTGCATTTGAAGAAACGGCGCCGAGAAGTGCGCAACTTGCGATGATCCCTCCTGTCAAGACGGAGCCTGCGCCGACGCTGGCGATTGCGCCCACGCCCTCTACGATGCAGCATAAGGCTGCAGCTGCGGCGGTTCCATTGCAGCACGTCCAGGAGCGGCGGAATGCGGCGCTGGAGATCACGCAGCAGCCGCCTGAGACGTGGTACAAGGACCAATTCGGACGCAAAGCCACTTTCGAGCTGCGTGTTCAGCGCACAAATAAGATTTGTGACCAATGCGCGGACCAAAGGCTGCTGAATGTGCAGCTGCTGTATGAGAGCGGGTGCGTCAGAATACAAATTTTAAGTATTTGAGACTTTGGTACTGAAAGTGAGGACTATTTTGTTGTTTTTATTTGCAGCAAAGTAGTGGAGAAGCAGGAGATTCTGCACGTCATGGCGGGCCAATGTCTGAACAGTGCACGAGCGAGTACTTTGGCAGTTCGGATTGCTGAGGTGTCCAAGAACCATCTGAACCAGGTGACAAAATTTGTAGAATTGGGTTGAAATGATGTGCTGCAACTTACTTAAGTATGCTGTTGTGGGTTTTATTGTTGTCGATTGCAGAGATTCCGAGTGGAGATCGCAGTCCCAAGGTGCCCTGGGTCTTGTGACTATGACCAGTCGGTGGTGTCGGGGCCGGTGCTCGTGCTGTCGAAAAAGGTTGGTGGCTGGGAAGCGGTTGAGTTGATTATTTTGTTACTAAGTGGTGCGTGGCTTACAGAAGAAGCGTCCGGTGAAGCAGAATGCAGAGACGGACTCAACTGCCAAGACGAAAAGGGCGAAACGGGCTTCGATGCAAAGCGCCCCGAGAAGAAAAATGTCGAGTGAGTCTCCTGACAGCTCGCAGCCGTCATCTACGATCACAAGCACCGTGACTGCAGCGATCGCGGAAATGGAGGACTCTATCCCACCTCGAACGTCAGATTCTATGGCCCCGTTTGCCCCTGACACACCAAACTTGTGTTTGTGGGCAAACGCGGCGTTTGATTTACTGCACAAATTGCAGTGGCAGCGAGTTCCTACTGGTTCGGGTGACAAACCCGGAGCAAATCTTGATGAGATCTTACAACAAGCAATTTCCAAAGCGTACAAGTGCCCGTCGTGCCAGGAGACGTATGGTCAAATTCCAACTCATAGAGACGACTGTGACCTAAAGCTGCTGCTGGAACAAGGAGGTAAGAGCGCGAGTAGCCCTGTTAAGTGATGTAGAAACACATTTCTTGTTCTTAACCGTGATTTGTATCCAGGAGAAACCGACGCATCGTCAACTGACGAAAGGAATAATTTTGCAGGACATCAGCAACTACACTGGTCATCGGATAAACAGTACGAGTGGACTGACCGTCCAAAAGTTATGTACAGCGGCGGCGATATAACTCCAAAAGTTCAGGCTTCGCCGTACAATCTTTCCCGAGATCTGCATGGGCCAGAAGGCGGGAATATCCAACCATCTATAAGTGGGGATGGATCTGCTGTCTCGGGTGCGAGTCTGAACATCAATTCGTGGAAGGATTATGCCTCAATTTCCAAGCTTCTTTACAGGTATGTGCTTGATATCAATGGTGCGTAACTTGATCAAACAGCTAATATGTTCCCCATAGCACCTCTTACCTTGACCCAAAGTCGCCTCAAGCTGGTGCAAGTACTACACTACAGTGGACAGGAACACTCCCGCCGGTGGGAACACTGTCACTAGGGTTTCCTACAACCAAGAACACAGCGATACCAAGTACCGACGTGGATACTAATTTGCGTTCCCAGCGCTTTTCGGCCCTGCTGGAAGCTACGAAAGGCATGTCCAGCGATGCTGCTGACCTATTTCGTGAAACCGAAGCAGCGCTGCATGGAGATGGAAATATTGTGAATTCACTCAGCAATTTGAGTGTGAGCGATTTGATGCGATCAAGAAATAGCGAGATCCCCCGAAATGGCGCGGGGATTGGCTACAGACCAATCTCCTTGTCAGCATTTTTGTCAGGAGATCAACCGGTGCTGGATATGAGCTCCGAACAAAATGTACAGATTATCATGGCATGCGACTTCCGAAGTTGCGGATTTCCAGCTCTCGACGCTTCTTTCAATCCGTTGGGCTTCTATCATCTGTTGACTGAAACGGTGAGTCCCTGTCGGTAAACTCATAGCTACCCCGTATCGGAATGACGCTAACTGTGTGTTCTTTTCTACATCCATACTTACAGCATGAGAGCCCAGCAGAACTACGGTTTGGGCCGAACATTTTCCCACTGCCAGCTGAAATGCTGCAAGAATTGAGGAATACTGTTTCGCAATGGAAGCAGGACCCATCGATTTGTTATCGACGAGAACCGAACGAAAACGGTTTAGACGCCTCACTGGACCGCATCAAGACCGCGGTGTTGCGTCAAGCAACGCGCTGAGATGATAAACGACGAATGGTAGTATTTATGACTACGTGTGGGGGCTTCAGTTCTCTCCTTGTTGCCATCAACAAGAATTTGGCAAATTCTGACGAGCTTGCTCTAGGACGGTGAACTGTACCCGATATTGGTCACGAAGCGAGACAACACAATGGCGGATACAAGGCGCTGTATTTCACCTTCTCAAGATCGAAAGGCCCATATCGCCACTGGCTGTTCACAATAGAAACAATCAATGTTGTCAATTATCATGGACAGAGTGGACGACTCGACGTCCACACAAACTCATTTAAGCACTCTCTCGGGCACAAGCAAGACCGAACACCAATCGGACGGACTCGCCGTATCGTGGTGTTGGCCGCAGTTGCCATCGTCGTCTTCATCCAATTTGCTTCAGCGGACTCCAAAATGACAGTAACCAACCTGCAAAGAAAACTTCGTGTGCCCGTGAACGAGCAGTATGGCGTTCCGACCAATCGGCTACTGGAGATTGATGACAAACCGAGCAAGAATGTTGAAGAAAGAGTGTTTGCCATTCCGGACTCGGCAAAGCAAAAGAAGCGATTACTTCACTACATCATCGTTTAAAGTCCGAACGTGGCTGAACGAGGGACACGACATTGCCAAGTTTTTAATCCGAAACAAAAACGTGGATGACGTGCTGTCCAATCTCAACTTTAGAAGATTGGATGACTACATCTCCAAGTTCAACGAGAAGTATCCCGAAAACCAAGTATCGATGATTGATGTGCTCACGAGGCGCTATGGAGAGGCTCCAGTTTCGATGATGCTTCAGGTTTCCAAAAGTGTTGGCAGCAGAAAGGAGATCGCCACGAGGTTGCAGATTGCCCAGATTGAGGGCTGGTTGAGAGGCGGAAAGTCTCCGGACGACGTGATAAAAATTCTGAAGCTCGACGATATGATAAACAAACCTCTTGGAAGTCCAAATTTCGACGTGGTGCGCATTTACACGCACGCGTTTAACCAGCGGTATAGTGGACAGCAAACAACGTTGCTAGATGCAATCACACGAGTCTATGGCGATGAAGAACAAGTACTCAGGCTCATATACATGCTAAAACTGTACGAGCCTGGATGCAACAAAGCGGCGCATCAAGCGGCTAACGAGCTTCGGACTGCGCTCTTTGCCAAGTGGTTCACGGAAGAAAAGAGCATGAAGAGCATCAGGGAGGACGTCTTTAAGCTGAAGCGCTTGGGTGAAGTAGATAAAAATCCGCTTGCGAAGCAGTACTGGAAGCCTTCAGTACCTTCTACATCTAGTGGGTGGCAGCTATCAGACTCGAAATGCAGCGCATCGAATATAACAGATACAATAGTCGCTCGCTGGTCTTGCTTTCAAGTACACGCTAGTAGAGCGGGGGATGATATACTGTGGGTGAAGTCAACCGGTGCCGGATATGGCTCCGAACAAGAGCATACTTGGTGTGTGACTTCCAAAGCTATGGGTTTCCGTTTGCTGTACTTCGAAGTGCACACTGCTATTGACTAAAACGGTGTCTAACATCAAAGATTCCATGGGCGTGGGCCGAACATTTCGGTAACAGTGGCAACATTTTTCCACTGCCAGCTTACAAGAGTTAGGGAATACTGTCTCGCAATGAAAGCAGGTTGCTATCGACGAGAACCGAATGAGAAAAATTTAGACGCCTCGCTGAACCAAATGAAGACCACGATGATAACGCGCTGAGATAATAAATGAATGCTGAGGTAGTTTTTACGACGCCTGTGGGCTACAGTTGGGTCGTACCTCTTCCGAATTCAATTCAAGAAAGGTTGAGCTTGCTCCATGCAAGACCGGTATTCCAGCTAGTGGAGGAACTGGATGTGGCCACCATGTGGAAGCAAGACGCTGTAACTTTCCCTTTCAGCATATTAAAATCTGATGCCCAGAACACTCGTCTGAATCTCGCTCTTCGTTAAGTGTACTGTGTAATCGACAACCAAGGATTGCTTTTATATACAATCGACGTTGTCGATTACTATGAGCTAAGTGAGCGACTCGCCACACACTCTCACTTCGCTATTCACTCTCTCGGGCACAATCGACAAGCAGAAAGTTCTATCACCAGCTTAAATATCTCCATGGGCATTTTCCGAATCGTGATGTTGGCCGCAGTTGCCCTCGTCGTCTGCGTCCAATTTACATCGTCGGTGACAAAGTTCGTGTGCCCAAGGAGGGTCAGCATGACGCCCCAACCAAGCGACTACTGGAGATTGATGGCAATGCTAGCACGGATGTTGAAGACAGAGGATTTACCATCTCTGGTCTCAGCAAGGTTTTAAGGACGTGATAGTTGTTGCACGATGACAATGCTGAGTAGCGTGGAGTAGCAGGCGTTGTCGGTCGGAGTGTTGAGTAGAAGGAAATATGTAGAATGGATTGGAGTTAAGAGTGCTGGCTGCCTGCCTACCTATCTTGCCGTGAGTAGTTACGAAACTCCTACGCGTGAATCGGCTGTCCTCACCGATCAGGCGGTTCAGCAACGACGCTAGTGAACCGGTTCGTGCAACACTCCTCCTCGGGCCATACTTGCGTCGATCTGCATCAAGCGCAATGCACTCATCATCTGCTGATGTAGCTGAGCTCCAAGAGGTTTGGTGAGGATGTCGGCCTTCATGTGCGTGGTCGGGCAGTATCGAACTCGCACGGCTCCTTTCTTGATCACGTCCCTAATGAAAGGAAGTGGACCAACTATTTCGACATAAACGGTACAGCAAAATACCGGTAAATCTGCCTCGACGCCTTTTCTCAAATTTAAAAAAGTCTAAAAACCAGGTACCTCGTGTCCGCCCATTCCGTATTTCCCCCTCCTCCGATGGCGGGCTCGACAGCCAAGAAGAAGGGCAAGCGCGCTCGACGCGCTCCGAGGGTCGAAGACAGCCCTGACAGCGACAGTGACGTTGCTTTACCCCAGGAACTCTTGTGGACACCAGACAGCAGTCTTGAAGCAGGAGAAGACAAGATTTCCCAATGTTCCTGGAAAGAAGAAGAAGAACAGCCCTACGCCATCCGTAAATTCAGCGAGCGATGATACGAATCCTCCTGCTGTCATTTGCCCAAGATTTCAAGGAGTGTTCGACACGTGGGATGACCTGGAGGCCGCCTTTGCGAGGTACAATTGCGTGTTTATCTTCTGTTCGAAGTGAACTAACAAATAATCGTGGCGTGCATCTACCAGAGCGACACGTTTCAAGTGTACAAGCTCCGCACGTCGAATTCGATTAAGGACCGCAACCGGAGTCGGAGCAAGCAATCTGCGAAGCGAGGCAGTGAGCCCAAGCTTTGGGATGCATCTCTTGGCTACTACACCAAGACATGGAACTGCACCCATTCCAGGTCTTACGCATCTCAAGGGACAGGAGTCCGTCAAAACCACACCACTCGCCGCATTGAATCTCCTGCTAGACTTCACGCGTTGTGGTTAGAAGATGGAAACGGTAGGTTCCATGCATCTGTACGGAAACACGAATCCACCCACAATCACGATATCGACGAAAACATTTTCAACACGTTCGTCGAGACGAGAAAGGTCACTTCTCTCGGGACTTGCAACGTCGTCCGGACCATGTGGCAAGGTATGTTTGTTATTTGATGAGTTTTGTTTACATACTGTGGTTAATGGTTTATATATTCTCTAGGCGGCGCTAAACGAAAGAAGTTCCTGCGCTACCTGAAAGAAGTTTCAGGCAAGCTAATTTTGCTCAAGGACGTGAATAACATGATCGCTGAAATGCGTCGAAACTCGTATACGTCACCGGATGATAATGTACGCGTGACGGAAGTGCTGCAAGATTTCAGTGAGGGTCCAGGGAACGTTGTC
Source organism: Phytophthora sansomeana (assembly GCA_032158285.1). Classification (NCBI taxonomy): domain Eukaryota; phylum Oomycota; class Peronosporomycetes; order Peronosporales; family Peronosporaceae; genus Phytophthora; species Phytophthora sansomeana. The sequence goes on from JAPDHH010000289.1 coordinate 719,687, forward strand.
AACGTGTTCCGTGATGCCGATACCAAGTTAACAAGCTGCATCACGTTCCAGACGGCGCATATGAGGCGAATGGCGCGACTGTTTCCAGAGGTGATTTGTATCGACGCAACACACGGTACTAACATCAACAGGTGAGGTTGGTACGAGTTTGTACGAGTTGGTACAGTTTAGTACGAGTTGGTCTGATTGGTACTCGTTGGTGCTATTTGGTGCTGGTTGGTATTATTTGGTGCTGATGGGTTTTATTAGCACTGACTCGTTCTACTTGGTATTAGTTGGTTCGTCCGGTTTGATATTGATTCGTTTGCCTGCGTGATTAGATACCGCCTTTTCAGCTTTATGTTGACGGACAAATTTGGTAGTGAATTGCGCAGAAAGCTCTCAGGGAATTCGGGGAGACGTAGAAAACATGAAGAGCGCTATTGCCGCATTCAATGCAATAACGCAAACTGGAGCGATCGCCAAGGTCATTGTCATTGACATGGATTTTACATGTTTTCTGTGTCTCCCCGAATTCGATGAAAGCGACTGTGATCTTGTGCCAATTCCATGTTATCGACTATCTCAACCGCGAAGTCGGCAAGCGAGACTACGGATTCACTGGGTTTGAGAAGCTGCATATCCGAAATTTTCGTACAATGATGATTCGCACGTCAAAGGGGTGAATTCAATCACTATTAGGAGGCGCTCGAGGAGATTTGTGCTGGAAAGTTGGGATTTATGGAGTACTTCAGAACCAATTGGTTATCGTGTAAGGACAGGTGGTGTACGTTTCTCCGTGGCCACATACCCCACCTGGACAATAACACAAACAATCGGCTCGAAGCAAGTTGGGGTGCTGCAAAGGTCATTTTGGCAAAGCACAAGCCTATGGACGAGTGCATCGAAACGCTGTTATTTCTTCAGCAATCTGCCGAGGACAAATACAAGTTCAAAACGAAACGGGTTGGAATCCGCGTCAACAGCGAATACGACGACGAGATGAAGTTGCTTGCTCGCATCGCTACCCATCATGCATGTGATTTAGTGGAAGAGCAATACAATGCCAGCTGAAATATGACGCACACGATCCAAGCAAGTACGTTGCCTGGGTACGACACGTTGTTGAACCCGGAATCCAGCGAGAGCTACGCGGTGAGTACCTATACTCAAATCGAATTTCACCTAATTGCACTAACTATCGTGTTTCGTACTTGTGCTAGGTAAGTACTGAGAATAACTCATGCAGCTGTGTCTTCAACCAGACTCAACTTCTGCCGTGCCGTCACATCATTTATCTTCGCCGTATATTGTCTCGTTCTCCCGTCATTCCGGCTGGTGCTGTTCCCCCTCGATGGGCGCTGTTAGATGATCAAGATTCTAAAAACGAAGACAGTTCTCCTCTAGTTTCTCAGTGGTGGATATGGGATTATCACAGCGTTCACGAGCAAAGTCACACAATGCAAAGTACAAAGAAACTTTCCAGGTCTGCCAAAAGATCGCAGAAGTCATCACTGACAAGGGAACGTCTGATTTCAACCGCTGGATTGATCATCTCAAAGGTCTCGAGCGCAATGCTAGAGAAAATATTCCATTGAGGGCGAGAGAAGACTCCAGGCCAGAGGAGATGATGTGCCAGCCTGAAGATTTCGGACTAGAAGAAAAATCAAGGCTAGATGAAGGCGCTACGACAAGCCTTCAGAAACCTACAAGCAGTGTTAAACGGAAACTCGATTTGGATGGCAGCGATAAGAGTGCCAACAACACAGCACGTTCTGAAGAAAACATGAACGCGTCACCAATTGTGCGCGAATCAGTTCTTCAGGAGGCAACGAAACCTGGAGAATATACTACGGAGAAGGCATTCGAAGCACCTATAACCCCATCTGTGCCGAACATCGAACTGAATAAAGCTAGTCGTCCATCCGGACGTCCGCGTCTCCAGCCAGCAAAGAAAAAGGTGAGAAAACGAGCCGAATTTGAAGCCAGTAAAGAGCTGGCCGAGCGACTTACGAAGCATGGAGATGTGACATTGGCCGACTTTGCTGCTGTTCTGCAAAACCCAAAGCTATCTCTTTTGGATGTGGAAACCACTTGCGATGGGCTGCGCCCCTTCCACCATGAAGCAGTATTTAAACGTCCGAAGGCGCGAATCATAGAAGAAGGAATGAAGGCGATTCTCGAGACCGATATCCGGGGCATTTTACCAGGTATGTTCTGCTTGAGTTGGTTTGCAGTTGGTACATAGTTGGTGGAGTTTGGTATCGAGTTGGTGTGAGTTGGTACTGACGAACAATACTAACTCTGTGTACAAGCATACACACTTTTACCAACTATGTACCAACTACGAATCTCATGGTCACTGGCTGGTACTGATAAGATAGAGTCTAAATAGTTTTATGTTTTAGAAACGCTGGTGCAGAAATGTCTTACAGCAGTCAAGAACCAGATAATTCGTTCAACTGCTGACACGAAACCGGTGACTAACGCAGACATTGCCGTAGCGATCTTGAACGTTGGTACATTTCGCGCTACTGATATCCAGATTATGAGTGACTGGCACAAAATCTCAAAACTTGTTGCCAGAGCGAGATCCTTGATTTCATGGATCAAGACCGTTAAATTGGACAACCCAGATGAGGAAGAATAGCGCACTCAGATTCTTGGAGATATCACGTCTCTGGACATGAGATCCACTATTAATTCTGGTGGTCAAAGCGTTGAGTTTGCAGAACTTGCTAGGTTCGGCGATCAAGGATGGTTGAGTGATAAATGCATGGTTGCTTCAGCTGCTCGAATCGCTGCGGAGGCGTCATGGAACCCACCACCCAATGTATACGTCGCAAACCCCGCATTTGCTGGTTTCGAGGAGGAAGATCAACAAAATAGGCTTGTTGACACAAACGACTTCATCTTCAGCAAGTGTGACGAGAACGCGGTGATTCTCTGTCCAGTCCATGTCAACGTTGACATCGCGCACTGGTGCGGCGCGGTGTTTGACATCAAGAGACGGACAGTGTGGATTTACGACCCTTTTCACAGGGAAGACTACGAGGACGAAGTGACGAAGTTAATTCAGAAGGTGTACCTAACTCTAGTAAATCCTGGCTACCAACTAGAGGTCCGACTGTACCGAGCATGACGCCAACGCAATGGATTCAGCTGCGGTGTCTACGTTGCACATTGGTTTTGATCACTACTTATCTTGCCATGTTCTGTTTTCTGAAGATGCGGTGACAACCGAGACCAAGCCTCTTTCCGAGACAGAGCTGGAGAAGATTCGTTACAAGCTTTTCTGCTACGCGCTTTTCGGCATGACTGGGAGGAGCGATAAATGAGTTCAATACACGTTGTTCATGCAATCTACACTAAAATTTGCTGATGTGTTCTCCTGAGACTGTTGAGTTTTTTGGTGGCACCAACACATAAAAGTCCACAGTGGCGAGTTGGTAAAAGTCTGTAGATAGTTGGTTGCGAGTTGGTGAAAGTCTATATTTCGAAAAAGTGAACGATACCGGTGTGATACCGGTATGGAAAATACAGATGTTTTTTTCACCCGTCCGGTTTATGTCAAAATAGTTGGTCCATGTAGCCACTGCCCTAATGAAATGGTATTGTATGTTGATGTGCTTCATGCGTTGAGACGTCAGCTCGTTCTCCATGGTTTTTATCGCGCTCTGGTTATCCACTTCAAGGATGATTGGGTCATCTCGGGAACGTAGTTGTAGCTCTGCCAGTAGTTGCTGGATCCAAAGACAGTCTCGTAAAGCTGTTCCGCTAGCGATGTACTCCGCTTCAGCAGTGGATAGAGCCCCAGTGGATTGCTTTTTTGAATGCCACGATATGGGCGAACCATTGATGACCAAAACTCCTCCTGAAGTCGACTTGGCGTCTTGCTGGTCACCAGCCCAGTCGGCGTCAGAGTATATCACGGGGTGTGGGGTTGTACTTGGCTGATTGCTGTACTGGAAAAATATACCTGTTGATGCAGTGCCTTTTAGGTATCGTAAGAGATGCTTGACGGCGCGTCAGTGACCCATAGTTGGCTGCGAGACGAAGCGGGCCAGGAAGTTTACAGCCATCGTGATGTCTGGTCTTGTACAGTTGCTGAGCCACAACAACGATCCAATGGTCTCGCGCATCACTTGAGTATCCAGGAAGGGACGATCTTCTTCGGTTGTTGTGGCGCAGTTGCGAGACACCATCGGTGTTTTCACTGCCCTGCAGTCCTCCATACCTGTTTTTGATAGCAACTCACCCACGTGCGACTGCTGGTAAATGAAGATGCCGTCTGCAACATGCTTCACGTTGAGTCCCAGGCATTTTGTGGCTGTTCCAAGGTACTTGACGTCGAACTTCTTATGCAGAATAGCCATGACTTGGTCTGCTTGGGATGGTTCTTGGGTCACGACGAGTAGGAGGACAGTCAGCTTCTCGTTTAGGACGCGAAAATAAAGGCATGGATCCAGTCGACTTTGGCAAAATCCACACTGGAGGAGGAATTTGTGGATCATCTCATTCCACAATCGGCCACTTTGCTTCAGGCCATATAAACTCTTTTTCAGCAGGAGACCTTTTCCTTTGGGAAGCTTCAGACCTGGTGGAGCTCTCATCAGGATTGGCTTATCGAGGTCCGCCTTTAAGTAGGCGTTAGGAACGTCGCCTTGGCGAACTTGAACTCTCCAGATTGCCGCCAACACGAACAGTAACCGGAGACTGGTCATTTTGAGAACTGGGGAGAACGTATCGCTGAAATCAATGCCGTATTTCTGAGTAAACCCTCGTGCAACTAATCTTGCCTTGAACCTCTCGAGTTCGCCCACGCTGTTGAACTTAACCTTAAAAACCCATTTTCCGGATATGGTCGATGAATCAGGCGCAACATCCATGACTTCCCATGTGCCATTTTTGGCAATTGCAGCTAGCTCCTCCTCAATAGCTTTCTTCCACTCGTTGTGAAGTGGGCTCGCCATTGCTTCGGCGTAGCTTTTCGGTTCTTGAATCTTGCTCGTGGAATCAGCTAATGAATCTGGGGGCTGTGCTGTAAGTGTCGCCGAGGCTCCTTCTGAAGTAAGCGCCGCGCTTAGAGACCCAAACATGAGCATGGCTGTTGCTGGCTTGACGAATTCTCGTATAAATGATTCGGGTATCTCGAACTCCTCCTGCGTCAGTGGTCGGCTCCGCCTGCTGTCGCCGAAAACGTCCCGAATACTGCGGGAAGAAATTTCGTGTCCGTTGTCCTCATGCCCGCCAGCGTCACTGTCGGAACTTGTGGAATCAGCCTCGCTAGCTGGCGCCGAGGGTGTAGGTGTTGTTAATCTAGAGCCGTCGGTGGCCCGATTGGCTGCATCGACGTCGTAGATCAAGGTCGCGGTGGAGTTTGCATCCAGCCGATCGATGTGTTGCACATGAGCGGTGGCTTTTACTCGTTTTTTGCGAGGGATGTACACGATGTAGCCCTTTTGCTCCATATCGATTCCGAGGATAACCGCTTTTTCAGCACGCTTTTGCAGCGTCTTCCCCTTCTTGTGTTGGATGTGTGTCGTGCAGTGTGAACCAAACTTGAGAATGTGCCACACATCGGGTACTTGACCAGTCAGCAGCTCTAATGGCGTCTTGTAGTCTGGGTTTGCTCGCGTGGGCAGTCGATTCCAGATGTGGCTGGCGTATTTTACCGCATCGCCCCAAAACCGCTTGGGTAGACTAGCAGCCCACAACATCGCTCGGGCTGAGTCCATGAGGGTATGGTGAAATCGCTCAGCTTTCCCATTGGAGGCGGATGTAGATGGAGCGCTGTTTTGGTGGATAATTCCACGCGACAGGAACAAGTTGCGTAGTTCGGCGTTTATGAACTCTCCACCGCCATCCGTGCGGACGCATTTCACCAAGGTGTCAAACTGCGTTTCGAACTCGCTGAGGAATGAACGGATGTGGGCTGCTGCCTCGCTTTTTCGTTTCAGCAAGTACTCGCGATTAAAGCTGGAACCGTAGTCGACGATGGTCAACACGTGTTTGTTACCATTGCGGTCTGGGTCCAGATCCACCTTGAGATCCATGCCGAGAGTTGCGCCTACTACATCGGTTTGCGCAGACGTGGATGTGTCAATGCGGGGTTGTGCACGCCGAACTTCGCCTCAGAGCAGCTCAAGCAGAACTCCGCCTTGCGATTGGACAGCTGGATACCGTCGACTAGTCCCTTGTCAGCAAGACGGAGGAGGTCTTGATAATTAATATGGCCAAGGCGTTCATGCCATTTGCGAAGTGTTCCATCCAATACCTTTGCAAAGCGAGCGGACCCAGCTGGAGACTCGACGTCGAGCTTCCATAGTGTCCCGCCGCCGTTTGCCGTGCCCATGATCTGCCCAGCGGCGTTAATAATGGTACACTGGGATCCGAAGAGGCAGTAGAGGCCGTTCTTGACAAGCTTCTTCACGGAAATAAGATTTCGGCTGAGACCTTCGGCGACGTACACATCTGTTAAGAGGATCGCTCTTGGTACCTTGTCAACATAAGTCGTGATGATGCAGCTTCCTTTCTCAAGAGCTGGGATGATGTCACCGCTTGCAATCCTGATGTCCAGTCGAGCATCTTCTATGCCAAAGAGCATTGACCTGTCACCACACATGTGATGGGTAGCGCCGGAATCAATTAGCCAGGAGCTTCGCGTAGCTGGTGCGCCCTACTTCGTTATTGGTTGGGGGCCTGGTCGGGTTGTAATGCACTCGTCACTTGTTTCGGCAATCCAGATTTCGCTTCTATCACTGTTATTACTCGACTGAGATTCGTCATCTGCTGTAGCCATGTGTGCATTACCGGTAGGTAGTTGCTTCGCGTGCTCAACGACCGGACAATTCATCATCTTATGTCCATCCTTGCCACAGGCAAAGCAAGTTATGTTACCTTGGGCCGCGTAACCTTCACCAGTTCTTTCGAGGTGGCCACTCTGAGCCGTCGGTGGCTGTCGCTGGCGGTCTGGACGTTGGCGTTGGGGTCGTTGCTGTTCTTGAGACGGTTGTGGTCGGCGTGCTGCATAGCGACGGCCGTCGCCACGTAACTTGTACAACAATGCGAGAGCGTTATCCGCTTGCGCGAGTCTGTCGTCGCTCTCAGTGTCCACACTTGAGAGTAGCACAGGAGCTAGCTCGGGGCAAGAATTGTTGCAAAATACTTGAAGAAGCAGAAGCGTCTGGTCTCCACACATAAGGCCTTCAATGAACTTCAGGTACTCAAGATAATCACTCCAAGTGTCGCCTTGTCGCTTGAAGCACTTGAGGCGGTCGCTAAGTTCTAGCTGTGTGAGACGACAACCATACTCCGTCAGAAGGATCTTCGTCAAGGTTGTGAACGACATGGACTCCCCGTGTTTCTGGGTCCATTCGGCACATTTCTTGTGGTAGTACCTAGCGGCTTTCCCATCGAGGAAATTTACGATCACTGACGCCTTTAGCTCATCCGTCCAGGTGGATCCATTCACTAAAGACTCGGTCCGGATTGCGTGTTCGTATTCCTTCGGAAAGTATTCAAACCCGGCCCCGAGGCTTGGGTAAACTTCGGTTCCGTCGAACTTCCGGCATTGTACGTCCTTTATCTTCAGCGTTTTAGGCGATGGAGGAGCTGTCTGCATAGAGACGTCGGACATCGAGTTATCAAACCGTTTGTGTTGCTCACGCAAGGAGCGCAGCTCCTCCTGCATTTGTGCGATCGTGTTCATCAGATCGGTAGTGTCCATTGGGAAGATGGGCGTGAGTTGTTGGTGTAACGCGGGCTGCGACGTGGGGAACGGCTCCAGTGCAGGTAGTTCAGGTGCATCGAATGTTAGGTTCTCTAACAAGTCTGACAGGTCTGTGCGACTGCTGTCGCCAGATTCTTCTGGTGGTTCCAGCTTGCTGCTGGTTCTTCACGACAGCGAATTGCCTCGCAGTATGCAGTCTTCCCTTGGTGTTCTTGCTCCTCGAGCAGTTTAGTGGCGTCTCGCTCCTCGCACTTCGTCACGCTTGGCCTCCGTAGTTGTTATTCTTTGGATGAGCGAGGGTCTCACCCCAGCGTCTTCTACTTGTATCGTGAAGGGGTCACGCCCTGACGACAGTCTTCCTTCCGACTTGGTTGGTCTCAAAACCTGTTGCACGATGGCAATGCTGAGTAGCGTAGAGTTGCAGGCGTTGTCGGTCGGAGTGTTGAGTAGAAGGAAAGATGTAGAATGGATTGGAGTTAAGAGTGCTGGCTGCCCTGCCTACCTATCTTGCCGTGAGTAGTTACGAAACTCCTACGCGTGAATCGGCGGTCCTCATCGATCAGGCGGTTCAGCAACGACGCTAGTGAACCGGTTCGTGCAACAATAGTTCCCGCTTTGTCAAAGACCAAGATGAAAGTGAATTTCCGAATCTGGCTACCAAAATGGCAGTCCCCAGACAACGTTGCGCGGTTCTTGATCCTCGATGATAAAGTGGATGATGTACTGTCCAATGCGAGCATTAATCTGTTGGATGACTATATCTCCAAGTTTAAAAAGGAGTATCCCGAAAATCAAGTGTCGATGCTTGACGTGCTCACGAGACGATATGGAGAGAGTTCAGTTTCAAAGATGCTTGAGGTGTCCAAAAGTGTTGCGGGGAGAAATGAATTGGCCTCGAAATTGCAGAGTGCCCAGATTAAGGGCTGGCTGGATGAAGGAAAATCTCCAGGCGATGTGATCAAAATTGTAATGCGTGACAATTGGTCGGACAACCTTCTTGCGAGGCAAAACGTCGATGTGGTGCCCAAGTACATTAGCGAGTTTAACAAGTTAAGGGACGTGGGACAGCAGACAACGATGTTCCAGGCGATTACGGGAGTTTATCGTCGCGATGAAGACATAGCTAAGAAATTTTTCGGTGCTACGTACGGCGGTTATGGAATAGATGAAGTGATTGACGGGGTGCAGGCTGCGCTCTTCACCAAATGGCTCACGGAAGGCAAGAGCAAGCAAGGAGTGAAGGAGGGTTTTAGGTTGGACGCGTACGGAGCATACCGAAACCCGGTTGCTAGCGCAGTTCTGGACGACTATGGCATTCTACGAGGCGGCCAAGCTGGCGCGAAATGCGGCAAAGTGATGAATAAATTCGTCGAAGAAGTTCTTGCTTTATTTCCTTCTCCATGAAATTACTCCTCACACTTTATAGTAAAGCGGGCGACAAATAATGTGCGTCGGTGCAGGGTATCAATTAAAAAAAAACGTAGATTTTGGTGGCGTGTGATTTCCGAAGTTGCGGGCTTTCATCTCGAATAATCCAGTTGGGTTTCTACTCTGCAATTTTACTTTTACTTTGTGTTTGTCTTCTAACCTTTCCTAATTCATACTCCATTCCACTTCTCAGTTCTTCATTTTCCCATTTTCCAACGCTTGGCACTCGCCTCCAGCCTGGGTTCGCCAAAACCCACGATCTCGAATCTGGGTGAGTGGATTTGGCATTTGGCGCGGGTGGGTGGGGCGTAGGTTTTAGGTTATTTGACTCGTATGACGTCATGCATATTACAAAAAGACAAGGGGGCCGAGCCAGATATCAAATACCCTAGCTTACCAATTTGAGGTTTAAACCTCGCAGTGCAAGCTCGTATCTCCTACCAGACATGTCGTGTAGGAACACAATGAAATTCTCTTCCTAGTCGGATGAGTCCCACCAACAACACACGCTTCCCTCGAAAGGTCGGCGAATATGTCGGAACCAGACCTGAAGGCTCAGGAACGATCCCTTACACCGGGTTGGAATGTGTCCTCTGTATACAGAGTCCGCGGTAGGTCTACCCAAATACAATACACCACTAGCACGAGCGAAGCTAGGATGTACGTTCGTGCTTTCGCACTAACCCTCGCTGTCCTTCAGAATGAAGGGTACGGGCCGGTCAAGGCTTTAAACGGGGCTGCCGAGGTCAAACCTCGGCGTAAAGAATGTATGAAGGCTCTTCCGCACTTCCAATACAAATATACAACGTGCAATCGCTGTAACAATCGGCCAAATATCTCTCCTTTCCCTCTCTGTTCTTGGCCTTACCAGAACGAGCTCTCGGTCAGTGTACCTGAAGCTCGTCGGCAGGCATCCACTCAGCCGAGTGTATCCAGTCGCTACGGTGAGCTAGCTAGGCTTACCTTAGCCAGACTTGACCCTTGTTAGGTTGGGGGAAAATTCTGCTCTGTTATTTGTGGCCCTGAGGCCTTCTTAGCTCTTCCTATACTCTATCCTAAATCTCTATACAAATATCAAGTGTGAACATATCTCTGTGGGAAATCCCTAATCCCACATAGGTACGAATTCGTACCTACGACGAGGCCTCGTGTGGTTGTCACAGAGGGACCAAAACTGGCCTATTCCTGACGTTTAGTCCTCGGTCGGTAGTATATTTGGTCCAACCGAGGACTCTTCGTCACTAAATTAGTCCTAGTCACTCCAGTACGGTAACTGTGAGAGGCAACCTCGCTGGCCAATCAGGACCGCCGTCAACTTTCTCTTCTCGGTCCGATCCCGTTGTCTCTGTGGTCGGCTCGGCGAGCTCGGCCACAACTCAACATCACAACTGCCCCCAACGCGACCCGAACCGCGTCGCTGGAGAGTGTCGTGGTGCCCTCTGTCTCGCCGATGCCTGGCCGTTCCCGCCACTTGGAGGAGGCTACTGCGCTGGCACTTTGTTCGCTCAGCGAGGATTCTGAGGTACATTCATGCTCTCTCTCCGCCCTTGTGACACCTCTGACATCTCGTTGCTCACTCACACCCCTTGCGCCTCGTTCACGTTGTCCCTGCAGCCGTCGTCAGAGCCCTCGTCCACTGTTCCCAGCTCCACGTCTGCTGGAATGTCGACCGCTTCGCTTCGTCAGCCGCCCAGTCAAGCAGGAACCTCGGTTTCGTCGTCTGCTGCCTCTGGATCGCCTGGAGGTGCCACACAGGAGTCGTCCGTGGTCTCATCGCCTCCGACTTCTCCGGTCGCCTCTTCTGAGGCTTCAAACGCGCGTCTCGTGGCGTGGAGCGCCGCACGCCCGAGCCCCCAACGAAGTTTCGACCGGCTTGCTTGCTGCGTCTCAGGGTTCGTCGTCGACTTCGGCTGCTCACTCGCTGCTGGTGTCCTCCCAAGTGTCGGTCTCCGCGTCTTCGCCGTCGGGACGGGTTGCTTCGCGGCTTCCCGTTCCGAACGAGTCCTCTGGCCCGAGTTCTCGTGTGCTGCAAGCGCCTTCATCTCTCCTCGCTTCGTCTATGGCTCTGCAGACCTCGGTCGATGGTGTACGGGCGTCAGAGCGCCATGCTCCGCCTCCTTCAGTCGTTACCGAGGTCCCAGCTGCCCCTGTGTCAACAGGGGCGCCGAGCCTTCCGTATGCGACTCCGCATCTGGTGCAGGCGGTCGCCGACGAAGCTTCGGACGAGGTGGTGCGCCGCGTGGTCTCGGCTTCGGAGGAGCAGCTCGTTCGCCTCGCTCGCCTGTTCGTCCACACCGCTCGGACGCCTCCCTTGCGCGTCGACCCAGATCTGGACGACCGCTTGGAGCGGGCTTCGAGTCTCGCCGGCTTCGTGGACGCTGTGGTTCCTCCTCCTGGCGAACCTTTCGGTCTGCCGGAGGAGATCCAAGAGCTCCGTGGTACCATCGGTGACCTCCAAGGCTGACTGCGTCGCGCCGAGGCGTCCCTCGCCAAGGAGGTGACTTTGCGTCAGCGGGCTGAGTTTCTCTGCACGGGTGTGTCGGGGAAGCTCAGCCAGGCTACGTCAGAGCTCAAGCGTGTCCGCCAGGACTGTTCGGACCTCCACCGACAGTTGGTGGTAGCCAACAGGGCTCTCGCGAGCCACGCTGAGCTTGAGGCCAAGTTCAAGGTCGAGACCGAGGCGTACAACCGGTCGATCGCTTCGGCTCACCGTACACTCCGTCTCGACCGCGAGAAATTCAAGGCCGGGATTGCTACAAACACAGCGCAGCTTGCCAAGATTCAAGCCCTCCTACGCAGCACTCCCTCGGCGTCCCAGGCGAGAGAGAAGGCTCTAGAGGCCGAGAACGAGGCTTTGCACTCAGCCAACAAGGCTCTTCGAGAGTACGCTCTCGACCAAGACATCGATGCTGACCTCTTCGTCGCTGTCGTTGCAGGTAAGCCTCTGTCTGTCTTCATGTTGTTTGTTTTCACCTTCTCACCCCTCCTTTGTCTCGGTCAGGTATTGCCAGTGATGAAGTCGACCTGAGCATGCTCAGCGGCGGCGCTTCGAAGTCTGGATTCAAGCGGCAGCATCCTCCGCCTCCAGCGGTAATGGCTTCGATGTTTCAAGCCTCTGCAAGCACGCCAGCCGTTTCTGCTGCTTCGGGCGGAGGTGGTGGAGCCTCGTCCGGGGCCTCGGTCTCAGCACTCAGCCCGGGTAGTCCGTCGAAGGACTCGGAGGATTCAGGCCCGCTAATTCCGTCGGTCAAGCGTCGCCGCAAGAAGAACCAAGCCTCTGTCAAGGTATCTTCATCTCAGTTGCCTTTGTCCAAGCGTCTCAGGCGTCCACAAGTCCCTCCGCGGGTGGAGTCTCGCCCGGTGCCGGCTCAGCAGCCTGCGGCCTCAAGTGTTACGTCGAAGGCTCCACCGGCTCGCGTAGTCGGCAAGTCCGGCAGCAAGGTTGGGACCGTGATTACCGCTACAGCGTCGACGAGCGGCTCTCTGCACACGCCTGCTACTGGAGCCTCTGTACCGGGTCCGCCGGCTGATGTCGTTGACATGTCGGTGGATGAGGACATGGCAGAGGTTTCACAAGCGGCGGTTCCTGCTCAGGGTCCGTTTTCGTCGCCTGTGGTGTCCCATCCTCGTCGTGACGACCGACCGACGCGTGAAGCTTCGGTGATCGCCGGTTTGCGGTCGGGGCAGGCGGCCGAGCTGGAAGCAGCGTCCGACGACTTTGTCCTGGGCTCAAGCTCTGCCTCCGCTTCCTCTAAAGCGTCTTCTGCCCCGTCAGTCTCTGCAGTTGTCCCTGCTGGCGCTGGTGCTGTCGTGACAGGCACTTCGACTGCGACCCAGTCCTCTGCGCTGGTGGTCTCTGCAAGTGGTGGTGCGTCTGTGAGCTCCACTTCGCTCACCTTCGTTCCGCCGGTGCAAACGGCTCGTCCGCCGACTACGCCGCCTCGTTCTCGTTCCCGTGCGCTGCGGCCGCGCTTGGAGGTCACGGCGACGCTGTCGACGACGCCTGGAACCGACCCAAGCCGATTCACTCCGGTGTCTGTCGCTGCGTCCGCCTCGCAAGGAGACCCAAGTGCCGTCTCATCCCAGCGTCTGGCCCCCTCTGCGTCTCCGTTTTTGACTCCGGGCTTCACGGCCCCAGGAGCGCAGAAGTGTTGGTGCCAGATCCAGAACGGTCGGGTTCCTCCACCTTTTGCCGCGGACGTCGAGACTCCGTGCTCGGTCGCTGGAATCCTCGCGTTTTGCAACTACGAGGATCCGTTGCACCCATGGCAAGTCCTCCGAGGTTTGCTTCCCGAGCGTCCTTGTCTGTTCGGCGCGGACAACTACATGCCGGACGTGAAGATTTCTTCCCGTGCCACCGGTCTGCCCAGAGCCGTCAAGCACTGGCGTCAGCTCCAAGGCACCGCAGTGGGGACGACCGAGAAGGCAGACCTCGGTTTCGCTACGTGGGAGCGAGGACACTGGATCTCCGTTGCTTCGGTCGAGCGTTTCTTGCGAAAGCTCGCCGCAAAGCTCGGTGCATCGTCACCAGTGTACCAAGCGGTATTGGCTGCATGGCGGCGGTACAACAAGGAACGCAATTTGCGAGCTGACCGTTTGCGCCAGCAGGTTCCTCACCGGTTTTGGGTGTGGTGTACTACCACGAACGAAAGCCAGCCGACCATGCTCACGGAGTTTCTGTTGGAGCCTACCATCCTCCAATACTCGTTCGAGGTAATTCCTTGGGCTCCGACTTCCGAGGATTGGGTCGGTGAGGTGGCGGCGCTGGACGCGAGGCAACCGTGGCGCAACTGTTGGGTGGACGTTCCGTCCGAGCACCCGTACAACACGACGTTCGCCCCGTGCAACCCCGACGTGCCCCTCTTCGTTCCTCGCGGGATGATTCGTGAAGAGGTCGGCCGTGGCATCGTGGTGAGCCCGTCGTTGACTGCTCGGGAGATTTCGTCGCCGTGGGTTCAAGAATTTGAAGAGCTCCGCCGCCGTGAAGAGGCTGAGGCAGCGTCCGAGGCGTCGGTTGTGGTTCCTGCCACTGCAACTGGTGCCGTTGGTGTTGCTGATCAGTCGGCCGAGGCCTCTGGAGTCTCTGACACTTCGTCAGGTCGCGTTCCACGCCCGGCTACTGATGGTGCTTCACCTCCCGGCACCACCGCCCAAATTTAGGCCTCGTTTTGGCTACTTTCGTCTCCATTTCTCTCCTCCCAAGCTGCGTAAGGTGTCACCGAAGTCTCTTTGTCGTAGTTGCAGCTTAGGACCAAGATTTTAATTCCACAGCACCCCAAGTTCCTTCCAAAAATTCGTTCACTTCATATACATCATGCAATTGTGGTGTAGTAACATTTTCCATCGCCACCGTGGGCTACACCAACCCCACGGCCGATCCAATTCTCGTTCAGCGCTGCATCTAGTCCTCGTCAGCGACTTGGACCATCTGCAGGCGCCTTTCACTCCTCTTTTGCCGTATATAATCGTACAGAAGTCCTCCACACGACAAATTTGAAGCGGGTTCCCAAGTGGGTTCTTCATATCCGACCCACTTGACTTTGAACTCTCGTACAGCGCGTTCAGTGCTCGTTGACAGTGGTGTTCGATCATCCAGAATTGCCTCCACTTCGTATTCACCCGTATGATGGTCGGGTTCCCAACTATCTTCAGGAAGCAACTCCTCATCGAAATCGAAACGTGAATCCTCGGTAACGTCAGATACTAACCGAACTGTCGGTCTGTCCTCGAACTCTCTCACAGCCTTCAGTCGGGATACATGCACTACCGGGTAAAATCGGTATCCACTCCGGTCTGACAATTCTAGCTCGTACGCGAACTCATCGACCTTAGCTTTGATTCTGAAGGGACCATGCCACCGATGAGCGAGTTTCTTCGTCAATCCAGGTTTCACCCGTTCCATGTACAACTAAACTCTCTCTCCAGGTGCAAACAGAGACTTCTGAGGTTCTTCATCCTCTCGGTCATCGGTTGGGACTGCGTCAGAAGCTTCGTCATCACTCTGTCTCGGTATGGACGCTTGTTCCTGACGACTCAGAGACTCATTGTGCTTCTGAGCTCGGTGTGCTTTCTCAGACGCCCGATATTCTTTCGCCATTTCCAACGCGATCTCTTGTTGTCTGTGGACCTCTCTGCGCCACTTTAGAGCATCTGTCTGAGTTCCGGTTCCTCGTTTGAGCGACGACGACATCGCCTTTAGCGTAGTGTGCGCGTCCCAACCATGGATGAGATGAAATGGCGTCTCTTTCCTGGTTGAGTCGTACGAGTTGTTGATCGCAAAAATCAAATGCTCTGCGATATCATCCCAGTCCTGTTGCAGCGGATCTTCAGCATAAACCCTCACTGACTGCATCACCGTCTTCACCGAGCGTTCTTGTTGCCCATTTGCTTGCGGCCGATAACTCAAAGTCGCTCTCGACCGAGACTGCATCATCTCGGTGAAGGCTTGAAAAACCTCGCTCATGAACCGAGGATCTCGGTCGTGGCGGATGAGTGACGGCGCTCCAAAGCGTCTGTAAACACACTCTTCGAAAGCTTGGGCGACGCGCAACGCAGTAGTGTCAGACATGGCCTTCCCCATCACGAAACCAGTGAACGCGCACTGAAATAGTAGAAGTGCCGTGTTTCCTCTCCGAGACTTCGGCAACGATATGACAAAGTCCATTGATACAATCTGAAACGGAGCTTCTACTAGCACGTTTCCTGGCGAGTATCCTCGGAGCTGGGGACGGCTCTTGCTCGAGTTACAGTCTGGACAGGACTGCACATGCTTGTTCACGTCGGCATATAAGCCAATCCAATAGTAGTCAGCACGGACTCGGTTGAACGTTCGGACTATGCCTTGATGTCCGCCTTCTAATGAGTCATGGCTGATCTGTAACACTTCTTGAATCATCGTTGTCGGCACCACTAGGCGTAACGTAGTCTCCTCTTGCTGGTTGTCACCCCTCCGATGATTCAAGCAGACCGTCTTCGCTAAGAACAAACTTGTCGGCCTTCTTCCAAGCATCACGCGCGTCTCGGTAGCTCAGCTTCGCTTCCTCTCCTCTCAGGACTGTCTTAAGGTGAGACCATCTTGCTTCCTCGTCTTGAGCTCGGGAGATGCGCTGGCGGCGCTCCTCTTGGACTGCAGCTGGGTCGATGTCCTCTGCGTTCGAGGCCAGAGGCGTTAGTCTTGCGGAATGTTGCTCAGTCTCTAGGTCATTCGGGGTGTCTGTAGGCACACCATTCGCTTCGTCTTGAGGAGTGGGTTCTCCCTGACCTATTACCGATACTTCATCCGCGAACCGCACGCGTTTCTGGCGCGCTTGTCGTCGAGTCGTCACTGATATATAGTTTGCCTCATCACGTACAAAATCGAAAAAATTCTTGCTCCTGGATTCGACAACCTTTTCCAGTGCTCGGGCTGTTGTGACCGAAGGTGTATGTGTCAGAGCCACATCTTCAGCCGACGTCTCGTAGATGACTTCGGGAATACGGTTTAACTCGGTCAACACACGTTTCCTGTCTTCGTCCGATACCACGTTCGACCGCTTATGTTCCAATGCTTCACTTGCCAGGGAATATCGACCCCGTTCTTCTTCAGAACGATGACAATAGGGGACGCCCAAGGGCTGTCCGAAAACGAGATCAGCCTCGCTTGCAGCAGACCTTTCAGAAGTTCAAACAGCTTCTTGAGGTGCCTCAGCGCAATCCGGCGGGCACTTTGCTTGATGGGCGGATGCCCCTGCACGTCGATGTCACAGACGACGCCATATGCCGGAGGTGGTAGAGCGTTACCACTCGCAATCATGATATGCTCATGCCGCTTCAGCGTCACCAGTAGACGTTCTTGCTGATCGGTGTTCCGTTCAGCATTGCGAACGTTCGGCGTAGAAGTAATCCAGCTCTGCGGCCGACGTCTCGGTGAAGTCTGGTAGGAAGGCGAGCTCGTGAGCGTAATCTTCGAACTCCACCTCCGTCGCCACGTGTTCTGAGGTGTCGGTGATGTCGGTACGTCTCCATCACGTTTCTCATCAGCGAGAGCCGCCGAACCGTCCATCACCGAGGCGTTTTATGCCGCTTCCAAAATCCCAACAGGATCTTGACTATCCGACATGCCCAGATCCTTGGTCGCATATTGGTCATCCTCCACTCCAGTAGACGAAGCGCTAGAAACGTCGGCCTCCTCATAAACCTGGTCAATTCGGTCGTTACCATCAGAAGGAGTCACAACCGAGGCTTCGTTCGCCGTCGTTTGCACGCTGCGTTCCCATTGTTGAGCGCAGGTCACCCGACTGTCGCAACCCTCGGTTGGTCGACGCAACAAATCTTTCGGAGTCGGGTACTCGCGACGTTCCACGGACGGCGGTTGGGCTGCCAACCAGCGATCATAGAGGCGCTGTTCGCACCGGTACAGTTGTTTATCTCGTGCGGCAGCGTATGCTAGCACCTGCCACTCGTTGTACTTCGCCGAGTTCAGCCGCACGTAGCCTACATCTCGCGGTAGAGGACCCACATCACAAAGTGACTGTGGCCCGGACAATGCACATCTCGTTCCGTAACGTTAGTCAGGCGGACCTTGTACGGCTTCCCTCGGCGAAACGACGTCACCGTCGGTACCAAAGTCTCGGTCCGACGTATCCATACTTCATACGTATCTTTGGGAGGCTGGTTCCGCTTCAGATGAAACGACCTCCACTCACGACCTGGGATATGTAAACCTTCGGTCGGCCCTCCAGCTTGTTGGGAACCATAGGCTCTCTCGTCAACATCGCTCTGGGGCTTAATCAGAGGCACCATGACCTCATCCGGAAGTCGAGCAGTGCCGTGGAACAGGTCCAGCCGAATGCCGGCTGGTATCATAAAATCCGTTCCTAGCACCACATCAACTCCTGCGCTGTGGTCCATGACCCACAGCTCAAACTCATACACTCGCTCCCACCCCAGAGTCACTTTGACGAAGGCTCGGCGCCGAGTCTCCATCACCGCAGGGTTAATTCCTCGCACTTCAAGGCTTCGGCCATGGTCTGTAATCTCTCGCATCCGTAGCCGTTTCGCCAATCACGCCGAGATTACGCTCACATTCGCTCCCGTGTCCAACAGAATACGCGTTCGCGAGTCGTCTACTGCCCCATTGACCAGGGCGCGCATTCGTTTGCGTCTGTCGTATCGTTGAGTGGACCACCACCCGAGCCTCTCGCCAGGCAGCAATTTCACTACCGGGACGAGGGTTCGGTCTTGGCGCTCTACTTGGCGTACACTCGCAATCCAGCCGTCTGTACGCGTCACATCTCGTTCTTCATCACTCCGCTCACATACACTGTTCTCTCCGAGGCTTCTGCCTCGGTCACAACCAATTTCCGTCGAATTCACACTCTCGCCTCTTGGGTCATTCTGCCATTTGCATTCACCTGCAAACGCATAGACAAAGTCTGCGTCCAGCGCGGTTTCAGCTAACTGTGGCAGCCCGATTGGGACCAACCCAGTTTCAGTTGGCGGGCTGCCTAGTTTAAATGGCTCCCAAAGACGATGTTCTGTAGCTCTGCAGGGAGGTCGGCTTTGTCAACCTTCGTCCGAAGCAAAGTAGTAAGCTGCTGGAATGCTTCGCATCTCCCAGCGTCGTGCACTTGCTGGCAGAGTTTGCATCTACGGAAACAGTAGTGTGCTGAGTGATTGGAGCCGCCACAGGCTGCACAAGGCACATACGATCGTCTGTTGCCGCCACGACCGTCTCGGTCATCGCGTCCGAAACGTCGGTCGCCTGGTCCGGTCTGTGGGCGTCCCTCAAAGTCTCGTTGGGGCCGTTGGCTCGCTCTAGCGTACGTCCCATCGGCTGCCGCGCGTCGTTCGTTCTCGTTCGCAGCTGCCAAGTGACTTTCCTCGGGTGTAACCGAGTAATTGCTCCAAACAGAGCCTTCACTCTCATAACCATCATCACCGTCGCCTCGGTCGTGGTCCAGTTCTCCATCCTCGTCACCGTAGTCGTCGTAACGGTTAGACTCACGACCGTCGTAGGAGTCTTGGACCTTGAAGCCTTCCAGAGCTTCGGTCAGCGCTTCAACCAGCGTTATGCGAGGGTGACTGCGCGAGTCATCTCTGCGGTCGTCTCGGCGTCTACTGGCGTCTCGGTCTCGACGATCGCGGCTGTAGCCATCGCGTGAGTACTCTGTCCGCCTGTCGTCACGTCTGCGACCATCATCTCGGGACCTGGAGCGTGTAAACGAGGTCTCTTTAGTCGATCTGCGCTGTTCGCTCCGCAGCATCTCGTTGATGAGGTCTTCGAGATCGTGGATGTCCTTCACCCTAACGTGGCGCAGACGGTCTTCCAAGCTTCTGTCGCCGCATGTATCGAGGAAGTGTCGGACGTGGTCCTTAGCGTCACGTCCACCATTCTCGAATTGTACACCTGCGTTGCGACCATAGCCATTCAGTCGGTTCAAGTAGTCACACACGTGCTCCTTGTCGTCTCTCTTGGCAGAGTAGTACCGAGCCTTAGCTGACTGGCTGAACGATGAACAGTAATACTTGATGAAGGCGTCGCTGAGCAGGGTCCATTTGCGTCGGACCTTGCGAGGCAACTGTCTGTACCAGTGCAGGGCTCCTTCTTGGAGGCTCAACTCAAAAGCCATGTACCACTCGTTAGGCGGCGTATGGGTCCCCTTCATCTCGTAGACGAAAGTTCGCAGCCATTGAATTGACTGTTCGCTTCGGTTTCGTCTCCCGTAGTAGAGCTTGATATTCCCAAGCGGCAAGTGAGTGGTGATTGCTAGTCTCGGTGGGGCCTTCCGAGCCCCCGCACCATCATCATCTCGACTGAGCTCCCGAATCTGACGCGCCCATTGTTCGGCGACGTCGTCTCCGTCATCATCACTGTCCCGGAGAAGATCGTCATCCGACGAATCATCGGAGTCGTCGTGAATCTTCTGTCGGCTCGGCGTAGTTCCTCTGCCCTTTGCTCCAGAAGCTCTCAAAGCCTCGGTCTCACGTGCCACGCGTTCCGCTCGAGTAGTGGAACGCGGAGTGACCATATGCGAGTTCGGATAGTAACTCGATTCCTCGGCGGGGATCGAGAAGACGCCACCCGAAGGCTCTGTCGCTCGTTTCTTGATCGGGGTTTGAGGTAAGGGGATCATCGACGGATCAACCGCCTCAGGCGCCTGTCGGGCTACCGGCTGGAGTTTTCCGCCGAGGTCCGAAGCCCCAAACGCCGCCCGAAATTTCTTCTTCCACTTAGCGAGGGCGGTGCCTGCATCCGACGGAGACCAATCACGGAGCATCGCTGGTGACGGGCGAGTCACAGCTCTGCACCCCATTGCTTCCAACAGCAGGATGGTGTCTTCTGCGACTTGGTAAGAGCTCGTCGAGTTGACAGGGACCGTGAGCTCGTTCTCCAGGTTCGTCCAGATAGCTTGGCGTTCCAACGCCGGTGAAAACATCTGCATCCACGTGCTCTTGTCGTTCATCATCGCCACGCAACGTCCGAGCACCTTGTTGGCAGCCGGTGTGTCCCCGTTGAGGGGTGGCCGATTGCCAGTTGACTTAGAAGTCGCCTTCCCAGTCATCACTGAGGGTTTCGAATCCTCGGTTCCATCATCTTGGTGGAATTGAGCAGGTTCAGGGCCTGCCACTCCCTCCAATTCGTCAAGGAGATTGCGCGATAAGGATCGCACACCTCCGCTACGGTCTAAAGAGACTATAGCATCTTCCGGGGCATCAGGCACCGCCAACGAGGGCTCTGCCTTCTCTTCCCAATCATCGTCATCATCGTACTTGGCGTCAGGAATGTCCACCGAGCGATCAAAGGTGACCGAACGTTCGCTTAGCGGCTCCATGCGAGCTGTCGCCGGGGTAGCGAACGATCTGTCGGTCGATCCTGAACTCTCGTTCCGGATCCCCGAAGACTTCATCGGTGTTTCTGGTACCGTCGACTTGAATCCTTTCGCCATCTTCTTCTTCTTTCTCTTGTTCTTCTTCTCTTGAACGCTCGTTTAGGTAAAACCTACACACAGACCACAACACACAGAAGGTCACACCAATCCCGGGTCGCGGCACCAGTTGTCGTGTAGGAACACGATGAAATTCTCTTCCTAGTCGGATGAGTCCCACCAACAACACACGCTTCCCTCGAAAGGTCGGCGAATATGTCGGAACCAGACCTGAAGGCTCAGGAACGATCCCTTACACCGGGTTGGAATGTGTCCTCTGTATACAGAGTCCGCGGTAGGTCTACCCAAATACAATACACCACTAGCACGAGCGAAGCTAGGATGTACGTTCGTGCTTTCGCACTAACCCTCGCTGTCCTTCAGAATGAAGGGTACGGGCCGGTCAAGGCTTTAAACGGGGCTGCCGAGGTCAAACCTCGGCGTAAAGAATGTATGAAGGCTCTTCCGCACTTCCAATACAAATATACAACGTGCAATCGCTGTAACAATCGGCCAAATATCTCTCCTTTCCCTCTCTGTTCTTGGCCTTACCAGAACGAGCTCTCGGTCAGTGTACCTGAAGCTCGTCGGCAGGCATCCACTCAGCCGAGTGTATCCAGTCGCTACGGTGAGCTAGCTAGGCTTACCTTAGCCAGACTTGACCCTTGTTAGGTTGGGGGAAAATTCTGCTCTGTTATTTGTGGCCCTGAGGCCTTCTTAGCTCTTCCTATACTCTATCCTAAATCTCTATACAAATATCAAGTGTGAACATATCTCTGTGGGAAATCCCTAATCCCACATAGGTACGAATTCGTACCTACGACGAGGCCTCGTGTGGTTGTCACAGAGGGACCAAAACTGGCCTATTCCTGACTTTTAGTCCTCGGTCGGTAGTATATTTGGTCCAACCGAGGACTCTTCGTCACTAAATTAGTCCTAGTCACTCCAGTGCGGTAACTGTGAGGGGCAACCTGGCTGGCCAATCAGGACCGCCGTCAACTTTCTCTTCTCGGTCCGATCCCGTTGTCTCTGTGGTCGGCTCGGCGAGCTCGGCCACAACTCAACATCACACAATACTGGCTTCTGCGTCACCGAAGCTGCGAGGCTTCACGGTATCAAGTCGCGAACTGCAGTGCACGCGTGGAGGGGTCAGGAAGCTATCATCAGAGAGGCCTGCAATAACAAGAAGCGATCTAAGTGCAGCGTCGGCGGGCAAGGTAGGAAGAGCCTATTCTCGCACTGCGACGAGCTCACACAGTGAATTAAGGAAATGAGACGCGACGACTTTCCGCTGAGACGTCCCATGTTTTGGTGTTCGTAAAGGAGGAGTACAGCGAGTTCACGTCGGTGTACTTGGCGAAGAACAAGTTAGTGAGAGTAGCATAAAGAAGGCATGGAGTAAGGCTGGACTCTAATAGACTGACCAGATAGGGGCGGGGGACGTCAGTAGTGCACCTACTGCCTTGGAACCCCGGCACCAAGGTCACCACTCGGGTGTTTAACTTTGCAGCAGTCATGGGAATTGAACCCTCTTCACCTAATTAAAAAGGTGGTGTCGAGCCGGTTGAGCCCCAGAGCGACGTTTTATTGGCGCCAAAGTAAATTTTGCTATGCGTGGATATAATTCAGTCCTCGGGTTCCGATTGGTTAAATATCAGTTTTGGCTCCATATGTCGATCTTTTGAGTCCGTTTCGGTCTCAATACAATAGAAAAACCTAGCGCGTCACATCTTTCCGTCCAAATCTGTATTCACGTGCGAAAGCAGTCCCACCAATTCCGCCGCGCCTCCTGTTTTCGACGCCACATGAGCAGGGCTATTTTCACGTAAGTACAGATGTCCATCATGTTATGCGCACCTTTACTCTAAATACCCTTCCATATCTGTTACTGCCTTTATAATATTTACTATAGAAACTTTATCTTTCGTATCGGTTTCCAAACCCACCGCATCTGTCTGTGATGTTGAGTTGTGGCCGAGCTCGCCGAGCCGACCACAGAGACAACGGGATCGGACCGAGAAGAGAAAGTTGACGGCGGTCCTGATTGGCCAGCCAGGTTGCCTCTCACAGTTACCGCACTGGAGTGACTAGGACTAATTTAGTGACGAAGAGTCCTCGGTTGGACCAAATATACTACCGACCGAGGACTAAAAGTCAGGAATAGGCCAGTTTTGGTCCCTCTGTGACAACCACACGAGGCCTCGTCGTAGGTACGAATTCGTACCTATGTGGGATTAGGATTTCCCACAGAGATATGTTCACACTTGATATTTGTATAGAGATTTAGGATAGAGTATAGGAAGAGCTAAGAAGGCCTCAGGGCCACAAATAACAGAGCAGAATTTTCCCCCAACCTAACAAGGGTCAAGTCTGGCTAAGGTAAGCCTAGCTAGCTCACCGTAGCGACTGGATACACTCGGCTGAGTGGATGCCTGCCGACGAGCTTCAGGTACACTGACCGAGAGCTCGTTCTGGTAAGGCCAAGAACAGAGAGGGAAAGGAGAGATATTTGGCCGATTGTTACAGCGATTGCACGTTGTATATTTGTATTGGAAGTGCGGAAGAGCCTTCATACATTCTTTACGCCGAGGTTTGACCTCGGCAGCCCCGTTTAAAGCCTTGACCGGCCCGTACCCTTCATTCTGAAGGACAGCGA
Source organism: Phytophthora sansomeana (assembly GCA_032158285.1). Lineage (NCBI taxonomy): Eukaryota > Oomycota > Peronosporomycetes > Peronosporales > Peronosporaceae > Phytophthora > Phytophthora sansomeana. The sequence goes on from JAPDHH010000289.1 coordinate 743,388, forward strand.
GGGTTAGTGCGAAAGCACGAACGTACATCCTAGCTTCGCTCGTGCTAGTGGTGTATTGTATTTGGGTAGACCTACCGCGGACTCTGTATACAGAGGACACATTCCAACCCGGTGTAAGGGATCGTTCCTGAGCCTTCAGGTCTGGTTCCGACATATTCGCCGACCTTTCGAGGGAAGCGTGTGTTGTTGGTGGGACTCATCCGACTAGGAAGAGAATTTCATCGTGTTCCTACACGACAACTGGTGCCGCGACCCGGGATTGGTGTGACCTTCTGTGTGTTGTGGTCTGTGTGTAGGTTTTACCTAAACGAGCGTTCAAGAGAAGAAGAACAAGAGAAAGAAGAAGAAGATGGCGAAAGGATTCAAGTCGACGGTACCAGAAACACCGATGAAGTCTTCGGGGATCCGGAACGAGAGTTCAGGATCGACCGACAGATCGTTCGCTACCCCGGCGACAGCTCGCATGGAGCCGCTAAGCGAACGTTCGGTCACCTTTGATCGCTCGGTGGACATTCCTGACGCCAAGTACGATGATGACGATGATTGGGAAGAGAAGGCAGAGCCCTCGTTGGCGGTGCCTGATGCCCCGGAAGATGCTATAGTCTCTTTAGACCGTAGCGGAGGTGTGCGATCCTTATCGCGCAATCTCCTTGACGAATTGGAGGGAGTGGCAGGCCCTGAACCTGCTCAATTCCACCAAGATGATGGAACCGAGGATTCGAAACCCTCAGTGATGACTGGGAAGGCGACTTCTAAGTCAACTGGCAATCGGCCACCCCTCAACGGGGACACACCGGCTGCCAACAAGGTGCTCGGACGTTGCGTGGCGATGATGAACGACAAGAGCACGTGGATGCAGATGTTTTCACCGGCGTTGGAACGCCAAGCTATCTGGACGAACCTGGAGAACGAGCTCACGGTCCCTGTCAACTCGACGAGCTCTTACCAAGTCGCAGAAGACACCATCCTGCTGTTGGAAGCAATGGGGTGCAGAGCTGTGACTCGCCCGTCACCAGCGATGCTCCGTGATTGGTCTCCGTCGGATGCAGGCACCGCCCTCGCTAAGTGGAAGAAGAAATTTCGGGCGGCGTTTGGGGCTTCGACCTCGGCGGAAAACTCCAGCCGGTAGCCCGACAGGCGCCTGAGGCGGTTGATCCGTCGATGATCCCCTTACCTCAAACCCCGATCAAGAAACGAGCGACAGAGCCTTCGGGTGGCGTCTTCTCGATCCCCGCCGAGGAATCGAGTTACTATCCGAACTCGCATATGGTCACTCCGCGTTCCACTACTCGAGCGGAACGCGTGGCACGTGAGACCGAGGCTTTGAGAGCTTCTGGAGCAAAGGGCAGAGGAACTACGCCGAGCCGACAGAAGATTCACGACGACTCCGATGATTCGTCGGATGACGATCTTCTCCGGGACAGTGATGATGACGGAGACGACGTCGCCGAACAATGGGCGCGTCAGATTCGGGAGCTCAGTCGAGATGATGATGGTGCGGGGGCTCGGAAGGCCCCACCGAGACTAGCAATCACCACTCACTTGCCGCTTGGGAATATCAAGCCCTACTACGGGAGACGAAACCGAAGCGAACAGTCAATTCAATGGCTGCGAACTTTCGTCTACGAGATGAAGGGGACCCATACGCCGCCTAACGAGTGGTACATGGCTTTTGAGTTGAGCCTCCAAGAAGGAGCCCTGCACTGGTACAGACAGTTGCCTCGCAAGGTCCGACGCAAATGGACCCTGCTCAGCGACGCCTTCATCAAGTATTACTGTTCATCGTTCAGCCAGTCAGCTAAGGCTCGGTACTACTCTGCCAAGAGAGACGACAAGGAGCACGTGTGTGACTACTTGAACCGACTGAATGGCTATGGTCGCAACGCAGGTGTACAATTCGAGAATGGTGGACGTGACGCTAAGGACCACGTCCGACACTTCCTCGATACATGCGGCGACAGAAGCTTGGAAGACCGTCTGCGCCACGTTAGGGTGAAGGACATCCACGATCTCGAAGACCTCATCAACGAGATGCTGCGGAGCGAACAGCGCAGATCGACTAAAGAGACCTCGTTTACACGCTCCAGGTCTCGAGATGATGGTCGCAGACGTGACGACAGGCGGACAGAGTACTCACGCGATGGCTACAGCCGCGATCGTCGAGACCGAGACGCCAGTAGACGCCGAGACGACCGCAGAGATGACTCGCGCAGTCACCCTCGCATAACGCTGGTTGAAGCGCTGACCGAAGCTCTGGAAGGCTTCAAGGTCCAAGACTCCTACGACGGTCGTGAGTCTAACCGTTACGACGACTACGGTGACGAGGATGGAGAACTGGACCACGACCGAGGCGACGGTGATGATGGTTATGAGAGTGAAGGCTCTGTTTGGAGCAATTACTCGGTTACACCCGAGGAAAGTCACTTGGCAGCTGCGAACGAGAACGAACGACGCGCGGCAGCCGATGGGACGTACGCTAGAGCGAGCCAACGGCCCCAACGAGACTTTGAGGGACGCCCACAGACCGGACCAGGCGACCGACGTTTCGGACGCGATGACCGAGACGGTCGTGGCGGCAACAGACGATCGTATGTGCCTTGTGCAGCCTGTGGCGGCTCCAATCACTCAGCACACTACTGTTTCCGTAGATGCAAACTCTGCCAGCAAGTGCACGACGCTGGGAGATGCGAAGCATTCCAGCAGCTTACTACTTTGCTTCGGACGAAGGTTGACAAAGCCGACCTCGAGGTCGGCTTTGTCAACCTTCGTCCGAAGCAAAGTAGTAAGCTGCTGGAATGCTTCGCATCTCCCAGCGTCGTGCACTTGCTGGCAGAGTTTGCATCTACGGAAACAGTAGTGTGCTGAGTGATTGGAGCCGCCACAGGCTGCACAAGGCCCATACGATCGTCTGTTGCCGCCACGACCGTCTCGGTCATCGCGTCCGAAACGTCGGTCGCCTGGTCCGGTCTGTGGGCGTCCCTCAAAGTCTCGTTGGGGCCGTTGGCTCGCTCTAGCGTACGTCCCATCGGCTGCCGCGCGTCGTTCGTTCTCGTTCGCAGCTGCCAAGTGACTTTCCTCGGGTGTAACCGAGTAATTGCTCCAAACAGAGCCTTCACTCTCATAACCATCATCACCGTCGCCTCGGTCGTGGTCCAGTTCTCCATCCTCGTCACCGTAGTCGTCGTAACGGTTAGACTCACGACCGTCGTAGGAGTCTTGGACCTTGAAGCCTTCCAGAGCTTCGGTCAGCGCTTCAACCAGCGTTATGCGAGGGTGACTGCGCGAGTCATCTCTGCGGTCGTCTCGGCGTCTACTGGCGTCTCGGTCTCGACGATCGCGGCTGTAGCCATCGCGTGAGTACTCTGTCCGCCTGTCGTCACGTCTGCGACCATCATCTCGAGACCTGGAGCGTGTAAACGAGGTCTCTTTAGTCGATCTGCGCTGTTCGCTCCGCAGCATCTCGTTGATGAGGTCTTCGAGATCGTGGATGTCCTTCACCCTAACGTGGCGCAGACGGTCTTCCAAGCTTCTGTCGCCGCATGTATCGAGGAAGTGTCGGACGTGGTCCTTAGCGTCACGTCCACCATTCTCGAATTGTACACCTGCGTTGCGACCATAGCCATTCAGTCGGTTCAAGTAGTCACACACGTGCTCCTTGTCGTCTCTCTTGGCAGAGTAGTACCGAGCCTTAGCTGACTGGCTGAACGATGAACAGTAATACTTGATGAAGGCGTCGCTGAGCAGGGTCCATTTGCGTCGGACCTTGCGAGGCAACTGTCTGTACCAGTGCAGGGCTCCTTCTTGGAGGCTCAACTCAAAAGCCATGCACCACTCGTTAGGCGGCGTATGGGTCCCCTTCATCTCGTAGACGAAAGTTCGCAGCCATTGAATTGACTGTTCGCTTCGGTTTCGTCTCCCGTAGTAGAGCTTGATATTCCCAAGCGGCAAGTGAGTGGTGATTGCTAGTCTCGGTGGGGCCTTCCGAGCCCCCGCACCATCATCATCTCGACTGAGCTCCCGAATCTGACGCGCCCATTGTTCGGCGACGTCGTCTCCGTCATCATCACTGTCCCGGAGAAGATCGTCATCCGACGAATCATCGGAGTCGTCGTGAATCTTCTGTCGGCTCGGCGTAGTTCCTCTGCCCTTTGCTCCAGAAGCTCTCAAAGCCTCGGTCTCACGTGCCACGCGTTCCGCTCGAGTAGTGGAACGCGGAGTGACCATATGCGAGTCCGGATAGTAACTCGATTCCTCGGCGGGGATCGAGAAGACGCCACCCGAAGGCTCTGTCGCTCGTTTCTTGATCGGGGTTTGAGGTAAGGGGATCATCGACGGATCAACCGCCTCAGGCGCCTGTCGGGCTACCGGCTGGAGTTTTCCGCCGAGGTCCGAAGCCCCAAACGCCGCCCGAAGTTTCTTCTTCCACTTAGCGAGGGCGGTGCCTGCATCCGACGGAGACCAATCACGGAGCATCGCTGGTGACGGGCGAGTCACAGCTCTGCACCCCATTGCTTCCAACAGCAGGATGGTGTCTTCTGCGACTTGGTAAGAGCTCGTCGAGTTGACAGGGACCGCGAGCTCGTTCTCCAGGTTCGTCCAGATAGCTTGGCGTTCCAACGCCGGTGAAAACATCTGCATCCACGTGCTCTTGTCGTTCATCATCGCCACGCAACGTCCGAGCACCTTGTTGGCAGCCGGTGTGTCCCCGTTGAGGGGTGGCCGATTGCCAGTTGACTTAGAAGTCGCCTTCCCAGTCATCACCGAGGGTTTCGAATCCTCGGTTCCATCATCTTGGTGGAATTGAGCAGGTTCAGGGCCTGCCACTCCCTCCAATTCGTCAAGGAGATTGCGCGATAAGGATCGCACACCTCCGCTACGGCCTAAAGAGACTATAGCATCTTCCGGGGCATCAGGCACCGCCAACGAGGGCTCTGCCTTCTCTTCCCAATCATCGTCATCATCGTACTTGGCGTCAGGAATGTCCACCGAGCGATCAAAGGTGACCGAACGTTCGCTTAGCGGCTCCATGCGAGCTGTCGCCGGGGTAGCGAACGATCTGTCGGTCGATCCTGAACTCTCGTTCCGGATCCCCGAAGACTTCATCGGTGTTTCTGGTACCGTCGACTTGAATCCTTTCGCCATCTTCTTCTTCTTTCTCTTGTTCTTCTTCTCTTGAACGCTCGTTTAGGTAAAACCTACACACAGACCACAACACACAGAAGGTCACACCAATCCCGGGTCGCGGCACCAGTTGTCGTGTAGGAACACGATGAAATTCTCTTCCTAGTCGGATGAGTCCCACCAACAACACACGCTTCCCTCGAAAGGTCGGCGAATATGTCGGAACCAGACCTGAAGGCTCAGGAACGATCCCTTACACCGGGTTGGAATGTGTCCTCTGTATACAGAGTCCGCGGTAGGTCTACCCAAATACAATACACCACTAGCACGAGCGAAGCTAGGATGTACGTTCGTGCTTTCGCACTAACCCTCGCTGTCCCTCAGAATGAAGGGTACGGGCCGGTCAAGGCTTTAAACGGGGCTGCCGAGGTCAAACCTCGGCGTAAAGAATGTATGAAGGCTCTTCCGCACTTCCAATACAAATATACAACGTGCAATCGCTGTAACAATCGGCCAAATATCTCTCCTTTCCCTCTCTGTTCTTGGCCTTACCAGAACGAGCTCTCGGTCAGTGTACCTGAAGCTCGTCGGCAGGCATCCACTCAGCCGAGTGTATCCAGTCGCTACGGTGAGCTAGCTAGGCTTACCTTAGCCAGACTTGACCCTTGTTAGGTTGGGGGAAAATTCTGCTCTGTTATTTGTGGCCCTGAGGCCTTCTTAGCTCTTCCTATACTCTATCCTAAATCTCTATACAAATATCAAGTGTGAACATATCTCTGTGGGAAATCCCTAATCCCACATAGGTACGAATTCGTACCTACGACGAGGCCTCGTGTGGTTGTCACAGAGGGACCAAAACTGGCCTATTCCTGACTTTTAGTCCTCGGTCGGTAGTATATTTGGTCCAACCGAGGACTCTTCGTCACTAAATTAGTCCTAGTCACTCCAGTGCGGTAACTGTGAGGGGCAACCTGGCTGGCCAATCAGGACCGCCGTCAACTTTCTCTTCTCGGTCCGATCCCGTTGTCTCTGTGGTCGGCTCGGCGAGCTCGGCCACAACTCAACATCACACAGATGCGGTGGGTTTGGAAACCGATACGAAAGATAAAGTTTCTATAGTAAATATTATAAAGGCAGTAACAGATATGGAAGGGTATTTAGAGTAAAGGTGCGCATAACATGATGGACATCTGTACTTACGTGAAAATAGCCCTGCTCATGTGGCGTCGAAAACAGGAGGCGCGGCGGAATTGGTGGGACTGCTTTCGCACGTGAATACAGATTTGGACGGAAAGATGTGACGCGCTAGGTTTTTCTATTGTATTGAGACCGAAACGGACTCAAAAGATCGACATATGGAGCCAAAACTGATATTTAACCAATCGGAACCCGAGGACTGAATT